>CM020063.1:51257517-51851256 GCA_009769605.1 Bucorvus abyssinicus
AGCCTTTTCATGTTTTTGGGGTAGAGACATGCACTTTACCCAGACTCATTTTAAGACTCTATGTACCACCCCTAATTACCCCTCATAATTAATTTGGCTTAGATACCTGTTTTGAAATACAAATCTATTTACAGGCTTGTGGCAGCCTTTCTAGAACAAACGTGGTGGTTATTGAGTAACAAACCTATTCAGAAAGACTATCAATGAGCATTGCTTCTAGTTTGTTGCTATCTTACGTAGTGGACCAAATCTTTCCCACTTCTCCAGGTGTTTGAAAAGCTCAAGGATGTGAAACTCATCACCAGTTTTCTCCATTCTCTGGTCCAGCATTTGCATCCTCAGTTCTCCCTGTTGCATCTGCTTTTTAAGTTCATGTCCTGGAAGTCATTTTTGGTTAGTTCCCAGGCCTGCACTCTATTTTGCCCAGAAAAGGAGTGGTCAAGTTCTGTGACCATGCAAAGGGCTCATTGACTCCGTTATGTCCCAGTGCAGGAGGGAGAAGGTCATAGCAGAAACTACCGACAGATTTGGGCAGACGAGCAGCTAGCTTACCAGCCCCATTTTATCCCAATCTATAAGTAGCTATGCAGCTGGATAGTTGTCTAACCAGGCATTTGTGGTGTACTTGCTTAGGACTGGGCTTTCAGACCAGTGACTATTCTGTTCAGTATGACTTGGGTAAGTATGTTTACTCCAGAAAACCATAAAACTATATTCACATCAGTCCAGGAGGAACAACAGATCTGAGACCTGGGACTTTCAACGCCTGTTTCACAAAGCTGGTGTTTGCAGCTGCCTCTTTCAGCCCATTTTCCAAAATTGCAATGTGTCTGTTGAAAAGCAGATGCTGCTCTATCTCAAGGCACAATATATCTGAAGACATATAGATCATAAAATAAGCCAGTCTGAATGTCTCTTTTATACATATTATTAAAAGGAGGGAAGGAAAGACAAAGGTGAAAACTAGTTTTACAGTTGCTGCTATGTTGCAGGTCAATGAGTTAGACAGAATAAGGAAATCTCACTGCATTCATGAAGAAATGAATACTCCAGAAGGAAAAAAAAAAAAAACAAACCACTATTTATACTGAATTTCTGCATGATATTTCTGATTTCTTCAAGATTTTTGCATGCTGCCAGGAAAGGTGTTTGACATCAAAGGTGAGCAATAGCTTCATTTATTGACCTGTGATATGAAATGAGATAAGCATTGAAACTTTCTGAACTATTAGCAGATGGGCTCTCCAGCAGTGTGTGATATATATATGTGCAGATACATGTTCACACTGAGTTGTTAAGGCTTAGGAGAACATGACATATTGATTCTCACTATAATTACATGCTGTGGCACTAAAGTAGGCTACTTCTCAGGAATTTGCCACTGAGCAAGGATTTCAGGTATTTAGGCATTTTTCTGTATTTAATTTCCAGGGAATTCAGCTATGTAGTATCATTGCAGGAGGTTCCTTCTCTAAAGCCTACCTCAGTTTTCCTCTTATTACACTTAGCTTTGGTCTCCCCAGAAGTTATCTCTAGATATTAAAAGAAAAATCTGGCAGTGCAGGAGACAGAAGTCACTCGTCAGCTCTTCTAAAACGAGTTTTGAAAAATACTTAGTATACTTACATGTATTTGAAAACATGTGACACATGGCATCTCTTTTGTTCTGACTGATGATGATCCAGCAATGCTTTGTACCTGAGTAGGATCAGCAGGATATTGTGGTACCGTGGTTGATTCTGCTTAGATTATTGCCCATTTTCTTTGGCCCTCTGCAGGCTTTATCATCCTCCTTGAATACTTTAAAAAAATATAAACAAAATATTGAACAAAGGAATCTTTCTTTTCATTTGTGTGTGTGAATATGTGTTTGTGTTACAATATATATTAATGAAACAACCACCCCCCAAAACAGCTAGTAAAAATAAATAAATAGTTACAGGACCTCACCAGCTGCTGATGCTGCCAAAGGGAAAACGAATTGTATTCACTTCAGCTAAGCACAGAATTACACCCTAGATTAATCTCCTTTCAAATTACCATTCCTTTCCAACATGACTGTCAGAAAAAGACAGCAAAACTTTTAAAGAAAAAATTAACTTGCACTTACCCTCTGACAACAGTGTGCATTACAGTGATTGAACTTTATTAAGAGAATTGTTTGCCAGCTCTATTTGTCTTTCTTTTGGCAGCTCTGGCATAAATATTTAATTTAATTTATGTTCCAAATTTAAAAAATGTCTCTATAAAGGCTGAACGCTACCTGCCCACCATGAAAAAAATGATGCTTATATATTGATGTGCCATTCACAGTGAAATATCTCTATATGAAAGCTGACTGTTCCCTTATAGCCTGAAGTTTTAACTGTTTCTTAGATGGGCTGAAGGAGAAAGCCTGTAGAATTAGAGAAATACTCTAAGAAGTTGAACAGATGCCTATCATAGCGAATTTTTTTCTCTGGGCAAAGATGTTTTTCTTGATTTTAACATAACATTTATCTACGTTTGCTATATTGTCTTAAAAATAGAAAGAAATGAGTTATTTTTCACTCTATATTTGGGCATTAATGTATCCCTGATAGAAGACCACTGATGGTAGTGAATTTCATGAATAGTTCATTTGGCTGAGTATGTCAAGGTGGTCAGTAACTAAGGAGCAGTGTCTAAGCACCCTTTGCTAGGAATTTTCTTGTACACAATCACATTGGATTCCTGTCATTTTGACCCAAGCAACGCTAAAATCTCCAGCTGCATCTTCTATTTATTTCATTTTTAAGGACTAAATTCTGAAATTCAGAACCTGTATAATCCCGAGTTCTGTATGGGTACAGGACTTAGTTTATCCATACATACAGCTTTCCAGTTTGTTTTCTGTTGACATTTATAACGAGATCATATTTTTCATTCATAGTGAGAGTTCCTCATACCACACAGGGATGTGAATCTGAGGCACCAGAAGAATGAAGATTCAACTGCCCCTGACAGTGAGGAGAGTGTAGTAATGGTTTTACTGCAAAAGCCTTGTCATTTTTTCATAAGGTGTACCAAGTTAGAGACCTCCAAGGCTTGTGAGTGAATGAGCACTCCTAAAAAGAACTAGCGTAATACTTGGTCACATAGTTTTACATACAAGTGGTTTACGATCAAGGTGTTCTTATTTAAATAGATCACCAGTGCCAGAACTATATGCTAGTTTATCTGAGTTGAACTCCAACAAGATTTTCCCCTGACCTTACTGTACTGCTAAAGAGAGAAAAATGAGAGAAAATTAATGTTTTCAAAGGTGAGAGTGAATGAGGTGCACAAACCCAATTGGTTTCTTAACTTAAAGCACCAAAAAGTTATGTTTTCACAACTTCTAATTTTTAGTAATTTAACAAATTAATGTTTTATTATTTTCACAAATAAAAGCTATTTGAAGATTTTATTGCCACCCTCCTGACTTAATACGCTGCTCAAGAATTCTTACTTGAGGCTAAACAAAAGTATTTTCCTATTTGTACAGAAAAAGGCCTCACAGAGGAGTCTTTTGTTCCCAGAAGAGTTAATTAACTGACAGTCTGCCATCAATATACAACAATCTTCACAAGATAATTTCAGTGTGTATAATGCATGCAGTGTAATTCAAACCAAATTTTAGGATGTTTCACACAATAAATTCCCTGAGCTGGATCAGTACTAGTGTTTATTTTCAGTTTAAATTGAGTTTAACTGAAAGGTTTTACAGTCTGAAAAGTCCTAACAATTATTTCAATTACTTTGTAAATATTTAACATCAATTAAATTGTCATCTGGTGGCTTGGGGTACTACGTCTTTTGTATAGAAAACTCTGGTGGAGTTAAAACTCTAATAGTTTGTCACAGTGAAAGAACTTTCTTTTTCCTCTTTTCCTTCTTCTGCAGATCCATTATCGCAGGACTGGGATATCCCTCAAATCATGATTTAAATTAGACTGGGCTTACTGAAACAACAGGATTTTACCTTCACGCTAGTGTTAAGACATTTTAATACTGAAGCTGTATTCCAAGTGGTATGTGTGTTTGCTGTTACATCTATGACAGAGTGAGATGAATTGAAAAAATGAAATAAGAGTTGTAAATACTTATTAAAGACAGTTCTTCTAGCTTCCTTTGGCAAATTATATGGCATTAAAGTTGTTGGATGAGAAGGTTTTGTCAAACATTTTTCCAGGACAATATTCCTGAAGACTTGAAATGTGGCTATGTTTCTTCCCACGTGTGGCAGTGAAATACAGACACATTAACGTGTAGGAATATGGTATATTTTCCACACTAGTGGAACACCTCTGGAGATAATGTGCAGCATCTTGTAAATCTGCGTTAATTTTGATAGTGCTAAACAGTCTTGCTTACAACTTTGCTGCTTTTAGGATAATTGCTGGCTGATGACATCTTGCTGAAATCTCACTGAGAGCTGAACTTTTCAAGTATCTAATAATATAGATGATTATATGACATTCTATACACTTACATTAATTTAAGTTAATCATAAATCATGTCAGCTCGTACATCTAAGACCTTAACCACACAGGTGAAACTGCAAATTTTCCTAGTGAAATGACTGACCGATTTGCTCTATAGGACCAATTCGTTTCACAGTCTCTTTGTATGGGTCAGCTGTCAATAAGCCCATTGTTGCATTGCTGTGACCTCAGGAAGCTTCGTTCTCTGCTTAAAGAAATTATCCAAAATCTATTCCTGGTATTATTAAAAAGTGTCACTAAATGATACTAACTCCACACTAGATGTGCTTTGCAAGGCAGTAGCACTTTTAAGCTGCTTCCTTTGTTGGTTTTTGTGCATCTTTCATACCTCAGCCCAAATCTATTGCAGAGGGAGTGTGCATTGCTGCTTTAGCTCTATCACTGTGCCCTGGTTTGTGGTGCTAGTATCCCGTCTTCTACAGCTACCACTGCAGGCAAACTCTAGGAGGGTTTTCTATTCCTGCAGTTAGTTAGTGCTCCATTTATAGTGTAGGAATGAAATCTTGTTAAGCATTTTCATTATACTCTTATGTTGTATAAACAAAAAGTATGTTAAAATAACACCTCATTGAAGTAAGCAGAGCATATTCAAATACATACACTCATCTGCTGTAAGAATGAATTTTATGGCTCTGTTTAATTTAAGTTAAATCAGTTTCTTCAATACTTCTGTATTTCAGGTTTCCTAATGCCTCAACTGTTACAAGCTCATTTCATGTCTGTCCGCTTCTTCCCTCCAGTTCTTTTCTGCTCTCTATTTATGTCACATCTTTGGATGTCTGAACGTAATCTTACAAAAAATTCTGCAATGAGAAGTTGGATTTCTTTCCTTTTTCCCTCGTGTATTTGTATACAGTAGCAGTTTATCTTTGTGAGGGTTTGGGTTTGGCCTCATTTCTCGGTTTCTGTAAGCAGTTATACTGAATGCAGTTTTCTTCCAATTACTACTTCCTCTCTGTGTCCAAATAATGTTTGAAACCATGGATCAACATCAGATCTAACAGAGTGGTAGATGTCTCCAGAATAATGAAGTTCTTAAGGATTTTGTGAAAACAGGTCTTCAGGAAGAGCTAAAAAGCCATATAAATGAACTCAGCAAGCGTTCCAGCTGAAGGAAGAGCTGCAGTGGGAATCCAAAACTTACTAAACACTGGAGAACATCTCAAATGAAGATAAAAATGTATGAAAGAGCAGGCTGCTTTTACTATAATCAACTTCATAAAATGCACATTGCTGCTGCGGGAAAGGACATAATTAAACAAAGCTTGCACTAGAGGGCCGTAGTTAAATTTTAGGATGCAAAGCTTTGGCTTCTACCAAGATCAGTGTTATCCCCTAGTTGGATAAATACAAACTGAAGTGCCAGCCTGTGCTTCCATCCTATGGCTTTTTTCCGTACTTCATAGGGCCATGTCAGTGAGCTCTTTGGACATGAGAGCCCAGGCCTAGTACTTTATTTTACTTTCTATGAAAAGTTCTGCTAGAAGGCAAAGGACAAGATAACTATGCTTACAGTAGCTTGTGTTTCTGAGAAAAAAACTCTGTGGTTTATGATATTTGGAATTTTCCTCCAAGGCCAGCAGCAATTTATTTTACTGAAGGAGGGGTTTGGTGCAAGTTTATTGCACCGACATGATTCAAACAGCAAGTGATGCCAAGTCATGGATTTCCCCCTGTGCATAAATATTTCTGGTGACTGAGTCTGTGTTGTAGTCAAAATACTCCAGTTCTTTCAGATACAGTGCAATTAATTGTTAAGATTCATAAGTCATGGGAAGGCAATATTTGCTAGGACAGAGCACATACTATGTAAGCGTTGGAAAGCCCATACAAACTAATTCAGACTATATTGGTGTTTAAGAGACTTACAAATCACTTTCTTGTGGACCCAGCATTTCTAGTGATCGAAGATTGGTTATTACATGATTTATGGATGTGCAAGATAAATCAATATAAATTAGGTAAATAGCTGAATAAATCTCTGTGTTGGAAGACATATCCTCTGCCAGTGGAATAATGTCAATTTGCATTGGTTTATGATCTGGATTATGATTTTAAAAAAATCAGAAAATATTACGTGATCCTCTAGAATTTCCAAACTTTTACATTTTTATTTTTACCCTGAGCATAAAATATCTTTAGCTTCCCATTGCAAAAAGGTAGACACAATACGGATCATTATAAACCAGGACCGAACAAAATAGTTTCTGAGTAACGGCTATTTCAGTGGGCTTACTTACCGGAGTGAGTGCATACAGATAGTGATAGAGACAATCACATCTTGGTAAAGTTAACTTTTGGACAAAGGAGTGGCATGAGGCCAGAGCTCTGTTTAAGTCCTGTTTAGGTCATTGATCTAAGAAGTTGAAGTGGCTCAGAAGACTTCTGCTGCTTCTGTGCCTGGAGACGAGTTTCACTTTCTGTGAGAAATGCACAAAATTGTCCTTCAGTTACTCAACTGAACTAAATATACCAATATAGTAATGAAAGCCATACCAAAATTTTGAACACAAGCAAACTTGATGCCAGTGTCTTGTTTCATCAGTCACTACTTCCTGTAGAATTATCATTTGTCTTGTAAAATCAGATGAAGAATCCGTCTGCGATTTGTGCTTGGCTGTTCCATTCCATTTATACTTTCACCTAAATGCTTTCACTCAGTTCTCAATCTCATAGCAAGCAGTGTGTTGTCTGCTAAAAGCAGGGAGACAGCTGACATATTTGCTTGTTGGTTAAGATTTAAGACAAAATTAGGAAGCCTCCTCTTCCTTTTGACCTTTTCACTGCTCTCTTTCCTGTTGGCAATGACCGCTTATTGCATATTCTGGTGAACACACTGCATATTTCTCATAAAGCCCTCCTGTGTGATCTCCCCTGCATGGTGACCTGTCTGGGGTCATCATTTCCTGCAAATTTAAAGCCTGTCAGTTCAAATAAGCTGCAGGATGGGAATTTGCATGAAGTTGCTGCAGGTAAAATGACTAAGTGGTCTTGATCCTGTAGAATCCAATCTGCTAGGAAATGAGTTTTGTATATTAATTTCTCTCAGGAATTTTCTTACTGTAGTATTTGAATTATGGTATAAACTGTGGTTGCTCTAAGCAGGCCAGAAGTATGGCTAAAATGTGACCTTGAACTTTGGGAATTTATGTTACTGAGTCATGGGCTGTGCTGAGACTGATGTAGTCTTTTTTAGACTTACTAGGAATGAGAATCTGATTCCTTCCAGTCCGTGAAGGGACAATATTGCAGTATGATAAAGCACATTGCAATTTAGATTTCATGGGCTTACTAGGGTCATTGTACAGCAATAAGACACTTTTTAATGATTTCCAGTCTGTGTTAAAGTTTTTGATTGTATCTAATGTGGTGTATGCTAGCTGCAGAATTCATGAATATTTTACACCGTGAGATAAGGAGTCTGCAAGAAAAAGATCTTTTTCATTTTCCTTAAACAGGGTTCGCCTCCTTGCCTCTTCTCCTCCTTTGGGTGAAGAAACACCTGTCAGCTGCTTAGAAAACTTTCTGAACCTGTTTAAGTGGCTTTACATTTGCAAAGTGCACTACCCAGCGCGTTAAAAATTAAGTTGGCACGGAAAGAAATCCTATCACTTGAATACAGTGGGGGAAGTACTGAAAAGATGCAGACACACAGTGGGAATGGAAACGCTTGGGAGCTTATGAGGGAGCACTACTGAAATGGGTGAAAAGGCTGACCCTCAGTGAGTTCCTCAATGTTTTAAGAGCTTGTCTCCCATCATTTTAGATAACCACTACCCTTTAGTGATGTGCACAGCACTGCTGGAAGAGGCAGGTAGAAAAAACATCAAAACCTAGATTATAATAAAATCTCAGCTAATGGCATGGCATTCCCATGATTAAAATCTTGTGTGTCTGAATAAAAGCAATCTCAATGCAGTGTTTGGAATTTGGTTTTTTCCTGATTTTCTTTACAGCATTTGTACATCGTTACTTGCCCAAGGTAAGCTGCTTTCTTTCTTGTATAGCATAAAACTTCAAGAAGGCGCTCAGCCTTTTTGTGTGATGTGCAAGAGTGCTTCAGCCCACGGAGAGCCTAGCTGGGAATTCGTCGCACGGTGAGGGTTAGAAATGCTTACAGCACCTTGTTGGGACAGTTGTTGTCCTGGTTGCGGCCTTCCCTTGTACCATACGAGTAAAGGTGACTTTGTAAATTGTTAAATTCTAACGTATTAGAAGTGAAGACAAACAGAATTGATTGCTGAAAATACTCCAGTTATAGTACCTACAGATATGTTATTTTCTCCTCCCTGTATGTATTCATCCCAAATTATAGAAGCGCCTGCGCACAGCCTGAGGGGCAGAACTCAGTTATTCCAAGAGCACTGGAAATTTTCAGTCTACATATACTCCCGCTGTCTTTTTTTTTTTTTTTTTTTTTTTTAACCTTAATTGTGGGTCTAGAGTTACTGTTTTCTTACCTCTAGGTAGTCCTCATAGGTATGTTCTAAGTTTCACTATGCACATTCCTTTGCGAATAGAAACCTGCAGCTGACTATTATGGGGCTTTCCCCTCAGAGGGGCATCAATATCAGTAATGTGCAGTGAAGTAATCACTAGCATACCTTGCATGTCCCCGTGGCACATTATCTGTCGTGAATGTTATTCTAGACAATATGCAAAGCTGGCTGGAAATTTGAAGAGAACAATTTTCTGGGAAAAAATAAATGTATTTAGAAATTGAAAATTGTAGCAAAAAGGTTTCTTTTTATTTTCCCTTTATAAATTATTACTGACATCACTTGTAATTGAATAATGATAGCAGCTACATTCTCCCTCTTGCAGAGTTTCCTTATGTCACTCTACTATTTTGCATTTTTTTCACTTTTGGAAAATTTACAGGCTAACAAAATTCAGAAATATAGCGGAAATATTCACTGGAGTAACGCGTTTTAATGCACTGAATGGAAAAACAGTAAGGAAAATAATGGTGAAAACATTTAGTAAATTCTAAGAATTTGAAAAATGTCAAAGAATGTTTAAAAAAAATAAAAAAGCCACAGATAACTCTATGATTCCTGAAAAATATAAATAGTCAGGTTGCTAGATTTTTCATGAAGTTATTCTCTTTTTGCAACTGAGTAGATGGCTCACAATTTTTGTCATAGTGAGTAGTTAGATAACTGTAACAGTAATGAGCTGGATTTGTTTTCTTCAGTATCGTTACTTATGTTTAGAACCCTTTAAGAATTATCTATGTTTATTAAAACTTTCCATGATCTTACTTTTCTTTCTCTGACAGAAAGGATCATCTAAGAAGTGGTACTTTTTTAGAACGGCTACTGTATGATAGATATAGCTTTTTTTCAGAGGACTGAAAAAAAGTTCATAGCACTGAAGTATGAATGGGGGAGGAGGTGGGGAAGAGGGGTTGGAATGTCTGGACTTGGTTTTACTCATATAGAAGTCTAAATTTAACTTCATAACTCCTGTACTGTTGCTGGTCCTCGTGCAAAGAGCAGTTTCTTCTGACATTCTCATGATCTGGATGTTCCTGAGTTTTACTTTCTTTTTTTTTTTTTTTAAATTCATTTTACTTTGTTGGTGGTGTTGTTATTATTAATAATAAAATTATTATTAATATTACTACTAGTGCTATTGAAATCTAGCAGAAAAATATCCAAATGTACAGAAGTTTGTGTTTTGGAGGACTTTTGGGAGGATTTTTTTTTAAAGTAATTACTTGCAATTTTGGTGACTGACCACAAGACATAGGAAATCAACACCTACAGAAGATGCTACAAGAACAGAGCAGGATTTCTGATTTGGTCTCCTCCATAAACCAGCCACCATGACAGTTATTCAGAGACAAGAATTGCATTCTAGGAAAGGGTCATAAAATATCTCTCAACAATATTTGAATGAACACAGGTTTTATGTAAATATGTCCACACTTCCCAGATATGTCTTCATTGCTATGAAGGTGAAATTAATTCTTAATTCTTCTTCAATAGCAGGGCATTCCTTATGCATATGTATCTGTGCTGAAGAGTGTCCAAGCTAAACACTTAGTATAGGGGCCTCAGGAATGGATCAGCTTTTGGGGTACCCATTTCTCTCCATCGATCACAAGGGGAGCCTGGATATGTCTGGTCATGGACTCGATATTCTTGGCAGGCTAATATTATGGACCCTGCTACTACATCTCCAGACAGATAGCATTGTCTATTGCCAGCTGTGAAACAGTGCTTTGAATTGAGCCTCTAGCTCAGGAAGTCCCCTTGCCTCTGCTTGTTAGAAGCAGGGTTGATATATGAGGAATGAGATCAGTGTGCACATGCTTTGTTACTATTATCCTTCCTAAGTATTTGTTTCATGCCTCTATCATTGGGAACACAATGAGGAGACAGCTTGTTGTCTGAGCTGGTACAGCCATTCACACCTTTAGGTTCCTGTGAGAATAGCCTAAAAAAACTACTGGTATTTTCAAGTTATGTCCTTGGAGTCAGAGAGCCAATGGTTCTTCATTGGGCTTTATCAAAAAGTAAAAACCCAAAATAAAAACACAATAAAAAAATACACAAAAGAATATTTAATTTTTCGTGTTCTTGAACTAAAACCTTTGAAATATTGTACACCTCCATACATTACCAGGAAAATATTGGTTAACTGGTTTAAGTTTCTGCACAGGTGGGTGGATGGACTGCATTTCTGAGCTAACACCATGCTTAAATATGGGCTGAAATTTGACTGAGTTCTGGCTGGCTGCACACTTGGCTAGCAGGGAATGCTGCTGTAATTGTTGGGTACTGTTCCTCCAGTTGTTTGTGCTGGAGTTTCTTGGACATATAATGACTCTTTTATCTAGCCTATACCTGGCTTTCCCCTTCACAGAAAGCAAGAGGAACAGACAGCTGGAGCAGCAGCTAGTGCACAACGACTCCAGCACAGAATTAGGAAATGGCTGGTGTGAGTCCCTTGAATGAGGACCTGGGATTTTCTACTGGATCTTCTCAGCTAGATGAAGTACAGGCAAAGGGAACGAGCAAAGGGCCTCCCAGAGCTGCTTATCAAGAAGTTGTCCTCATGCTTCTGACTGTGGCAAGAGGCTGTTGAGCTAACACATAGGTGGTGGATGTTGCTATAGACCTTTATCCCAGTGCAACAGTGAACTAACTGAACTGGGAGGATGGGAAAAGCTAGGAGGGGGTGGTAGAACTTATCACAAGTTCTATTGTTCCTGAGATGGGCTTTATTCCAGACTGTGGACTCTTGGTTAGTGGTACCATAATGGCAGAAGAGATAAGCACTTGTTTTTTTCTGTGTTGTTTCTCTTGGCTGCTATAAACCAAGCACAAACTATACTGGAAACACTGTTTGGATTCACTGTAGTAGAGGTGTTTTGTTGCAACACCACACAGCGGCTTGTGCAAGCTCAGCTTGCAAGGGGGAAAATAGAAGGAATGTAATTCTGTTAACTTGGGTGTGGATCCATCGAAAGGTATGAATCTTTATGCGAATTTACATTTGTTGATTTGATTTTTTTCTTTCTTTCTTTTTTTTTCTTTAAATAATACCCGAGTTTCTTAACCAGTACGATGAAAAGCTCTTATGGTGGTTTTACTTCAATGTTACAATACTCCATTTCATAGAAAAGTGATTTATTACACATTCCTAAAACTAATATATTCCTCTGCACCTGCTGTAACTGTCACTGTTCAGATCGCTGTTCTGAAGCTTTATCAAGTACAGTAATAAACACTGGACGGTGATTATAGTACAAGGGTCTAATGAACTATATATTTATGCAATTTTTAAATGTGTTATGATGGAAATTACGAAGTAGCAAACAACTTTGGCTGAACAACATGCACAGCTGCTGTTAACAACAAACAACAGGACTACATGGGTAACTCATGATACGCGCACGGTAATGGGAATTTTTCACTATCAATTATGTTGACTGAATGGCAACGATATACCCCCTTGAAATGTCTAAATGGAAGGATATGATACTGGATAAAGAACTGTTAAATAGCAGAACACTTGCTTTCATCCATCCCCAGAATCATAATACCTGAGAAATGTATGAGATGCTTTTGCACATTTATTCTCTCAATGGATCTGTGAGATGTGATGTTGTTATTCAGTTTTACCGGTGTGCTGCCCAAGACCAAATAGCAAGGTCATAGCTGAGCTGCCTGGGTCCTTACTGGCCTGCCTAGTACTGACTCAGCCTTCCTCTTTATCCCAGCATCTACAAGATTGTGATCAAGATGAATGCTTCATCTTTGATTTTCAGAGGTTATACTGGAGTTCAAAGTAAGCACAAGCACTTATGTATCTAAGAAAATACTCGGCAGAGGATTCAGAAGTATCCTAACAAGGAGAGCTCTACATGCAGGTGCTGAGGATGGAACAAAATGAAGGTCAGGGCATCATTTCGTTTCCTTTGAATTACATTATTGTCAGCCAACATTTCCTGCCTACAGTAATTTTGCCTGCTAAAGATTTGCTCCTGCCTCTGGCTGTTACTTATTCATTCAGAGTAGCCCCAGAAGCTTCCTCACACCTATGTCTGTGATGGACTGCTGAAGTGGCTAGACAGACTTTTGAGAGCTCTGACTTCAGAGCTATTTAGACCCTTTTGGTTTATAAAACTGAGCTGTATGCAGCATGAGAAAAAATTTCTTCAGTGATTTTTTTCCTATTTCTGCTAGAAATTATGGCCAGAATAAAAGAGAGAGACATGTTTCTCTTGGTCACCTTTGCTTCTAACCACATCTAAAAATCTGAAATTTAGAACTTAGAAAACGTCAGAGTGAGGCTGTAGCGGGAAAGACTTGCAATGACTGGATCTCTCTTGAAAGACACTGATGAAATTTCAGTTAACATATGCAACTAAACAAAAAGGGCTCATTGGATCAGGTAAGCATGTGTGTTTTGAAGAGAGGAAGAAGATTTTACAGTAATGGGTGCAGCTGAAGACGCACATAGGCCCTACGGAGATTTTCTGGAGTATTTAGATTCATAATCCCATTGACTTCAGCAGCAGATTCCTGGAAACTTCTTTGCATCTGGAGTAACCTTGTTGATTTCAGATTGGGGATCTTATTTTAAAAACCCCCTACATGCTAAAATGGTACAATTTAAACATTAAATGGTACATATTTTTCAACTCCTGCTTAAGTATTAGAGGAGCAAAGACCCCTTCATTATATATCATAAAGAGTAGTTTTCTGACACAGGTTGCTGGGACTGCATTTTCATTAGATATGTATGTCTACGTTGTAAGGTCATCTTCACTCAATTTAACTGGTCTGGTGCTTCTCGTTCCTAAGGTGTTTGGTGCAGAGAAGCTTTTAGACTTTGAGAATATTAGTTAGAAACCTCCTGCTTGATCAGTGTTTTGTATTAGGTAAAGGAGCAAGTCGCCCAGAAGCAGAAAATTCAGAAGCAAAAAACTGTAAGCCTGCTTCTCCCCCTCCCAGTGGCCTGCATGAATAAACCATTAAGTGAATTCTGCCTACTGGCACAAAAGTGAATCAGTTTTTTTGAGCTTTTCATAGCATTTTTCACAAGCTCTTTTAAGGCTACTATTCTGAGTAATATTCTGCTTTTGTGGCTAGAATCAGATACATGTCTGTGAAAGACATAAAGACTACCAATTAGCAAGTCATGAAAAATAGGTAAGGATGTTTTGACACCATGTTATGATTTTGCCATGTGGCAGCCTCTCTTTCTGTTATCTGTTTAAATAAATTGAGATGACGGCTGTGTGAGAATTTAGTTTCACAAATCAATGCTAACAGGTATTATTCAACTTTATATGTCAAAAAAACCTGCCACCTTTCTTTGTACCTGATTTGATTGGATAACTTCTTTAACTGAAGTATTTACTAGCTTGTCACCACTTTGTTATCAGATCTTTTCTCTTTTTTTCATTTGCATTCTCCTCCTCTGGATGTTTGGAAGATGTAAATAGGCTATGCACTACCTGTTTATCTTTGGTTTTGGATGATTTTTTCTTTTCTCTGTGTCTTCTGGGTAATAACTCCTGGAGCTAGTATGGAAGAATATTCTAGTATTTCAGCCTAAGTTTTTCTGTTCATTAAAAGAACATCTCTCCTTCATTAAAAGTATCTAAACTTCCTTTCTGTCACAAGTTTTTTCTGAGTTTTTCCCTTTATAAAGCTATATTTCAGTTCAAATGAAATACTGCTTTGTTGAAAAAAAGTCAGGTTTTTTTGAGATCTGTACCTCAGCATACATTTTTGTTCACCTTGTTTAATTCCATTTAGTTTAATTTAGGTTTGTTTTGTTTTGTTCTTAATTTTTTCTTTTTTTCTTGTTTTTTGGACTCAGCGTCACTAGATGCCTCAGTTTATACAGGGCTGAACTGAATGCATGAAAGCAGAGTTCAAGCTTATGTTTTTATGAAATGGGAAGGAAAAGCTAATGCAAGGTTCCTGAACTTTTGTTTTTCCCTCTCCTGTATATTTTCTCTGTATCTGATCTCTTGAGATGGAATCTGAAGTATTGTCATTAAATTGCCTGTGAAATTTTTAGTTGTCATTTTTCCTGAGAAATGGAGCATCTTTTGGAGGACAGACACTGACATTTATTTTCACATCCACGCTCTCCCTTCCTCTGTGAATAACTGCTGCTTGTCACCATTTCAACCAAAATATTAAAACTTTTTTCCCCCCCCCTCATCTCTGTCTCACAAATCTGTTATCCTGGCTGCCAGCCCAGAGTGTGTACTCACATTACAAGGCTATTCATTTTCCCAACCTGCCTGGTTGGAGTTAGATGGTAGGTAGATGAATTTAAAGCTGTGCTGGCTCTCTTCCTCATGCTGGGTTTTTCAGGTTTCCCAGTTACTCTGCCAAGCAAGCAGAACTCTAGAAAATAAGAGTGAGGGGGAGTGCATCATGTCAGGGCATGCAGCAATCCCTCTGCAAGTGGAAGCAGAAATAAACCAAGCATGCATAGAAAATGAGATGTTACCTCATGTTTAGCTCTGAATTTTATGAGGCACAATTGCTCATTGCTGGAAGAATCTCACTTAAATATTTTAATTCTTTCCTTCCCTTCACTCCCTTCCCCCATGGTTTGCATGAAACAAAAAACCAACCCTGGTCCCCAAAAGCCTTCACTCATAGGCAGAATATAATGTTTACCCATGTGTTTGCTTCAAACACCTCCTTCATAGACTGAAAATCCTTTTTTGTCTTGATGTGGATTAATTCAAACAAATTATTTCTATTTGAAAATCTGCTTCATTGTTCAAGAAATCCCCAAACAATTATCTCTGGGCTGATTTCAGTGTTCATTTAAATAAAAAGAATTTCTTTGTAGTGATATTTCTGTATGCTTGTCCAGCATTCTTCTGTGTTGCCCCAGGTCAGAGGAATAAGTTTCCAGACCTCTGCCTTTCTCCCTCTGCTTTTTCATCTTATTATACACAATTTTTAAAAGCTTGCCTGCTTTGCAAAATGAGACTTCTCCTGTGAGAGAATACGGAAATTTGGCAAGTGGCTTCAGGTGAAAATGATTCTGACCTTGAAGAGAAAGATTCTTGTCCTTCAATGTTGTTCACATTTCTGTATCCTGCTCTTAAAATAGTACAAGCGAGGTTTAAGTCTAAAACACACCAAGCAGGCTACTGTGTATGATTTTCACAGATGACTGACACTTCAAATTTTTTACTCCAATGGAAGATATGCATAACTATAATTTTTAACATTAGGCTGCTTCTATGAATCTGCAAATTCAGACACTTTGTCTGTCAATATCAGAACTGCATGTGCCATCTGCTCTTAGTAAAAACTTTTCCCAGTGTACTGGGATGGGCAGTGATTTAAATTGGAAGCAATCACAGTCTTCACATGAGGATCAAGAGCAACATCAATAGATAATTGTAAGAAACAGCTGCAGTTTGTATTTCCATCTTTCAGGTGGTTAGCATTTTTGGTTGCCATTATATTTGTCCTTGTATGCTGCTGCAGAGGCTGTGGAAGACTGGCAGGAAAGAAATGTATACTGGGAAGGCCAGGGAGGAGGGGGAGATGTAGGTTTTGTGTGAAGGAATGTCTGCTCTCTTGGTAGAGGGGAATCAATAACAGGGTCCTGTTAAACAGTCTTTTAGATAGTGTTCTTCTGGTGATCTGTGTATCTCACAATGAATAGGCAGTAAAATTAAGTATTAAACTCCATTCAAACTCTTACTTTTTTCTAGGACTTTGGACCCAAGTAGTTCTAGTCACTCACCAGACTCTGGTTGCTGTACTAAAATCCTTCACTTTCTTGACAACTCCTGGTAACATTTGTCACCATCATCTACCAAAGTGACTGTGGCCTCTTCATACATTTCTGTGGCTGGTCCTCATGTGTCACTTCTCCGTAATGCTCATAAATCCAACTCCGCTCTTCCAGTCAGCTGCCACCTCCCTCTTAGCCCAGACACATGGAGGTCCTTGTTTGCTCCACCTTCCCCCACCTCTCCTTGGCAGGTAGGTACCTGGAAGGGATGTGGAGGAAGAATAGCTAGGACTGATTAAATCAGGATTAGTAGGAAGTTCACATATACATACTGAAATGCTGCCACATGTAGATGGACTGGAGGGAGAAGAAATACAACAGAACACTTGGGATTCTGGCAGACTTTTGGAGGGTTGATCTTGTTGATAATAATGACTTATTCTAGGAGGGTCAGAGGTAGTATCAGCAGGGAGATGAAATGTGCCAGATGCCTTCAGTCTGGTCACAGAAATAATATCTGTGCTGTAATTGTGGGCAGTCTTTAAAAATGAAATGCAAAATTGGATAATGGTACTAATACTTGCCCTGAACTTTCTGCAAACTTGTTAGACATGGTGCATCATTTATTGTTACACTGACTCAAAAGGAAACCCAGATACGCATTGTCTAGAATGATGCAAAGAAAAACCTGGTGCAAAACCCTGACCTTTTCGATACTGGTAATTGAACTCCTTTTGCACTGTTTAGGGCCAGATGCACCCCCAGAAAGGCAGGTGGTGACAGTGTGCAAAGAATGCTGCCTTGATACAGACACATAACTGTAATTGGTTGCATTTACAGCGAAGAGTAAGATCATGTTAAGAAGAACAGTTCTGGTTGAGTGTTACAGCAACGAAGCTGAAAAAATGTCTAATAGAAAATGTCTAGTAGAAGAGAGTTTTGAGAGGAGCATTGTCTGTAGACATGAACAGAGAGAGGAAGTGAATTGCAATTAGGAAACTTTTGTTTCCAAAATCATTTATCCTATGTACTATAAAGCGAGGGATTTTTGTGCTCTGTTTGGACAGCCTATGTAGGAGTTTTCTCATCCTCTGCTTATATGATTTACCTTGCAATTCTTACAAAAAACACTTGAGAGGCTGCTCTGTTGCCTCCACAGTGTTTGCTTGTACTGCCTGTACTGCTTGAAGAGGGATTCATGAGGATGAACACACTACTGTTAAGATTTGGACACACAGTACAATTTTCATTACTGTGAATGGAGATTTAACTGTGCTTTTTCAGAAGAGTGTGTGCCTCAGTAATAGGAGACTAGTCATCCTGCTGAAAATTTGCCCTTCTGATAGCCCAAGTCTGGTGACTGCTGCTTCTGTTTGGTATGGATCTGCTCTGACAAGCCAGATGTCCTGATAGCTAGGGGTGTCCGTATACTTTGGCTCCAGTTTTTAAAATTAACTGGTTAGCTCACAGTCCTCAATAATTAGGTGTAGCTCTTTGCAAATCACTGGTTAGGAGAGAATTAAAACATAATTATACTGTTTTCCACTTTCCTGTTTGAAAATGTCTTTCTCTAAACCCTGAATGCCTGTGGACTCACGCAGGGTACTGCTTTCTTTTAGGTGGAACTAGAACTTCACCTGAGCAGTGGGAAGAGAAGGGCTTCAAATGGACAGAACACCCTGAGACCTGAGGAGAACAGCTGGTTTGTGCAGGACAGGGCTGCTGTCCACAGCAACCAAGATAGGTGGGAGGAAGGGGCTGATGGCCATGCTTTGGGCAGGCAGAGCCCTGGCAGCAGTGTTGGTGGGTTTGAAGGCAGCTCTGCGGAGAAGGTCCTGGTCTTGGTGGTCACCAAGCTGAACAGGGCCGGAGAGGCTGGAGATTAAGGGAAGCTAAGTAGGCTGGTAGGTCTCTCCTTAGAAAAATATTTCTTGGTCTTTTAAGAGCTGATGATCCTAAGGTGATCTTAAATGCAGAAGAATTTGCCTAAAGACTGTATTAAATCTAGGCAATAGAAAAGCCAGTGAACGTTAGAGTTATGGGATAATATACTTACTAGAAAAGTAAGGGGGGAGGGGAAAGGGTGTGGTGATAAAAGGTTTTTATTCCCATTTAATAGGGCAATTGTTACTATAATATCTCTTTAGATCCCTTTCCCCAAGGAATTTGTGGTTTGAGATAAGAGAATATTATTAAAAAAAGGTTGTAGTAATCACACTATAGTAATGAAAACAGTGAGTTAAAAAGAGAGGAAAGAACAAGGTTTCTGGCACAAGAAATAAATCCAGTAGCAATTCTCCACAGGCAGCAAATAATTTGAGTGCATAATTAATAGGTTCGTCAGAAAGTACTTAGATTGTGAAATATTGCAAGTAGACCTCTTTCCAGATGGATTAAGACGAATGAGTTCTACAGCAGAGTATGAAACCTTACTGCTCAGTTGTTGGAGAATTGGCTTCATTTAGATTTGTTTGATTTTCTGCTACTTTACTCTCTTCCTTCTCTTGGTCCTCTAGCTGCAGGGGATATGATGGGAGGAAAGAAGACAAAAGAAAAGAGTGCTTCTAATTACAGTATTGAATGTTGTCCTTTACCTGCAAGGCATCCAAGCAGACAAAACAAAATCAGATGGTCCATGGGAGATTATTCATTGCACAGGAATGTAAAATGGGAAGAATGTGTTATGTACAAACCAAATAAATTATAGTACCAATGCAGTTCAGAGAGAATAGCATAACCAACACAGAATATTTTAAAATAAATTAATAGCTTCTAGCTGTATCTCCAGTACTGCGGTGTGTGTGTGTGGGAAAGCAACAATTTATGATGCCAAAGCAACCTGTAGCAATCAGGATGAACAGCTTATTCTCGGTTTAGTATCAAATATTTATTCCCTGAAAACATGGAAAGGCATTTGGGAAATGCTTAGGATTTAAGTCAGGAGAGAAATAACTAAAATCTGTTAGTGACCACTACTGAGGTGGAGCTGCACCCTTTTAAGACTAAACAAGCATCAGGAATGGCAGTTATCCAGATTCTTAATTTTGGATTCCAGTTCTGACAGAGCAGTTGCAATGTGCCAAGGTTATTTAGTGTTCCTCTGGTCAAAAAAAGGAGCAAATTAAAACTGCTGACAGCAGGTGAAACATGGTGATTTTGAAAACCACTGTCAACAAAGAAAAAACAGTTGCATTTCTGACATTATTTTGGGAATTATTAACAACATGTGGTCCTCTGACTTTCGCAGTGAAGGTAATGCCATGGTAGTGAGTGAAAATGACTACACGTGAGCTTGTCCAGCTTGAGCAGATGTTCCTAAACTCCTGAGAACTCTATAGCAAAACTATATATTTTGCCCTACGTAGAAGCACTCAGATGATTTTTAATTAAATTTCATGCTTGCTGAACATTAATTTCCCCTCCTCTTCTCACTTGTGCTTTCACTCCCATTTTTAGTTTTATAAAAGCTTGAACAATGTTCCAGACCCCTTAAAATCAGAGAAGTTTCCCTGTAGACTGCAAGTACAGTTTAAAGCCTGTTTCTAATGGAAGTCTACACAAAAAACTCACATCAAAAGGCATAAATATAACGTGAAAATTAAATTTTTTTTGTCCCATTGTGTGTCCAAGATTTACAGCCTCTAATTTTTGATTATTACTTTTGCCTTGACTAGCTTGTCTCCAGGTCGCTTTGAATGGAAAGAACATTTTGAAGTAACATCATCATTTGGTAAAAAAGTTTCTATCAGAAATTAAAAAATCATTCATTTGTGTGCTGTATTTTTAAGTTCTGTCTGCCCTTCATTAGTTACAAGTTTAGATAAGTCTCAAACTTTATTCCTAGGCCTTTCCAGGCATCATTGTTTATCAAATCATGGCAAAAATCTGGAGGAAATGCTGCACGCAGAACATTCAGAAATCAGAACAATTGTATTTGCTTTAGGTTTCATTTGTCATAAACCAGGTATGCATAGAATCAGTTCTAGTATCTAATTTAGTAAGGAAAATTAACCAGCAACTAGTCTAATCACAGCTTTATTAAGGTCTTTTTGATACATTTGGGAGACAAAAAATTATTCTTTCAATTATATCTAAAGAAATAAAATCAGTAATCTGATTTTAGAGTGGTTGGGAGGTGCGGATTGCTAGAAGATGAAATAAATTCAGGTTACCTTTGTGATGCTTGGATTCTATTTTGCTCCGATTCAGGCAGTGTTTAGGACACCATGAAAGTTACCTCCACTGATGTCAGCTGCTCTCAGGGCTTCAGGGAGGAGCAGAGTCTTGGCTCTCCTCCCTGATTCAGAAGTGTTCATTATAAATGGCTTTTGGGATCTCCTGCAGAACAAATTTATGAAATCTTACACAGCTACTCCTGCTTCGTACCAGGTAATTTGGGTTTGCAATAGAGCATATCTGGATTAGCCAGAGAACTGCAGGAGGCTGGGACTCTGGGACATTATTATATTTTGTCACCAGGTTGTATGAAGAACTGGGATGAAAATTTGTTATATCAGTTATTATTCCTGACGTTAAATATTACAAATGTCAGTCTGAGGATGACAAAAGCTGTCACTATAATCTTTGATGAAAATTAAGCATTATTATGTTCCTTATGAAATTCTGTATTAAGTGAAATGTAAGTGAATTAAAATAAAAAATTCTTTTTAATTTTTAGAAACTAAACTGAAACAGACCAGTCTACATTCCTCCTGGGGCATAATTATCCATAGATATATTTATTTTTTTTTTTTAAAAAGTGTTTAGGTACATATGAGAAAAATACATCAGATATCAGTGACATGGATTCAAAGCAATGCATCTCTCTCAACATGATGTATCTTTGACAGAAGATAATCTCTATTGCCTTTTCTCTTGTGGAGGTCTAGTATGTAGGAGAGACCAGAGAATTAAACTGCAGTTCAGAAGAGTCAATGAGATGGCTTACAAGTTCAGTCTTCATTGAACTTGTTTAATGTAAATTAAGCAAAATGTGATAATTGGACAAAAAAACCTTTGAAAATACATGTTGTGTTTTGTTTTCCTTGACAAAGTTAAAAATCTGTGACAAAATCTTCTGTATTATTTTTTTCTGAGAAGACATTTCAGAGGAAAACTCCTGGCTTTTAGGCTTCCTGCATCACTTCCCCACAGCCGAAGCTCTGTCTGTGTGTGGGGATACTGCCAAGCTGTGGTGTGTGAGAAAGGAAAGAGAATTATGGGATTTATTCTTTCCAGAGGAACAGACTAGTAATGAAAAACTGGAGCATCTGGTTATTGGAGTGTTACTGGGAAGAGAACAATCCAGTTAGTAGAAATGGAGCATCCGGTTAGTGGAATGCATATTGCAGTATGAGTTGTAATAATGAGGATGTAGTTTGAAAAAGGACAGGGACAAAAAGGAAATATTCAGTTATGCCTGGCTCAGCATATTCCAACTCCTAAAAAAAAGGACCCTAAATATATTTGAGAATATTATTTAGATGTTTCAGTATACACTTAGGATTTTAAATGTGAATCAAAATGGTGAACACTGGGCATGAAATTTTGAAAGAAACTTCAAATTTCTTGGCTAAAAATCATGCATTCACCTACTTATGTGTATATACACATACGTATGTGAGCTGACACTCTTAGGTTTTATCTGTGACTATGAAAATCAGGCATCTTACCCACTCTAGCTGCCACATATGTACCTGTTGGACTATGCGCATGCATGAACACTCAACTGATGTATAGACATCAAATAATTGTGCTTATCAAATAGGCATATTCCAACTTGCCTATAACCGTCACATTATTTTTACAGTTATTGTTAAAGCAATATTTTTATGATACCATGCATATTGTAATAAACTGTCATATTTCTACACTTTCTACAAGGATATTTAATGGGATATGTTTTGGGCCAATTACTTTTAATAAAAACACACACTTTATGTCTATAAAAGCAGATAAATCAAACATGATACTGCTTTGGAAAAGTCCAAAGATATTACAAATCTTGGAAAAAAAATCAATGAATGCCTAACCATATATTAAATCCCTGCAGAGAACACGATGGTTCTTTTTTGTGTTTGACAATAGTAAAAATTACAGTGTTACAGCTCATTTAGATGCAGATTATTTGTCAAACAAGTCCTTATTGCTTCTGTAAAAGCTAGGTATGCAATTCATATACACAAATGTATATACGCTTTCTACTGTTGTTGTGATTTAAGCTCAGCAGGCCACCAAGTACTCTCTCCCCATCCCCAGCAGGATGAGGGGAAGAGAACTGGAGTGTAAAAGAGAGAAAAGTTGTAGGTTGAGACAAGAACGGTTTAATAATTGAAATTTAATAATAATTTAAATATAATAATAAATAGTAATTAAAAAAAAAAACTAAAAAGAGAGAGAAATAAAACCCAAGAAAGAAAAGTGATGCACATGAAAATTGCTCACCACCAACTGACTAATGCTCAGTCAGTCCCTGAGCAGTGGTTCCCCAGCCAAGATTCCCTCTAGTTTATTGCTGAGTGTAGTGTCATATGTTACGGAATATCCCTTCTGTCAGTTGTGGTCAGCTGTCCCATCTGTGTCTCCTCCCAACTGCTTGCCCGCTCCCAGCCTACTCACTGGTGAGATGGGGTGAGAAGCAGAAAAGTTCTTGAGATTGTGTAAGTTCTGTTCAGCAGTAACTAAAACATCCCTGTAGTAACACTGTTTCTAGTACCAATCCAAAACATAACCCCATACTTGCTACTGTGAAGAAAAATCGACTCTACCCCAGCCAAAACCAGCACAACTGTTTATAAATCTATTTTACCATCAGTGTAGGATCTGTTATATCAGCCAGAATGAAAATCTTGCCAAATCCTTTCCTAATCAGAGTCAATCAATTTAACAAGTCAATCTCCTTACTCAAACCTGTAAAATCTTCCTTATAACTCCAGAAAAGCAAATATCAATTGGAACAGATATGACAAATTGACAATGATTTTTTTCTTTTTTTTAAAAAAAAAATTTTCTTCAGTAACAAATTCCAAAAAACCTGTTTGTAATGCCACCTGGAATCGTGGCTTAAAGGAGAATCCACTGAATTCAGCAGGCTTGTGCTGTGTCCTTTTCTTGAATTTGTTTGTAGAGCTGCAAAGGGAAAAAACCATATAGCTCTGATTTTATGTATGTGGTAAACTTAGGTATTTTTGCAGATAGGAATGACTCTGGGCATAGTGCTTCATTGTGCTCGGGGTAATTTATACTACTGTGCCACAAAACCAAGTGAAATGCAGATCCCACTTTACTGGTTCAGCGTTGCTCAGGTGTTCTGTGAAAGCCAGGGCAGACCATGCCTACAAATAGCCACTGGGACCTGAACTCTGTGATCCAGATACATCAGAATATCCATACTTATAAAGGATTAGGAAAAATTCATTTTTTAATAAACTTAATGTTCTAGTTCTAGTCTCCGAGAAACTTCAACAAACTTCATAAGGAGGGGAAGAGTTTCTGCATGACAGCAATTGCAGCTGGAGAGAAGAGTGAGAATAGGTGAGGGAGTTCTGCAGACACCAAGGTCAGTGAAGAAGGAAGGGGAAGACGTGCTACAGACGCCAGAGCAGATATTCCCCTGCAGCCCATGGAGAAGACCATGCTGAGGCAAGCTCTCTCTCTGCAGCCCATGAAGGTTAATGGTGCAGCAGATATTCACCTGCAGCTTATGGTGGACCCCACACTGGAGCAGGTGGATGCCTGAAGGAGGATATGACGCCATGGGAAGCTCCCGTGGAGAAATGAGCCCATGCTGGAGCAGGTTTGCTGGCAGGACTTATGACCCCCTGGGGGACCTGGACAGGAGTAGTCCATCACTGGGGGACTGAACCCTGTGGAAGGAACCCACACTGGAGCAGTTCGTGAAGAGGTCCAGACTCAAGTTGGAGAAGTTCATGAGGACTGTCTCCCATGGAAGGGACCGCACACTAGAGAGTCCTCCCTTTGAGAAGTAAGGAGTGGCAGAGACGATGTATGAAGAACTGACTGCAATCCCCATTCCCAGTCCACCTGCACTGCTGGGAGGAGGAGGTAGAGAATTTGGAAGTGGAGACCAGTGAGATGGGAACCGTGGGAAGAAGGTGTTTTAAGATTTGGTTTTATTTTGTCATTACCCTACTCTGATTTGATTGTAATAAAATGAGATAATCTCCACAAGTCAAGTCTGTTTTGCTCATGATGGCAATTTCTGAGTGATCTCTCCCTGTTCTTATCTCTGCCTGAGATTTGGGGTTTGGTTATATCTTCTGTCCTCTGTCCACCTGAGGAGGGGAGTGATAGAGAAGCTTGGGTGCACATTTGGCATCTAGCCAGGGTCAACCCACCACAATAATGGAATAGCTCATCTCTGTATAGACAGATGATCTACAGAGCTGTCCGTTCCTCCTACTCAAACTGCAAAGGGATATGCACTTATTGCGTGAGATTATTCACAGGATTGAGTAGATTTTATTCCATGGGTCATATAAACCCTATTGAAACAGTTCTTAAAATCTGCAAGCCCTTCCCTGCTTTCTTCAGAGGTGTATGATGCTGCAGAGGGTTGTATATTATGTCTTCTCTGTGTTTGATCTGTTGACTGAACTTGCACATCTATATGGACCCTATTTAACCAGGAAGACATATAATATGTTTGGGACATTAGCATGCTGGTAACAAAATGGTTCATATCCATTATGTGACTGCAAGAATGAACTGTTTTTGAGAGTCTTTTTCCTAAATTAGCAGAAAGTTTGTTTCCATTTTTCTCCCATGTGAGGCTTTCTTCATGTGAACTCATGAATTTTCAGAGATACTGATTCCTGTCACTCCCAGGGACTTCAGCTGGACTCTGGATGCCCAGCAGCTTTGCAAAGCAGACCTTAAAGAACTATGGATATTATTTAAGTTCCCATGAATTCAATAGGATTTGAGAAGCAGCTGCAGCCAGCCTTGATTAGTTTGTCTTTCCATCGTAAAGGTTTTGCTGCTGTGTTGTTTTGCTTCTGCAAACAGATTAATGAAAAAAATTCTTAATTTCAGCAGGGCTGCTATTTGAAGTGAGGATTGATCAGGCATTTAAAGCTTCTCAGGACTAAATCCTTGGTCATCATTAAATAAGTAGCTTTTAATTCTGTTCTAAGGACCATAGGAGTTCAGCATCAGCAAAGAAAACTCCCACAAGGGTATGTTCCCCTCATACCTTCAAACAATTTAGGTTGAATTGTACACCTTATCTCGAATAACAGAGACTGTTTACAGTTCAAATGTAATTTCTAGCGGTATGGTTGCCCAGTATTTCAAGACAAAAACACAAAGAAAAGCATGTCAAGGAGGGTTTAACAACTGTCTTTTGTAAAAGTTACAGAAAAATCAGATGAGTAGGATATTTTACACATCTCCCATCCCTCCTGTCCCTGCTTACAGCAGCTTGTAACTTAGGCAGCTGTGTAGAAATTCACCAATTGTTCTTTACAGAATTAAGGATTATGAAGAATTTTGACTGCCTTGCTTCCTGTCCTGAGAAACATGAGGCTTGTTTCTCTGCTCTGTTGAAAAAGTTTAGATCAATTATTTGAGATATCTTAGTTAACTAACTACTCTATAGCTCTTTTTAAAATTAATATAAAAACACTTGCAGAAAGTGTTCCATATGTCTCTAGCACCTGCAGAAGGAGTGTAAGAAAAATTGGATCCTATTTGAAGGGGTTTTTTTACTGAGGTGATTGCCCTTATGTGGGCTGAATCTGTCCAGATCCACAGATGAACAGAGGCCTGGCTTCCAGGTACCTGTTTCCCAGAGTAGAAATGGCAGGCCTGAATTATTAACTTTATATTCCTGTGCAGTACAAGGAAAGTTATGGGTCTCAAAAAGTGCTTGGTGACTATCAAACTGGTTTTGTGCTAGGCTTCATGAAAAGAATAACTAAGTCTTCATGAAAAGAATAACTAAGTCACCAGATAGGAAATGTCAGAGAGCTCTTCCATCTTTTTCCAATTCTTCAGATTCACCAACAGCTTTGAACTAAGTACCTATGTGAGATAATGATTTGCAGTTTAGAGCTGTCTCATCTATAATTTCCTGCCTCTTTCTCAGTGGCAAACAATTTGTTGAAAGGACTTAATCTTCAGAACTGAAGCAGCAAAAATTGGTGGCTCTGACTGAGCATATTACATACGTGAGGGCGTTAGAAAAAGGTTTTCCATCTGGAAAGAAGTTAGGCTGATCAGTCTAGCAGGCAACCTATATCAGATGAGGAAAAAACTCACCTGCCTGGCTTACCTGGCACTAGACTTAGCTCATAAGTCACCCAAAGACAAAGACATAAATCAGGGATGGCTTCTAAGTTCTATTGGCTTGTTTGGAGAAATACATCCTCAGCTGAAATATGTATTGCTTATTTTATCTTTCTGGAAAGGGAGTTTCTCCTTGTGTTTTCCCAAAAATAAATGATCAGAAAGGAGATTTCCTACCCTTTAAGACAATTTTGAATGTTTTTGCCTTTTATTTAAAGTATTAATTTACTATATGAATTTGGGGGTTTGACTAGATGGCCTCTAATGGTTGCTTCCAAACCAAAACATTCGATGGTTCTATGATCTGA
Organism: Bucorvus abyssinicus; assembly: GCA_009769605.1. Lineage (NCBI taxonomy): Eukaryota > Metazoa > Chordata > Aves > Bucerotiformes > Bucorvidae > Bucorvus > Bucorvus abyssinicus. The sequence goes on from CM020063.1 coordinate 51,284,882, forward strand.
GAAATTGATTTATTTTAATCCATGTAGAAATGGGTCTAAGTCTTGCCAGTGCTATAAGACAGGTTTAATTTTATGTTAGTCTAGATTTTGGTCCCCATAAGGTATCTTTCCTCATAAGCTTGATTCATGTTTCCCAGGCTTTAGGAACAGTAGGGAGGGAAAAAAGCTTGGATGTTTCATCGTTCACCGGTTTTTACATTTTAGCCTTATTTTCATGACTTTAGGTGTGATCTAAGGCAAGTTTTATATCTGTTTTGTGTATAGATGAGCACCTGTTTACTTATTCTCAAGTTCCCATCACTGAAGCTTGTACCTAATGACACAGGGAAGTTTGAAAGAACTTGTATGGGTTTTTAAATAAGCTAAGTCACCAACTGAAAAGTTTATGGAATGCTATGCTACTGGGGAACAATAGAAAACCAATGGCATAAATCTTTAGATCACAGGGATTTGCTGCCCCTCTGGATAGTCTTGTTTTCTTTTTTTAAACCTAGTCATTATACTCATCAACTGCAGTTCCTGCAAAAAAATTAGGTCTGGAGCATCACCCCTGTCACCCAAAGCAGAGTCAGCTGTGATTCCCAACAGACTTTGATGCTCTGGATCTTACAAACTTTTGATGATGAAGCTTCAGTGACATCCCTGGGCAGCCTACCTGGGCTGAAGGGTATATGCCTCAAAGCTGAGGAGTGTAAGATGGAATTTTCCCAGATAATATCATTGATATATCTTGTCTTCTGATAAATAATATTGGTTAAATAACCACTCAGTAAAGGCAATACTTCTACAGAAGGGTATCACTGAAGAAGGCTTCTCTTTAAACTGCTGCCTTTCTGGTAGTACTGAGGTATCATCTTTCACACAGAACACAAAACAGGAGAAGCTTTCTTTTTTTAAGGTCCATGCTGAAAACATCGATTCTAACTGTTAAATTGTGTGGAGGTTACCCGAGCGCAAAAGGCTCAAAGGCCAAGCTCACCATGCCAGCAGCTTCATTTATATTGCATTGTCCTGCCTTCTTCCAGTGTGATTGAATTTATGGAAACCTGATGCCCTCAGCGTTGGAAGGATAACACCTCCCCTGCTCCATCTTCAACTTGGAAATATTGTGCTCCATCTCGTACAGTTTTAAGGAACTTTTTGATTAATAATAAATAATAGGCAAAATAAATATCTTTGCCCTATAGAATGGTCTGTATCATAAGCTTGCACTAAGAAGAATTTATTCTGTTTGCCAAATTGGCCTGATGAAAGAAGTCAGATTGATCTATGCCAAAGTTTCCATTCTAACCCTCACAACTACTCAGGCTGTCTTGTTACATCCAAGGTAGCATACCACCCATATATGTAGCTCAAAATTGCCATGAAATAGAGAAGTATAAATCATTACAAGAGTACCTTGTTTTGTTTTGAGTTTGTTTTTCCCAAACAGTCATAACAGTCCCTGCTTGACTAACATGAGTTCTTTTTCATGTGCATCTTAACTGTTGACCTCTTGGATGGAATACTCCAGCTTCCTGAGTCCCAAGACCACACAGAAAAATGGAGCCTCCAACAGTCACATTTTCTATCTCACTCTTCCTAGAATACCTCTCTGCTCCCTGGATGAGCAATCTAACATTTCCTTCAATTCAGTTCCTGGCACTGCAATGGGGTCAAAGAGACAGTTTTGTTTCCCATAGCCACCACTGCTCAAGCTAGGACTAAATCTGGTGCTGAAGCCATACTATTCAACTTGTAAAACTTCTAAGCCCAGAGATGTTTACCGGAATTAAAATTCTCCATCCTTCCTTCTGCTCTAAGTAGCTTCATTGAATTCAAAGTACTGATTTAGGCAATGAAATCCAGAATTCTGGTGTTTAACTGGAGGATATTTTGTCAAAATATGTTCAAACAATTACAAGGTACATGTGAACAAATGCTAATACATCCATTTAATATATCCAGATGAGTAAATTAAGGTGTTGAGAAATCAAAATTAGCTTTGACTATAAGAGCTAATGCCTTGCCTTTTTTCACTTTGAGGATGACTTAATGTCTTCATGGTGAATACTTTAAGATGGACACTTTTTGAGGGTGAGCAACTGCAGTTTCAGTTGGAGTATTGGTGCCTAATTTCCAAAATGTGTTCTCAGGTAAGTCAGAAATAATGGAGTTCATGAGAACTGATGTAGCAAGGCTGGAAGACCATTTTCTATGTGAGCTGGCACAGGCTGCTCAGAAAACTGTTGACTAACTGGAGAATAAAACTCATTTGTAGAGTTTTGGAGAGTAGGAAATCATATATATATGTTTTTTAGTGAAATCTGAAGTTCATGTTGTCACCGGTTGGCTGAGGCAAGCCAATCACGGGGATGTGCCCTTTCCTATCCCTGAACCCCTCTCCTCCGGGAGAGAAAGGGTTAAAAAGCGGAGATAGAAAAAAGGGAGAAAGAATTTGTGAGACCTCTGAACATTTGGAAAACTGAAACAAAGTTTAATAAAACTAGAACAAAATATCTAATATGCAGGGAAAAACCAATGCAAAAATATTGGAGGGTTTATACGGGATGGAGCAGCGAGGGTTAAACGTGAGTGAGAGAGAAAGGGGGACGGTGCCGCGCAGAGTCCGAAATGGCGCCGGCCACGTGTGCGCTTTCATGGAGTAAACAAAGGATCCGCGGCTGTTACGAACGCGGGGCTCTAACGTTTCAAAGCGCTGTTCCTACCAGTCTGGTCGTGCGGTTTGTAGAAGCGAAGCAGCAAGAAGCGGCAGCGCTGGTGGCAGAGAGGGAGACACAGCCCCGAGGCGCGGGTCTCCAGCAGCCAGAGCAGTCTGTCCCAAGTGGCGCGGTGGGGGGGGCTTCCCCAGCACACAGCTCCGCTCCACTCCGGCAGCGTGGGGGAGCCGTAGCCGCAAGCAGGCAGGCAGGCGGGGTCCGAGCCGAGGAGAGACAGCCTGTAAGGTCCCCGGAGCCAAGCCGCGAGTCTGGAAAGCTGTTTCCCGGAACGAAGCTGGAGGACTACGGCGCCCCTCACAGTGCAAAGCCAGAAGTGTCCCGGAGAGTGAAAAAAAGCCGAAAGCCCCAAAAGAGCAAAGAGCCCACAGCTCTTAAAGCGACAGACGCGCGCGAGGAACTTTTACAACCAATGAGAGTGCTAAACGTAACATGGAAGGGAATAGTCCAATTGGTCAGTTTAAAACAAAAGCTTCCAAACAGGAGAGAAACTGGTTTTTTTTCCTAAAACTGCCACATTCCACCTCTTATTCCATACCATGTATGTTATGCGCATCTCATTTACATTATATTACACAGGAATTAACAGCATGAGACTCTGGTTCAGGGTGTTTCGGCCAGGGTTAACTTCCCCTGTGGTACACAGTGGACTTCACCATCCTCCTGCATTACCCACCAGGTGTGTCCAGGGCCTTGGGCTGAGACAACACCACGGGTGGGTCTGTCTGGGGTTGCAGCAGGGGAAACCCAGACAGCTTTTCCCAGCAGATTACTTTCACATACCACAGGAACTCTATCCCCCTCCATGGTATGTAAAAGGTCTGATTGGGCAGGGCCGGCTCGATTGATTGATCCCCTCGTGTTCACTTGCCAGGTGGCTTCTGCCAGATATTTATCCCAGTTTCTGAAAGTTCCACCACCCAATGCCTTCAGGGTGGTTTTCAACAAGCCATTATAGCGTTCTATTTTACCGGAGGCTGGTGCATGGTATGGAATGTGATAAATCCATTCGATACCATGTTCTTTGGCCCAATTGGCCACCAGATTGTTTTTGAAATGAGTCCCATTATCAGACTCAATTCTTCCCGGAGTGCCATGCCGCCACAAAATCTGCCTTTCGAGGCCCAGAATAGTATTACGGGCAGTGGCATGAGGCACGGAATAGGTTTCAAGCCATCCGGTGCTTGCTTCCACCATTGTCAGAACATAGCACTTACCCTGGCGAGTTCGAGGGAGAGTGATGTAATCAATCTGCCAGGCCTCTCCGTACTTGTACTTCGACCACCGTCCACTGTACCATAAAGGTTTTAACCTTTTGGCCTGTTTAATTGCAGCACAAATCTTACAGTCATGGATAACCTGGGTAATTGCATCCATGGTTAAATCCACCCCTCGGTCACGAGCCCATCGATAGGTTGCATCTCTTCCCTGGTGACCGGAAGAGTCATGGGCCCACCGAGCAAGGAATAGTTCACCTTTGTGTTCCCAGTCCAGATCTATCTGGAACACTCTAGCTGCTTTGTCCACTTGGTGGTTATTTTCATGTTCCTCAGTGGCTCTGCTTTTTGGGACATGGGCATCTACATGCCTTACCTTCACAACTAACCTTTTCAGCCAGGCAGCAATATCTTGCCACAGAGTGGCAGCCCAAATAGGCTTACCTTTACGCTGCCAATTGTCTTTCTGCCACCTCTCCAGCCATCCCCACAAGGCATTTGCCACCATCCAGGAGTCTGTGTACAGGTACAGCCATGGCCAGTTCTCCCTTTCAGCAACATCCATGGCCAGCTGGATGGCTTTGACCTCTGCAAATTGACTCGATTCACCTTCTCCTTCTGCTGCTTCTGCAACTCGGCTCATAGGACTCCATACGGCAGATTTCCACTTCCGTTGGTTTCCTATGAGGCGGCAGGATCCATCGGTGAAGAGAGCATATTGTTTCTCCTGGTCTGAGAGGTCTTTATATGGGGGTGCTTCATTGGTACGAGTGACTATCTCGTTCGGTGGCATCCCAAAATCTTCTCCTGCAGGCCAGTCTGTAATGGCTTCCACAATTCCTGGGCGACCAGAGTTACCTATCCTAGCTCTCTGTACAATCACAGTGGTCCACTTACCCCAGGTAGCATCTGTGACATGGTGGGTAGATGCTATCTTCCCTTTGAACATCCAGACTAGGACTGGCAGTCGGAGGACTAGGAGGAGCGGTGCTTCAGTACCAGTTACTTCTGAGGCAGCTCGAACTCCCTCATAGGCAGCCAATATCTCCTGCTCAGTGGGAGTATAATTGGCCTCTGAGCCTTTATATCCACGACTCCAAAATCCTAGGGGACGACCACGGGTTTCTCCTGGTGCCTTCTGCCAAAGGCTCCAGGTAGGACCACAGTCCCCAGCTGAAGTGTACAGAATGTTTTTAATCTCTGGTCCCGTTCGCACAGGTCCCAGGGCCATAGCATGTGCTATTTCCCTTTTGATTAATTCAAAGGCGTGTTGCTGGTCAGAGCCCCATGTGAAATCATTTTTCTCCGGGTAACAGTATAGAGAGGTTTAACAATCTGGCTATACCCAGGAATGTGCATTCTCCAGAAGCCTATGACTCCTAAGAAAGACTGTGTTTCTTTCTTGTTGGTAGGCAGAGACATAGCTGTGATCTTGTTGATCACATCTGTGGGGATGTGGCGGCATCCATCCTGCCACTTAACTCCCAGGAACTGGATCTCTCGGGCAGGTCCTTTGACCTTACTTCTCTTAATGGAGAAACCAGCATCCACCAAAGTGCGGATTATCTTCCTACCTTTCTCATAGCCCTCTTCTGCGGTATCACCCCATACGATGATGTCATCGATGTACTGAAGATGTTTGGGAGCACCACCTTTCTCCAGGGTAGCCTGGATCAGTCCATGGCAGATGGTCGGGCTGTGCTTCCACCCCTGGGGCAATCGATTCCAGGTATACTGGATACCCCTCCAGGTGAAGGCAAACTGTGGCCTACACTCTGGTGCTATGGGAATGGAAAAGAAAGCATTAGCAATGTCTATCGTGGCATACCACTTGGCTGCCTTGGACTCCAGTTCGTACTGAAGCTCCAAGATATCGGGAACAGCAGCACTCATCGGTGGTGTCACTTCGTTCAGCCCACGATAATCCACTGTCAGTCTCCATTCTCCGTTGGTCTTCTGCATAGGCCATATAGGACTGTTGAAAGGTGAGCGAGCTCTGCTGATGACATCTCGTCTCTCCAACTCTCGAATCATTTTCTCTAAGGGGCACAGAGAGTCTCGGTTGGTGCGGTATTGCCGGCGGTGAACTGTGGAGGATGCAGTAGGCAACTTTTGATCTTCCACCTTCATTCTGCTAACAACAAAAGGGTCATCCGAAAGTTCGGCCGATGTGGACAACCGGATAATGCCATCGGCTCCCACGGTTGCTGTTCCAAATGCCCATTTATAACCTTTCGGGTCCTTAAAGTACCCTTTCCGGAGGAAGTCTATGCCTAAAATGCATGGAGCATCTGGGCCAGTCACAATTCGGTGAGTTTCCCAGTTATGTCCAGTGAGGCTGACCTCAGCTTCTACTAGTGTAAGCTCTTGTGATCCTTCTGTCACACCCGAGATCGTGACAGACTCAGTTCCTCGATGATCCGATGGTAGCAAGGTACACTGGGCGCCTGTGTCTACCAGGGCCTTGTACCTCTGTGGTTCTAATGTGCCAGGCCATCGAATCCACACAGTCCAGTATACTCTGTTATCCCTTTCCTCCACCTGGCTAGAGGCAGGGCCCCTCTAATGCCTAGGGTGTGGTCCACAGTCAGTGGAAGGGTCTATCCGGCTTGTGGTACCTTCTTCATAGGAGTTTCTCCTTGGGCTGCAGCACTGTTCGCCAAAGACTGGAGCAACAATTCTTCAACTGCAGTTGTCATGTTGGTGTGGTCTGCTCTGCAGCTCACGTGCTGGTACTCCTGGGTTAGTGGCAGGTCGTTGTTCCCATCTCCTCGTGTCTTCACGACCTCTCGAGCAGCACTGGTGGTCACATCGTGGCCTGTTCTGTCTGTTCCGCATTGCTCTGGGAGGACGATTTCTCCTAACAGCTGACACGTGGGTATACACAGGAGAGGAAACGGTTCTCTGTTCTAACCTATTAATAGAGTCCAATATTTTCTCTGTCATTTTCTCTGTCACTTTCTCCACTGCTGCAATGAAGGCAGAGGTGTGAGAAAGACTGTCCTCATACTGGCGAATCCTGTTAGACACGTGTTCTATGGTGAGTGGCCGATTTTCACCCGATCTTTCCCACAGCATTGTGGCCAATGTATGGGCATATGACTGGGGTGCACTCTGCCCAAATTTGCGCAGCAAAGGCTCGTTGCTGTGCACCTGGTCCGGGTTGACATTAACATTCCAGTCACCATAGATGACCTCTTTCATAGCCAGCTCTCTCAGGTAGTTAGTACCTTTGCTCAGGACAGTCCATTTAGTAGGGCGGCATTCTATGTCATCTCTGAAAGGGTATCTGCCCTTCACAGTGGCCAGAAGTCGCTTCCAGAGACTGAGCCTTTTTGCCTTTTTGCCAATTGCCCTATCAATAGCTCCTTCCCGGGCCACATTTCCCAGCTGCCTGGCTTCTTTACTGGTTAAATCAATGTTATCAGCTCCATTGTCCCAGCAACGAAGCAGCCAAATCATCAGTGACTCACCATCATGCCTGCTAAATTCCTTTCTGATACTTCTCAGGTCCTTCCTGGACTGAGGTTGGGTGTTTACCTCTTGATCTGATGACTCATCCCGTGATGAGGATCCTTGGGAGGGCTGTGCTGTTGGAGTCACTGAGGCAGGAATTTTTCCTGAAGGCTTTCCTGAGCGCTTCTGGGAGGTGCTTGGTCCTGCATCTCGTCAGAGCTATCTGTTGCATAGTTAGTCTTTTTCTGGTGTTTCGCACCAGAGGGCTGATTTTTATTTTTCACAGGGACAACATGTGCTTGTTTGGGTGGAGAGGTGGCAGTGGCTGATTTGGTGGCTGTAGTGCTCATGTGATACTTATTCTTGATAATTATCCACCCCTGGACCATGTTAGAGGTAACTGATAACAAAATTATCAAATACAGGAAAAGAATACCATTTGCAGAATATCCAGTTTCAATTGCCATTGGTCCAGTATCAAATGGAGAAGTGTAATTTCGCATCATCCATTTGGTAGTGGAGTTATAGGCAGCCACTATCATGTATTGTGCAAAATATACTGGGAGCATTATGAACTGACTGAATACAGACCAAAACACTGAAATTACGCATGCCAGGGTGAACACCTTCTTTGCTAGATGCCCCAGACCAGCAAACCATAAACCAGTACCAATTAAGAAAAAGTAATTTGACATCACAGTTGGTGTGCCGGGCACCAGATCATAGAGCACTTTTAAACTGTACTGCTTAAGAGCTTCAAACAAAAGCTCGCTTAGCACCATCCTGGAAAAACCTCGTTTGTTTCAGTTTCCAAACTTTAATAAAAACATGAAATATTAAATTATTCAGAAGCCCACCCAGGGACGCCAATTATGTCGCCGGTCGGCTGAGGCAAGCCGAGCACGGGGATGAGTCCTTTCCTATCCCTGAACCCCTCTCCTCCGGGAGAGAAAGGGTTAAAAAGTGGAGATAGAAAAAAGGGAGAAAGAATTTGTGAGACCTCTGAACATTTGGAAAACTGAAACAAAGTTTAATAAAACTAGAACAAAATATCTAATATGCAGGGAAAAACCAATGCAAAAATATTGGAGGGTTTATACGGGATGGAGCAGCGAGGGTTAAACGTGAGTAAGAGAGAAAGGGGGATGGTGCCGCGCAGAGTCCAAAATGGCGCCGGCCACGTGTGCGCTTTCGTGGAGTAAACAAAGGGAAACCGCGGCTGTTACGAACGCGGGGCTCCAATGTTTCAAAGCGCTGTTCCTACCAGTCTGGTCGTGCGGTTTGTAGAAGCGAAGCAGCAAGAAGCGGCAGCGCTGGTGGCAGAGAGGGAGACACAGCCCCGAGGCGCGGGTCTCCAGCAGCCAGAGCAGTCTGTCCCAAGTGGCGCGGTGGGGGAGGCTTCCCCAGCACACAGCTCCGCTCCACTCCGGCAGCGTGGGGGAGCCGTAGCCGCAAGCAGGCAGGCAGGCGGGGTCCGAGCCGAGGAGAGACAGCCTGTAAGGTCCCCGGAGCCAAGCCGCGAGTCTGGAAAGCTGTTTCCCGGAACGAAGCTGGAGGACTACGGCGCCCCTCGCAGTGCAAAGCCAGAAGTGTCCCGGAGAGTGAAAAAAAGCCGAAAGCCCCAAAAGAGCAAAGAGCCCACGGCTCTTAAAGCGACAGATGCGCGCGAGGAACTTTTACAACCAATGAGAGTGCTAAACGTAACATGGAAGGGAATAGTCCAATTGGTCAGTTTAAAACAAAAGCTTCCAAACAGGAGAGAAACTGGTTTTTTTCCTCAAACTGCCACACATGTCAAGATTTACACATCTGTTTTTTCTTTAATGTTCCATGAATGAACAAGCAATCAAAATTCTAATTCAGAGATTTGAGCTTCAACTGTTAGTTGTACTTTGCTTGCCAAATACCTCAACTTCTCCCCGTCTTTCTGCAACGCTGTCTTTTAGTCAAAGCAACAGGAGAAAGGCTTACTTTTTTGAAAGGATCTTTTTGTAAGGCACCACAGAGAAGACAAGTTTTGATCCACAGAACTCATTTAAGACAGGTCTGAGCTTAAACCTTCCAATTTTTTGGTCTAATAGTTATTCCTACTTGTAATTAAGTTGGATGTCAGAAATGAAACATTAGTTTGGAGATAGTTGGCTTGCTGTGCTTACTCTGTTCTTAAGCACTGACATTTAAACATGTTTTATTTCTTGACTTGCTCTAGCAGTTTTCAAAGTCAGAAAACCAATGTAATAGATTGTCCTCAGGTCTAGCTGTTCAGCTGTGGTTGCTTGGCTGGCTGCTGTAAAGAGTCAACAGGGTTTAAATTCATGAAAAATTCAGGAGAATGTTCTTAGCAATTATTAGTTTTCTTGGCCACCATTTACCAAGGGAATATATCTTTAAAGAAAGCATACAATTTTGATTTTTTTCTTGTTCTTCTCTTTATCTGATTGATACTGTTGAATCTCCACTAAAGTAAAAGGAACTCAAGCCCATCTAAACCATCAGAGGAGCTGACCTGAATACCAGTAATTGTTTATTTTCAGCATACCTCTAAATATGAAATTTTGTGAGGTGAAAGAGGGAAGAAGAACCCTTTTTATTTCTTATATGCTATATTGCAGGAAGGCAAAAAGAGGGACCTACCCTTCTGTGAGATATCAGAGGAGTATTGCATTCCCAATACAGAATAGTTGTAAAAATACTAGAATTATTTGGCTACCTTGTAAAAAAGTTAGAACATTTCCTGTCATGTGTTTACCAAATAATGTCCTTTTGCACTATGTGAGTATAAATTACTGTGAGCCAAGAGGTTGGATTATAGCACCTCCATGCTCTATTCCTGGAATTTTTTGGATTTCCCTCTTCTCAGACTCTTGCTCTGCTGTATAAGTTAGGCCTCTTCTCTCATTGTGCAGTTTTTTCTGACTGACCTTAAAGTTATAAAGGTCTTTTCTTCATGTGTAAATTGCTACACAGGAGCATGAGTTCTTTCTGTGTCTGGTGTTATGCCACTGATGCCAGTGAAGCTTATGGTAGTTCTTGCCAAGCAAAGCAAGAGGATAGTCAAGGACATTAGTGACCATGTTTTACTTGCTGAAGAGAATATTATTTTTGAATGAGCCATACTATGAGCAATGAGTGTCTTGCTTTGGGTAAAAGCAGGGACCTTTCACAGAAATGAATTGTTAAGAAGAAGAATGAAGAAACTTGATGGTTAACATTGATACATCCTTTCCCGATCCAATGACACAGGCTGTGAATTTGGATGTATATGTGTACACAAATGCAATTAAATATCTACTAAAAAAGTATAGCTATCTTGGTTTGTCTGATAATACCTTTACACTATCTTTCTTGGGAAAGAAAATCTTGACTTTGGTACTAGATGGGTGTTCATCAGCAAAGTGGGTTGGAGGTCTGCCTTCCATCATTACATAGTGGCTAATCAAGTCTATTACTCTTCTGCTTAGGAATGCTTGACATCTATTTATCCTGAGAGGTCTATTACTTGGATATGGCAGTGAAGGTATTCCTCCTCAAAGAGGCAAAAAATTCTCATAAAATTCAGATTAGACAACAGAGGCACTGATGTATTTACCTTGTGCATCAGTCATCTTTTCCAGTAACATGATTATGCTACAAACCTGGAATTTTCTTTAGGAAACTGTTTTTTCTGTCATTGTACACACTTTACTGTCATAGGACCCTAGGACAATTCAGGCTGGCAGGGACCTCAGGATGTCTCCAATCCAACCCCCTGCAACAGCAGGGTCAGCTTAGGGGTCAGACCAGGTTACCCAGGCCTTTATCCCATAGGGCCTTGAAACTGTCCAAAAAGTTCCAGGGGAGATGAGTGTCTCCAGATAAGCCTACTTGTTTGCTTGACTGTGGGAATGGCTCACTCTTGCCCTTGGAGGATGTTAAAATCATGGATTCATAGAATGTTTTGAGTTGGAAGGGACCTTCAAAGGTCATCGACTCCAAGCCCCCTGTAGTGAGCAGGGATATCTTCAACTGGATCAGGTTGCTCAGAGCCCCATTCAACCTGACCTTGAATGTATCCAAGAATGAGGCATCTACCACCTCTCTGGGAAACCTATTCCAGTGTCTCACCACCCTCACAATAAAGAATTTCTTCCTAATAGCTATTTAAATCTACCCTCTTTCAGTTTGAAACTGTTACCCTTCAACCTATCACTACACTCCCTGATAAAGTGCCTGCAAGAATGTCTCCCTGGAGACTTCTTTTCTTCAAGCTGAACAATCCCAACTCTTAGATTGTCTTCACAGCAGAGAAGTTCCATTCCTCTGACCATTTTTGTGGCTCTCCTTTGGACCCACTCCAACAGGGTCATGTCCTTGTATTGACGACTCCAGGGCTGCAGTAGAGGGGAAGAATCACGTCCCACAACCTGCTGGCCATATTTTTGATGCAGCCAAGGATACACTTGGCTGCCTGGGCTGTGAGCACACATTGATAGCTCATGTCCAGCCTTTCATCCACCAGTACCCCCAGGACCTTCTCCATAGGGCTGATCTTAATCCGTTCGTTCTGCAACCTCTTTTGATACAGGGAGCACCCCAACCAAGGTGCAGGGCCTTTCCTCTGGCCTTCTTGAACCTCAGAAGTTCACATGGGCCCACTCTCAAGTTTGTCCAGTCCCTCTGAATGGTATCCCATCCCTCAAGCATGCCAAAAGCACCACTCAGCTTGGTGTCACCTGCAAAATTCCTGAGGGTGCTCTTGATCCCACTGTTTGTCATTGATGAAGATATTAAAGAGCACTGGCGCCAGTAAGGACCCCTGAACGACACCATTTTTCACTGATCCCCATCTGGACCTTAAGACATTGACAAATGTCCTCTGCATGCGATCATCCAAGCAATTCCTTATCCATGGAACAGGTCCACCCATCAAATACGTATCTCTCCAATCTAGAGAGAAGGATGTTGTGGGGGACATGACAAACGCTTTACAGAAATCCAGACAGATGACTTCCAGAGCTCTTCCTTCCTTTGTCCACTGATATAGACCACTCCATCATAGAAGGCCACTATGTGGCCACTAGGTTGCTTAGGTAGGATAAGTCCTTAGTTAAGCCATGTTGGCTGTCTCAAATCACCTTCCTGTCCTCTATGTGCCTTAGCAGAGCTTCTAGGAGGATCTGTTTTACGATCTTCCCAGGCACAGAGGTGAGGCTGACAGATCGGAAGTTCTCAGGGTCCTTTTTTCTACACTTTTTAAAAATGGGTGCAATGTTTCCCTTTTTCCAGTCCCCAGGGACTTCACCTAAATGTCAAGTTTCACCTGAATTTCAAGTATCATGGAGAGTGGCTTGGCAACTACATTAGCCAATTCCCTCTGACTCTGTGGGGGACATCTTGTCAGATCCCACAGTCTTGGGTATGTTCAGGCTCCTCAGGTGGTCATGAACCAAATCTTCTCTACAGTAGGAGGGATTTTGCTTTTCCAGTCCCTGTCTTGCAGTCCATCAACTCAGGAGGTGAGGGAAGAGAGGTTATCAGCAAAGACTGAGACAAAAAGTTATTAAGTACCTCAGCCTTCTCCTCGTCTGTTGTTACCAGCTTTCTTTTAACTTCCTTTTCTGGCTAACGTACCTGCAGGAGCCCTTCTTATTCTTTGCATACCTTGCCAAGTCCTGCTCCAGCTGCACCTTGACATTTCTGACCCCAAGTGTACACAACTGGACGCTGCTTTTAAAACCCTGTCAGAAACCCTGAGCTCTGTGGCCCTTCAAAGCTGCCTTCCCTGGAAGCCCACACACCCACTCACTGAGTAAGCCAAAAACTTTCCTGAAAAATCTGGGTTTTTACTTGCTATTTGCTTTTCCTTAGGTTTCCTTACACAAAAATTTAACTTTGCTTCAATCTCTTCAGTACTTTGTTAATGTCCTTCTGCTCCTGGTCACTATTTGTTGAATGTGTTAAGTAAACACATACATGAATATGCAAAGTCCTGTTTCTCTCCCAGTGCCAAGCTCTCAAGCATCCAGGTGGCCCAGAGTTCTGCATGGTGGGATGGTTACCTGACTTCTTCCTTGTGGACAGTAGGTTCTATGAGTCAAAAAAATCCTGCTCAATTTTTTTTTTTTTTTTTTTAATGAGAGCTTCAGTTGTAATCTTGAGCAATCTCTTTCTCAAGATATGTGAAAGAGATGTGGAGCTTGCTTTCATGAGCAGAATCCTCTTCCCAGTGCTTGAAAGTAATGGTGGTTCATCTTATTGCTGTCACTGCTCTCCTCCATTCCTCAGGCAGCAGCTTGCTGTAACAAGAGGATAGCGCCCATATTGCACATTCTACTACGGGAAAAAAAATCTGCATAACAAATTGTATAAATATATGATAAATAAACCAAACTTTTTAAAGAATATATACAGAGACTGAAAACCCTGCTTATTGGAAATTTGTCACTTAGGTAAATAATGCATGTTTTATAACTTTCAGTTATTTTTTTTTTTCTGATAAAAACCATGAAGACTAAATGCAAACTACTACCTTAGAATGAAATTCAGAAAATGGCATAAACTAAAAATGCCAAAAAGGTGGATTTTTGTTTATTTTATTTTATTTTTGTTTTGTTTTTTGTTTTGTTTTGTTTTTGCATGGAAACTGGCACTGTCTTTAACTTGCTTCATTTAAAATGTGAATTATTCTGAAATGTTACATTAAAGATAGGGTAACACTACAAACAATGCAGTTTGTTAGTTTTGCTACCTTAATGAAAGCTTAGCAAAGATTTTAGTACTTAACTTGTACAAATTAACAAAAAGCCACAACCTGTTTAATAGTGTAGAATCCATCAGAGTTATTTATTAGTACAGACAGTGAAACCCTTAAGTAAAAACCGATCCAGCTAGTTAATTTGATTATTATGGTATTTAAGAATAGTGTTAAGAACAGTGGGTTAAGTGCTAGTTTTCTGAGGAAACTTTCTTGAGTCTCATATTTTCTTTGCCTGAGGCTCCATTTGTAAAGCTGGAATGAGTGCAGCTTTATGGGTGGAGCTGAATGTTAAGGAAGAGGGAAGATATGCCCATGGTTTGACCCAAGCTTTGAGATGGGTTGGGCCCAAAGCTTTTGGTGGTGATGTTGAGTTAGCTAGTGCAACTCATGAGCAACTCTGGTAGGAGAAAACTTCTCTTCTTTTCCTCCATGTCCATTTAAGTCAGTCTATAAGCAGGTGATTGATGTGATTCTGGAGTAATTTGGGGGCTATATCTAACGTGATGTTGATATAAAGGGCTGCAACTGAAGGTACATACAGCACTATTGATAAGAATTGCATCAGCACGCCTCTGAGGTTAAGAGCTATGGTCAGCTGTACAATCATAATGGTTTTTAACAAGGTTGAGAGCAGCATTGCAAAGTAGCAGCTGAAGTGGAAGAAAATATGCTTGTTCTAAGTGCCTCAGCGGCAGGCTGCAATAAATGAAAACTTGGTAATGCTGGCCCACTAGTGTTAGAGGAGACTACATGGGAATCTACAAGGTGTGGGGGGTAAATGGGTATACCTTATAAAAGCAACACCTGTTAAACCACAAAATCAAAATAGAAGTACTCATCATGTTTAAAAAAGACAAGCCATCAGGTAGATAGCAGGAAATCCCAGCTAAAGAGTATCCTGAAGACTAGGGTAGGATTTTGTCTTCTGTTTTCTCTCATGAAGTCTTAAACGTCTGAGTGCAAACTTCAATATGTGCTGCTTGTGTCATCTACTAAAGAAACACAGCAGTGAATTCAAAAGCTCTACAGAAAGATGTGGATTCGGTTAGGTCTTTCTAACCTGTCTTGGGGTTTGCAGCACTGGTGGGCTACATTTTCACTACAGTAATGGACAGAAAGCCTAGGAAATAGGCTTGTTAGAACAAGGAGGAACAGCGCCACAGATTAGTGAGACCCAAGTGGCTCAGACAATGTGGGCTGAGGAGGAAGGAGCTGCCTTGCATATTTAGCAGTGGAAAACTGGACAGATCATTTGCCCCTGCTCCTAACCCAAGAGCTACCTTTCCTGCCACAGACGAAGTGGAGAAACTGAGAAATACTATCAAAGTAAGGGATGGTCTATTCTACTGGTTTCTGTTCCAAATATAGATGGCTACTTTGGGTCTCCTAGACCAGACAACACCTACTTCTTCTTTGTTTCTAATGCCTTATCTCATAACAGAGAGCACAATTTTAAAGTTTATCATTTCCAGCTGAAAATTAATATTTCATGAATCTTGCCTGATTCTTTTTCTCAAGTTCCTAGAAAAACACTGCAGACTCTGTTCCTAGCTATGTCTTAAATGCTGTTTCATATCAAGTGTCCTCACTTGTGATTCTTCTTACTCTTTTCAAAACATCTTCCATTTTAACATCTCAACTCAGGATGTCAAAGTTTTCTAGCCAGTACTCATGGTTAATAAATAGAGGTATCTGGGAGAGAGACAGATTTCTGTCTTCCCCAGCTGAACTAGGATTCTTATGGGGGCTATTCACCACGCCCAACCCTCAGCTTCCCAGTCAGGGATATAGAAACTCAGCCCTTTAATTTCTTGTAAGGAGTCTTCTAAAAGCCACAAGATGCTCAGATACCATTTCAGAATGAGAGTTTATTTACAATCATGACAGTACATCACGAAAAGCAAAACACAAAGAATTAAAGAATTATAAGTGGCAATACATGTACTAAAGAGGAATCACACACTATCTCCTCTACCATTCCAAATATTCACAAAAATTTTTAGAAGAGAAAAAAGAGAGAGTGAAAGAAAACCAGCAACCTAAATGAGCCCACTGCACAAAATTCATCAGATGGCTACCAGCTAGACTACATGATTGTTAAAATATCTAAAAACATTGCATGCAACATGATGTTAACAAAGGGTAGGAAATACAAACATGGATTCGTTTGGGGGCTTTCAAGTCTGCTACCTTGTTCTCAAGGTTATTCTCATTACTGTATTTTGTCTACAGTTGGACTCAGCAGTCCTCATTGTCATGGTTAGCCATCCTCAGAGGTGCATCCCATGTACCTCCTTATCTTGGAGACAGATCCTGGTCAACATGAGACATATCCTGTGCTGAAATTCAAGGAAAATCTAAAGTCATTCCTAAAAAGACAATTCTATTTCTGTTTTAAATCCAGGAGCTTCACCAATTTCCTTCAGTGTATCTCCTGCAGGATCCAATTCAAGGACTGTAAACATTATGAGGACACTTGTAGCAAAAAGCTCACCAGTAATTAACTGCTAGCTCTCCTGATCACTTCGCCTGTCTTACCAGTGGGAAAAGGGGTTGCTGTTACTAATAAGACACCATAAATGGACCCTTCATTAATTGCCTGCATTTTTGCAGCCTTGTAATGGCCATCCCTGCCTCTTTAGCGATGATAGCACCAGCAGCATGATAAAGAAGTGTTGAGACTGTTTCTGCTCATGTTCATCCCAGCTTGGTATGTGCTGAGCCAAGTGCAGTCTGCAAGTGCACTGTAAGTGCAGTGACTAGCATTTGAGGGAAGACAGAAAATGTGCAAAGTCCAGGACCCTTGACTTCCTGTCTAACAGAAGATTGATTTATTGTGGCTGCCTTAGCTGTTTATGCCAGAAGAAAATGACCAAGAGAAACAACAACAACAAAAAAAATCAGTAACTTCTGATGCTCCGGTGTTTTAGTGGAAAATCACATGCTGAATGGAAGATTCTATTTTGTCAGCAAGGATAAGATTTTACTCTGTGTTGTCACTTACTACCTTGTGAAAATAAAAGTAATGGATAAAACTTACGTTTTATCAGAGACATGAACTGTCGAGAGTTTGTGGGAGAGGGATTTAGGGAGCTCCATGTTCCAGCAAGCAGGGTTAAAGGTGACTAACACTACGTGTAGTGACATCAAGTGACATTTCTCAGCACAGTTTCCCAAGTTTGCACTCCCAATCTTCTTCTTTTCTCTGAAGAAGCATTGGATTTATTACTATGTGGCCTATAACACTGTTTCTTTCCCCTGCTGTCTGACAATGATTGTTTAATATTTTAGTCTGTTTCGTGTCAACTTTTGTCAGGATGGAAATCTCACTCTGTAGCCTCTCACGTTGATAACAACTGGGAGTAGTGTTGTCTTTTTTTCTGTTTACTGTATGTTCCTCTGAGATTTATTTACCGGCATAGCTCAAAAATATTTTTTTTTTTAAATAGCAAAGGCAGTTCTATAAAGGTAAACAAAACAAAAACCCACCAAAATGCAGTCAAAACCAAAATAAACAATTTTTCTCTTGGGCAGACCCTTTCTTCCTAAAGCATTTATGTTTGCCATTTTGACTTTAGCAGTGTTTATTGCAGATAACACTATAGCTGTAAAATCAAGAAGACCCCATTAGTTTTGTGCACTCACTGCCCTGTGTTTCAGAATAGTACAAGAAGGAAAACACCTTGTACATCTTTTCTGGAGCTGGAATAAACTGATTTTGTGGTGACGGGCTGTCCAGAAGAGGCCAAGAAAGTGCTGGAAACAGCACTTTCAGGGTACTTGGGTCAGAAAAAAATCTTGCTGTAACTTTTTGTAACTTCATTTTTGTAGGTGCTGGAACTCTTTAAGCACGTTATAAAAGAAGTAGGAATTGTTGGTGGCTCTGAAATAACCAGGGGCAAGACATGCTGCAGAAGTACGTTTTCAGAGTACAAATTATGATGTTGTTTGTCCTATTGCACTTCAGATCCAGGCTATGCTGATTGTTCTCCTGGGGTTTCATATCAAACAGCAGGAACTTGTGTCCTGCAAGTAAGAAATATACGCATCTATCTTCCAAGTGGAAGCATGTGCATAGCTCTGTGCATAGCTTTTTCAGGAACATGCAGGGAAACGACTTCTTTGTGAAGAAGCCCTGTAGCTCCTGGGTGGGTTCAGCTCCAGTGCTTGGATATGTGCATCATTTCTCCCCACAGCTCAGCAATGAATTTGCAGGCTGTTTTCTGTTGGGAAAATTCTTTCCTCTCACAGCTGGGAACACCCCCAGCAGGGAGCCAGACCCCAGTGTCACAGCCACATCTGCAATCTAAAAGCACCTTCAGGTGCATACATGTGCTGTTAGGACCCAAAGGTTAAGTGACAGAAACCATGAAGATGCCTAGACAAGAAGGAAACCAAATTTGTTTGATTTGAGAGAGTAACTGTTTCTTAATGGTCCTGGACAGGGGGTGGGTGTTGAGCTGCACATAATGATTGAAGACTATGAGACAGAGAAATGTACATGAAATCCTTTACTGTGACATATGAATAGGTGTAAATCAACACCTCAGAAGATGTAATGCTATTTCCCATGAGATGTCACTATCCCAGCAAGGAGTTAATCTGGGTTGCAATTGGCAAAGCATGCCCACAGACATGCTGGCATTTTACAGGCAAGTCATAAACTTTAGAAATGTCAGAAACTCTCCCTCTGGCTTTTTATTTGTCCTCAGATGGTACCCATCCAAGAAAGTATCCTGATATCTTTATTCTTGGAAGAAAAATGAAATTGGTATAGAGCCACAAAACCCACTTTGACCTATAAGGAGGAGCAAAAGACGAATACGATTTCATTAAATGTTTCTCAAAACACCTGCCAGAAAATAACATTTAAAAAAAAAAAGAAAAAGTAAAAATTGTTAAACTCTGAGACTACTAAAAAAGGAATAATGAATATTATTATAAGGTATATATTATTAAAATGAATATTTTAATGGCTTTGAAAGAGACAAATTCTTCCATCAAAATCTGTTCTGAACTTTACAATTTCCATATCCTGGAGGGGTGACTTATAGCAGAGATGAGAAAGGGGACATTAGCAGAAAAGCCAAGGACAGCTGGGAGGTTAGACTCACTCTTGAACAGTGTTTTTATGGTTGGAAGAGTGACGCTACAAATTATATGGGGAGCTCCACATTTAATCTCTCTCACTGTCTGTCATGAAAAATTTGCTTCTCTTTTACAGGTCAAAGGCTGTCTTACTAGCTCTGCAAATCCAATGGTAAATTGAGATGTTCTCTGTTGCCTATTGCTAGAGTTGTATGCCCCCCTTTTAGTGCATATCAGGCAACTATGTTGATATGTGTCAAAATGGAATCTGTCTTCCTGATCCACATGCACTGAATAGTTTGAGTAGCTGTAATATAAGAGTTTTTATTAGAAATATTACTATGTCTAACACACATCACTTGCATTCCAGATTTCCCAGCAAAATGTTTATGTCTTTATACCTCTACCTAACAGGCAAACTCCATGCTCTTACTTTGTGCCATGCAGAGTCTTTCTGCATGGAAAAATTGTCCCTGAAGACAGGAGAGAGCTGTAAGGAATTACATGAGTTTTTCTAAGTTACTTCAATTTTAAATTTGAGTGCAGAATCTAGAGGGTTGGAAGGAGTCCTGGAAGACTTAATTATTGTGCATCATGAGAACACAATCAGAAAAAAAAAGTAAAAAAGTGAACGGTGCCAGGTGTACCTTTACCAGTACTTGCACCTATTAAGAAACTCACGCTTTTTCTCTCTTCTGAACATTTCTTGGTGGGTCTGGCACTCCAGCTGAACTGTTTCATGAGTACCCGGAGGGCTTCATTGTCATGTGCTCCACTTAAAAGTTAGCCTAATTATGAAGCAAAAATATTCCGAAATGTTCTTGAGTAGATGTTGTGCATGTTTGTGTATGTTTCTGAGTAGAATGCAAATTATTTACTCCTTTATGCAAGTTGCTAGTGAGGAAGAAAATAATACAAACTAATACAAAAGGAAAGAATTTAATCAATGAAACAATAAATTCCTATGAGCAAAATGAAACTTTGTGCTAGATTTATAAATACTTTTGGCTGCTGCAGAAATGACTGCTGGTCATAATGAAGTCTTTAGTATAAGGTCAGTGGTGCGCTTACCTTTGAAGAGCCTGGACAGTATGTATTCTATTTCAAGAGTCTACAGTGCCAAGGAGGTTCAGGTACTTCAGATTTCCCATCCTAGCACATTCTTTGCCAGATTTTAAATCACAATAGGTTTTGATTCAAAGAGCTGCTGAACTCTGAATAACTGACCTTATGTCCAACTGCAATTGTGACTGCAATGTAACTAAAGCAGACTTGAAACAGTGAACACTTTTACAAAGCATTTTTACCAACTGCCTTTCTGAAAAAAAAATGTCATCAAGGATTTTTGTGTAGGATTTGTTTTATTGTTTTTTTTTTTTCATCAGGGGGAGAACAGGTAAGGTTTATTTCATTGTGACAGCCAGTTGCAGGGGGAGAGAGCGGGCTGTTACTTTAAGCATCCATGCCCCACTTCAGATGTCAGAAGCATTTAGCACTCATCAATTCACTTTAACATCGAATGCTGTCAAAATGACTTCTTCAGGAACTAATAGGTGCTGAACTTTCCTGCAAATCTCATCCTTAGAGAGCATTTGATTGTCAGTGCTTGAACAGAACTTGTTAGCGTGCATACTTCAAGTCTCCAGCTCGAAACACTCTGCCTTTTCAGAAGCATCACTTTGCGTGTGACTTTCCTGTAACCTCATTCACCATTCTTCAGTGCATATTTGACACCATTCATATTTCATTGCGACAAGCTCTCTAAGTTGTAATAAAGAATACTTTTAAAAAATGTCGTTTTGTGTGATGGTTATCGAGTTTGGGAATCATCATTAACTTAATGTAACTTAATTCATTAAAATGAATAATACATACTTTTTTTTGGTAAATGACAGTGAAATATGTAGTCTTTTTCTAGGCATTAGTATTTCTCTGGTGGCAATATAACTTTTGATACACACCACCTTTATATTCCTATTTATTTTCCTTGGAAATCAATCCTGCTGGACATGCTTCTTTATGCTGCACAGTGCTCATCCAGCTGGATTGCACTGGAATCTCTTCCCTCAGATTTTTCATTTTGTTTTTCAGAATCAAATTTTGATTGGAAACAATACTTTCAAAGGCACAAATAAGTTTCTTTGGATGCTTTCTGACAGAGCTAAACGTAAATGCAAAATAAACAGAGGTAGTGCTCATATTGCAAAATATTTCCAAGGTTACAATGTGCATTACAATGTCTTTCCAATACCATGACCTTCATGTTGCCAGAAAGGTTTGGAATATTTCCCCAGTCCTGTCTGAAACTGAGAATCACTGACTGCAGCTCTCTTCTTGGTTTACTTCTGAGCCCACACTACCATGTTTTGTGCAGTGAGCTGTCAACTGAATACTTTTTCAATCCAATTATTCGTGCAGCAGCAACAGTACAGTGAGATACTCAAGCGCTCAACATCAAGTACATAAGCAATTCCATTTCCTGCCTGCGTTTTACCCTTCTCTTGTGTCTTGATAAGATTTTGACACACGCTGTTGTTTATGTTGTGCTAACTGTAGCCACAGTAGCTAATTTTCATTAATAACAACATTAATTTGAGATCAGTATGTCAGTAATGCTGACTTCCCACTTCCAATCAACAAATGAGATATTAAAACTGCTGGCAAGTGAAATAAGAGCAGAAGACATTCTGAAACAGGAAACTTTATATCAGGTTTAGCTAGAAAGAAATTCAGCCAATAATAATAATAAAAAATGTGTGGCACTGACCGAGGACTTCATTCACTTAATTCACAACAAGAAAAACTAAATGCAGGCATTCCCAGTTCAAGGAAGGGAAAGGGAAGCAGAGGGCTGAAGGGTTGAGCTGGGACAGCGAGATAGGGAGAAACTCAAGCTAGCAGCTCCTGCAGCAGAGGCAGGAAGGAGGGATGCTGTCACTGCAGCTTCCTGCAGGAAAGGGGATAAAGGCTTTCACTCTTCCCTAGCCGTAGCTGGCACGAGGCATGATTTGGACCCCCCCTCTTTGCAGCTTCAAGCCTGCCCTTTGACACAGGAGGGCAAAGCAGGGAACACGTCCCTGGGTGTCCTACCACCAGCGAGGGTACCACTGCCCCGTATAGTTCTCTGCCTCTGTCAAAGCACATCTTGATGTACGTCACAGGAGCCATCAGTGCACAGACACTTGCACCCTAACTGTCCAATCCCTGCATCTGGGATGAGGGCTGGCACACCCAGCAGGGCCTGCCCAGAGGTAAGAAATGCATCTCTACCAGTTATTTAAAAAAAAAAAAGAAATCTTGTTCCTCCTTCTGCGCCTTTCACAATATCTGTTTTTAATGTGTTCTTCCCTTTTACAGAAGGATATTTTCCTACAGAGTAAACCTTGGCCAACCTGTGGCTGATCCTATGGTATAACGTTAACTGTGAAAGACACCACAGAAAAACCCATGACTGATTCTTCTGGATCCATTCCCATCTTATGCTAAAAGCAAAGCCACACAACCTGTGGCATTGTTCTGGGAGGAAGTGAAAGGTAAGGGGACCTGGAGGCCTGAACATCTTACACATATCATGACATCAATCCATAGTGTAAGAGGAGGAAAACACAAAAACATGCTGGGGTGTTGC
Organism: Bucorvus abyssinicus; assembly: GCA_009769605.1. Lineage (NCBI taxonomy): Eukaryota > Metazoa > Chordata > Aves > Bucerotiformes > Bucorvidae > Bucorvus > Bucorvus abyssinicus. The sequence goes on from CM020063.1 coordinate 51,307,724, forward strand.
AGTCTGTTCACCTTCCTCAGACATACTGCAGGTAACTGCTGTAAGGGATGCCACTGCTCTTCTGTTTCCTCTTGGCCTTGTTTCCCTGCTGCCCACCGCATCATATTTAGGGATCTGAGCTGTCAGCTTCTGGCAGAAACTCATGACGGGATTGAATTAGGTGTGATGGAGAGCTGTATTTTCAGAATACTGACGGGCAGATGACATGAATAGAGTAGGTTTAGATGTGATTTTACAGTATATTCAAGCCCATCTAACTCTGGCTACTGCAAGACTGCCACACTACTCTTTCCACCTCCACTTTTGCTCCTCTGCTTTCCTGTGTTTAGGAAGGTAAAGCCACTAGGCAGCATGAAATTGGAAGAACAGTAATGCTGTGTAGCTCCTGGGGCCGGGCTACTTGGCTAACACTGGTGCAGTGGGCAGGGAAAGACGGGAGAGGAGTGGAACTGTCCTTTTCAGTGGCACTACAGAGACTGCCTAATGCAATTACAAAACTGCGACCTCTGACTTACACTGACTTTATTCAAAGTCCCGGCTGCTGAGCAACTGCCAGGTTTGCAAAGTGATCACAAGATATTAGCATCTGACACTGTAATGTTCAGCACCAGTGAAATGATTGAGCAAAGCAGAAAGCAGAGGAGTATCTGGCTTCTTGCTTCCCAGGTCATTTTCTGGTTGGATAAGCTGCCTTTTTTTTTTTTCCCTCCCTCCCTCCATCATAGTTGCATGCACTGGCCCCTGCTAAAATGATTTACAAGATTTAAAGAACCAAACTCAACAACATTTGTTAGGGCTTAGGATGGAAAAAGATCTTGTCCTGCAGACAACCTTTCATAACGAGATTCAGTAAAAAGGATACAACTTTAGCACTGATGCAATGGAAATGGAAATGGATGAAAATGCAAATGGAAACTGTCCTTGAAAATACGTGTTTCAATGTGAGGGGTGTAAGTGAAGCAGTATTCTGAACTTATATGATAGCAGAAATCTAAGAAGAAGCTAATTAACTAGAAAATAGTTTGGAGTTTGAGCTGGTACTCAGAGCAAGTAAATGACCGTGAAGGGCCACTGGTTACATGGTAAGGAAATGACTTGCATATTACAGGAAAAACAGGATGTGATTGTAGCTGGCATACAATACCATAAACGTGTTTAAACAGAGATTGTACAGACAGCTTTAATTCTGATATTTAAAGAATAAACAGCATTATTAGCATGCAAGTTTAATAATATTTTCCTAACAAATATGGGCTATGTTTGTGAGCTATAAGTTTTCTGAGCTGCAGTACTCAGAGCGGCTGCTTTTGCATTTCCCTGGACAGGCTATTTGCAGCAGTGCTCTGGAATGTTCCAACACTGCTCGACGGTGCGGAGTGTGGTGCCGAATCCAGCAGTATCACAGAGCTTCTCTCCTGGTGAGCTGTGTCTCCACCAGCAAACTGAACAGCATGAGAGCTTGTCCTCTGAGCCACACCTCTGCTGTTCAGGCAGCTTTCTCTCTAGATCAGTGTAGTTTCATGCAAAGTGGCTATTGGGACTGCTCTTTGGCCTGTCCTAAAGCATGAACTGTGCTTGGCAGTTGATTCATCCAGAGATGAAACACCTTTAGGACCATATGATTGTTACTACTACACTGTGGAAGTACTCACTGACGGAAACTGTGTTACCCAAATAGAGAGCATGAAAGTCCAGCTGATAGAATAGCTTTCCATAGTACCTTCAAACCACCATGAGAGATGTAAAAGCCAGGAGTCACTGGGAACTCCTAATATATATCTTAGTTGAAAAATGAGCCCTTCAATACTTTGCACTAAGCTGAATCATTTAGCCAATAATGAAGAGTGCCACCAATTGAATCATCAATGCTATTCTTGCAGGATCTCTTTCTCTCCCTTATGCATTGACCAGGACCTGACTCAGCTTTGGAAGTTACCTAAACATGTGCTTAAGACTTTCTCAAAGTTAAGCACATGCTTAAGGATCCTTTCATGTGTAGAGAGACCTTACAGACTTAAAACCAAGTTCATATCCCTAAGTTGAATTGCTCCTAGCTATAATTTCATATAATTACACAGAAGTGGCTTATCAAGAATTCAATTGTTCTATTAGTTTTGTGTTAAGGTGTTAATAGAGTTAACTTGAGTTAGTACTTGCATAATTTATTAGTCTATAAGCTAATTAGTTTAAAATGCAACAATTCAGACTTAGCATGTCAATAGCTTACCAAATGTGCTCTCTGCATCGGCACTAGAGCAGCTGGAATGCTGAGGTGCTGTAAAGCACACAGAGGACAAACTACTACCCCCGGGGTCTATACACAAGCAAGACAGAGAGGACTGTTGGGGTTGGGCTGAAAGATACCAGTGGAAGGGTGCATGTATGGAAAATATGAGTATTAAATCCCAACCTTATAATTGTGCTACACAGTCTAAAGTTTAATCTGAAGAGCTACCCTTTACTTCCACTTTTTTCTTTTTTTTTTTTTTTTACCCCAGAAAGGAATCCATTTACTATGAATCCTTCTTAATCTGGGACAAACACTTGCCAGGAATATCCAAGACAACCCCAGATTCTGCCTGCACTGTCTACCTCCTAAGCAGTGCTTTTGTACCTAATAGTACCACGCTTACAGAGGAAACTAATGAGACATATGAATCACACTTATGTCTCATACTAAGCTAAGTAAAGTTACTGGGAGCTGCTGGAGGACATTAATTCCAAAACCTGAGGCAAGAGTTTAAGCAGATCCTTTCCTTTCCTTTCCTTTCCTTTCCTTTCCTTTCCTTTCCTTTCCTTTCCTTTCCTTTCCTTTCCTTTCCTTTCCTTTCCTTTCCTTTCCTTTCCTTTCCTTTCCTTTCCTTTCCTTTCCTTTCCTTTCCTTTCCTTTCCTTTCCTTTCCTTTCCTTTCCTTTCCTTTCCTTTCCTTTCCTTTCCTTTCCTTTCCTTTCCTTTCCTTTCCTTTCCTTTCCTTTCCTTTCCTTTCCTTTCCTTTCCTTTCCTTTCCTTTCCTTTCCTTTCCTTTCCTTTCCTTTCCTTTCCTTTTTTTTTTTTTTAAAAAAAGAAGGCATGGTCCTGAATTGTAAAAATAACTTTGAATGTTAGAGATGTTCACCAGACTTACACTTGCTATGTGAAATAGTTTGCAACATATTTCTTTATTCTATTTTCAAATTTCAAATAGTTACAAAAACCAAAATATGGTAGAACAAAGCATTTCAGAATCTTAAAGAGTTAGATTTAAATTTAGCTTAAAAATACGGGCTGACCTGGTAAAGGCATGAGAGACATTTTTCTGTAGTGGTAGGAAAAAACTTTTTATCTGCCTTCAATATTTTTGCGGTTTAGTTCTAATGAAATCTCCTGTTGCATTTTTTTTTTTCCTTCTCTCTCTCTCTCTCTTTTTTTTTTTTTGGTTGGATTTTTGAACCAAACTCTCGTCTAGCTTGCAGGTCAACAAGGTGTGTGCAGATTTTTTGGTCTGACAACACTAACTAGAAGTCACTGTGTAACACAGGTGAAACGAACCTGCTTTCTCCACTTCCTGGTCATTTAAAGACTTGTTTTTCTTTCAACTGTGGAAGCAATACATGAGACAAATAACATAGTATAAACACATAATTACATACAGGGACTCACAACGGTGTTAGCTTTTAACGTGTTTTGCAGTCAGAAAGAAGCTTTACTGGGGAAGTTTACAATCAAACTATCTGTGGTTCAGATGTGTATCTCTTTCGGTTACAAATACACATTTAATGTGTGAGTACTAATTTCTGTCCTTGTTTGATTTTTGAGAAATTGGGTGGCAAGGAAGACTAGAACCAGCCACAGGGAGGCTAGGGAGACTGGTCTAAAGTCACAGCTATACCACTGGTGACCACAGGAAAACATCTAAAAATCTCAGCAGCACTTGTCAGTGTTGCTCATCCCTATGCAGTGATGGCACAAGCCCCTCAAAGTTTAAAACCACATTTTAAGTTGTGCATCTGTTAATTCTAAGACAAAGTTACTCTAGAGACTTACCTTAAAAATAATGAGAAAAACTGCAAGTCCCTATACCATCATGTCTTTTACTTCATTGCTAGGCAGTTGTTTTCATTCTTGTTACTACTCAGGGTGAGTGGTGGCAGAACCCAGAGGAGCTGCAGCTCTGGGATAGGGCAGATGTTGATTAAAGCACTCCTGCTGCCTTACTTCTGTAGAATGAAAAGGAACACAGGTTATTTATTTGTAGTGAAAGAAGGATGCTTCAAAAAGAAAGTTAGCCATTAAAAACCTCTTAGCATCATGTATACACAGTATTTTTTTGTCTTTGTGGTCTGATACTTAAAAATACACTCAATTTTGTGGTTATGTCTGAGAATAGAGTTTGGAGATGGTTAGTTTACCAAATGTGAAACCTCTTACATGTATGAAGACACAAGGGAGAGACAAACATACCTAGAAATAGCTATAATGTACCAGGTATATGTTGATCTTTCTCTCTTCTGCCCTACTCTTTGCTGAGTAACTATAGATTGTTTGGTTTGATTTATTTGCTGTTGCTATCACCAAAAAAAAAAAAAAACCAACAACCCACCAAAAAAACCAACCCCAACCAAAACAAGCAAACAAACAAACAAAAAACAACAATAAAAAAAAAAGTCCAGGCAAGGTGTTGTTTCAGGCAAGGTAGGCTATTTGAAAGCCAATATTTTATTTCCTTGAACAGGTGATTCTTTTACAAAAATAAAGGAACATATAGGAATAGCAGGATGCAGACCTCATCAAGCTGTTTATTCTGTGAAAGGAAGGATTTTGATGCACTTTGAAAAGCGAAAGTCCTAGTACTGGGGATTTATATTAACTGATGCATCTGTTCGAAGCTACAGTTTGCACTGTAGTCACCGTAATCTGAGGGAAATACACATGCTTCCCTCATTATTCTCCAAGAACAACTCTTGTAACTGGCCGGTGAAGTAGTTCCCAGTTAACCATGGTATACAGCTGTTTGGGAGATGCTTCTGAGAGGAGTTGAGGAGCTTCACGTTCATTCAGTAACCCTGAAAAGAGCCACAGCAATTCTTGAGTTTCACATCAGACTCTGGATCTAGTGCTGGCTTCTCACCAGGAGAGGCTGGGGGAAATGATTTGCAGGATTTGCAGATCCTTTTCTTCTATTTAGCCATAATTTTAGCAATGTGAGCTCACAGTGTTTCAAACCACAGAGCGCTTGGTATTTATTCCTCTGCTGTGTAGTCAAACTACAGAGTCATGGAATGAGATCTATCAGCCTTACAGCTTCAAAAATCCTCTTGCCCTTCAAAAATCCATCTGCCTTTCTAGCACTTCCCAGGCACCTGGAGTGGCTCTGGCACCTTCTGACACAACCCACAAGTAATTAAATTAACTAGTAAAACAATAATTTTTTAGTTTAGAAAGAAGAAGATAGAACAAGAGACTGCATGAGAAAGGCATCACCGTGATAATCGCATCACCATGTCTTCCTTAAGGGCAAAGTGTACTCTTGGTCCTCTGATTTTCTTCTTGTACTGTGAAGGGAGGTTTCTAGGACGCAGGATTTACTGTGTGTTTTGTATGAACACATCACGAATACTTAATGCTATAGACACGATCTTCAATAGAAAGCATAAAAGTGTGGGTAAATTCCAGACATCTGTAGCACAAATTCATTTGTAATAGAAAACCAGCAGATTACAGAGTGCACCTGTATTATTGATATACGCACTGCTTAATACACATACTGAATCCTTTTACTGAATTGCCAGTGAATGTGGAGTCTGAATGCTGCTACTGTCACCCTCTGAGTTTTGGCCAGTTAGTCAGTAATTTTAAAATTTTGGCTTGTTCACAATAATTCTGTCTGTGATGCCTGAGTGAAGAATGTTCTTAATGCTTGAGATAGATACACAAACTGAGGATTGCTCTCTCCTTCAGTTTGTCTGGGTTAGAATTTGCAACATGTCATGCAGGAATCAGGAAAAACAAAAAGTGCTTTTTATGGAAAATTCATCTTTGATAGCAGTTTAATAAAAACGTAATTTAATTGATCAAAGGACCTAAAAAGGCAAGGTAGTGAGTTTGGATGTGTTCACTTTCCAGCTGTCTCATACACTTTCTCAAGTCATCATCATCATCATGGCTTGGCTTCGCGGACGAAGATTTGGGAAGGGCTTTGCCCACGCTTATTGCAAGCGCGTTGATGGCTGAAAAGGCCAATGCGGGATAGGCAAGACCGGTTGCAAAGAGCACACCGGAGGGTCTCCTTGGGTGGTATAGTCGAGGCACGGTTCTTTCTGCGCTGTCTTTTCTCCTCGAGACTGATTCTACGCGTGCTCTCAAAGGAGACAGCAGCGTTAGGTATGGTGTGTCTCCAAATCTCCCGATTGGAGGCCAGGGTGGACCACTGATGGTGGTCAATATGGCCTAGGCTGAGGTGTTGTTTCAGGGAGTCCTTCTATCTCCTCTTTGGAGCTCTTCTCTTGCGGCAGCCGGTGGCAAGTTCACCATAGAACACGATCTTAGGGAGGCGGTGATCCACCATCCTGGAGACGTGCCCTGCCCAACGCAGCTGCGTTTTCAGCAACATGGCCTCAATACTGGTGACGTCTGCCTGTTCAAGGACAGCAACATTAGTCACGTAGTCAGTCCAGTGGATGTTTAGGATTGTGCGGAGGCAGCGCTGATGGAAGCGTTCGAGGAGTCGCAGATGGTGGCGGTAGATGACCCATGATTCAGACCCGTACAGAAGAGTAGGCAGTACCACGGCTCTGTAGACACTGATCTTTGTACTTTTCTTCAGGTGTTTATTGCACCAGACTCTTTTATGGAGTTTTCCGAAAGCTCTGTTTGCCTTTGCTATTCTGTTGTCTATCTCTTTGTCGATCGTGGCATCTGAGGAGATGATGCTACCCAGATAGCTGAACTGCTGGACTGGCTGAAGCTCTGACTCGCCAATGGTGATGTGGGGATGATGGTAATCATCTTGTGGTGCTGGTTGGTAGAGAACTACCGTCTTCTTCAAGCTGACTTCCAGCCCAAAAAGCTCAGCCACCTCTGCAAAACAGGATGTTAAGCGCTGCAGAGCTGCTTGTGTGTGGGCAACAAGGGCGGCATCGTCAGCAAAAAGCAGCTCGCGGACAAGGTGATTCAGGGTCTTGGTGTGGGCCTTCAGTCGCCTTAGGTTGAAAAGGCTCCCATCGGTACGATATCGGATATAAATGCCGTCTTGTTCATCGAGGTCTGCCGTGGCCCTTTGGAGCATCATGCTGAAGAAAACTGTGAATAAAGTTGGTGCGAGAACGCAACCTTGTTTCACACCATTGGCTATTGGGAAGGGCTCAGAGAGTGCATCGCCATATCTGACTTGGCCGCGCTGCCCCTCATGTAACAGGATTATCATTTTGAGGAACTTGGGGGGACATCCTAATCGTTCCAAGATCTGCCACAGACCTTTTCTGCTCACAGTGTCAAAGGCTTTGGTGAGATCAACGAAAGTTACATAGAGACCCTTGTTTTGTTCCCTACACTTCTCTTGCAGTTGTCTAAGAACGAATACCATGTCTGTGGTACTTCTGTTGGCTCTGAAACCACACTGACTTTCAGGTAGAAGTTCTTCTGCGATAGCGGGTACCAATCTGTTCAATAGTATTCTTGCGAGAATTTTTCCAGCAATGGAGAGCAGAGTTATGCCTCGGTAGTTTGAGCAGTCTGACTTTACTCCTTTTTTCTTGTACAGGGTGATGATGATTGCATCACGGAGATCTGGTGGTAGTTCGCTTTGTTCCCAACAGCGCACAACTAGCTCGTGAAATTTAGCATGGAGCGTTTGGCCTCCATGTTTCCAGATTTCAGGCGGGATTCCGTCGACCCCAGCTGCCTTGCCGGTTTTCATCTGCTGTATGGCCTTAAGGGTCTCTCCCATAGTAGGGGCTATATCCAATTCATTTTTCACCGTTTGTTTTGGGATGAGCTGGATTCCTGAGTCTTGGACTACACGGTTGGCACTGAAGAGAGTTTGAAAGTGTTCAGACCATCGATTCAGGATGGAGGTTTTATCTGTGAGAAGCGTTTGGCCATCTGCGCTGAGTAGGGGGCTTTGAACTTGGTGTGTGGGTCCGTACACTGCTTTCAGAGCCTCATAGAATCCTCTGTGGTCACCCAAATCTGCGCATAGTTGAGTCTTTTTTGCTAGGTTGAGCCACCACTTGTTCTGGATGTCTCGAAGTCTCTGTTGGAGTTTACTGCATGCAAGACGAAAGGCTGCTTTTCTTACATGGCAAGATGGCTGAGCGAGGTGTGCTTGGTGAGCAGATCTCTTCTTTGCCAGCAATTCCTGGATATCTGGATTGTTTTCATCAAACCAGTCTTTGTTTTTCTTTGTGGAGAACCCTAAGAATTCTTCAGAGGACTGCAGGATGCTATTTTTAATATGTTGCCAAAGCGCTTCAGGAGAAGAGTCTATGGGACGGTCTTCAAGCCTAGTTTGAAGGTTTGCCTGGAAGCTGTCTCTCACTGCAGCTGTTTGAAGATTGTTAACTTGGAGCCTCCTCCTCAGAATGCCGCCCCTCTTAGGTTTGGGCTTAAAATGGAGGTTAAGTTTGCAGCGCACAAGGCGGTGGTCTGTTTGACATTCTGCCCTAGGCATCACTCGGGTGTGACAGACATCGCGAACGTTTCTCTGGCGCACTAAGATATAGTCAATGAGGTGCCAGTGTTTAGATCGAGGATGCATCCAGGTTGTCTTCAGGCTGTCTTTCTGCTGGAAGATAGTGTTGGTGATGGTAAGCTGCTGCTCAGCACAAAACTCTAGCAAGAGGCGACCGTTGTCATTGCAGTTTCCAACTCCATGCTTGCCTAGTACTCCTTTCCAGGCTTCAGAGTTCTTACCTACTCGGGCGTTGAAGTCACCAAGGATTATGATCTTATCATCCGCAGGAACCTTTTGAGTAAGGCGGCGCAGATCGGTGTAGAATTTGTCTTTTTCTGTGGGGTCAGCTTGGAGAGTTGGGGCATATATGCTGAAGAGAACAACATGTTGCTTGTTGTGTAGCGGGAGGCGTAAGGGGATAATGCGATCGGAGTGACCTGTTGGCAAATTTTCAAGTTTAGAGGCGATGGAGTTTTTAATCATGAAGCCAACTCCGGAATGATGACTTTCGGTTTTGGGTTTGCCTGACCAATACAGTGTGTAGCCGGCACCATGTTCTTTAAGGCTGCCTTCCTCATGAAGGCGAACTTCACTGAGAGCAGCAATGCCGATGTTGAGTCGTGACAGTTCGTGAGCAATTATAGCAGAACGGCGTTCAGGACGCCCACTGTCTGCTGTATTGAACATGGTTCTGATGTTCCAACATGCGAGTGTCAATCTGGACACACCTTTGGAGGCAGGTGTATGCCTTTGTCTCTTTGTCTTTGGTTGACCGCAGAAGAAGATGCCTGTTGGCCGCGGCTAGCCAACCAGATTGGAAGGGAGATGAGCTTTGGTTAGGCCACCTTTTCTAGGCCCCTCTCCATGTGGAGCAAGCAGTGCTCTCCTTGAAAAAGGCTGCTTGGTCATTCAGGATGCTGCCGAACGAGACTGTCATCTCCCGGGTCAGTCTCAAGCGACCAATGTCCTGAACCGCCTGCATGCAGGGTTGGGTCTGCGGCTTCCAGTGACATCTTTCCACCTGCCGTTTCGTCTCTTGCCTGTCGCTACAGGGCTTTGCAAACGTGAGTACACCCTTCAAGCCTGCGCGGTGGATTTTTTAGGTGAGGCGCAGCGTGCGCGAGACTGGCCCCACCCTTTACACCTGAGGTTCATCTGCCAGGGCCTAGCGAGCTTGGACGGTGACAGCGAAGTCCTCAGGTCGTAGGTTTGGTTAGAGTATCCTTCTCTTAGATGGATGGCCTTACAGGGCTAAACGAGCTCCATCTGCCCGGGTTTGGAGTTAGAGTTGTCCTTCTCCTAGGATGGTTGCCCGAAGGCTAGTGAGCCCATCCTGCCCGTGGACACACTTTGTCTGACCCTTCAGTTGAGACCTGTCAGGCTTGGGAGACCCTACCGGAGGCATATGCCACCACCAGCATAGCTCTCAACTTCGCAAGGGCACGCAAGCTCTTTCCCCACGGCAAGGGGGTGCCCGTGAAAGAGACTTTCTCAAGTAACCTACTGGTAAATTACATTATGGATAGGTTTCTGAAAACTTGTAATACATCAGAAGCTTCATAAAATATACTAGTGAGGAAGAAGGTCATATATTTTTGCTTAGCAGTTTCAATACAGTTTGACTTCTTAAGTTGGTTGGAGGATTTGTCCTTGTAACTGTTATTTGGCGTTAAATAGATAAACTGAATAAACACTGAAGGCAACCTCAAGTCATACAGTGTCAGTGTCAGGGACTTTGTAAAATGCCAATGATACATAACCAGAATCAAATGGAATGGATCCCAGAAGAGATAAAATGATCATAACCTGTGTAACAGATGATTATACCAAAATTTGATCACTTCTTCCAAAATGTCTGTGGATGGAACTGTGTGGTGGAGCTAATATTTTCTGTTAAACCCGCTAATTATTTTAATTGCTTTAGACGTCACTGAAATGGAAGTATTAAAAAGTAGCCAAGGATCAGGAAAGTCTGATCATGAGAGACCACTGGAGCCTCTACAAAGAATTTTTATTTTTAGAATTAGTGCATATTTGTATAGTTATCCTCACAAAATTGTTGTCTGAAGCTGCAAAGAATCTAGTTTTCTGCCCATATGAATTTGGATGTGTGTGTGGGGTTTCTTTCTAATTCAAGTATATTTTGATCTGCAGTCAATATAAATACCAGGTTTTATAAGTGAAAAGAGGTGGGGTTTTTTTGTTGTTAGTCTTAAACATTGTATATTTGTTACTGACAAAATTAGAGCTGGTCAAATATTCACAGAATTCACTGTGTGGGTAATATGTCATTGAGCAAACAATTTTAAACAACTTTTACTAGCTTGTAATTGATATGACTGATACAGGAATGTAGTGCAGAAACTCAGTTGTTGCTTGTCATCAGTTTAGTTTTAATAGACACTGGGAATTACAGAAAACCCTATAATGTTTGTGCATGCAGGTTGGCACCCAAAGAGCTATACCTGCTTATGCAACGGTGAGACACGAACAGAACTATCAGTGTTTCTCATACCTCTTCAACTCTTCCTCCCATTGTTAGGGATGCTATGTCTGTATCTAATTAAAGACAAACAGATGACCATTAGACTTCAGACTAATCAGTGAAGACAGTAGCCATGCTGGCACTGTGCACAAAGGGAGGCTTTTCACCCAGCAATCTCTCCTCCTGTCAGCACAATTGTTATACATTTGGTATATATATATACACTCAACATGGCTAACCCAAGCATTTTCTATTAGGCGAAATTTCATGGTATGGTTTACTATGTATGTTATCCCTACCCCTTTGCAATATATGACACTGTTACACCCAATGCATGTCTCCTAACTCTTACAAATACGGGAATAGGTATTTCTTGCTTGTGGGTTTTTGGTTTTTTTAAAATATATTTCCTTTTGCCCAGTTTATCTTTGCCATTAACCTTCACAGTTGTCTCCAAGGATGTATTAGTTATATTGATGATGATGCTTTTGCACAGGGACCTCTTAATTATGTGTTAGAAAGCACTTCATGGAGATAAAGTCTCAAATCTTTCCTTTTTCCAATGAAAGTCGCTTTCGAGAGTTTAGAAAAATGGTCGCTTTTGTATTTCTGTATTTCTCTTTAGTTTATAATTGTGCCATGGGATCCTCACAAGAAAAGCCTCTATGAACATGGCTAAATTCTCACCTTCTGCTTCCTATGAAATTGGCATGTAAATGTTCTTCTTTATGGCTCATCATAGGTTTTCATTGTCTTAGTACTGCCATGGTTAATTACTATAAGTTCACCTGAAAGCATGATAGTAGGAATTCTGGAAATGAATGAGTGAGGGAAGTATGGTTATCATGTGCTGACTATGTTTAAGTTGGTCTGCAAGATCTCTCCTAAAAAAACCCAAACACCTTATGCAGGTAGTAGAATGAAATAGCGAACTTTGCTGTCATCAGTAATGGTGACTTCATTCTATGCCCAAGACTGTAAGTCTACAGTGAGTACCTGGGGAAAAAGGAAAGTGATGCTCAGAGTAAACTAACTTCACAATAAGCTTCTTATAGAATAAATTACTGACAAAGAGTAATTTATTCATGCTTTTTAGACCCTATTTACCCCCTATATTTTTTATTTAAAACAACAAAGTAAGAGAAAATCAACCACAAAAACTACACCAAACCAAACCAAACCAAACCAAACCAAAAATCACACACAAAAAAAAAGGGGAAAAAAGAACTGTAATGAAATGATGAGGTACGAAGTAAACTTCATTCTGTTTCCTCTTTGTGTATGTTTGTGTTTCATCTAGTGTACACACCAATGTTCCACTCTTTTACTGTTCTTGGTGCAAAACATTTTCTAGACAGTTGTTATTTATTATAATAATTATTATTAATTATTATTATCATTAATTGTCCATCACTGTAATAACAACCAACAACTTGCATTTTATGGTGACTTTATCTAAGTGCTTTTTCTATGGCTACAAAATTCAGTTGTGCAAAAGAAACTTCTTTTTTATCTTAATTTGAAGAGCAACATATCTATCTGACCCTTAATATTCTACTTTCCTAAGTTTCCCTTGGATTCTCTTTTCCTTCTTTGGATTCTTTGATATGAACTATTTCAAATGCGATTAGATCATCATCATAAATCATTGCAACTTTCCCGGTCACAAGCATCCTGCTCCCATGTGACAATGAATATTCGGATTTTGGGGCTGTACTTTAGGCAATAATTGTACCTTTCAAGCTGTCCACATGACATCATATACCGAGTTTCATTTCACCTCTGCTTTTTTTCAGTAATCTGATATTGGCATTTGGCTAAAGTGCTCCACTCACCTCACTGACACCTTGCCTTTATACTTGTAACACTGTTGATACCTGTGTCCGATTAAGAATCTGTTTCTAGTGTGATAAGCCACCAACATATTTTCTCTTTCTAATTAAACTTGTATTAAAATAACTTTATTTGATCCATATGTCTCATATAAAGTATATTGCTTATAAGAATTTCTGTAACATATTTAATGTTATTATTCATTTAAGTCTGTCTCACCCAACAGGTCCAGTTGGTTGTTTCAAAAAGCACTGCTGGCTTTGGAGAGTCAGTTTCCTATTTTCATGTCTGTCATGGTATACTAACACTAAATACAACAGCCTATTAGGAGGGATCTGTAATAAAACTAAAAATTGCTGAAAAATGTCATCACAGCCGGAAGGTGTGTTGACTTGGATATTGGAAATCTTTTATCTTTATCAGGTAGAATTGACGCATAAGGAATATATTTAATTTAAAATAAACTAGAGTCATAGAAATAGAATGGCATTAGTTCCAAACATAAAAAAATGCACAGATAAGCATATGGGGTCTGAGTATTGAGTAGGGGAGAAAGAAGCCCTGACTCAAATACTGAAAAATGCGTCATGCATGGAAGACATAGAGTTTCCCAGACACATAAAAAAATTATTATCTTTCAGAAGGTCTTTCAAAGATGCCTAGGCTGCAATACATCTTGTGTCTTGGACTCCTGCGCTACAAAAATCTTCGTGTAATCTGATACACAAGACCTGATACACATTCAGGAGACGTAACAACAAGAGCATGCTGGCTTGGGCATCCCAAGGATATTCAAAATTTTCAAAAGCTGAGAAAGTCGCCTCCCCTGCCTTACCCATAGATTGGGTGAGGTTAGTAATAAACAACATGCTACATACAATACCAAATTAGCTATTTATCAGGGGTATAATTGCATCATAGGTCACATATCAAATACAGCAACATGATAGCCCTGATCCATCTCCCAGAGACGATAAACATCATCACAGGGAATACATAGCATACACAGGGATTTAAATATACCACACGTGAGCAAATGGACCAACGTGGTGGCCACGGACTGCTTCACTAATATACAGAGTGTGTATAGCAATACTGTTTTTAACTTGTTTGAGTCAGATCTGTCATTATCTCAACCCTTCTTCAAGTCCCATGTCGGGCACCAAAAAGGACTGTCATGGTTAGAACTCAGGTGGCACCTGAGCATCATGCACCATCTCATCCCCTCCCTCCTTATCCAAGGTGGGGTGCGAAAGTAAAAGTAATGTCTTGTAGATTAAGATAAGGAGAGTTTACTTGAACAACACAGAGATAAAACAATAGTAATAACAGTTTTAAAGTAAGTAACATACAACATGCTGCTTGACACCACTGCATTGTGCCATGCTGACCCAAGATGTGCTTCAAACTGCCTGTCATCCTGGCTATGCAAATTAACCCTATCCTAGCTGAACCCAGGACAATGCTATATTCCTCTTGTTTTGTGGTGCTTTGAGAGCCTGAAATAGCACAATATTTCATTAAGAACTGCAGCTTATGACAAATGCTAAGAAGTTCTTAGGCTTTCATCTATCATATTCTTCAGAAAAGCATCTGAAGGAACACCTATACCTGAAATTTCAGAGAATGAACCCAATAAAGATTCATGTATCCCCAAGTTTTAATCTAGTTTGGACTGTTGACCTTTTTTCATTGAATTGTTAAGATTTCTCATCTTAGACCATGCTCTTGTCCCTAACTCAGAAAAAAGTAATGCAAACTTCTTTTACTGCAACTCAATTTCTGAAGGAATCAAAAAGTCTAAGCAAATTATTCCACTGTGGAACCCTGCTGAGATTATGTGTGCCATGGCTGTCGTCTTCTATTAACTCTAGTTTAAGTTAAATTCAAGGGCAGCTCCTATGTGGGGGACAGTAAGGTCCATCCCCACTTGAACTTCATAATGCTCCACAAGTCTTTGTTCAGGCTGACTTTGGGGTTTTGAGCTAAATCATGGGCAGCACACATGCCAACACCAAGCCTGGCACCAGCATGCATCAGAACAGGAAACAGTCTCCACCTGAACTTCAGTCGGACTCTAACAGAGTCCCTTGTCCAGCAAAACCCCTGATTTACATGTGTTGTTCTTAAGATAGAATCAGAATTGGAATGTTGACTTGATGATCATATTAATTATAGTGAAAAGTTTTGTAGTAACAGTGATATTGTCAACCACCTCATTTGTTTCATCAATATGTGGAGAAGTATGGCTCCCCAGTTTAAAGCCATTCAAAGCCAAATAACATGCCATCTTTACAATTAACTCACTTATTAGGTTTAAGCTTTACTAAAGATAGCAGGTAGGCAAGTAAAAACAGAGTCAGGAATGTATATTCAGGTAAATCTTATATCCTTTTGTTCCCATCAAAAGATATTGCAACTAAATATTCTAACCTATAGAAGCAGAGTTGGCTTTGTTTGGTTGGTTGGTTGGCTGGTTGGTTTTTTTGTGGTTTGTTTTTTTTTTGGTTTTTTTGAAAGAACTAATCACACCAAGTTAGTAAATTTTAACAGGTAGAAATCTCGACGGTGTCAAATTCAAAGCCCTTAATCCACAGGTATCTTAACAGAGAAAGCTTATTTTAGTGCAGTACTACCGCCTGGTCAAAAACTATGTCCGTATTTCTCACCTAAGATTCTTTTTTCTCCACCACAACTCTGCACATGTGATTCTGTTGATACTTGAATGGATGTAAACCAAAAATAGTTTCACTGGAGCTTATGAAAGTCATTAGTGAGAGAGTAACATGGGGAATCAGGTCCTTATCTACAAGTCCTCTTTCCTTCACTGTGACTCCTAATAAATGCCAAAGCCTTTTCCTCCTTGACAATTACAGTCCTTTCTTGTAAACATTCCTAAAATCCTACATTGTAAATGTCAATTTGTTCCAGTTGATATCTCATTTCAGGAAATAAGACCATCCACTCTCATCTTCGTTTCGTATTCCTCTTTAAGACTAGTTAAAAAAGGCCCTTCAGTTTTTAAAAATTATTAGCTTATGGTCCTGTGCCTATATACACAACTACAATAATAATGCGGTTCAATCAGCTTTTATAGTCTTCATCCCCTATGTCTCAGTATTGTTTTTCTTCATCTCATCAGAAAGTGATCAGTGCTGTTTTGCATCAAAAGTCTAAAAGACAAAGGTTGTGCTCTGGCCAACACATGGCTTGTATGGCAGGACCAGAATTAGAACTTTAGAATCCAATCAGCAACATCAAGACCATAACTTTTGGGGGCCTGCTGTACCTGTTGTACCCCCTAAGAACTCTGTCTCTTTGCTCAACTGATGTACAGTTGTATCTATCGCTGTAAATAATGATGTATCATTTTAACTTGTCTCATTTCCCAAGTAACAAGTGACAGGACAAGAGGGAATGGCCTTAAGTTGCACCAGGGGAGAACTAGGTTGGATATCAGGAAACATTTCTTTACACAGAGGGTCATTAAGCATTGGAACAGGCTGCCCAGGGGAGGTGGTGAGTCCCCATCCCTGGAAGTGTTTAACAGACATGTAGATGTGGTGCTGAGGGACATGGTTTAGGGAGCCTGGCAGTGCAGGGTGAACGGTTGGACTCGATGATCTTAAAGGTCTCTTCCAACCAGATGATTCTGGGATTCTGTGATTCTGTGATTCTGTAACTGTCTCTGGGCTAAATGAACAATCTAAAAGAAAAACAAGCATGCATGAAGCTTGTTACCTTGTGTTAAATTCGGAGAGCCACAGCATTTCTAACTCCCTGCAGCAGTTCCTCTGTAACCACTTTTTTGAACAAGCTCATCTTATTTGCAAGCCCCTTGAGCTCAGACTAAGGCCAGATGTCCTAACAGCCTAATCAAGCTGCCCCAACAAGCCAGCAGCTTTGTTCAAGACTCGTTGCAGTAAAGGAAGATTTTCTTGCATCCTGTGAGTTTTTCATTATTCAGCTGGCACTGCTTCTTTGTTTGGAAAGTGAGTGTAATAGCAATGAGGGGACTTTTCTGCAGGGGAGACAGCCATTTGCAGATCCTAGCTTGACAGCCATGAACTTTTTTCTGTCATAGCCCCTGTCTTCTTGTTTCAGTGGTGGCATCATTAAATCATGTGCCAAAGGCATGCGCACACATAAAGACTAAGCTGTAGTCATGGGAACTTAATCAGATAACATTCCCTGTTGCAAACCTTCAATGCCATACAAATAAGGCTTTCAAAGGTGAAACTCAAGGGCTTGTGTTGTCTATATCACCATATTAAACACTTAATATCAGAGATGTGCTATTTTAATTCTTACAAACATGTCTATGATACTAATTTGAGGCACACAGTGAATTTTATCAGCTCCATAGACCAGCGTTAGCAAGTTGCATACTCCTTTGCATCAGACCTCATTTTTACTGTTAGTCTTTACTGATTTTTTACTGCATTTAATCTAATTTTATTTATTTATTTATGTTGAATAACAGGAATTACTCCAGGGAAGATTTCTTGAATTTATAACAGAATTTTACAACATGAGAATATACATATTTTACAAATCAGTGTCACTAGTGTATTATTCCCCATGAGACTGCTTCCAAGATAAACATTTCTTTTAAAATTCAAGAGGAAGTGTTTCTCTGTTTATGCTAGGGTAAATAGAATCATGGCAATGTATGTTTTTGTGTGCATTCAAGCTCATATGGTTAGACATATCTGATCTGATGTGTTTCATAGGTACTGTAGGTAACTATATTTGAAGAAGTAAAATCGAATAAATGAACTTAATGACACAAAAAGAACTTGGTTTTGGTGAACATCTCTTTCTACAAACATTATGTTGGGTTTTAAATTGAACCATGCCATGGGTTCTTTCACACCTATGAACTTCTGTAAAACCGTTGTTACGAAAGAACACCAGTGATCTTTCAGTAGTATAAGGGTGCTGCCTTTCTCCATATATCGTGGAAACCTCATGCTGGTTGGAAATTCCTGGAATTGCGTGGCTGTGTCTATCATGGGCATGGTTATATGTTTTGCCACTGAAGACCCTTTTGACAACTACAGGTAAAGTCTAGAGATCTATTTTAAATCTTTAAGAAGAAATGGTGTAGAGAACAACCAAAAAGGCTATTCTGCAAGCTTGGAAACTGTTGGCTTCCTCACGTTAGATACAGAGACAGGACAGTCCCTACTTTTACAAATGGGCCAGAATTGCCAGGATAATTTGGACATGAAACACAATGAAACATTGTGAGGATATGGGTATAACACGTGATGCAGACTAAGTATCTTTTTGGAATCAGCTAAGCCTTGATAACTGACATAATATAAAATACTACTCAAATGACTCTATCATCAGAGTTAAAATTTACTTTATAGTATTCATAGTTGTCAAGGGGTAGAGCTGGGCTGGCTATTAGACAGATGACAGACATCATCTATTACCACCTCCCACCTTCACCCTCACCTTCCTAAAGAGGGGAAAGAGAAAAGGAACAAGGGAGACTTATGGATTGTAAAAGAAAACTAAATCTGCTCTAATGAGAATAATAATAATAAAATGAAATATATACAAATATAGACAATACCTATACCGAACCCAACTTCCTGATGGCAACCATACCACTGTCACCTCTGATGTTGTGGGCAGGCACTGGGGAAGGCCCAGGCTGGGCTCAGCAGCAGATGGGAAACGTATGCAGGAGCTGGATTCAGGGATGCACAGACTGGGATCGAAGGCAGAATAGACAGAGACCTCCTCAGACATCGGCCATTGAAGAAGGCGGCAAGAGAGAGTGAGACCCTCAGCTTTATACCAAATATGTCATACATGGCATGGAACACCTTGTTGATCAGTGTAGGGTCACCTGTCCCATCTGCTCCTCCCCGCAGGTAGAGCCTCTGACTTACTGCACACACCAACACCCCGCCCCACCCTGTGGCAGACAGGATTTAGCAGTGACCTTGGTCTGCACAGCAGCAAGTACAAGCAAGAGCCTTTCTGCCTCCCAAGCCCTGGTAGAGACTGTAAACATACAGCGTTATCACTGCTAGAAGCAGACATTGTCTGAAAAACACACAGTTAACTTCAGACAGTGCCGTCACTGAGCAGAGACTGAGCTGAAAAGTGAAATCACTGAACAGAATGAGTTCTTTTCTAACTCAAATCAGGACAGGAGTATTCATGTAGAGGCAGCAGGCAAGATTTTCCAGTAGGGGTCAGATTGCAGTGAAAAATGCTTAACATCTTCAAGAACATAGGTAAAGTATCTGGATGAAGTTGTGGTTGTATGGGCTCATCTTCAAGCTTCTCAAATTCCCATGTTGTGATAATTATAACACCTTCCATGTGCACTACAGAAAACCAAGTCTGATTTTCCCCTAAATGCTCTTTTACAGCTGACTTGATGCACTGTCTAGGTCATGGTGACTTTTTTTTAGAAAAGAGCGTTTAAACAATTATTCAGACTGGAAGTTAATTTTGGTGTCTAGCCAATTAAGTAATTGTTAATTATCCTGACTTTCTTTTCAGAATAGCAATAAAACTAGCATTTATGTTCAAAGATTTATTTTTTCAACTTTGTTGTGTTCTTTACCAACTCTTCAAGGTACTCTCCCAGTTTTATTGGTACATCATGTTCACTAATTTATCTCCTGAGCGTAAAACTTCAGAAGCTGAGCTCAGCTGAAGAGACAGGGGAAGAAGGGAGGAACAACCCACCCTCCTGCTCCTTACAAGCACAAAGGGAGAATCATTCAGAGGAATCTTTCCAAAGAGGAGCATCACCTCCACCCCTCCCCAGCATAATAAGTAGAAAAGCCCTGATAGGCAACAGGAACAAAATTCATGGGCAAGTAGTTGGATGACAGGTGCACAATGGCAGTTTTCTTTATCCTACCCAGGAGGTCGGCTCTCTGCAGGAGCAGGACCACAGAATATTGAGTTGGACATTTTTCCTTGTTAAGGGGCTGTAAATCACCTGCCAAAGGTCAGGCAGTTGTCACTGAGGTAATAAACTTTGCTACTCACACACAGAAAACTGTTAAGAACCGAGCTGTGTTCCTAAATTTCATGTTACCCTCTGTACATACACCACCCATCCTTCAATTTAAGTCAGGCTGCAGTAAACTTTTAATGGCATGCGTTAATCTATTTGATGGGAGAGGGTTTATAAGTTATACAGTAAGCATCTAACCATTTAAAAACCTGACTCTGTGTCTCTTAAGGGATCAAAGCATGGTTGCTTCTGCTTGCTCTTTGGAGTTTGTTGGTGCCAGTGTGGTTTCTGATACAGCAGGGAGTGCTGTCATGCCCACTGATTATCAGGGGAACTCATGTTCCACTCTGAACCTACATCAAACCAGCTGATTTGTTGCATAATGCACAGTGAGGAGGGTCACGGTCATCCACAGCCTGCCCCTCCTGACTGTTACCATCTCTCCACTTGCCAGTTAACAACCAAGTGGACAAAGCTTGATGCTCCTGCTCTTTTTGATGTTGTCTGAAAAATAAAAAAAATTATAACATGCTCTCAGGCCATGTATCAACATAGCAAATCGACCGTAAGGAGCACAGAGCTCTGCAGGGAACTTTGCTTAGGTAACAACAGGTATCAGTTAGCTACATTGTTTTGAATAAAATATAAAACTGTTTGGAACCCAGATTTAGTCCCTTTTTTTAAAAAAAATCAGGACATAGAACTGACCGTAACGATGCAAAAATATAGATCACTGCCTACAGGTTTTACATCTCTGCCAGGTGACTGAAGCACCCATTATTTGTTGCAGAAAAGAAAAGTTTCCTTCACACAGTTGTCTGATGGTGTAAGAGATTGATGTGGAAGGAATCATGAAAGAAAGAAACAGGTAGAAATAGGGAATATTTAGCAGAAAACAAAGCCCTTTGTTTATATAACTTCAAGGGTAACAGCCTTTCCCAGTTGACTTCAAGAGATTTCCTTTAGGATTTATTTCTTGTTTCAGTCTTCAAAACTTTATTTCATTTATTAGAAATCCATTTGTATGATTAGATTATATGAAAGTATTTTTGAAATAAACACTCCTCTTGCTTTATTCTTTCTTTCTTCCTTTTCACTTTGACGCTTATCTTTTTCCTCTCTTTCTTTTTTTTTAATCTCATGAATAGGGATAGTAGGTATTTAATGAAATTATATAAGCCTTTTTTTAGCTAGCCTGAATGGTTTTCTTCCCAAGTATAAATTTATATTATCCATGATGCTTTGTGATATTTGATTCTCTGCATATCTGCAGGCTACAATGTTAAAGTTCAGTTTAAGATTTTCTCAGCTATTTCTGCTCAATTCAGAGTATCCACTTTTGGGGAAGACTGAGAACTGCACAATGGTTATGGTCATGCAATGATCAGAAAAAACTGCTACAGAATATCTTTGAAGGCATAGTCCACTTCAGCCAGTCCTGTGCTGTGTGTGTACTTCTGTCTGTATGTGCACCTTTGTGTCTGTGTGTGCAGGTTTGCAGATGTTCTGTTCCCACGAGGGCCCCACAAACATGCCTCAGGCATAATCTTCTGCTGAGTTACTATACGTATCACTGAGTTAACTGAGAACTTCTACTTAAAGCTTTTGCAACGTGGCCACATAAAATGTTGGGACATCACAAAAGAAACATTTGCTCTCTTTAAAAATGTTCAAAGCTATTATCATACACTTGTTCTTTGTAACCCTCTCACTGGACACAGTACTTACTCATTGGACACTTCTTGATATAATGCAGGCCCTGAAAAGAACATAAGTTTTCAAAACCACATCAATTTTGATAATATTCCATTTGAGTTAGCTAATGAGTAAAAATTCCTACATTGAAAAGTGAGATGATAGCTGAAATTCAGATGCCAGGAGTCCTTCCCAGGTCCAAGTTCTGCGTGCATGACTTGGCTTCACTTCAGCTCCAAGCACAGCAAGATTTGGGCAAGAGCGCCACACTTCATGTGCGGTTTCCAAGATTAAAAGACTAAAACTTCAGGAATCCTCACATGGCAATGCTGTCAGGAAGAGTTTCCGCAGTTTGAGAGCAAAAGGAGGAAGCCAGCTGTTGGCTGCTCCAGGCATATTTTGTAAATCCGAATTTGTCCTATTATTATTTTTATGGTTGTGGGTCATTCTAGCCCATGTGAGCGTTTGAAGCAGTAAATTACTGCTTTTGATTGGTACACCTCTGTACCAATGGAGCATTCATGGAGCATTTTCTTCCTCTCTTTTTCCCCTTATACAGGATTTTCTTAGTGATGGCCAGTTGCAGAATTGTAGATGGTTCTGAACGTGTTTTCTGCCAGCTCTACACATGGCATGCTTGGCCTTCCTAGATGAAAGGCTTGAAGATGTTAAAGGGCTTAAAGAAGACCAGAAAATAAACAGAGATCAACAAGTTGAAGTAACAGGTAGTGTAAAAAACAGTGTTATCAAACCCTTAGTAAAGGGTGTGTTTGTAGTTTGGGTTTTTTTTTTTTTTTTTTGGTAGAATGGGAGGTTTTTTTGTTTTGGGTTTTTTTTTTTTTTGTGTGTGTGTGTGTTTTTTTTAAACCAAGTAATTACTTTGGAAACAGATGTGGGAAATTTCCTTTTTCTCATGGCAGACACAGATGATATGGTATTTGGCCTCAGACATGTACATTTAGATTACATCCAATGACCCTGTTTTCTGCACCTCTTATACAAGTGGAGGGCAGGATGGAGAAGGGAGCATTACTGCCTTCTGAATTATTCTGAATTCAGGCTTGGCTCTTAAAGCTTTCAGGAAAGCTTTTTAAGAAGTTCCAAAAAAACTTAGAGTTGTCACAAAAGTCTTAAAACCATAGTTGCAAATATGTAGGAATCATATGCTCCAAAAGAGACGTTGTCTTCCTGCACAGATTCTGCAGTGCCAATGGGTGAAATTCTTTGAGCTTTCAATATGATTCGTCAGACCAGATTTCAAATAGTAGAAGTGATTTAGGAGTTTAAAAGCCACTGACTGTCAATAAGATTTAGGCTTTTAAGTGCCTAAGACACTTAACAATAATGAGCTCTTAGGTATTTCACAGCTTTTCTTTCATGGCACTGATTTCTATGTTTGGAAGCAGTCTTTAAAACTGTACTTATGAAAATTTCTTTTCATCTTCAGGAATTCACGTCATTATCTACGGACTATTCATACCAATATTTAGTTTTCCATTGAAATAGACTGGACTATTGATTTCTTCTTTTTAATTTTTCCTCCTCACTCAGATTCTCTAGAGAAACAAATAAAAATACAGGAAAAATACCTGCTAAAGAAGAGGATATACTCCTCATATATAGGGACAATTACATCTGAAGAACAGTACTGACTGATTAAATTGAAATTTCAATTCATGATAAAAGCAGCCTTTCATCATCTAGGAAGCATCGATACAGGCGAAGGGAGGTTAGGCACATCCTATAATGAACGTATCAGAAAAGGAAATTATTTTGCTCTTCTATTGATTAAGAGTCACTCTGGTGCAAAACAATTTTGCTGTTTGGTCTTTGCAGAATTCTTGGGAAATAACTCTGTGATGGGTAATTTTAAATAGAAAATTTAGTGAAAAATTGGAATAGAAAAGAAATGGCAAAATGTTATTATTAATTCATCACAGAAGGCTCGAGTTCAATATATTTTTCCTTATTAAACTACAGTGTCAGTCAAATAAACAAATAAATATTTTTGGACTACCTCAACTGTATTGGGATTATGTCACTTGCAAAATGGTTGCTCCCTGCTATTAACTGTTGGCAAGGAGAAAAAGTGCCTGCTGTTAAAAAATAATTACCTGAGTGGAAAAAAAAAAAAGCAGAACTGCTTCAGTTCTTTAGGTGTCTTGCTGTTCTTGGGAGCCAGACATTGTGGTTATTATAAAAATTTCCATTCTATAAATATTCATCACCTGTAATAGATTCATGTCCATTGCTGATGATGCATTTTCCCACTGAAAAATCATTCCTTGTGATAGATTTCCATGGCAGTGGCCTTGCATTGAGGCAGTCTTGTGACACAAACTTACAGCAAAGTTTGCTTCAGCTGACACCTGCTACTTTCACCGTGCTCAGGTTACTGCAACAACTGCTGTTGTTGTGCCTGGAGTTGCTAATTCCCAGGCAAAGCACATCCAGGGCTTCCATACTTGCACGGGACGGAAGAAGGACAATGCATGCCAGTTTCCCCTGCTTGTATGTGAGGTCACCTTTATGCCACCATTATCCTCAGCAGCCGTACAAATAGCCACAAGGATGAGCGCTGCGTGTATAACCATGTGCAATGTCCAAAGATGCACAAAGGTGCATCCTGCAATCCAAATGATGGCACGTATTACCTCATTCAACATTTTTTAACTTAATTACCCTGCAAACTGCATCATAGTGAGCAGTCAGATATGTGTAGCAGATCTGCTAGATCAGATTAGAATTCCAGCTATGGCTCAGTTCTGCTGGCTTCATCTTTTACTTCAGACATGAAGGCAGGCCACCAGTTTTGGAAAGAGAAGAGGCGAGAGACAGCCTTTATCTACATACATATTGATGTCCAGTTTCGTGTGCAGAGACAGAACAACGACAGCATTTGGCACATTTCTGGCGATCATGCCTAAAAGCTACTCCTTAAGCCTTCCAGAAACACGCAGGACTGAAAAAAAAACCCCTTAACCCAATCAATAAAGCAGCTGCAATGCAACCTTCCACATTCAGATTTTAAGTTACAGTTAAACCAATACTAAAAAACCTCACCATGTCATAGTGAGTCACTAACACCTTACACATATGAGCAATGACCAGTTAACAAACTAACTGACCCTGTCCAAAAATAATGAACTGAGAATAAATCAAATTTTAAAAACACTGCCTGTAACCTCCTATTGGATACGGAAATCCAACTGTCTTTCAAAATCTTATCAGAAACTGCTTTTTAGCACGTCCACGTCCAGAAGAACAAAATGAGGTAACATCACTGATGTCTTAGAGAACTTAGTAGGTAGAAGCCATATATCCTGTGAAAAATATGAAACAAAAATACGTGTCTTCATACATTTTTTAAAAAACAATTTTCTTTGTCTTTTTTTTTTTAAAAAAAAAATTTTGGCACCTTGTGTCTATTTCGTTGTTCACATGAGTCTTCCACAGTGAGTTCCTTGCTAATGAAAGACTGTTCAATGCTACCTGAGGTTTTTAACACCTGACATACCCCCCGCCACCTCACCCACTACCATCACCACCCCACACCCCTCACAGAACCCATACTTTATGGTGATTTTAGAACTTGCAAAAAGAAAAAAAGTCACAGAACTTTCTGATCAACAAATAAATCACTTTTTAATCACACAGCAGTGATCAAACAGCCACTTCTGACAGATATGAGTAGGGACTCTATGTTCCTCCTGTAACACAGCCGGATTCACGGTCATTCAGCGGAGCTGCAAGAAAGTGTGCTGGGGTTGTCAAAGACGTGACTGAGATGTAAATCATGATGCTTGGCAGCTTTGTTGGTGACTGTAAAGAACCACTTTCACCCCACAATGGTGCACAGCTCTGGGTGCTTCCCCACAAGCATCAAACCTGTGGGAATTTTTTTTAATATATATCTTTTTATTTTTGTCTTAAAGTACAAAATACTTCTGAATTGGTATTCAAAACAATCTCTTCTTGAGTATCTCATTTGTATGATGGAAGACATCTAAGAACCATACTTCAACCTATTGATGCTTAAAATGTTTGTTCTGCTTTCTCTTGCAACTCTTTTTGCTGTTATATTTTTATATCCCTGTTATTCTGAGCTTTGGGCATTTAAAAACTTCCACTAAAGTTTAATCATCTATATTAATTTTGTACATCCCTCTGATACTGTGACTGTTTCATTGTGCCCTACATCTTCTCGTCTCTCCAAATAAGAGTCTTATTTTTGCTCTTTGAACTACTTTTTTTATTTGTCTACAGGAGTGGGAGGGTGAAGATTTAAAATTTCATTTTTTAAAGGATTAATCATGCGCCATATCCAATGGAAAAGCTAGATTGACCCTTTACTTGCTCACCATTAGTCCCCCAGAAAACCTCTCATCAGCTCACATAGTATTGACTCTATATTTCTTCCTGATATATTTGAGTTGTTGTCATATAATAATGTTTATTATAATTATTCATAATAATTATATTGATAATAATAATGATTATATTATTATTAGAAACCAATCAGAAGAATAAGAAGCAAAATTGGTAAAGGCTCACTATGTGATTTATTGTGTTTTATTATATTTTTATAATTTATTAACTGGGGCAGGAATTGTCACGGAATCCCCTGTATGGCCTTTTTTACTCATATGAGCAAAATATAACTGTATGATCAACAGATACTCTAAGAAAGGGACAGTCATGGCTCATAAGTCTAGGAGATGAGTCAGGAAGTAAACCTCTACCCTGAGAGAAAAAAACAAAGTGCAGAAAATGAGAAGGACACAATTAGCATCCAGCTGGTCATGTAACAAATTCAACGTGTTGCGCTGGTTATGTGTGACTCCGAGGCACAGGAAACATTGCATAGGGAGATGAATTGATGACCATTACGTATGGCAATGCTGAGGTTTACTCTGTGAATCTAGGCCTATTTTCTGTTTATTAGCTGAAGCACTGTGCACAAAAGTCTACTCAGTTAACACAGAATTAACTTGGAATAATTACTTCCACAATTTGTAAATTATATGGTGTGGTATAATGTATTAGAACAACACAGATTACAGAAAGCATTGATGTCTTCACACAAAATGCCCTAACATGGCTATTACACTACAGCAAAACAAAATATTGCAAAGTGACTCAACTTCTATTTCTCTCTAGAAAAGGAATCATAACGCTTTAATGCCCTCAGATAGTCGGCAATTAAATGTACAGCAAATAAAACCCAAATGACCACACAGAGATGTTAAGAGTGCTCAGGGCAAAAAGATGTGAGAAGAAGACAGGGGACTGAAAGAAATTATGCACACATTGAGAGTTAAAACGCTGTGCACAACAGGATTGAAATTTTTCGCAATTTTTCTTTTTACTACTTTCTTGATTTATTTACTAATATTTTACTATTCAGTCTAATGAAAACTAGTATTTACTAGAAAGTGAAACTACTATCGGTTTTCCTATATTAAATTTACATGTATATTTAAAAGCATAGTTCGACATCTACAAATTAAACTGCAGGTCTCACCACATTTTATTTTCCTCAGTCTAAGCCTTCTGTGATCTGTGAATTGGATTGAAATGGTTTAGGATTTCATAATAATTTTATCCTTTATAACTTATTTAGCACACTCTTAGTAGTCTATTCTGTAAACAGGAGAAAGAAAACAGGCTACAACGGTGGAATATAAACAGAATTAAATACATTGGAAGTGATTTAGAATATGGAGACATTCATCATCATCATGGCTTGGCTTCGCGGACGAAGATTTGGGAAGGGCTTTAAACGTGAGTACACCCTTCAAGCCTGCGCGGTGGATTTTTTAGGTGAGGCGCAGCGTGCGCGAGACTGGCCCCACTCTTTACACCTGAGGTTCATCTGCCAGGGCCTAGCGAGCTTGGACGGTGACAGCGAAGTCCTCAGGTCGTAGGTTTGGTTAGAGTATCCTTCTCTTAGATGGATGGCCTTACAGGGCTAAACGAGCTCCATCTGCCCGGGTTTGGAGTTAGAGTTGTCCTTCTCCTAGGATGGTTGCCCGAAGGCTAGTGAGCCCATCCTGCCCGTGGACACACTTTGTCTGACCCTTCAGTTGAGACCTGTCTGGCTTGGGAGACCCTACCGGAGGCATATGCCACCACCAGCATAGCTCTCAACTTCACAAGGGCACGCAAGCTCTTTCCCCACGGCAAGGGGGTGCCCGTGAAAGAGATGGAGACATTATAGCCCTTTGATTTGACCCTGAATACTGATTAGTGAGCTCAGTGCTCCTATTTTCTCAGCATGAAAAAAGCAGAGAAGGTGAGAATGCATTGGTCTCAGTTGTTCCATTCAACCTTCGGAGCCTGTAAAGAATATTCTGCATTTGGTGTTACACTAAGACATGGACATCATGTAACTTTGCAGATGACAAGTACTTTGTAAGATCTTTTGAACCATTTTTTAAACCATTTTTACAGATGGTTCTGCTTCAAGCGAGAAAATTTCTGTGAGACTTGCAAATTCACTTGTGTTAGACTGTTTCTATCTCCATCAGAAAGCAGTCTAAGAAGTAAAAATATTCCATTGGCTTCTATTTTGAATGGCAAATTGTTCCCACTACAGGACATTTACTGTAGTGGTTGTGTGTAGCAGTAGAATTATCACGGCATTTTCCATCTGTCTGTGCTGTCATGGATCAGAAGGAAAAATAAACTCCCTGATTTCCACAAAAAATATGCTGGGAAATTATTCTTATGTTAATGCACAGCCATGTAAACAGACGCACAGCAAACAAGAGGTGAAAAGAAGAGCTGAAAATTAGGAGTCTGAATTCCTGGCTGCCTGCACAAAGCACTGCTGCTCCAAGAAACAGAAATAAGTAGAATGATCATGAGAATTTTTCATTTTATATTTAAGTCACTTATGACAGAGATAGTTTTAAAAATCATGAAGATGAACAAAAGAAATAAAAAATAATAAGTATACCAATTTCTTTCCCAATATAATAATCTTTTGTCCTTTTGGTCTTTTGTAAAGTAGCCCCTACAGTTTTATTTTGTCACCATCTTGGAGACAGCAACATGCCGCACAGTTCTACTGAGATTTTACTTTTCAGAGGTCTCTGTAGATTTTTCAGACATCTTGTGACAAAATCTAAAAAAAGAGAAATGTTCTTAATCTAAGCATGTGTTGCATGTTACAAGCAAGACTCATCAGGTTTATTGTTACACCATGTATCCAATACTTCAAATATATTTCACAGGGTCATAATCTTACTGAGATTCTAGATTCGGTTGGCAACTTTCTGTGAAAGCAGTGGCACATGATCCTTTAAGTCCAGAAAATGGCATTTAACATTGTGTGGAAGACAAGCATTTGCCTTATCTTTCTGAGTCACTTGCATCCTATATTGAATTCCTAACTGGACTTAATTAGTGAATGAGACCTTTATTAGCAGGACAGTTTCATTATTTTGAAAATTATTCCCAATGGACAGTAATAAAGTGTATTGCTGCTTATAGATTTCTTACATGATGCCAAGCGTAGTGACTGCTTTCCCAGTTGCTGGTCTCGTGAAGCTGTCAGATCTGAGGTGATACACCACATCTCTCTTTATTTGCAGCCCACATCTTCGGAGGAAGGGAAGGCCTGCTTACCTTGTCAATGGCATAAAGGGACTTCTTGTGCTAGAAAAGATTGTTTCCTATCTGGCATATACACTCTCCTAAAGAAATTTCATACTGTACCCTTATCTGCATGAGAAGGAAAAAAGGCACCAAGTCAGAGAGAGAGGGAATATGAGGTTGCTTGAATTGCTTTTTGTGGAACCAATACAGTTCCTAAGGGAGAAATTGCTTGTTCTCATTTAAAATGCTGAATTCTCTTCCCCTGCTCCCCTCACCCTTTGTACTGAACTCTGCATAATTACTACTTATATTTCTCCAATTGAACTCTAATGTAAGCATCTTCAGAGCGAAGAAGACAATCTTTAGATGAAGGAATAAACAGAGTGATAAAAAGAATTATGCTATTAACCTCCTCCCTCTTTTCATTCCGTTGTTATGGTAACAAGAGATCCAAAATTGTTATACACAAGACATGGTACCAGAATAGCACAGTATTCGTATCTAATGTCAGGAAAAATGTTCTACAAGTACCCCACAGAGCATAAGATATTTGTTCCATGTGTCTGTTCGTTAATCATAGGGTAACAAATGAGACTGTAACACCCTGTGCATACCTTTTTAAGACGGCAACAGTTCCTTTTTAAAAGAATAACAAAACCTAAGAAAAAACCTGTTCCATGGGATTATTCATAAAGACCACATCCTGGCAGAATGACAAAAAACTGGAGAACACTAATTTTAACATAAGAATGTAGACTTATGAAATAAGCCCAGAAATCTTACTTACCAATGACCTGCAAAGATATCCCATGTGAAGAATGAAAACACACAAGCTCCTTATGCCATTCTAAACCTGAACAGGATGAATACTCTTTATCTCCTGAAGTGGGAAATCTGATTTCTTTTCTTTCACTATGCAAACCTGCTGAAGCAATTAAACAAAATAAATAAGGTACCTCAAAACTTGTGACAATCATGACACTGTTTTTAAAAACAGATGAAAATGATGGAAACAGATTTCCTAGCTGTGGAATTATCAAGCTGGTACAGTTAACTTTAGAAGAAAGACAGTTTTCTTCCTGTCCATAAAACCAGTCAAAACACCAGATGACCACAGCAGTACGAATCACTTCAAAGTCCTTTATCACACATAAATAATAATACAGCAAAATCTGTTCTGAAGGCTGTGGCAGTTTGAGGAAAAAAACCCTGCATGAAGGCTTGTTTTAAACTGACCAATTGGACTATTCCCTTCCATGTTACGTTTAGCGCTCTCATTGGTTGTAAAGGTTTCTCGCGTGCATCTTTCGCTTTAAGAGCCACGGGCTCTTTGTGGCCTTGGGGGGGTTTTCACTCCTTTCGCTCTCCGGGACACTTCCGGCTTTGCACTGCGAGGGGCGCCGCGGACCTTGCAGCTTCGCTCCGGGAAGAGGCTTTTCCAGACTCGCAGCTTGGCTCCGGGGACCTTACAGGCTGTCTCTCCTCGGCTCGGACCCTGTCCGCCTGCCTGCTTGCGGCTACAGCTCCCCTGCGCTGCCAGAGTGGAGCGGAGCTGTGTGCCGGAGAAGCCCCCGCCGTGCCGCCTGGGACGGGAGACGCCGTGCCCGGGGCCACCTTCCTGCCGCCAGCGCCGGCGCCTTTTGCTGCTTTTGTTTCCTTTAATTCGCACGACCAGACTGGTAGGAGCAGCGTAGCTCGGGGTTTGCACGTTGGAGCCCGGCGTTCGTAACAGCCGCGGATCCTTTGTTTACTCCACGAGGGCACACACGTGGCGGCGCCATTTTGGACTCTGTGCGGCACCATGTCCCTCTCTCTCTTACTCGCGTTTAACCCTCGCTGCTCCATCCCGTATAAACCCTCACATTTTGCATTGGTTTTTCCCTGCATATTATATATTTTGTTCTAGTTTTATTAAAGTTTGTTTCAGTTTTCCAAACATTCAGAGGTCTCACAAAATCTTTCTTTTCCTTTTCATATCTCTGCTTTTTAACCCTTTCTGTCCCGGAGGAGAGGGGTTCAGGGATAGGAAAGGGCACGTCCCCGCGATTGGCTTGCCTCAGCCAACCAGCGACAAAGGCAAATTTATGGTAAAGAAAAATTATAATTTTTGAGAGAGAGAAACACGTATGAGCAATACTGTTCTTGAGGTATCAGTATAAAAACATCCAATTGACAGAGTGATCTGAGTTATCAATAAAATAAAATAACATAAATTATTCCCACTGGCACAAAAGCAACACTAAAAGCTCCAACTGCAACCTTCCAAAAAAATGGAGGACAGATGAAATGATATTCAAGGAATATTATATTTCATGTATGCAAAAAGTGCTAGAAAACAGGAATACATTTGGAAGGTAATTTTATTTCTTGATGCTAGCTGGTTATAAAGCAATTAGTGCTTTTAATGCTTTTCATTTAACCCCTGCAGAGGAGGGAAGCTTCTAAAGCTCGCTCCAAAGTTGTGATTAACACCACACTCCACTTTGAAGTGAAGCACAGAAAACCATATTTTTAAAGAACATGTAAAAAGGAAGGTCAGTTTACAATTTTTGGTGCCTTGCTGTATCCCTGACAAGAGCCCAGGGTCCGGCTTGGAATTGGAATGAAATATTGCATGTGCCTTCCGAAAAACTCTTTTGAATCAGTAGGGGCTTGAAACAAAACCAAGCCATAATTTGCCTTAATAGGTGAAACCCGCATTTCCACCCACTGCAGTTTTCCTCAATTGTCGGCCAGAGAAACCAGCCAGCATTCTTAAAAGCTTATACTGAGTGCCCATGGGCCTTTATGAATGTTAAAATGAAAAGGAAAAGGAAGAGAGAAAGAATTAAAAAGTAAGGTTTGCATGCTGACCACGTCCATTATTACACTGATAAAGATGCAATGGGAAATAAAGGTCACGGTATGGAAGGGGTGGCAAATGAGGTATTCCTGCAGAAGCATCTGTATCATCAGTTAATCACTGGTGCTGTACGAGCTAATTTGCATTCAGGTGCCCAACTGCAGCAAGGCCTTCTGGGCTCCGCTGCAATGCTGAGTGCCATCAGGAACATCAGAAAGGCCTTTTAGTCAGTGGATTGACCACAAGGATTATCCTTCCCCTAATGCTGATGATTGTTCGTATTTAATTGTGAAAGGAGCTGTGGGGAGCTGTTACTGTGGATGCTCTGGTGAGCACTGCAACTCCTTTTGAAATGGTGGATACCCTCTTATATTAATTGCGTTTGATGCAAAGCTCAGACAGTGAAGGAAGCAGACATCTGAGAGTCTGTTTGACTCTGAGTAATTATATAACGTCACACTGGTTGGTACCTGCCTGGTTTGAATTTGTTGGGAAGGTTGGAGTTAAGCAATGAAGTTAATGACATTGATGGTCATATTTAGGATCCAGCATGATTTCTTGAACAGAGCTGCTTCCTGAACCGGGGCAAATAGGATATATTTTTAGAGGCCTGAAAGGCAATTAGGCACCTAATTTCCTCTAATTTGCTTAATTGTGTTACAAACTAGTAATGCAAGTGAACCACTCCTAATTTCTTATGCTTAATAGAGCACATTTCCAAAATTACCTCTTTTTAAAATTTTTCCTATAATCAAAAGGTGTATTTGCCTTTGCATCATCTGTTAACTTAAAGAGTTGTCAGAATAAGCAGGGAATATAAATGAATACTTAAGTTCACTTTCTTTTTCTTTGCTTATGTTATTTCAAAGAGTCAATTATTTTTCTATTTCTTTTTGATGAAAGACTGAGCTAGGAGACCTTTGAAAATGTCTACAACTCATTGAAGCTTTCTTAATTCTTGTGATTTTAAAAGCAGTTTCAAAAAATTTGAGAAGAGGGATTTTTTTGTCCATTATACATAATGAGAGAGAAGACAGTTCCCAAAAAAGGCAAAACAAAGCTTTATCCCACTTCCCAGTGTAGATTCTTTTCCCCCCAGGAATTTTATGAGATTATGTAAAAGGAGTAATCTGTTGTACAACTACTAGATTTTGGAATTTAAATTAAATAGATGAGAATCATGATAGAGCTTGGCTTTTTGTCATCATTGTACATGATAACTTGTTCATAATGGATTTTGGTGAGGATATTATAGAATGATGGAAGAGTTTGGGTTGGAAGGACCTTTGAAGATCATCTTGTTCAACACCCCTGTAGTAAGCAGGGACATCTTTAAATAGATCGTGTAGTCCAGAGCCCCATTCAACCTGAGCTTGAATGTTTCCAAGGATGGAGCATCCAACACCTCTCTGGGCAATTTGTGCCAGTATTTAAACACTTTCATCATAAAAAATTTCTTCCTTACATCTAGTCTAAGTCTCCTCTCTTCTAGTTTAAAACCATTAGTCCTTGGCCTGTTGCCACACACCCTGCTAAACAGACTGTCCCCATGTTTCTTATAAGACCCCTTTAAGTATTAAAAGGCTACAATAAGGTCTCCCTGGAGCTCTTTCTTCTCCAGGATAAACAACCCCAACACTCTCTGCCTGTCCTCAGAGAGGAAGTGTTCCATCACTCTGATAATTTTTGTGTCCCCCCCTTGAGCCCTGCTCCAACAGGTCCATGTCTTTCCTGTGCTAAGGACTCCAGAGGTGGCTGCAGTATCCCAGGTGGGGTTTCTCAGGTGGGAGTAGAGCAGCAGAATCACTTCCTTTGACCTGCTGGCCTCAATTCATTTGATGCAGTCAAGGACACAACTGGCCTTCAGGGCTGCAAGCGCATGTTGTCAGCTCATGTTCAGTCTTCCATCCACCAGTACCCCCAAGTCCTTCTTCACAGGAGAATTCCTTCTTCATAAGCTTCTCCAGCTTGCCCAAGACTCCCTGCATGGCATTCTTCCCTCAGGCCTGTCAACCGCCTTCCTCAGATTGGTGTCATCTGCAAACTTGCTGCGGGTCCACTCAATCCCACTGGGCATGTCATTTATGAAATTAAATGTTGTGTATCACATTGCTCAAGTCTGATTGAGTGTGGGTGTCCTAAGGAGTGAACACAAAAATGAAGAAACAGGAATGGTCTTAAAACTCTAGTAATCTAAACAGTTGAAATGGTCTAAAAAATTTCTTGCTTTCCCCAAGTGAAACTGAGACACCTGATCCTTCAGAGTGATCATCTGGTTTTGGAGAGCATATAACCGAACTTGAAAATGTCTCCTTCCAACAGGTGGAAAAATTCAGGATGTGGTAGTTGTTGGGTTGCTTCTCTACCAACAGTTCATATATCTTCCATAATCTCAGGTTTTGGAGAACAAGTCCTATTAAGGAGTGACTGAAGGAACTGAGGTTGTTTAGTTGGAGAAAAGGAAGCTCAGGGGAGACCTTATCACTCTCTACAGCTACCTGAAAGGAAGTTGTAGTGAGGCGGGTTATTGGTCTATTTTCCCAAGTAATATGTGACAGGACAAGAGGAACTGGCCACAAGTTGCACCAGGGGAAGTTTAGGTTGGATATTAGGAAAAATTTTTTCACCAAAAGGGTTGTCATCATTGGAACTGGCTACCCAGGGAAGTGATGGAATCACCACTCCTGGAGGTATTTAAAAGACATGTAGACATGGTGCTTAGTGACATGGTTTAGTGGTGGACTTGGCAGTGTTATGTTCACAGTTGGACTCAATGATCTTAAGAGTCCTTTCCAACCTAAGTGATTCTATGATTCTATGATGTCCTGTCTCATTACTTAGATCCATGTGGTGCTTGGTAAAAGCAGGCAACTGATTCATGCGCTTTGCTTTCTTTCACAGCTGCTACTAAATACATCTGGAAAAATTCATGGATTCAGTTTCTGATTGAGGTGTTCTTACTTTTGTTTGATCTGCTCTTCTGGTCTCATAGGCATTGTGGGGGACAGCTACTTAAGAGAGCTAATTAAGTGGAAATGATAAAGGAATGGGGATTTGAGACTTGGATCTTGTTCCATCTGTTTATCTGTTGTTCAGTTATTTAGACAATACTTGATTTTTCTTTTCATAGCCAGTTGACTAATAACAAAACAATGCATATTTTGGAAGTCTTTGCTCCGCTTCTTTAAGTTTGGGAACAGTAGCAACATCCAAATTACAATTTAATTTCATGAGTCAGAAATCCATCTGCAAAAGACCTAAGTTTCAAGAAGACACAGTTTAATTTTAGTTTGTCTTTTTTTTCTCACTGCAGCTACTTCACAGAGGCACAACATATTACAACCAAACCAGCTACGAGTTGAGAGTCTCATAATGTAGCATATGAGCAAATAATTAGACGTGAGTAAAGTTTTTGATTAATTTTATAATTTAGTCTGCTCTATTGGCCTTGCTCAAACAATTCTTTAGTACATTCACTGTTTTAAACAATACATAAACTTAAAATTAATAGTTCTCTGCCTGCAAAGTCTGTTGTGAATACCTGCATGCAGCAATACCCAATACATATATATGCCTGTAACAACAGAAATTAACTTTTAGTTATCTATTTGCTAAAATTATTTGGAATGTAGAGTTCACAGTTCTGTGTTGGCTAATTTCACAAATAATCCATTCTGGAGATATCAACAACATTATATTTTAAGCAACTCATTAATCTTGTTGATTTATAAATCTGTCATAATCAGGTGCAACTGATTATGCAAATCAAAATTCAGTTGAAAATGTTGCAAATACATTTAACTGTTTTTTATTTTTGAATGTGAATGATTTTTAGAAGGTTGGGCCTTTTCACCACTGACTTTGCTCTAATCATAGTTCTGTATAGCGTGCCTCTTTTCAGTCGCTCACCCAAGTGCATGAAGTAGCTGAATATCCACCTCTGCTCTGTTTTTTATAGGCAACTAATATTGGCTGTGCTGATGCTCCTATCCATTCTTCTGCTATAGTATTGTAGTATTAATGTTTTCTCCATTTGAAAAGTGCCATTTTGGCACTGTTTTCCCTTGTAAAATCACCCAGTGAAATTGCCATCAGCACTAGATAGAAAGCCTCTCAATTTGATGTCGATAAGGAGATCATTGCATTGATGAAAGAGAACAGAACAAGTTTGTATGCAATATTAACTGGGCTGCATGTGTGAAAAAGCTATGGCAGGTGATACTAGATCGGGGAGTCCAGCCAAGCCTAACAAGCAGTCAGGCTCCTGAAGTGCAGGCTCAGCATAAGCTCTCATTTCAGGACTGCTTTAATGAAATGTTACACAGAACATGGATGCAGGCTGGTCCCAGCAGCCTGACTGCTGTAGGATATTGAACAGACACTCTGCGTCCTAGAAATTTTAAATATGAAAGGCAGAGTAATTAAAGAAAGGTGACAAATGGGCACCCAGGATCTAGGGCAACATAATCTCACCACAAATCATATCAAATTGTTTTAACATCTTTGATAAAATAATGGATCCTTTAGAGTGTCTTCAGTCAAGAATTCTGTCACATGTTGTGTAGGAAATTGTCAAATAAACCAGAGAAGATTAAGATTATCCCTAACTGGATGAAGAGCTGGCCAAAAGGGAAAGGGAACCAGCAGTTTTGGTGAGAGACCACCATACCTGGGAGATAAAAATTACATTGTTCCTCAAAAGTCAGTCTTGGGACTTGTTTTATCCAAAGTTCTTGCTAGCAACTTTGTCACAAAAGCTAAGAGTGTGCTATTGAAATTTGGTGATGTCATACAATTTGGAGTGCTATTGACACAGAAAAAAGGCAGAACTGGATGATCCTTCAAACTGGAGTACTAAGAGAAAACAAGGAAATGGGATGAAATATAAGAGAACAAAGATGCAGAGCTAGGATTTCTGTTATGAAGTGGAGGATTGCCTCTGGGAGAGCTTAGCAAAATTTCGCTTATCAGTACAGTGTAGCCCATGGATGCTCATTTGTGAAGTTGATCAGATTCATATGCATGACAGCAGTATTCTTAATTTACTCTCCCTTTATAGGTGGACTCTACAAAGAGCCCCAACAGCTTTTTTGAAAGGATTATTTGGGGCCAGGCCAGAGTTTACATGATACACCCACAAATGGTACCATGACAGATCACCGAAACAGAAGTTTAAATGAGCCATCCTTTTACTATCTCTGACATCTACCCATGTATTAATTTAGTAACAACAAATTAACAGAAACAAGAAAAGATGAAGGGTAAAAAGCTCTTTTGATTAAGGAGTCACAACTCCAGCCCATCAACCACTTTCCTTTTTATGTTTTATACTCAAATAAATGTCATCTATTTGCAATGTCTTTTTCTCCTGTATCTCCTGCTTTGTAACCCTTTATTGGCACTGTAGTGTTTTAACTCAGTCTCTCCTCCCTCTCTTCTTGTGCTAAGGGACCCTCCCTCCAAAGTATCAATTCAATCCAAAGGAAATATTTCCTCGGGTGCTTCCTGTTCCCCCTGCTCTTTTATTTGTCTTCTGTTATTTTAGTTTAGAAGTCAAATGTCAGCAAAGGAGATTTGGATAACCATGCTCTCTCCTAAATTGAAATCTTAAATGCAAACTCAAAACACAAGATCTTTGAGTGAAGAGTTTGGGTTTGCAAAGCCAAGATTTTAAAAAAAAAGAATTTTTTTCTTTTCTTTTTTTTTAAATAACCCCCCCTTTATCATATTCCACATAATGTTAATTCTCAGACACACAGCACTAGTAAGGACGCTGGAGATTTGTTTACTAGGATTTCAACTTTGCAAGAAGTGAAGCTGAACAATTTTTTTTCTAGTTTAGTATCTGTCAAAGACCCAGTAAAATGATCAGATACGTTGCTTACATTGTCTCTGCCATGAAGGTAGTCATATTTTGTATACATGTGAGATAGTAGGTTTGACAGACCTTGAAGAAAGCCCACAGGGTCTTTATGAATCATAAATGTTGGTTTAGGGCTAAAACATCCAACTGAACTCTACTTGTAGGCTTTGTAGTGTGAGCTTTTACAAAGCTGTTTTGTTTCTTTTACAGAATGTATCCAGTGTTGTGTCTGGCAGTAAAAGTAAAATTATAAATGTTGGTGCATATTGCTGCAAGACAGTGACTGGAGAAATTTTTCTTCTTCCTACGATGTTTTGTAACTGTTATCTTGGGCCAAACTCTCTCCTTTGAGACTGCAGAGTACAAAATCCTGGGGGAATGAGATCATCAGTCTGGAACACCTTCTTTCAACATAACGCTTTATACATAATCCCATTTAGATAGAACCTTTTATTTTAGGATCCCAGAGCATTTTACTAGCAGTAGATAAGTCTCATTACACCTGTCAGAAATACTACATCTATTTCATAAATTTTACAAAGGAGAAATGGACAGGTGTGGCAGTTTGAGGAAAAAAAAAACCTGCTTGAAAGCTTTTGTTTTAAACTGACCAATTGGACTATTCCCTTCCATGCTACGATTGCATATCTCATTGGTTGAGAAAGTTTCTCACAAGCGTACTGTGCCTTTAAGAGCCGGGTACCACAGGCTCTTTCGCGGCTTTTTGTCTTTTGGGCTTTCGGGTCTGTTCACTCTCCGGACACTTCCGGCTCTGCGCTGTGAGGGGCACCGAGGACCTTCAGCTTCGCTCCGGGAAAGAGGCTTCTTGAGACATTGCGGCTTGGCTCCGGGAACCTTACAGGCTGTCTCTCCTCGGCTCAGACCCTGCCCGCCGCCTGGGAGATCCGCGCCCGGAGGCTGTCTCTGAGTGGAGTGAAGCTGTGTGCCGGGGAAGTCCCCGCCGCGCCCCGCTTGGGACAGACTGCTCGCGCCGCCTGGAGACCCGCACCCTGAGGCTGCTTTTTGCCTGCTGCTGTAACGCCGTACCCTCTCTGTCGCCGGCGCTGCCGCTTCTGGCTGCCTTGCTTCCTTTAATTCGCACGATCAGAACTGGTAGGAACAGCATAGCTCGGGGTTTGCACGTTGGAGCCCGGCGTTCGTAACAGCCGCGGATCCTTTGTTTACTCCACGAAAGCGCACACGTGGCCGGCGCCATTTCGGACTCTGCACGGCACCGTCCCCCTCTCTCTCTTACTCGCGTTTAACCCTCGCTTTTCCATCCCGTATAAACCCTCACATTTTGCATTGGTTTTTCCCTGCATATTATATACTTTGTT
This sequence comes from Bucorvus abyssinicus, assembly GCA_009769605.1. Taxonomy (NCBI): domain Eukaryota; kingdom Metazoa; phylum Chordata; class Aves; order Bucerotiformes; family Bucorvidae; genus Bucorvus; species Bucorvus abyssinicus. The sequence continues at coordinate 51,347,028 of CM020063.1, forward strand.
CTCTCTTTCACGGGCACCCCCTTGCCGTGGGGAAAGAGCTTGCGTGCCCTTGCGAAGTTGAGAGCTATGCTGGTGGTGGCATATGCCTCCGGTAGGGTCTCCCAAGCCTGACAGGTCTCAACTGAAGGGTCAGACAAAGTGTGTCCACGGGCAGGATGGGCTCACTAGCCTTCGGGCAACCATCCTAGGAGAAGGACAACTCTAACTCCAAACCCGGGCAGATGGAGCTCGTTTAGCCCTGTAAGGCCATCCATCTAAGAGAAGGATACTCTAACCAAACCTACGACCTGAGGACTTCGCTGTCACCGTCCAAGCTCGCTAGGCCCTGGCAGATGAACCTCAGGTGTAAAGGGTGGGGCCAGTCTCGCGCACACTGCGCCCCACCTAAAAAATCCACCGCGCAGGCTTGAAGGGTGTACTCACGTTTAAAGCCCTTCCCATATCTTCGTCCGCGAAGCCAAGCCATGATGATGATGATGATGATGATGATATATTTTGTTCTAGTTTTATTAAAGTTTGTTTCAGTTTTCCAAACGTTCAGAGGTCTCACAAAATCTTTCTTTTCCTTTTCATATCTCTGCTTTTTAACCCTTTCTCTCCCGGAGGAGAGGGGTTCAGGGATAGGAGAGGACTCGTCCCCATGATTGGCTTGCCTCAGCCAACCAGCGACAACAGGGTCAGTGACTTACCTCAAGTGGCTGGTGAATAAATGGGAAAAAACAGACATAGGAACTAGAGGCAATGATCCCTACACCCTGAAGTCAGGCTGAGGTAACAGCAGAGACTGCAGTTTTACAATGACAGCCTTCCAAAAGGTGTTTTTAACCAGGTGGATTTTTTCATAAAGAAAGTTCAGTTTCTTAGGAAAAAGGGATTTTCCATTGAAAAAGTCCATCCTCTCCACGTGAAAATGTTTCAGTCAAACAGGTTTTTATTTTGACCAGAATATTTTTAAGAGAGTGGCAATTTGGCTACTGCATGTCCCTATTTGCCTGTAAGGCCTGAATTTCATGGTCTAATTCTCCCTGTAACACCTGGGCTAACCACGGGGTTCAGGGACGCTCTGTGTCTAACTTCTTTTGGAAGCAGACACAATTGTGTATCATAGGTGAGGTGATCTGATTTCTCACAACAGGCATTAACACAACCCCTTACATCACCGTTGTATATTTACGGACTGAAATTCTGTTTTGCTATTGAAGTTTTAGTAGCAAAACTTTGAAATCAAGATAGAAAGACTTCATTTTAGTTAACAATTTAAGGACAAAATCCACCATTGCCAGGAAAGCAGCTACTTTTCTTTCCTGTTCTTCCTTGATAAATACCTACACGTGTCTTTCTGAATGATCATTTCATACATTCCCACATTTTATATTAAGCAATATTTATATGAACTGTACATTTCAAAAAATCCTATATATTACAGTTTAAAATATTTTGCTATAATTAGTCTTAGCTTACTCTTTTCTGACATTTTCCATTTAAATCTTTACATATGCATTATCAGAAAACTCAGATTTATTTTATTCTCCAGCCTCACCACATTTCAGTTTATCCACCAAGACTTCATTACATTTTTTCACTATCTTGTCCTTTTGCTGCAGTTCTGATCTGATTAATCTCACAGAAAAACACATCTAAGGCTGCTGCTGTGCATCAGGGAACTCACTTGCGCAAAATTTGACATCTTGACTAGTCTGTCAGGTATCACTCACATCCAGATTTTTACAGAATTGATTGTTATTGATTTCAAAGTGCCACTGACTTTAGGTTCTGGCACCATCTCTCCTTACTAAAAAAAAAAAAAATATTCATACTTATTCTTTCTCACCTTTCTCACAGTGTACTCCATCTGAGGGAGTCTGATTATGAAATGGATTCGTATTACTCAACATAAATGGAACTTCCTGATTAACTGCTAAATCATGTTAGATACCTGATACAAGGCTCTCAGCATTGAAGATATTCTCATTCATTTTTCTGGCATGACCTTATTCCCTTTTAAAAGGATATTTCTACCCATAACAGCAGTGCAGCATGCTTATCTATTGGGACACTATTGTAAACAGCCTTGGACCAACCAAGTCTCTCACTTATGAATGGCTCGAGTATATGACATAAGCATATTGGTTGCCATGATATTAAATATTCTCAGATTATCTATCCAGTCAAAGATGCAATACGAATTACACATATTAGCTCAACAAATACTCAAGCTCAATGCTAAGATAGAGTTATTTCATCCAATCTGATGATTCCACGTGGCTGCATCTATCCTACAGCATGCATCTACTCTATAGTGTGTCTCCTCCCCTTGTCTACCAGGAGAGCTATCATAATCTCCATGTTAGGAGGTTTCTTCCAAACCTTCTTCTAAGAAAACCAGGACAGATCACAAGTGTGCTGAAGAGCATCTCTTTTTTTTACAAGTCTCTCCTGTACATACTTCATCTCGCTTTAATGGCTGTATTGTGATCATCATCACCAAGAGTGAAAGGACAACGTTATGCAGATGTCCACCTGCCTTCCCTAATGGCTGTTAGGAAGATACATGAGAATAAAGGCATCACTTCCATTTTTAAGAGTAAAAGTCAGTTTATGGCTAGTCACAAAATGCTTTACAGAATAAGGCTATAAGACTTATAAGAAGAAGGTATAAAAATATCACCAGTTCCAGAAGACTGTCAACATTGTCGTAAGCTGAAAGGAATGTTTTATACTAAAAATAAATAAATAAAGTGGAACAGAACCAGGAAAGCCTAGGCAAAGAGAAAATGAGTCAAACACTTACTAGTATATCTCAAGCAGATGTCTCAAAAGGATGGGTGAAAAAATCTACCACAGTTTAACCACAGCCTATGAAAAGAAGCCATATGTCCTAATGTCCTAACTCATTCTTTTCCAAGTCATTCCCCACTTTTCCTTTCTGGTAGGAAGGAGGATAATAAGAACTGAGGATATTCACATCTTGTTCCAGTGAGGATGCAATGAGGATCCTGCACCACAGCAGAGCCTCACCTTGCAGTGCCTTCCTAAAATGCAGAAAAGAGACAGGATTGCCCTGGTCCTTCAGAGAAAATGTTAGAACAGCCAGACTTGCTGTCACTTGATTTTCCATTGTGTTTCATTAAGCAGAAAAGAAATCTAAGAAAAAAACCTACTTTTGTACTCCTGTCAGTGCAGTTAGGTTTAAAATCTGAGTACTGCCTGCTTAGAGATGACTAAATAATTATTCATTAAAATAAAGCATAAAACACAGTCTCCAGAGCAGTACAATCCTCACAGCCCTCTTGCTTCAACCCTTCTCCTGCCAGTGGGGCATTTTTTTGCTGCACAGCTCCCATGGATAAGAGATGGGATTCACTTGCATTGTGTCTCCATGATTCTTCTTTCAAGTTTAGGTTCCTACTAACAGCCTCTCTCTTTTCAGCACACCTTTCAACTATCCTGAGTCTACAGTAGTCATTTTTAGAGTTAATGTTTCTTGTGTGAAGTGCTCCAAGGTAGTCTGTTTGAAAGGCACAATACAGGTGCTGTTGTACTTTATCGAATTATTCAAAAAATGAACAACAGAGGTACTAGCTGGCTGACCTGCCATTGTTAAATGATTGCTGCGAGGGAGCTTTGGGGCCTTTTAAATAAACTATTTGTAATTTCCATAGATATATTGTTATTTAAATAATGCCTATGACAGACAAGCACATTTGAAAAAAAAAGAAAAAGTAAGTATGAAGGCTGTTTGAGAGTTCCACAGTTGACACGTCAATGGTGGAGTAGCCTGGGGAAAATGAAATGAAACTTGTCCATGAGGAGACACTAAATGAACAATACGCATAAACACATGCACACATGCATAATGATGCAGAGACATAATGAATTGTGCTGGAAAAAAGAAAGGTGTGGTGTGATTTATGCAAGAAAAATTGGATTGGATCTGATACATTAAGTGAGATTACAGGGCCATTTCAGTATTCATGCTTTAATCTCTAAATATTAGTGGTAACTTGTCACCATCTATATATATATATGCAGCATGTCTTTGCGTTTTCCAGTAGGATATGAGTGCAGAAACAGGATGAACCTGAGCAAATGAAGATGAAGGAAATGTCAGGAGAAAAAGTAATCTTAACAGTCAGGTCTGTTAAATTGTACAATTGTTTCCTTAGGGAAGCAGTAAAAACATCATCATTTCAGTCATTTAAAACTGGATCAGACAAATACATAGGGCTACATTCTGCTCTTAATACAAAAATACCATTCTGACTTTGAAACTCTGCATTTTCTTTTGCACTGACACAACCTGAAGCAGACTCTGCATCCTTAGTAAATTGATTTTAGCAGGGGATAGTAGAGAGAGAGAATATGCAGTCTACCAGGTCTTTTCCATTCTTAATTCCTATGGGGAAAACTTGAGAATAGGTTCAATATCTGAAAAAATGCACTGTAACAGATTTGACCATGTATTTATATGATTTAAGTTAATATCCTGGGAATGGTTGGAAGCATGTGTGGCATGGTCTATTACAATAGCAGAAATATGGCATTTTCAAATAACGTCCAAATTTTCAGTGGAAATTTATACAATTTTGGGTCTTTCTGCACTGGCTTGAATGTTCACTCTAGACCGGCAGTAGACCTTCTACAGTCTGCCTGCTGTAGACTGTAGACTGAGGTGTTAACAGTCATATTGCTATGTCTGTGAAAAGCATTGTCCTAAGACTATGAAATACATTCCTTTTTTTTTTAGTTTGTTGTTTTTTTTCTCTCTCCCCACAGCGCCCACCCACCCCCCCCACCCCACCCCCACCGCCGCAAGAAGTAGATTCAATTTCAATCAAAATTTGTTAGTATGGCTAACTGAAGTGTAGCATCTTGCAGACTTTTTCACAAATACAGTAATGATTTTTAATTTTTAATGTATTGGCCTGCACTTTTCTATAGATAAGAGCCTTTATTTATGTAAAACAAACTCTCACACAGTTTAAGTGAAAAACTTATCTTGCAACTGGATCCAAATTGAATGATATCAGCAGAAAATTTGGCCCATTTTGTTTTAGGTAACGAGTTGGCTAATGACTTTGGTGGTCTCTCAGATAATTTTAACTGTCTTTGCTTTGTTATTTAGTGAATATTTGATTCTTTTCCATGGGTCAGTATGGTATAAGTTTTCTGCCCAGGTTCCTGTGTGAATTTCTTTTTTGAGCATTAGGGACTTCAAGTCTTTGTAGCAACATATCTCCAGCCTGTTTTCATTCTGTATTCACTTGCACTAGGAAAGTTCACCACTGTGCCTGGAAACAAAACAGCATATACTTGGAATATAAATATGTAAATGGAATGCTTCCATTTATTACATTTAACAGTCCTCTTTCAAATGTTAAAATAATTTATTGACGTAAAAAAGAAGCTGCACACATTTTACTAGCTAAGAACATCTTTAAATCCCACCTATAGAGTAATTATATCTAATTTCCAAAAAGCAAACTACTAACTGTAAGTATTCATTACTGATAAAGTGTGAAGTGCTTGGCCTCTATTGAACTAGTCTGCCAGTTGATGAACACAAGTACTTTTGATTACAATGCGACAGCTGATTGACATTGCGCAGAGAGATCTGGCTCATCAGGTGCAAAACTGGTTTGGATCATCAGTGTTACTTAGCAACTCCTGGAAGTGTGCGCACAGGGTGGGAGGCCCCACAGAGGTTGGTCAGGATCATAAAGGCTTATTTGTGCCCTGAACTTCAGAAAGGTTGATTCAGTCATTCATGAGCTGCTTAAAAATGAAATTAGATGCTTGAACTTTGGTTCCTGGTTTTGAAAGTATTACTTCAACAAATTTAATAAATACGATCACCATATATAAGCTTGATCTATCATTTAACATAGTATAACCTTTGTGTTAAAATACTCCTAAGAACATCTAATATTTTCCCTATTTTTTCTATTTAGACACTGGCTATTCTCCTTTTCTTATGAAATAATTAATTTTATTTCTTCTTTCAAGAAAAAAAATCTCAGTTACTCTTTGTCTTTGAAGTGGATGACAAACTGTAAACTCTTTGTTTGACATGTGCTGGTGTAACCTGGAGCTTGATTCAGAGCAGTAGTGTGGTGAAGATCAGCATGCTTTCATGCTACTTTGCATGCCAGGGTTTTAAACAGTGCTTGAAGATCTAATAGGATAAATCAGAAATGCATGCAGCTTGTTTATTCTGCCAAGAATGTGAAATCTCTTGGCACTTTATCCTTTGGGGATAATTTGAATTATTTCACTTTCCTCTCCAACCTCCTTCCTGACACTGTTCCTTTAAGAAATATTTTCTGTATGCAGCTAACTGAGTCAGAGCTCTTCTAAGTATCTATGATACCTTCTAGGGTCCTGCAAACAGAAAATATGGCTCCTGTGTCAGGTCCACCTTTCCCAGTGAGTTGCAGGTAAGAGTTTGACATTTGCTTGCCAGAGCCCCAAGGACTTTCACTGCAACACTTTCACAAAGTCAAAAAGTAGATTTAATTTGTTAAAATGACAGATACAATAGATTTGGAATTGCTGTTGATAAATGCACTCACTGCAATAGAGCTAATAACTAGTATGTAATAGCAATGCTAGTTAAAAGAAAACTACCCTGGGTATTTTCCCCACAGGGTGAAGGCGTAATTCTTACCAAGAAGACATCCTTGACTTCAGTGGAGGAAGAGGACATTGAGTATCGCTGCTAAGTCTTCAGTCCTTTCGCCCCAGCCAGGTATTACTCATTCTGACTTTTTATACCCTAACTCTGTTTGTGTCTACCTTTTAAGTTATGTCTAGCATGATCTGGGTGGAGAGTTGAGTAACATATTCATATATGTTTAGCATGTACTTCTCTAGGCTCATTACCATATTCGGGGATACGTACTTCAATATTAATTTTGCAACTAATTAGGCAAAGGTCTTCACTCAGACACTAGGACCTTCAAAACCTGTTTCAAAGCTGTTTGCTTTCTTAGTTTGATCCAAAACAAGACCCTCTTATTTTCACAAGACTCCCTCCTTCAGCTATTTCCTATGTTACCTTAGGGAATCTCCACCCCCAGAGAAAATATAAGAATCTCAAGCTTGCAAGCATCTTAACTCTTTAAACACAGTTCCCACACCATCCATTCTCCCTCTGCAGAGACACAAATGCTCTCTGCTTTTAGGAATATTTTTAAGGTTCCAGGCCCTTTGAAAAACAAAAAGTGAATAAATACCTTGTTTGTTCCTCCAAAACATTTATTTTTCAAATTGATAAAAAAAGAAGGAAAAAAGTCACTCTCACTTGAACAATCTTTAAGCAAGTGAAAACATTTCTGTCTTTCAACCTTCTAAAATGTTTTTAAATTATAAATGTAGTATAAAATATTGTAAACAATAGTTTTAAACCAAAAAATCTAAATATTTCAGTTCCAATTGATTTAACAATTATTTCAAAGGCTACTGGTATTCAAGACATTTTCTTGTCACCAACTTACATTTATTTATGTGAAGGTGTTGTATTGAATGCCCAGTGATTCCTAACTGACCCCTCAGAAGCAAGGAAGTCAAAGCAAAGGTGGTTTTGAGAGGACAGGGATCACAGCGAGACAACAACCTTAGCTCTATTCTGGTTTTTTACTATCTGAGAACAGAAGGCACACAGCGTCTTGCAGGGCACAAGTCATGTCGTTGCCGAGGACAGTAAAATCTTTTTCGGCCACAAAGGTTTAGGCTCCACTTTTTAAGAGAGAGAAAAAAAGAGTTTAGTGACTTTGAAAAGTCATTTAGTTCATTCCCTTTTCCCAAAAGCAGACACAACCACACCTATTAGGTATCATGTACTGTGATAGATTTCAAATTTGTGAAGAAAATTGCAGTGATTATTTAGGATTTACATAGTGGGGGGTTGTGTTTTGTTAAAAAGCCATCTGCTCTGGAATGGAATCAAGGGAAGGTCACAAAAGGTCACTTTGAAACATGACTGAGGGAGTAATTCTCCTTCAGTCGTGATGACTCCATTTCCTGTGACGGTTAACAAGTGTTGAGTGTAACTGCTGCACATGTGGGAGAAGGGCTCTGTTGCCTCCTATCACTAAGTTCATATTTACCATTCATTTAGGAACTATGTTAACACTATCATTAAAATATTATTTTGCCATTGGATGTAGCTTAAATGCAGTTCAGATGGCACTACATAAATAAAGAAATAGATATATAGACTACCCAGATTCAACACATGCACCAGACTTTACAAATGCACCATATTTGGGTCTTCAAGGCTGGTAGTCAGTGGCTGCACTGGTAACTCCATGGCAGCCCCTCAAAGTCCAGCCCTGATTGACTTTTCTAGGACTTCATAAACATTCTTCTTTTCCTGAGACTTGTGGGGTACATAGCTGTACCGTTTATTCTTAGAACTAAACAAGAACAGGATAAATTCTTCTAAAATACTGTAATTACATTTTTGTAATTGCTGATAGGTCCTCAGGGATCGTTCTGCATCTTATTTCTGGAGGATGTTACATTAATTATAACTATATGGCAGTTGTGAGCTAAGTGAACTCACAAAGTGAAGTGAGCTAAGCATAGAAAAGAAAGGAAAAAGCCATTCCTGGAAAAAGACCATGATTTTATTGGAGGGCAGTAGGAAACAGGACACAGAACAGACACACCATCTTTCACAAATGACAAAGTGTGACCATAGTCATTCTGCAGAATTCATACCAGTTTCCACAGTTTCAGTGGAACAACAAGTTTCAGTGCTCCTCTTTCACCTTTCATAAGAATCCACCTCCTAATGCCAAATAACTTCTCCAGGATTTCATGTGCACTTTTTAATTACATAAAATAAAGATCTCTGCTAGGAGGCAAAATACTGCCATTATAGAGTTGAGAAATATGAATAGTCTGGATTGTTAACAAGATTCAATCCAAACAGAACATTTTTTGAGGCTTTCCATCTCGTTTCTCAGGGAATCTCCCAACTCCCAGGTACTCTGTCTTTATTTGTTTTGCATTAATTTGTTTTCCTCCAACATGTAGCTGCTGAGCAGTGTTGAAGATGTTTGGTAGTTGCTCTTTCCCGTGTTTTCAGCTAGATGAAATTTGCAGCACATTACGCTGTTTGACAGGAACAGAGAATCAGCCCCAAGGATTTGCTGACAAGAAAAGGCCAGATGTGGTGTGTGTAAGGTTTCAATCTTTTTTCCCTTTTTTAGCTGTGAAGGAATTTTCTCAACTATACTAATTACATTTTGATTCTGATACAAGCTTCATTAAAGCACTTTGAGCCCTATTGCTTGGAGCTCAGAGAATTCAGACTTTAAATAATCCAAGAGAGAAAAAGAAAAACAGATGAAAGATTGTACATGATTTCATCTGCTGTGCTGCACAGAGGCAGAAATTGCTGATCCACAAAGAAAAGAATGCAATGTTTCTGGTGGGAATTCAGGCTATGTTGGGGCTTTTCCTTTCTCCCTTGCACCTCCACATAGCTTAGCCCAGGCTAATCCATTTCAGATTAAGCCTCTGCTGTTCATGAAATGCTATTGTGATGATGACTAGCACCACTACGCACTCCCAAAAGACCCTGCCAGATTTATGACAGCATGGTGTGAATACCAGAATACAAGGTGGCAGCCTGGACAGTGGGAGGTATGAAGAGGACCCACATCTGCCCACCTCTGTCTCCCTGGGCTGTCAGTGACTATAGAGGTATCTTAAAGAAGGCTTCCTCAAGGCCTATGCTGGTTTCTTGAAACACCTTCGTATGTGCATATATTTGGAATATCAATCTATTGCTTGTGTTTCTTTCCCTAGGTGAAAAAACTCACTATGGTGGCAAGCTATCCTAATGCAGTTTTGCTAGATAATAGCAGGAGGTTTATTTGTAATTCTGTGCATAGATTTTGGTTTTGAAGTTGGTTTTGACTTTTCTGAAATGTGAGAAATCTTCGAATCTCTCTGGGGAAGGAAAAGCTTCACTGTTTATTACCCAGATTAACTGCATTTTGCTCCTCAGAAGCTTGCCGCAGCTTCCCCACTTTTTCTTCTTTGCGATCCTGCCTATACACTCAGCATACCCACAAGCCATTTGAAGCCATTTCAGTGATCTGAACTACACATGAACCCACCCACATTGGGTTGTCTCTATTCTCCTCAGCCTGCTTTGCCCTAGCGTAGAGAGAGGAAAAAATCTTTTTACCTATCTGCACTCGAGAAGACAAAGAAATCCTTTCCCCTACATTATCAGTCCTGTCACAATTATCCAACCATAGTAGCACCACATTTAGACAGCTCTGGTGTGTAGGACTCAGTCCTGCTTTTCCTGGCACCTCTTACTCACTGTAGTGCCTTTTCTAAATGGTGTCAATGCTGAGAACAAAAGTGCATCTCCTGAGTGAAATAATTTAACCTGTCAAGCTGTGAACACTTTGCTAAGCAGCTACCTGATAGATGAAATTTCCTTGCACTGCCACTGGTGAGAATAGCTTGAATGCTACGGCTGTATATGCCCAGTACAAACACGAGGAAGCTGTCAGACAGATAGTTTCTGTAAAGGGTCTTCCCTCAGCTATCTGCTAGAGCTTGTGCTCCTTCACTTTCCAGTCAGACTGCAAACTGTGCTTCCACTTTCCTAAAAGCTATTAAGTCAGTACATTTACTGATGCTATCTTGGCTTGGATTATTTTATAATCTTCATAGGTGAAGATGGCACCAAAGCAGGTGATTTACACCCTTACAGTCTATTTAAAATGTGATTAAAAGAGCATAAAGCCAGAACAATTTCAGCCTAACTTTGCCCCCACTGAATTCAGTGATAAAGCTCTCACTAATAACAAGAGTAAATTTGAACTAATTCCAGAACCTTTTGAGGTATTGCAGAGAAATACTGCTAGATTTTAGTCTAGTATAGCTTGCTCTATTTTTAAACTACATTCAAGGAAAATCCTTGTTTTATGTAGGAAAAAAAAGAGAAAGAAAACTCTTTTGCTATGTTTTGGCTCTGCCTTTTTTTTTTTTTTCCCCCCTTTATTGTAGTTCTGTTAAGTGCTACTTTGGCATTTGACACTTTCAGGTCTTTATCACAATCTGGACATTTCTGCAATTGGAAAAGACTATGATCCCAAGTTGTTAGGGAAAACAATTTGTTGATTAGAGCTTTTAATGAAACATAACAAAGCAGGACAAAAAGGTCAGTCAGAGAAGATTGTATTACGACAACACAACTGCTTTTCAATAAATATTAAAAACAACATCTTCTGCTCTCTTTAATGTTGTGAGAATTTCATTTTATTAAGATCTGAGTGGAAAATTACTTTTAGATGGCTTTAAAAGTAATTTGCAGCTTAAATGTGTCTTTGTTTTGGGTGGTAATTTATGACTATGTTTTCAGGTTGTATGATGATTTTTATTAAGATCATTTTTCAATTTCATTCCTTTTATGAAAAAAGGAAAGGCACTAGGTGATTACATGCAGATTTCTTTCTCCTTACATCTTCTCTCTCTTAACACAAACACTTACTCTACAAAGTAAATCGCTTCATGCTGTGCAATACTTTTATAAAGAAACCTAAAATAATAGGAAGCTCATGTGCTTTGGGCTTTACAGAATCAAAGTACTTAATAACTTAAGATTCACTGAAAATCAAGCCTGCCTCAGCATCGCCTAATGCATGTGTTGATACATGATGATAAAAGATTTAATTTGTTTCTTTTCCTCCTACCTATTATAAAATCAGGAAGTGAAAGGTGAAGAAAAAAGAGTTATAGAGTGGATGAAAAAGAATTCCTCTTAGACCTCTGAAAAGCACTGTAAAAGGAGATTCAGTGCCACAGACAGAAATCCCAGAAATTCCCCAATCGCAGACAAATGCAGCAGAAAGAAGGGTACACAGAATTTAGTACTATTGCAGTAAGGTACCTGCACTGAACTCTTTGCCTGTGGTTTTAGCAGCAGTCTAGCTCCACTGAAAAAGCTTGCCAATGCCAGTTTCATCCTGCAGTTATTGGAAGAATCTCACAGACAACAGACATCTTTTAGTCCTCCTGGGTATGTACAAAAGCCCATCAAGTCTATACACACACACACATAACACACACACACACACAAACACACATATATGCATATAAGTTATCTGCAGCAACTATCATGAGGTTATCTTGAGATCACGATGTGATTCATTCTTTTGCAACTTGACTGCATCATGGGAACTAGAGTGGCTGCACTTTGCACCCCTTTCAAACTGTTTGAGCATGTGCATTCTCTCACCCCAAATCAATAAAACTCCCTGAAGATTAGTGCCTGTTTCTTTCACTCTTCAATCAGGCCTGACTTTACTTTCATTACCCTGATACTAAGATGCTAACAAGAACTGCAAGTATTCAAATCATCATAGTAAAGTTACTGGGTTATTAGACTAGTGGTAAATGGCCATAAGCACATTTTCAGTCTTCCTCAAAGTATCTCAGCTTAAATCACAATGAAGTTAAACACTCATGAATAACAACATCCAAGGGAGTAGATGGTAGGTTTTCTCCTACTGTTTTTCAAGAGCGTATAGCTTAGAAGCCTCTGTATGTCCTTCATGCTTCCTTTTCCTAAAGCTGCTCACCATTACCAAACCACACCGTTACCATTGTAAGAAACAACCATTAACCAACATTCCCTAACATTTTTTAACACAGTTTACATACACCACTGATAAAAATTATTGAATAGCAGCTCTGGAGATTTTTGTCCCTCTAAGTCCACCATGTGTCACACTGAGAAAATTTGGAGATGCATCTCTTTAAACTGAACACTCTCTTCACCAGATTACTTGACTTACAGCTTTCCTTTTGACACATGCAAGACTCTGCAGTTGTTCCCAAAGACAGTGTAAGACATATGCTTCTATTTGAAAGTAAAATGTGTGTTGAAGTACTTCAAACAGTAAGATGTAATTAATTGTTAGTGTTCATACAGTTTTCTGTTCAGGATATTAATAAAAAGGCTGTGAGGGTAGAAATACTTCACGAATGTAGATCGCCTTTTCACTCTAGCATGTGGGTTTCATCCTGTGTGAACGTACGGTTTCTTATGGCATGTTTAAATGTGGGACCCGGCAGGGCAATTCTTGCAAATTGCTCTCACATTCACTTATTCAGTAGTGAGTCTTATATTTGCTTTCTGCTGTATACAAGGTTATATTTTGAGGCACTGATTTTGGAGACCCCAGACTGCATTATAAAACATAAGATAACCACCCAGTCATATTCATGCAGTTACAAGACATTGCTAAAAACTAGCACAAGCTTCATGTTTAAGTACTTACTCTGAAAGAAAGAAAATCCAAAATCTCTCACTTTCTTACAGCTTTGACTCAGCAACCACCTTGTTAAATATTCAGCTGCTAGAGTTCAATATCAGAATTAAAGACGATCTTCTACTGTTCTATTGCATAGCATTTCTGCTTTAGATATTTCAGATAACTTTTCATTTTGGTCTTAAATTTGGAAATATATTCTGCAACTGGGTCATTCCATCTTGACACATGGATTGAAAGTACTGTAATTACAATTTTCTGCAAAGTAAACCAGCAATACTCAAAAAGTAATTCATTCTTGAACTTAAGAGATTGCTTTTAAATTTTCAGCACATTCCAAGGAGAGGAACATGGATAGATAGTTCAAGGTAGGCAGTCACTGCTCAAATACAATTTTTTCTGACAGCTGAACAAAAATGTGGCTGGATGTGCTGGATGGCTTTTCTGAACTTGTTTGCACTGCAATAAGCAAAGGAGAAAGAGGTACTTTAAAATTCTACAGCTGGCATATTTTTACACACAGAAAGGCCTGAAACCAAAGCTATTTGATGGTTGCTTTTTCTGTATTTAACTATTCTTCTATACTGACCCCGTACAGAGATTACTTTTTTAAACAGTCGCAGTAATAAATATCTTTGTCTGTCTCTGCAAATGTATATGAATATGGTGCTTTATTATATTATTTCTGTATCTGAGTTGTGACAGCCCTTGGCTTTCAATCCAACTAACTGAGCCGTACTGTTATAAAATGCCAAGAGAAAAATGCCAGCCTCATAAACTTAGAAATAACAGGATTGCACTTCTTTTTTCTTTCTTTGAAGGACACACCTCCCTTTCAGCTATATGACTTCCTTAACATTTCACAGGTTAAAAGTGAAAGAAAAAAAAATCTGATTTTGAATTCCACTGTGTGGTATGTTTAGCAAGACCTACATACATATAGGTTATAGTGGTTTTCCAGAAATATAAACCCTATGTGTAAGGATTGAACAGATGAATAATCTTCATATTATCTATCCTAACCACATGGTCTCTTAATATGGAATAAAAGCAAGATCCTAAACCCCTTGCTTTTGTGTATCATTTGAGTGAAACAGATTATCAAGTATCAGACGGTATGCAGACAAACATAACAAGAGTTCCTGAGAATTATGTGAAAATCCTGTTCCTGGAACTGAGGATGTTGGTCAGGGTAATGTAACTTTCTTTCAAGATCTTTAATCACATCAAGTGTTTAAAATCAGAACAATTAAGATGTACTTACTCCTCAGGGGAGCAACTATCATTAAGGATGTACGAGCCCCACACACAGTCAAGTGCTGACTATGTGAGCAGGCAAGGATGTTTGGAAGATTTAATAGTTCCACTTTTTGTCAAGTTCTGCCCAATCACGCAGAGCAGTTTAGGTTCGGGCAAACTCTGCAACCTGCAAGAGATGTACCTCAAAGTCGGGATGGTCTATGTAAATTCACAACTAAACCCTTGTATATGAAGTAGAAATTTGGCATCAAGAAGGGCAGATTTTGAGTAGAACAAAAAAGAAAAAATTCAAGGGGATTAATGGATTTGGTAAAAAGCAAAGAACAGAAACAAGCTACCAGAAGGGTGCAGAGCAGGACAAATTTAGGGTGTATAGTGTAATCCAGTCAATTGCAGATACTTATTTCAATAATTAAGAAAGGGTTTTCTGGAAGATTCAATGGGAGGACAAGCAGGCAACATTGACCAAACACATCCCTCTCACCCGTCGTGGAATAAACAGAATAACCAGTGGATCGTTAGTGTGATGTTGCTAAAACCTGAGTGATGCTTTGGTCACCTTTGTTGTTTCTCTTGACAGTAACTTTCCTCTTCTTTGATTCCTTTTGGTATTAAATACATTTTGTAAGTGAAAGGATAATTTATCATTTGAAACTTGTGGTTTTGTATAGAAATAACAGCAACCTGTATTTTTGGAAGCAAGCACTGCAAGTATTTCCCTGGAAGTTCCCACACCTTTTCTACTCCTTCATGACTTACGGAAACAGCTTCAGTTTTTTCTGTTCTTATCATTTTGTATAATACTTCTAGCATACACATAGAAAGATAGGATTTGCTGTTTGTTCAGAAGGATCGTTCCTGATCTGCAGCTACAAAGTAAAAGCAGCAACAAAATGAGCACTGTACAGACAGGAGTACTATGGCATATAGATGCAGTATTTGGAACAGAGAAAACACAGCTAAGAGTGAAGAACTCAAAGAAAAGTCTTTCAGTTCCACTTGAGCTGGTTTGACATGTTGTGTCATGAGCTTCATAAGCAGAAGCCTCGTGTAGTCAAGTATAGAAAGGATGAGGAAATGCAGTCTATTGACTCAGCTTCATTCTGGTTTGAAAAGTACTTTCAAAACCAGCATGCTAGCACTTAAAAATAAAGTGATACTGGAGAAAAAATAAGAAGTTTCTTCAGCAACTTACACAATGAATTCTATAGGGGCATGTCACAAGCTTGTCCCAGAGTTCTTCACAAAGCCTCAAATACAGAATTTTCTTTCACATGCCTTTCTGGAAATAAGGGTTTGTTAAATAGTTAAAATAATTATGTCATAAAATTAATCCGGAAAGAGCACAATCTCTTTGATGCTTTCTTCATGTAGATTAACTAAACCTTATGCTAGTTAACCTTGCTCCTCTTCTCTTAAGTCTGTGGTAAGTTGTAGTGCACCCAACAACAGAAGAGACTCGAACAACAGAGCTCTGGGATTTTCACAATCTGTTGCCCTGTAGGAAGGACTGCATTAACCATTTCTTTCAGGACTTGGCTTGCCTCTGTTGCTGTTCTCTGTATCAGTTCCCATAGCTCTGCGTCATTGTTTTGTAGTTGCTTTTTAAAGAAGAATGATGGCTTTGGGGTTTATTTACCAGATCTAGACTATATCACTGTTTCTCCTGCTTTTTCACTAATTGGCCTCTGCTATCAGCATTCATAGGAGTACCTAAAATTGCAAGCTACTATAAACAAAGACTTAATTGTAAGATAAGGGGCTCTGGAGTCTACTCATTAGAACAATGCAAACACAAATACACCAAATTTGATTATGGATTTCTGCATGTATTCATGTCCTTGGAGTCTCATGCAGTCACCAAATGACATTGGATGCTCCTGATTAGGCAAGATTTGACTGTCTGACCCTGTGGTCTACATGTGAAATGCTCTGTAGCCCATTACCTCATATCATAAGGTAAGCATATGGTAAGCATGTGGAAAGTTGTGTTCACCTAGGAATTAATAATGGGAATAAAATACTGATTTGCTTTTCCTAGGCACCTTCTGCGCTAAAAGTTACTGCTGAATCATTATTTTGCATGATTGGTGAGCATACAGTGAGAAGACACTTATAACTGAAAAGTGGAGGTAACTACCATGGTTCTAAGAGAAAAGTGCAGTTGGTAAAGCTCTTCTGTACCCCTCAAACAATCTCTTGGTTCATAGTCATATCTGTAAAACACAAAACAGTGGTAAAGGGTACTACACATTCACTTCTGTAATGAAAACCATCATGAAATGTTATTGATGTTGATACACAGCTGCTGAAAAAAAAAAAAAAGGCGGCAATTTTTGAAGGGAGGTTGTTGGATTTATTTGCATTGAATGTGATTTTCCAGACTGCAGTGTGCTGGAGAAAAAAGGCATCACACTGAGTATTCAGCTAAACACAAGTATAGCAGATGTCTGAGCTGGGCCATGACAGATAGGTCTTGTGTTACGAGCAGGCTGGTCAGTAGCTTTACTCCAAAAAAATTAAAATCCTGAATATGTGAGTACGGGGAAAAAGTTAATGTATAGAAAACAAATGAGAATATTAACTGTATAATTAATCGTCATCATAATCTGACTTCATCCCAACTGTAGGTAAGCAGTTCCTAAAAGGAACTCGGGGAAATCAAGGAAGGGAGACATACAAAGAGATGTGTGTCATGGGGTATCAGAGGAGGTATAGTGGCAAGAGTTTATGCTTCTCACCACAAAGCTGTTAAACTTCTCAAGCCGGTATTTTTATGCCTGTATCTTCTTGCAGAATCTCTTTTCTATACAATTTGATAAAAATGCAGTTCTCATTTACATACTGTAGTGAATGAAAAACTTCTTAAAATTAGCTGCATAAACATGTAAAATACACCAACCAAATATAAACACTCTCAACCTGCAAGCATATGTACAAGCATATGTAACTCTACTTGGAGATCTGAACAGTCATCCAACCAGAGACAAGGTTATTATTAAAACAAATTAGAAGCTTATGAAGCATAAATGGCACATTTCATTTGTCTTTAGAGTACACGTCCTTCTTTTTATTTTACCTAGCCTCCTTCTTACCTAGCCTTGTCTTGCTGTTGAAAGCTTCAGAAAAGTGGAGGAAAGGAATTCTCTTTGGTGATAGTCCAGCATCAGTGGACTTTGATCAGATCTGGATGGTAAATTTGGCAACAATAATTTGTCATACATCATACATAGTTCTATTTTCTCTTCCTAATTTAAATGTAGCCATTGTCTTACCACAGTTTATTATTCATCCATATTCATAAAATATGCAAATTGTAATGCAGCATAGGCCAGTTAACTTCGTCAGAGCTACCTTCATATTTGGAGTTTTCTCACTTTTAACCTCATAACCTTCAATTACAGTAACAGTTCTTCTATTCATTTAAAATGCAACGTAAATTAAAGCACTAGCCTGTTTAAATAATAGAAGAAAACATAAAACACAGAATCTTGTTATTTGAACATAAAAGTGACATAGAATGTTCTTAAAACAAATGAGCTAATGTTCCTTCCAGAGATGAAACTACCGCCAAACACAAAGAACAGATTTAATAATCCTGCATCCAATTCCCATGTAACTACAAACCCCCCTTTACTTCAAAGAATATTTAGCCTATTTAGAACTGGTCCAGAGACCATGGAAACCACTGACATCAGTAAGCTCTGACTCTTTTCTGTTCTGTTCTGTTTTCCGGTCTCAGCTCTGCAACTCTTGCCACATGGATGACTGAAGCTATCTGTTTGTGTGAAGCACCAGTGAACACAGTGGACCACAGCACTGCTGCGAAACATGTCTTTTCATACAGTATTTTCAAAGAATGACTTGAATACTAGGAGTATCATCTTGGTTACTTGGTAAGTGAAATCACAGACAATATGAATTTACTGTTGATTTTGGAGCGAAATGTGCCACTGGGCTTTATTCTTAATTTTATTGCTATTTATAAACATGAAGGAACTAGCACATATAGTTTGTGCAAGGATTTGACTTGTAGGCAGCTTAGAATTAATGATATGCTGGCAACATTTCAAATAACGAGCACATCCTGGTGTGATTAATGTTCACAATATATTATGTCCCAAGGTGTGCATTGTAAAAACAATAATTATCACAGGCATTTTTTGAAATTTTATAAAGGAAATATACAATTCTGTAGAAATCTGCCTGTAATTTAGAGTGGTCATTTATTTGGAAAAAAAAAAAAAGAAAGAACAGGCTAAAGGCCAAATGTGATTCGAAATTGGAGATCAGATAATTAGCCTGTATCTATATCTAGGTCTCTATGCCTAGTTTAAAAAAAAAAAAAAAAAAAGAGGATTAGCAATTAGTGAATACCTAGTGTGCTCAGGAAGGCCTTTGGATATCTAACTGGTTTTAATAGAAACTGTCTTAAATTTCTTTAGACTACAGAAATTATTCTTGTCAAGAAAATAATCAGTGATTTAAGTATATCATTTAGGCATATCATTTAAGGTAATAGTGCCTGTCAAAGGCAAAGATACAGATACATCCATTTATTAGTGCATTATATACTCTAAACACCATCTGCTCCATTTTGTCTCGTCCAACTTCTCTTTTTCTGGTTGTATGTACTTTTCAGTTTCATTTCCTTAGTCTTTTTGATGAAAGCTGGACTCAATTCCCACCAACATCAGTGGAAGGACCTTTACTGACCTCAGAGGCCATTGACCAGGATAGCATGCTGTTTTCTCTGTCAACTTACTCTTTTGACGATTGAAGTCATAGGTCAGGTTACATTCCATATTTCTTAATTCTACATTCTGTTTCTTTGTCTCATTATTCCATTTTCATATTTTTAACCTTGAGTCAATCCAGACTAAATATTTTGGCTACTTCTAACTTTTTCAGTTTAAAAACTATGTGTCGTGTTTCCCCCATCCTTCCCTTTCATTTATGCCTCTGACCCAATTCATTCTGTTTCAAAAGAAATCATCTTGAGATTTCAAATATTTTATATAAACAATTTTTTCTTGATTACATAAGCATAAGCAATCTCTTCTACGAATGTATTTTATTTTTCACTCCGATACAGTAATTCAAGATTTTCTTAGTTTTTACTTTATTTTTCCTTTCCTTGTTTTACTTTCCCAGGTTGTATTTTTTTCCTTCCTTTTGAAGTAATTAGATTTTATACTGTTTTGAATAAGGCAGGTGTGGATATTGCATCTTCTGTCCTGTGTTTCCAGGGCTACCAAGGAGACATAAGATGATAAATAATGACGATAATGCACCATGTTGTCAACACTAGGACTTCAAAAGGTGCAGTGCCCAGGAATCTCTTCCCTTTTCCATATTAGCCAAAGTAGTTGGCAAGATAATTTCTAAACATAGTGTACTATGGGCATAATAACGAAAATGCAACCCTATCTTGCTCATTGGACCATGCCAAATGAGACTGTACTATAGAGAAATGCTTCAGCGATTATATCAGCTTTGCGTACTCTCTGTGCATGGTAAACAACCATCACTTATGGTAGGTCTGCCCTACTGGAGGGTGTTCACTTCCTCTTGCTCTCTGGGTTCGCTACGGCAGGACAACATCAGAGAAATAAGGCATTGCTGGACCCAAAACAGCCTCTTTTCAAGCTATCCCATGACAGCAGTGAATCCACAGAGGACCTCAAGCTCCCTTCTTTGAAAATGGAGGGCACTGCCTCATGTTGCAGCAAGTTATTCAGTAGTATGTTCCTGTTTCCTTATGCATCTCCAAGCCCTAGGTATTGAACAGCTGCATAGGCTCAAAGTCCTGTGCTTTTCAGGAAGAATTGCTGGGGGAAGAAGTGTTGATTCCTATTGAGTGGAAGAAAAGTGGGGCTTGAGGCTGAATTGGTCACAAGAATGGTGAACCTCTACAGCATCTTAGGTGGGAAAAGCTCCTGTTCCCCTTGCCAAATTGATTTTAGACCGTCTGTGCTGTTTTTTAGGGTCAGGTTCAGACCACAGCCTTAGATGTAAAACTTCTGGTGCTGAATTTATGCACATTGAAAATATTTTCTTCATGACTTTTAGCCAGTTCCTGGTCATTGAGAAGTCTGGAGCATGCAAATACAGAGGAACATACTTCTTTCCTGCTGCAGTGCTCTGCAGAAAAGCACCTGCTTAGTGCCTCTCATCAGAGAACCCAGCAGGTCACTGGATACCGACCATGCCCACCTGCACTATGATCTGAGCTGCAGCCTACCACAGCCTCTTGCATTTTGGTGATGAACAGCATTTGTCCCTAACAAATATTGCTTCAGCATAGATTCTTTAAATAATTTGCTTTAAATATGAAACATCAATTAAATTGTCCATAACAATAAGAAAACCCCATCTAATCTCACTGTTCTCAACACAATATACTTTGATTATTAAGGCATAATTTTACTATTGTGCATCTGATGCACACAAACAGAAATTTCAAAGAATTGCTAACTTCAAACCTGGCATCTGCATGATTGTAATTAACTTCTCCCTCTCAAAGACAAACCTTGAAAATAGATCTTATGAGATAAAACGTGAGAATTATACTAGGGCCTGATCATCTAATGCGCATTATAATTGGTGGGAGTCTTTCATTAACTCCTCCAAGTTGTCAGACCCCTAGTGTACGATGTGCAGTTTAGTATTACGGCTTTGAATTGGAAATAATGAACACGAATTACTTAAAATACTTCAGTAGAAATTTACCTTTATCATACCCATACTTGCCCCATGCATGCTAATTCTGGATAATCCTCTTACACAGATTCCACTCACACCCACAAGATATATTGTGGGGTGTTACTGTTTATCCAACACTTTGTTCTTCAGTGAGTTTTGACTCAGATGTCTAACTGCTAATAACTTTCCTCACCTGGTGGTGGTTTGGGCTTGGAGGGGGGGCATTTTTCTGTTTTTTAAAATGATGTTTTTATTACCTATGCACAGATTTTCTCCCTGAGAAATAATCATAAGAACCCATTCCATTTATGCCAACAGAAGGCTGGATGACAACATACAGTTAACATATGTCTATGGCAAATATTTGGTCAGCTTTGATAGCTCTGGTCTAGCTTCCCAAAGCAGAAGAATATAAAGAGAGAAAGCCTCAAGGGGTCAGCTATCAAGTCATCTACTGAGGCACAGGATAGTTCAGAAACAGTTTGGTGAGAATAGAATATGATTTATCTTTATTAAACTATGTGGGGGAACTGAGAGGTATGGAAAATATACACTTAAATTTTGATGTTTATTTTTAAAACCTCTGTTGCACTCTGCAGTTGGTCATAACAAAAGCAAGGTCCAAATGAACCTGCATCTTACAAATTTAATTCTCTACCATCTTCTTTCTTATATGTTATCACAGGTACAATGCAGTCTTCACCAACAGGTTTGCTCTTAGCAAAATCCTACTAATTGTCTACTTAAGTATTTTGTTTCAAAAGACTATTTTCATGCGTCCTGTGTACATACAGATTTAGGTGTTGAAGAAAGGGATGTGTTTCTGACATGGATTTCTTTCCTGGTTTGTGTTGCTTTTCTCAAGAACTCAGGTGGTTGACATAACCACAAATCCTTTCTAGAGAAATGGGAGATTTTGAGAACTGGAAGATTTGGGTGGTGGCACGTGTGAAAATGAGCTGGTAGCAGAATAGGCACTGGGGAAAAAACGTGACTGCCTTAAAGGAATTTTATCATTTAGCAAGCAGTTGGATGAATTAAATTATGTTCAGAGAAACATGTGGCTCAAGATGAGAAAAAACTTTGATAAAAGCTGAATGAGGAAGGTAAAGGATTTGTATCAGCTAAAAGTAAAAAAAAAAAGCCAAACCAAAAACAAACAAACAAACAAACAAAAAACCCACCACAACTTTTTTTTTCCATTAATGCAAATAAAACTACCAGGAAGAATATGTGCTCGTGCACATGCATATGTGCTTGGAATGGAAGAGTTTGCTAATCAATCTTTCCCAAAGCACTTTGATTGCTTCTAGCTATTTTTCAAAAAGATTAAAACTTCCTGATTTTTTTTTTCTTCCACTTGCCACTTTTTCTTGACTTTCACTGCTGAAAACAACCAAGAGATACAGGGGACTGAAAACGAAACACCCAAATGACCCAAACAGGAAGCTCTGAGAAAAAGGAGGGAGAAAAAACAGACACTAAAAATTGAAACCAAAAAAATGAACTTTAATTTTGTTCTTTAATGCTTGCACTCCTTTTTCAACCTACCCAGTTAGAAATACTTCCAAATCACTATTATTTGCCTTATTATCACAGAGAGATCTAGGGTGTTGTCAGCAGCAATAGCAAACTGCCCCTAAGCCAGGGTAATCCAAAAAAGGCACAGCTATGTGGATAAAAATGTAGATTTTTAGAGCAGAAAAGGCAGACCCTGGAGACCTTCAGCATCATTTTTTTTCTGCTCAAACATAAGAAGATGTATGCCTCTGTGTGTAGGGAAGGGTACGTTTCTGGGGAAAGGATAGGGAGCTGGATAGGAAAAAGGAAATTTTGTTGCTGTGTAAGTTTAAATCTCTGAAATCTGTATTCTTGAAGAAATACCTTTATGAAATGCCTTCTAGCCAGGTCTTTTAAGGTCATTCTTTTCAAAGGTCATTCTTCATTATAATGTTAGAATTAATTTTAATCATAAAGTAAAATTGTATGCATATGGAATATGTGAATAATAACTGTATTTTAGTAAGATTACCTGTTGTAGCAGAACCATATCAATCATTTAGATAGGGAGCTGTCACAGCAGCTATCTTTCTTCCTCTCCACCAGTGCTGTAAGTCCTGGCATCCTAAGACAATTTCCTCTTTCTTAAGAGGACAGCAAAGACAGCCTAGAGCCACCTCAGATCTTCTGATCTACCACCTTGTTCAAAGGCAAGACCAATTCGTTCCCCATAATCCCTCTGCAATGAGTGCTTGATGAGCTTCTCTGTTCCTTCTGTCTGAAATTTTTTCTCAACACCAAATTTGATTTTTTATTTTCTTCATTTTATGCCCTCCTTTGGTAGTCGTCCTTTGACTGGTCTAATGTTACTCCTCAGTTTTCTCTAAGCTTAAAAAAAAAAAAAAATCCTAATTTGTTTACTGTCTTCCTGTCAGTCATGTTTTCTAGAACTCTAGTCACTTGTTAGACTCTTTCAGACTCTTTGACACTGATCTACATCTTTCTTGAAGTGCAGTGTTCCTTAGGACTCTTCACTAATGCACTTACTGCACTTTCCATTTCTGTTTAATGTCTTTCAACAGGACAATTTTTGCAAACTATTAACCCATGTCCAGCTTTTCATTTACTGTAACCCTTCAGATCCCTTCCGGCATAGCTGCTTCCCCACAAGTTTTCCTCCAACCAAAATTTGATGTACTTTTATTGAAATTCATGCTAATTTAACCAGGTCATTTCTCAAGTGTTCAAATACTGTTGAGATTCACTTCCTGTCCTACAGCACCTATAGAACTTCTCCCAGCTTCATACTGTCTGTAACAGTAATATGCATGATCTCTATCCCAGCATGCTAATAGAAACAATAACAAATAAATAACTAAGCACCCTTCTCTCTATGCAGTCTCTGGTGCATCTTCATCTTTTATACAGCCAACCCTTCTCAGAGTCAGTGACTGACAATTAGTATTTGATACACGTATCTAATCTAACTCTCTAGATGATTTTTCCCAGCAAGCTTACATCAAATGTAGTGTATGTCCTGTCTGGAGCTAAATGAAATCTTCTCTATTTTGTGTTATACTTCAGAAATGTTCTACTTTCATATTGAAATTTTTTGTTTCTTTCCTTTTCTTTCTTATGCAGCTCGCCTCATAAAGTTCAGCTTTTCAGCTTTGCTTTCTCTTTCTGTAGAGTTGTGTAAAGCTTAAAAATAGGTATTACTGGGAGAGCTCTGGGCAAACTGTCAAGCAATCTTTCCCATAGCAAGAAACCTGGGATCTGTCGTATCTTAAAGAGTAGAAAGAAAAAATACATCACCCCCCAAATAACACAAACTGTCTTACCCAGCCACTCACTGTATGAAGATTTTTCCCTCTCCCTATAGAAGTACTACCATTTATCAAATCTGTTTTAGGCTTTGGTTAAAGACACTCAGGTTTTATTCCAGCTAAAAGACAGTATCTCAAATTTAAGTTTTATAGCTCCGGTATTTTGATCTATCTCTTTCCATGATATAATCTATAGATGGAGCTAGTTCAGATTCTTGACAACATAATGATTGCTATTCCTGGGAATGTTTAAGAAATGTATTCTATACTATGAATTTCTGTGGCCTAAGACAGTCATTTTCAGAGGAATAGAAGAGACATCTACTTTCTATTTTCTTTCAGGTCATACCACATTAAATGACCTCACAGGTAGCAAAACCTCACACACTTCTCCCTTGCATAACTTACAGGTCACATGGACCTGAACTTTTTTCTGCTCTTCGTCAGGACACCAGCTGCTGTATCACAAATGTCCCAAATCCTGCTACATTACAATCAGTCTTGTATTCCTATACAAAACCAGCTACAGCCATGGAAGACTCAATTATTGGTAATGAAATACTGCTTGTGGAAGGACCTGGTGCATTTCCGTGCACTGCAAGTTTATTTGTACCTACTTAGAATGTCTAAAGTTAGAAAAAGGATGTTTCTATTTTACCTCCTTTACCTGACTCAGTTCCCTTTAACATCCACAAATCAGACTGCCTGTAGCTGATAAGCAAACTTCTTTCTAGAAGTAAAGCCTAGGAACTAAGCACAGGTGACAGGAGGTTGTCATGGCCTCACAGCCACTGTCACAGCTTTTCAAGGGAATAAACAAAAATGTACGCAAACATTTTTCCAATTTGTGATTCACAGTCAATAAAGAGAAAATGTTAATCATACTGATTTCCTTCTACCGGGGAAGCAATGCGTAAATAATCTATTAACATGCAAGGGCCAGCAGGGTTAAGCTGTTCAAACACTGCCATTGATTTCTTCCCTTTTCCCATATGCCTTCTGCTTCTCACTCAACTGGTACTAAGTAGCACTTCTTTGCAATAATGCGGTAAAAGTTTGTTCCCCTGAGAATCTCTTGGAGCCTCTGCTGTTGAAACAATAATTACACGGAGGTGAAATATTTGACTAATCAGCAGCAGGAGTCTGTAGGGGTCCAAAGCTGAATGACAAATGCCAATATCCACTTTAGGATTGTTGGATCAACAAGCCAATATGGTGAAACTGATCCATCATCTTGTCACCAATTTCCGTTGCAGTCTCAGAAGCCTGTCAATTAAAAAAAAAAAAAAAAAAGTAATCACTATGCATCACTCAGCAGTGATTGCAGGCACACGATAAATAGGATCTTTTACTTTCCCTCTCTTCAGCACCTGATGTCTTTTGCTTTAATTTGTACATTTTCTGAGGCTGCTATGTATTCCAATGTAAACAGAGAGAGAAAAACATGTACCATAAATATGCATAGTTTGGATTTAAATTACCAGTCATTAAAACCAGTTAAACTTCATGGCCAATTTAGAGAAGCAGCAGGCAAAATTTGGTAGTGATATAATTCTAAGAACCAAATAGTGGGTTATCCCTCTTCCTGTTCTGTTTCAATGGAAATGTTCCTACCCCAATTCTGTGAATGCAGGCTCAGAACAGAACGTAACTGGACTTTTGGGAGCTCTGCCACTGCACCAGGCATGTTCGAGCTCCAAATCCAGCAACACAACTCCAGCACCTGCATGCTCGGACAATAAATATTGTTACTATTAAAAAACAGGCTAGACTCAGTGCTTGCATTTGCTCGAATCCTTCCTAAAGTTTAACTCCACCAAGCTTATCAGCCTCTAAAATCTATCCCTAATAAATTTTTTCTTTTTCTTTCTTTTTTTTTCTCCTTTTCAATTTTTTTTTTTCACAAGAACAATAGTGCCTTGTGACCACCTCACAAGAAAGCATTTCTTTGAATATTTGTTCATACTTTGTACTTCAAACTCCTTCTACTGGATTTGTACCTCAGGTCTGAAAGGCTAGATGACAGTAACACGGAATTTTGCAGCAAGAAAATTTTTCTATTCAGTAGTGCAAGCCTGTTTTCCAGAAGCTATCAGCATTAGCACAAAGCAGGAGATGAAACAACAGCTTGTGGTACATGTGATTGCTCCCAACTAAACAGTACATGCTTTATAATATTGAGCCTAAGAGGAAGAAGCATTTGAAACAAAACAAAAGTCAAATACTTGCAAAGAGAATGTGAGAAGGTGACAATCTGCTCAGTGGTACTTCATACACAGAAAGAGGTGAAATACAGGCAAAACCCACCATTATGAACTACTTGTTCTATAACAACCTCAGATGAGTCCTGCCATTCTGCAGCTTACTTTATCAACAGGGCAGCTTCAGCCTCCTTTATTAAACGAAAGTGTTGCCTCTTTATGTAACACTTTAATAAAAGCACTCTAAAATGCAGTCCAAGTGGGGAAAAATGAAATGAAAAACTTGGAGGCTGCATTTTCCGCAAATGGAAATGCCATTGTAAACTGATTTTTCAAATAGCTTCTTTTATTAATGTCCCAGACTGTGTGCAATGACAGGTGGTGTGTGCTTTTAAAACACATTCTTGGGGGACCAGAGTCCCCAACACAATTGTGTAATACTGATGATGGTTTGGCTTTAAACTGCATCCCTCGTGATCTGTTGAGTTGAAATAGTTAAGCAAGCAGAAATTATGAATTTCCATTGAATGGGAGGTTTTAATGTAAGAATTAAAATGTAGCTGGCAGGAATCCAAAACTGAGCTCTGAATTCTAGGTTTTGTTTTTCTTTGATTAACATAAAAAATGATCAAGATGAGCATAAAAGCTTTCCTAGTCTCTTTCAAAATCTGAGAACCACAAAGAGCAGCAAGATTGACTTTTAAAGTGTGCACACATTTAAATATCCACAGACCAAGCAGAGTAGAATAAGCAAATGGCAGCCTTAGAAAATAGGAAATCCTCCATTCTGAACTCCCCATAGCACTGTCTATGCTGCAAAGATGTTCACAGTTGGATACTAGAAATATTCCACTGTTTTGTGAACCTCTGCTTAAAAATTTCAAAAGGCAAACAAATATACATGCAAAAAAAAAAATAAAGGGGGGGGGGGGGCCCAAAACTCCACCTACTGAGGTATATGTTTATGGATTTTTTTATTGGCCTGTTATAAACACAGTTTAAAAACAAGAAATTAAAAGAAAGCCAGTACTGTTACTGCTATACTGTTTGGCTTGTTTCACAAAGAACTAAATTGGATTACGGTGAATGAACACATGGCATAAATAAATGTATTTAAAATTATTCTACATTAAGAGTTTGTCCCTACTACAACTACACAGGTTTATGGATTTCTAATCCAAGCTTAGATAAAAGATTCCAAACATTTTAGGAAAACTTATCTCTTATTGGAAATAACCCTACAATCCAATTTTATGACCCTTTCCCGCCAATTATCTTCCTAACAAATAATAAAGATATACTTCAAAAATTTGCTCTCTAAATGGATGAACACTTTGTATCATGAATAAAAGCTAATGAATTAAACCTTCATTTCTAGTGTGTACACTGAAGCCAGCTCTGAATCTTCTGTTCATCAGAGTGCTTCCAAATATCACTTAGAGATTTATTATTACAGCCAGACCTTATACCCATGAGCACAGCTGACACAAACTACAAGAAGCTAGAGAAGGGTTGAAAACCAGTAATTAACATGCAGGAAGCCCTACTGAAGTACTCAACCAGACATGATGACCACCTTTTGCCATGGTAGTACTGCTAGCAGTCAGTTTTGCCGGTGCATACCTGCCTGTTTGCTCCCTTCAGCTCTAATGCCATAATGCATTGCAGTTATCTTACATGCACTCTACCCTACTTTGCTTTGTTTTATTGTCTTATACCATTTGTAAGTTCCTTTTCCTCCCTCCTTTCCTTCCTCCCTTTTTCCCTTCCTTGTGGAAGAACAGTCACTACTTACGTTGCTTTTTGGTTGCTCTCTGGCTTCTCAGCGTAGGTAGCCATGATGTGATTTTATATATACCAAGGTCCCAGAAACACGGAGTAACTGGCATGGACAGCAAAGATCTCAGCAGGCTCAATTCCCAACCCCTGTGTTTTCCTTGCTGGTTTATTAATTGAATGCACTACAGCCCAGTTTAATTTTGGGTAGGTAATTGCATTGTATTTCTAATGCAATGATGAAGAGGAGAAATTAGCAATTAGCAATGAAATATGTCGTGACTTGTCATGTGACAGGCAGTAACCTTTTCTAAGTTGTGAGACAGGACTAGAAGATACAGTTCTTCCACCACTGGTGCTCCCAAGTGTCATATTTTTATTACAGGGACTCTAGCAGTAAGGTGGTCTTCTTTAAAGAAGATGTGCTTTTCTTTTTTTTCCCCTTCTTTTCAATAAGGATGTGTGGACACTTAAACCGTTAAACTAATCATGCATCAAGGTGTATTTAGTTTTTGTCCCACTGTGGCAGTGAGCAATGAATCTTCCTCATACCTGTGCACTGGATGTGACCTAGAAAGTCGCATGTTGGACTTCAAAACTGGTAAGAATTTAAAATGACCCGGATCTATATCATAAACAATGAGCTTCTTGGTGGAAATGGCAGCTCTGCTAAAAAGCGTGTGACTCTGCAAGGAGCCACTCCAGCATTGCTTGAGTTATACCTGAAACTTACTGTCTTGCTACCCTATTATTTGGGAAAAAAAGCAGTTTCACTGATTAATAGAAATGCTGCCCAATCTCTCTTTTCTTGCTATCAAACCTGGTATATATTAGCATGTTGCACCATGAACATTTTTCCTACTTTTCTTTTCTTACTGTTTTCTACAGTGCAGAGTTACACTACTAAATGGCCTTTTAAATAAATATGTGGCATATAATTTAAGTAATCAACTTCGTACATTATTTGAAAATCTACTAAGATACATTCTTCAGCAATTTCATTAGTGGTGTTTGCACCTAACTTTTATGGGCACAGAAGAAAGCGAATTATCACAGCTTGTTACCATTTTTCTGTTCATTGAATGATGCCTATATGTGCAATTAATTTTTCACAGTAAAGAACACTGTACCACTACAGCTAATAAGACAGTAACATTTTTTTAAGCTACCTTTTAGAACTTTGCTCCATTCAACAGCAATAAATGCTAATAATACTGGTAATATAGGTGGGATGTTTTGGGTTTTTGTTTTTTTTTTTTTTTTTACTTTTAAAGGATTGAGGGCTTCTACTTGGCATCTCTGATTTGACTTTCAGCTGCAGATTTTAAAAATATTTTCTGATGTTCAGCTTTAGAGTTGAAAAAGCTAGTAAATATGAATAATTTACTGAATGAACATGTTTTTTAGCTCACTGAATATTTATATAAAAATCCTCATTCCCTTGAACATGTTCAGTATTTGAATTTACCCATGGATTAAGTGTGGGGTCCCAGTGGTGTCTTTTTACATACCCAAAGCCAAGTTATGTTACTTATGACGGATCAGATAGCATAATTGCACTTTGGGTTCTTTTAGCATGCATTCAAATGCTTTTCATCTCTACTGGTTTGTACACAAAATGTAAAATAAGTCCTTTGAGGCTTCAGCACCACATTTTGCTACTTTGACTTACATGGTTCCCCTGTTCATATGGGCTAAGAACTCACTCTATGGCAAACTGATGTTCTTAGAAAGCAAGATGCTGCTCATTACAAACCATGACTCAGGCTGAGAATACCCTAGCTTGATGTAGCTCTGGCACCCTAAAGTAACTACCTCTCCAGCCTGACAGAGACAGTGCATTAAGGTCCACAGATACCACAGTTCTCAGCCTGAGATATCAAAGTAAACTCCTGCCATTTTCAGTGTGTCCTGCTGGAAGGACATGGAAGGCAGTGGCTGAGGATGAACACGTTCTAGTCCACCTACTCTATTTACACTGAGGACAAATGCGAATGGCAAAGTTCCAAGATGTTCCACACAGCTTTCCAGGACTCATTGGTCCCTAGCACAGCCTGCTCAGTAGTAAGTAGTGATCCTTGGTCCTGCCCTTGGCACAGCTTCTCATCCTTGCAGTCATGTTAGGAATGGTGTAACAATAATATTGTAAGAGAAAGGTATGGCATCCCATTCTGTTTTCAACTGAAGACCAATCTTTGAGTGGCTTCCCTACCAATAGGGGTCTCACCGAAGTAAGGCAAAAATTGTTTACACTTCCAGTTCCATTAGAATATGGTTGCATGGCCAAGAAATTTATATAGTATAGCCAGACTTTGAAATAATATAAAAATCTGTTGTGGGAATTGTACTCCCTAAGACTCTACAGATATTTTAAAAGATTAAATGATGGGTTGGGCCTTTCTTTAGAATTCTGCACTCTTCATATGCCTCACCTCCTCATGTCCTCAACTTTATGACAGCTACATGTTGGGCATCTCTCAGAAATGTGACTTCAGCAATATGGGCTGGTCCCTTTTCTCTGCAAAAGCTGGGTATAATTGGAACCATGACAAATGTTTGACTTACTAGAAGGACCATAAGAAAACTCAGCACCATAATTTTCATGCTAAAAATGCACAACAAGCTTTTCTTCTGAAAAGATGGGATTTAAATCAAGCTTGACCTTTCATGGAGCTAATGCAGAAACTTACACTGAGGATATGCACAATATACTCTACATTCAGATATTTTCAAAGACATATCAAAGGCTCCCTGTATTGGAACTATACTAACCACTTTTTAAAAATATTACTGTTTGCTTGTATAGTAACTATAAAAAGGAAAGGTTCTCCAGATATTTTAGAGCACAAGGCCTCAACAGTTCTCACAGAAGCAAAACACAGGTTTCCCTAGAAAGCTTGTTCTTTTAAAAACCACCGAAATAATAATACAGTCTTTCCTATCTGAATAGGTCTGAGTTTTGCCTTTGACATTACGAGGCATTCCAAATTTGACAAAACTAGTATTTTTAAAATTGTTTCTGCATCTAAGGGGGGAGAAAGGAGATAAGAGAGTTAGAGAATGGCATGGGAGAAGAATGGACTCCAAAGTACCAAGGATTTATCCATTTGGAGAAATAGAAGCCCTCTGGACAAGGAAGAGGAAAGACTACTCGTTAAGGCCATGTCAGGTGAGAAAAAATATCATTCAATAACCAGGTGAATAAAGCATCTTCAAAACAATGGAAAGTCACTAGGTAGTTACAGTAGATCGAAGACTTTAATCATCCTTCCTGACTTTGTAAGCCTAACAGCATCTTAAAACGCCCCTGGCCTATTGTCAGCTGTGAAGTCTCTCCACCTGGTTCTACTCTTTCTTTCCTCTAGTGGTTGGAAATTATAGAACTGAACTGGGTAAAACAGTTTAGGTGAGACAGAAGCTGCCTCTGTTCCCAGGATACAAAGCCTTAAGAGAGCCTGAATATACCTCTGCCAGAGACCTGGAAAGAAAACAAATTGGGTTTTTTGTTGTTTTTTTTTTTTCCTCAGTTTGGTTAATTCACTCTCATCTGTAGCCAGGAAAGGAACAAATGGTTGTGTGATATTTCCAATCTGATCAAAACAAAACAAATAAAGAAAAAAGTATAAACACAAAGCTTACATGAGAGTCTGTTCTTGCAACAGTTTTATGGATTCAGAATATTCAACAAATGGTTGGATAAAAATCCTAACAATTCAGTACTTCTACAAGCTCTTTACAAGCCCTTATAAAGAATCTCCATTACTAGCTGAGAAATTTGGTGTAAACGTGACTTGATGTTTGACAAGCAGCATTTAGTGTTAGAAAAACAGGTAGTCAATGTTCCGATTTCAATCTGTTTCATGGTTCTTCTGGAGCATTTAAATTTTCCATTTTAAGATATATATTTAGGAGTTACTGCAATAGATTGCAAGACTCCAGTTTTAATGTAGCTTAACAAATGAATTGTCATGTGGAGTAATTACGCAGAGTTTAAGGGTATTAACTTTTGAAAGTAAACATGAACTCTGCCACATAATTTGTTCAAATGCAGAAAGAGCTAACAGATTTGGATCATGTAGTTATTATAAAACAAACTGTACGTGATAGTGGTGATATTATTAGTAACCCCTACAGTACTGACAATTAATTGTTAACAAGATTTGGCTGAAACCAGAACACTCCTCAGGTAAACTGTACACAATGCCTGACAACATAATCTGAAAAGAAGCAGATAAATTTCTTAGTATATTTTAACTTCTTTTACAGTGATGAGATTTAGAGGCAGAACATTGTGTTGAGGTTCATCTTAATTGATATTCAAGCATGCTCCCAAGCCAGTAAGAAGAGATTTTGCTGTTACCTAAAGAACTGGGTGTGAACAGGACTCCCTCTGAGAGCTGTCCTTCCAGTTAGACCAGACTGGGTCTTATCCTTAGAAGCTGTATGATTGAGAAGACAGTGCCTCTGATCACAGCAGTCATTGCAGAGGAAGATAATCCCCAAATTTTCATAACTGAGAAAAGGGTTTGGGTTTGTGGTTTTTTTTTTTTTTTTTGGGGGGGGGGGGGTGGGTTTGTTTTTTTTTTGTTTTTTTTTTTACTTCTGATGGTTGTTTTGGAGTATTCTTCTTTGTCAAATAGGTGTTGCTCTAATTCTTAGTAATGAAACACTTTTACTCACAAATACCTTGATAATTTAAGCCTCAGCCAAGTTGGTGAGATTCAACAGAAAACATCCAATGGAAAAATATCCAACGTTCACCTCTCTAAAGTGCAGCATGTATTGTTCACTGCACAACAGAGTAATTCTAATTTTTTTATCAGGAACATAGAGTTTTTCCATTTCTTTTAGGTTGACGCAAGACATTGCTAGAGAAGCTGACTGCTTTCATGAAAATGGCTCTAGGAAGCCTCTATAATAAAAGTTGAACTCAGGGAAGAAATGGCAAATAGAACTATTAAATATTTTCTATACATATCCTTGTATACCTGTAGATATGAGGGGGAAAAAAAAGCAAAAGTCACAGCAATCAAGCATTTTCTGGCATATTGTTAGATCACCAGCTCTGGTTCTAAAGTATAGAGTATATAGAGTATAGAGAATAGAGTATAGAGTGTATAGAGTGTATAGAGTATATAGAGTATAGAGTATATAGAGTATACATACTATATACCCTATCTATTATATATACTGTATATTATATATACAACATACCATATACTTAGCAGAGAAATGAAATTTGTTTTTTTTGCTGAATTCTTAGCTGTCAACTTTTTTTAAAAGAAGAGAAATGTGCATATATAGAAACAGAGCTAATGCAAGTGTATATTACTCCTGGCACCACAGTTAAGTCATAAAATTATATTACTTTGTGAGCAACATGCCTCATTCTATCTTACATTTTTTTACTGCACTGCCACATTTTCTTATAGTCAGTTGCATTGACATAAATTTAGTCATTTGTGTTGGTGACGAAGTTTCATCAAGTTTACAGTAGAGTAATGGGTATCAAAATGTGAATCCTGTTTTTATTACAACTAGCTAAGGAAGAACAGAAAGAGAAATATGAAAGAATCATAGAATCGTAGAATGGTTTGTGTTGGAAGGGACCTTCTAGGGTCATCTAGTTCAACCCCCCTGCAATGACCAGGAACATCTTCAACTCATCCAGGTTGCTCAGAGCCCTATCCAACCTGACCTGGAATATTGCCAGGGATGGGGCTTCCACCACCTCTCTGAGCAACCTGAGCCAGTGTTTCACCACCCTCATTGTAAAATGTATCTTCCTTTCATTTAATCTAAATCTCCCCTCTTCCAGTTTAAAACCAACAACCCTTGTTCTTTCACAACAGGCCTTGCTAAAAACACTGTCCCCATATTTCTTACAGACCCCCTTTAAGTACTGAAAGGCTGCAATAAGGTGCCCCCGGAGCCTTCTCTTCTCCAGGCTGAACAATTTCAACTCTCTCAGCCTGTCCTTATAGCAGAGCTGTTCCAATCCTCTGATCAATTTTGTGGCTCTCCTCTGGGCCCACTCCAACAGGATCATGTCATTCTTGTGCTGAGGACTCCAGAGCTGGATGCAGTACTCTACGTGAGGTCTTACCAGAGCGGAGTAGAGCAGCAGCACCACCTCCCTTGACCTGCTGGCTACGCTTCTTTTGATGCAGCTAAGGATACAGTTGGCAATCGTACTAGAACAGGAACTAGAACTGGAACTGGAACTGGAACTGGAACTGGAACTGGAACTGGAACTAGAATTAGAACTAGAACTAGAACTAGAACTAGAACTACAGAGATGTCTGAATAGTTTTCTGGAACCACCATGTAAGTTATCATACTGCACCAGAAGGAGCAGTTTCTCCTTGTCTCCAGCACAGGCCAGCAGAAGACGCTGCAGAGAAGAGAGCTTATTAGCTCTAGAATGAATTGCTCCCAGAGAACACATATTTTTAAGCCTCATTAAATACAGTCTGAAATCTGAATTTCAGTCCTAGTAAATGCTGATTTGTCTTCCTTGTTTGTTATTTTTGGTTGGATTTTTGGCAGGAGGTTGTAGGGTTTGTTTTGCTTTTTTTCTCCTTTTTGATACTGCTTATTAGAATTCTGGTTCCTTGGACTAAGGAATGTCAGAAGCAAATGCCATCTGCCCAGCTCCCCACTTAAAGCATCCTATATGTCTTCATATCTTGGATTGATTTCAGTTATTTGGACTATGCATATATGGGTATATGCACCTAATTAAGCGAGTTTTGGATAGAAACAATCTTGAGAAGCCTCAACTGAGGTAAAAAAAATTGTGTTATTGCACTCTTATCTTCAATCTTTCTTCATTTCTTTGAGCTTCCATATTTCTTTGAATATGCATAAGACACAGAGAATTCTGTATATGTTTACATATATAGAAAGGTATGAGGAGTTTCAGCTTTGCAGGGGGCTAGGAAAAAGCTATGGCTCTGTGCAGACTGCATGGTATCAAAAATGTTGATGTTCACATCAGTTTGGGTCTGATTTCCTTTAATTTAATATGCAATGGTTTGCATGTCCCCAAAATATATGTACCTTGGCATAAATAATACTCTCTACTGAATTTTCTTCCATGATGGTTTTACGTCCCCCAGTCTTACATCCTCCAGTTTTACCTCTGAACAAAGAGTCACTATTTGTGAGTGAATCACCTGGAAATAAAGTGTGTGTACACCACAAAGGGAACTGTCACCCCTTGTGACACAAACATATACAGTGTACATTTATAACGGGTACATTGGATGATAAACTACAACTGAAATATCCTGATTTCCATGCTGCCTCCTACACCTTAAAATTTCTGTCAAACTGCTTTTACAGGTAGTGACTGAAGGCTTTCAAGATACTATATTTGCATTTCGACCAATGTGCATAATAGACTGGGTGGGATTGATAGGTAATCTGTTTTTATTACAGAAGTTTCAGTGTGGGATGGGGGAATGTAAGACTTTCTGCCTATTCAACTAGCTCAGCTAGAAGGTAACTCCCGAAGAAATTTATTTTTTAAATGGAATAAAATTCTCTGGCTTCATCAGAATAACCTACAGTTGTTCAGGAAATAGTGAGTTCCAAAGGACATATGCTACGTAATTTTCAAATAAAAATTTTGCAGGAAGCACAATATTTATGGTACTAGTGCGAGACATCACTGCTGGTGCAGAACACCAACACATCAAAGTGGGTATCGATTTCTACAGCTGAGGATATTGGATAAAGGCTGTATCAGCCTGCGTACTTTTCATATTACTACCTTCAAAAGACTAACTATGCAGAAAAAATGCCAGAGTGAATGGTATTTATCAAGTCATTCCATGTCAAGTTTCTGGGAAAATGAATTAATACTTGTTCCACAATTCAAAATACCAATTCATTTTCAAACACGGTACATAACAGACTAACTATAGATTTATCCTGTCTCTGAATATAGTATCAAGCAAAGACAGTGAACCTACAGAATACAATCCTGAACAGAGGGGGGAGGAATTCCTTGACCCTTGGCATTGATTTGCTTGCTCCCTGGAAAACAAATATGATTATCTCCTTACTTTAGCTCTAGCTTTTGTTACTTTCA
Source organism: Bucorvus abyssinicus (assembly GCA_009769605.1). NCBI lineage: Eukaryota > Metazoa > Chordata > Aves > Bucerotiformes > Bucorvidae > Bucorvus > Bucorvus abyssinicus. The sequence continues at coordinate 51,383,701 of CM020063.1, forward strand.
ATGTTCGTACACATAATCTGATTCAGTTTAAAGATCTAAACACCCTTACTCTTGGAGTTTCCTATTGTACAAAATTTGATTACAGGTCAGACATTCTTCCCACTCCCTTTACAGTAATACAAAATGTCATGATGAGGACAATTTATTAGGGCAGAGCTTTTGGCTGCCTCTGTTTATGACCTTGTTTTTAAATGCTGTGAATATGTCCTTTCAAATCTCTGAGAGCATGTTCTTACTGAAGATTTATCGTTCTTTAAAGAAATAAACATTTATTTCTATTTTTCATTTCAACTTACAGCCACTGTAACCCTTCTTGCAGCAGGACCTGAACACAGTCCTTAAGACCTTCCATCACGCACCCATTTTGACATGTCTTTGCAAAACAGGATACTCAGAAACAGTTGGAGATCAGTGGCCCTCACACACTCTCCTGTAACAGAGTATATACAGCCTGTGCTTGACTTAGGTCTCGGAAACATTAATGGCGTGCTTAGCCTTACAGTAACAAGATTTTTTGATTGTCCACCATTTGGTAAATAATCATCACCCTAAAAACAAGCAGTGGCCTGGCTCCTCAGATGTTATGCAAAGAGACTGGATATGAAACTGATTTGAAGGGTAGAAATACATGAGCATCAGAAAGGCTAAGTTTGGCTTTGCTTTAGAAGTATTTACCTTAGTAAAAGCACTATTTTATATGGAAAAGCGAATTGTTTATCTGGGAAGCAGAGGACATACACTGTTTCCTGATGGATTAGGCCACAGACTAAGGTCACAGTTTATTTCATGCAGTCAGTCCTGCCATACGTGGTCTATTTATTCCCTGTCAGGAATCAACAGCTTTGTAATAACCTATGGGTGGACTTACTTTCATACTGCTGTCTAACATCAGTGAAAGACTAGCAAAACCATGCGTTTGCATAACGATGAAACAATCTTTTCATACTAACATCAAAGCAAATTATTATGGAGTCATTTCTGGATATGTAAAATGTCCATTAACATTTTCATTGTATACAAGAACAGTATCCAAGTAGCTCAGCTTAGTGAGTGGGATTAAAATAAGAAATAATGTTAACTATGATAGAAACAATGAATTTGAAGGTAAGTGTTCTAAATTACATTTATATAAATGCATACAAATGCCACGCATTTCTACAGAGCTCAAATATATTCACTGAGCTCTGAAATAAAAATTTCATACCTTTTGCAGTTTTTCTCTAACTCTATTTAGATTATCTGGGTAAAGCGCTCAGGTAAGGAAATTCAGGTTTTTATATTGAATACAGAAAAGCTTATTTACTCCAGGTGTTTATTCTACCTTTGATTCATCAGTGTGTCTACCTTTATAAAAAATAATAATTAACAGATGATAACATGTTTGTCATTCATAGCCTTTCTAGCCATGTTTCTTCAGTAATTGTTGTATCTTAACTCTCACTAAATCTTCACTCAAAATCATATGACAATAAGCAGCATGAGAGATCATTTAAAACTCCCAAACCTTGACAAGTCATAGAATCGTAGAATCATTTTGATTGGAAGAGATCTTTAGGATCATAAAATCCAACCGTTAGCACTCTGTGAAGGGTTAGAGCTGGGCCAGCCACTAGACAGATGACAGATGCTCTCTATTAAATCCTCTCCCTTCCCAAAGGGGAAGAGAAAGGGAATAAAGGAGAGAGACTTATGGATTGAAAAAGAAAACTAAAACTGCTTTAATGAGAGTAATAACTATAAAATGAAATATACACAAGCATATACAAAACCAATATTGAACCCAACACCACGAGGGCAATTACATCACTATCTCCACTGATGCTGTGGGCAGGCACTGGGGAAGTCCCAGACTGGACTCAGTGGTAGATGGGATTCTGGATTTGGGAATGGAAAGATTGGAATTGAAGGCAGAACAGACAAACTCCTCTTCGGACGCTAGCCATTGAAGAAGAGAGATTGACCCTTGTGATCCCTCAGCTTTACACCGAATATGATGTATATGGAATGGAACACCTTGTTGATTGATGTAGGGTCACCTGTCCTGTCCGTTCTTCCTCGTAGGTGTGACATCTAATTTACTGCACCCCCAACGTGGTACACAGAATTTAGCAGTGACCTTGGTCTGCAAAAATATTCTGTTAAATTCAGAAAGTGAAGTTACTTAGAGGAAGCTTAGCTGAAAAGTAAAATCTCTGAATAGAATTAGTTCTGTTCTAACTCAAACCAGGACACGCTGACAAGTCATCACTAAATCAGGTCCCTCAGCACCACATCTACACATCTTTTATATACCTCCAGGGATGGTGACTCCACCACTGCTCTGGGCAGCCTGTTCCAATGCTTTACAAACCCTTCTGTAGAGAAATTTCTCCTCATATCTAATCTAACCCTCCCCTGGTGCAACCTGAGGCCATTTGTCCTATCACATGTTATTTGGGAGAAGACACCACCCCCACCTTGCTAAAACCTCCTTTCATGTACTTGTAGAGAGTGATAAGGTCTCCCCTCAGCCTCCTTTTCTCCAGGCTAAAAAATCTCACTTCCCCCAGCCGCTTCTCACAGGACTTGTACTCTAGACCCTTCACCAGTTTTCCTGCCCTTCTTTGGACCTTCTTGAGCACCTCAGTGCCTTCCTTGTCGTTAGGCGGCCAAAACTGGACACAGTACTCAAGGTGCTGCCTCACCAGTGCTGAGTACAGGGGGACAATCACTTCCCTGTTCCTGCTGGCCACACTATTGCTGATATAAGCCAGGATGCTATTGGCTTGGCAGTAACATAGGCAAACGTAAATGAGACCCATTAGCTGTGAAGAGACAAAAAATTATAAAAACTCTCTGCACCTACTCACAAATGCAGTAAGTGTGTAAATGAGAAGGAAGAGCATTTCTAAGTAAATGCTTCCAGAGTGAGGAGAAAGGTCACAATGTATGTTTAAGACAATGAATTTGGGATACAGATAGGTGAAGACTTTAAGTTCACAGTTAGTCAGGATGAAAGCAGACATGGATTGCTATGATGTATGTACGTAATTATACACAAAACACACAATAAACAATCATAACAAAGCCAAAAGAGAAAAACAGAGTTAAAAATTGTTCATGCAAGATTATCCTGGAATATGAAACCAGTCCTAATTCTCCGTCTGCCACGCTCCATAAAGGAATAGAATCATTAACAGAAAAGATGTGTCTTCAAGCTCTTCCAACAGTTACACCTCCAGCAGTGATGCATCTAGCTTTCTCTAAATAGACTGCAAACCACATTACACCTTCATGGAGATTCTCTGAACCAGACAACCATGTGCTGGATAGCAGGATGCCAATTGCCTGCATTTCCATGGAGTGTAACTCAGGAGTACCAATCAGGTTTGCTAGGGGCAGACATGACTGCTCCCATCACCAGGCATTTTCTACACAGTACATTTGTTTCTGGTTCTGTAGTCTTCTGGCTCTGTTACTTACACTCAAAACTTCACTCCAGTTTCCTGTTCAGGAAAGTTCATGACAAGTAAATTGAGGTATTTTTATATTTGATACAATAACAAAATAAACTGTGTTCCATAAAGATTTTTAAATCTCTCTTGAATTCTGAATGATTAATTTTGTCTTCTAATGGCAAAATTTGCCCTTTAAAAAACTCAAACAAAATGGCAGTCATTATTCCTTCAGAAATATTGGTGACTGTGTCTTTAATAATTTATTTTCATCACTGCATCCAATACTATTGAAAATATTAATGCTTATGTAAAAACTGAACTTTCATAATAGGTTTAAACTCCCTTACAATCTTTTAGGGATTGATCTATAGCATCTCTGATGAAAAGCACTACTTTTTCTATGACATTATTTTGATTTATGTACTGTGTTCATAATACTTAATTAGATTAGCATAAAGTTTGTGGGGGTCTTTTTAATGGAATACAGTTCTTCCCTTTCCAGATTGTTATGGTCTTTTTACTGCCTTTTTTTTTTTTTTAAGTTTTTAATGCTTTAATATGTAAAAATAATACAAGTGTGATAGCATCATGAAAAGACACTGCCATCTGGAATAGCCTGCAAGAAAAATACTATAAATAGAAAAAAACAATGCAACTGGGATTAGGCTGCAAAATTATCAGGAGCCCACACAGTAAAATTTGTCTACAGGATATATAGCAATATTGGAAGTGTAGCTGGTTGATTAGGATCAGCAATTTCAAGGAGTCCATGCTCCAAATCCAGAAGACTTAGTCAGTAGCTGTACTTGTTTTTCCCCTGTGTGACTTTATACACATCACAGTAGCTCAATTTTCAGAAGGAGATTCTCATTTTAGGTGCTTTATCTTTGTGACTTTCATAGATGGATGATTTCTAGGAATCCCAGCTCTTGAGAGTTGTCCTCATTCAGCTTTCTCATTCAGTGTCAACTGTTGCAGGCACGTTCAGGTATCTCCAGGCCTCTATAGCTCAGAAATTTTTTAGTCTTCAGTGCTGAAATCTTAATGAGGGACATGAATTGGACTGAGTCCCTTTTATTCCAGGCAGATATCTTCTTTATGCAATGCTAGTCTTCCTCTGAGCTTGCAGCTCCACTCTGTCCTCTCACAGCTGGTGTTTCCTCTCTTCCTCTCATACCCATGACACTAGATTGTCTTGCAGCTCCTGTGTAAAACAAGCCATGGCCTTGTCCAACAGTGACTCCTCTATATGAAAACTCTCTTTGACAGTTTAGGTATTCTAATTTAATTCAGAAAACCTTCTACCTTTTACAGAAATTACACTTGAGGAAGTCACCATCTTCTCATTTCATTTGAATTCAGCAGCTCTTACTGGGACTCAGGAGCTAAACACATCAGCAGATGAGAGAGTAGACTCTTAAGAGTGTTCAGAATAATAAATCAATATTTTTACCATACAAAAGTGATTTCAAAAGAGTATGAACTAATAGCTCCAAGCACATCTTCAAGGCTAATAGCCATAAACTTTGAAAGCTACTCCTTCTGCGCATAATGGTTTGCAAAGAGTGATTTTATTTTATTAGCACACTGGAAATACAGTATAATCTACATAAATGGTGGAAAAATCAATATTTCTACATAAAAATACTCAGCTAACCTATCCCTCTTAAGATGACAGGAGATTTTTAAATTTAAGGAAGGAAACAGAGCCGCTCTGAAAGTGATGGAACAAGAAGCATGCCTGTGAGGAAGCGCTTATGTGTCATTAACTTGCCTTGTCTGCTGCTGTGGACAACCATGTCTTTATAAACATTTTAATATTATCTCATTTACTGGAAATTTGCTGAAAGAGTCGAGGAGCTCTTTAAACCTGGCTCAGAAGAAACTCTTTCATCTTAGACACTTCATATATTTCAGCCCAGGGGCTGAGCCTGAGGTTAGGTTGAGAAAGAAAAGGTTATACATATGAAGAAGTTGGTAGGAGATGCCTTTGGTACTCAGGTCAAGATTCAAGAGAAAAGAACGAAAAATAGCAGCATGTCTCAGGGCAAAATTCATATGTGCCACATTTAGCTCACAAGCAAAGGACCCATCCTGGTTCCTCGGACAGAGTATTTAGGGAGCAAAAGTGCCTTTATGGAATCTTGTCAACTTCTTCCTTTAATAGTTGCCAAAAGGCCAATTCAGCTTTTAGCATATGGTAGCATAGCCCTGAGGCTGCCTTAAATTATGTCTATATCTTTACTTACAACAGATAGGAATTACTAGACTGTGGAGATTTATTGGCTATCTCAATTTCTGCAATAATTACTCTAAGATGGAGAACTGTTTCCCAGGGATTTTCTAAGGGGTATTCCTCATGGGCTACATCTCCTGGGCTAAAGCAGATGTATTGTGGTATTTTATGTGCAGATTCCTAATGCAGAAGTATAGGAAAATATGCAGAACAGTGGTCCTGCCACGGCTGAATGAAGTTGATGTCACAGCCTTGCAATATTGAGCAAAGCCAGGCAACCAGCAGAGATCAGGGTCTTCTTTTTCAGCAGGTCTGAAGAGTTCAAGAGTATTTTCCAACTCTTTATGTGCAGCCCAGAGACGAGCCTATTCAATAACAAGAGCAAACAATTACATTTACAGTAAAAGTCCCCTGTTTTTCTAGAACTAAAAGAATGTCAAATAACACCACTTATGCAGCATTTCAAATAAAGTGCATTGGTAAGGCTTTTAATGATGTGATTCTGTGACTACTAGAAATAAAGCATACGTTATCCTCCAATCATTTTAATCCAAGACAGGAAGCATCTCTAGACACAAACATATGTTTCAGGCAGCCAAGGAGAAAGGTGTTAGAATTGATTTATTAAAAAATTAATTACATTCATCCTAACACAAATAAAAAGAAAGAAGATCCTCACCTCACCTGAACTCTCAAAATCTCCTTTTCTCTAGGAAACATATCTGAAAACAGTAGCATGGACTGAATTGTGCAACACTGCACATAAGAGAGAACTGCACGGGGCTGGAAGAGAGACTCATATTGATTAAATACAAACACAGTTATGTTTTTCTTTCCAGAGCATGCCTGGACACAGTATGAGGACTGTCCTGTGCTCCTGAAGCAGGGTTGGAAGAAGCCCTTTGCTATCAGTTTGGTCGTGCCCAGAACCCTTCAGCTCTACTTCATGCATACAGGCAGAACCTCATCTTTGCAGCACAGAGGGTACTCACATACAGACTAAATTCACATACCTACCTCCACAGAAATATATTGGGTGCGGGAGGGAAGGGATGGACCAAGTACAGAGAGTGATGCTGAATTTCAAAGATCTAGGCAGTTAAAGGATATGTGGTCTTACCAGAAACATTTTTGCATGGAGGAAGACATCTTCAACTGTTCTCGGGAAGTCTGTGCAATGACAAAATTCAACCGAGTAAGTTGGCAGTATACAAGGCTTCCTGAAAGTCTTGTGATAATGTTTTATACACAGCTTTGAGTAAAACATAGGCTCTCAAGCTGTTAAAATACTACTAATGATCAAACATATGGTTCACATAATGATTTGTTTTCATCATGGTAGTTAAGCTGCTGAGTTTCCATACTGAGAATTACATTAAATATGTTTACTGATGAATTAAGTAAGGATCATGCTTGTGAAAGGGCAGTGGCAAGAGAAGCCACATGAAAGAATATAAAACTCTGAGGAATGATGGACCTAATTAATCCAAGTGGCTAATTAAAGTAATAACACCTTATCCTTTAAAACTCAACTTCAGATTTGGCTGCCTCTTCATGGAAAGGATGTAGTATAAATGAGGAAGTTCAGACTGAAGGAGATAGATGTGCTTAGAGACAGAGAAAAAATTCTACAGAAGAGAAAAAGAAAAGAGAACCAACCTTTGGAGAAATTGAACTAGAAAGGAAACAAAAGTAGTTCAAAACAATAAAATGGTATGTAAAAAGAAAGGAGAGGCTTTGTTTCACTTCCTCATTCAATAAATCATAAATGTAGAATGCAGACAGACAGTACTGTCTGTATTTAAAATTAATCAATTGCTTATTCCCAGTGATGTTTAATTACATGGTGACACTCATTGCACAGGGCACTACCAGTCGAGAACTTAGCAGGTCACTGAAGAACTGAACATAATAAGAAAAAGCAAAGGGAAAATATCAAGGATTAAACCAGCAACTGTCAAGTACAGAAATACTTCTCATTGGGGAAGAGATTTAAAACTTCCTAACTACTGAACAGAAAAAACCTCAATCTGTGTTTAGTATTACCAAAGGAATGTCTTGCAAATGTTTCTGCAAGAACTGATAATTCGCAGAAGTTTTTTCACTGAATTATTTGGACCTGTGATATCATAAAATTTCATACAAGTAGGATTTGCAAAAAATCCTGCTTCTGTTATTTCAATTTAACTGAGGAAAATAAAGCTTTTTTGGGATAATGTCCTAACATGTTAATATTTTCTATCTTTCAGCTTAGATACATTAATGACATTTCACAAGCAGTCAGTCCAAAAATGCTTAAATTTTCAGCAATAAGGAGAACAATTTTTTCTAATTGCTATGCTTAATAAGATTTTATTCCTTCAACAGTTTATCCAAAGAGAGACTCAAGTTGAGGGAGCCCGTCTGAATTTCAAAAAGGTCAAGGCAAAATTGAAGATCTTTGCATCTGCTGTTTAAAAAGTAAGATGCACAAAAACCCTTTCACCTTTTCCTTCCTAAAAGTTCAGGGAGGACTAGTCCTGCACTGATTGTAAGGAGTAGGTATGGCCAGGGTGATAGGTATGCACAACATCCTCAAGTCTGAACTAAATGGTTATTCTGGATACTCATTTCATGCCTGTTCAGCAGTCTGCTACTTATCTATTTTATTAATGAATTTTACTGAAGTCATGAGCTAGCACTCTCTGCTTACTAATTTGTATAAGCAGATGAAACTTCAGCAAAAATTTTATCTATCTAGTCAACGTAGTTGCATTGTCTTGCTCTAATGAAATGATCCTCTGAATTGTGTGTATATTAAATTGATGATATAGTAGGAAGTTAAATTGCAATATATGAATGGTTAATTGCTCATTTTTGTTTTAAGACTTGTTGGGAACTGTGTCTAGCAAGATAACCATTTACTTTTTATCTCTCTGAAAGCTATTATTTACTGTGATTAAGGAAGACTATCACAGGAAATTAGAGATTGAATATCCCTAGCTAGTTTTTAATTTTACATTTTAAGAAGTTCATTATGTTTGCATACTTAGACATTAAGTATATCTCAGCAGGGAAATATTTAATACATAATCTAAAAAGAAACCAAACTGTATCTCCAGGTGAGCTTCATCTTTTGCTTAAAATGTTTCAAAATTATTTTAGAAAGTTTCCACAAAAGTCTGGACTTCTGTCCTACTGCAGAAGTATAGTTGACAAGAATGTTTTCTTTGGAACAAAAAACAAAGGACAAAGAGAAATTGGGGTATTTCTCTAATATAAAAAAGGTCTTTTAACCCAAAGTAAGCTCTAGATAAGCATATTCCACATATTCCAATCCTGCTAACTTCTCACATGTTTCTGCGTATCTATGTGGGTGTAGAATTTGGCTCAACATATAAAGAATACTGGATGGCACCTACGGTACAGCTCACCTACACATCATGGATAAGTAACACCAGTTAAGCAGCATGTCAATACCATTGAGTCCAGCAATGACTATGAGTTTTTTATATCTTTACAGGATATATGCCATTACAATAAAATATGTTAATGACGTGAAAAAAACCCTAAACCCCAGTTTGCATTAACAATCCTAGTGGAATGGTCCAACAATGCAACGTAGTTTGCAGATACTGGCTCTTAACGAAATCGAAAACATTCTCACTGCGTCACTGTCGTTTTTTTCTATCGAAAGGGATTTTGCACTCAAGTCAGTTCAGGAGTTGTATAACATATTTGCCGATTGTAGGACTAGATGAATATTGTTATAAATTCACTTTTGATCTCTCATATATTTATGCAAACTCAGGCCAAACCAATTAAGACATTAATATATATTGTACTGAAATTACAAAGCCCTAACTGGGAAACTTGGCATTTTCCACAGTAAGCAATAGTGTCCCTGGAAACGAGATGCCAGACACACTTTCATGAACTTACATATTCTTCATTCTATTCCAGTGCTCCAATACTTATTTGCACTAGTATGAATTAGATGTATAAGAATAACAGGTAAAAGTATTTTGAAAAATAATGAAAATTTTGGCAATGAACAGTTCAAAAGAAAATCTTTGTAAAAAAAATCAAGATAAATTTCAATATACCTATGAGGAATTTGTAAGGGATTCAAAGTATAAAGTTACTTTAATGATTTCCTGTTTGAATTTTTTTTTTTTTTTTATTGCAGAGAAAAAAAATCCCAGAGTAAAACAAGTATCCCCACAACGTTCTGAGCTCAATGTCTGATGTCCAAGGCTAGCATGAATGGTGTTAACCTGTGTAATGCAACACGGACACTGTTGTCTCCCTCAGAAATGATGGCTACCTGACAGTTTGTCCATGATGAGGAACTATAGATCGTTTGATACATCAGTGACTCAATGTTGTGATTTAGTTCTGTAAGCATATATAATTTTGATTGACAAAATTAAAGCCCTTAAGAAAGTATCCTTTCCTTTTTCAGAGTGGTGACTGTCTTCTAATGCTGCTGGGGAAATCTTTGTTGTTCTTTCTGTTTCAGATAACAGAAGACTTCAAAAGTACCCCATATTCCATATACTAGGTCAAGCCATAACCAGCAATTAGGAACATGGGAAACCACCTTTAGGAGGAATTTTAACTGTTTTCAAAGAGTGTATTTGTGTGCATATGAGTGGAGAATAGAGTGAATCCAAAGGAAAAGGTAACACAAGGGAAAGGGTAAGGTGGAGGGAGAAAAAGACCACTGAAATCTGAACTTGGCCAATTGAGATCAATGGGTCAATATGTTGCTAAGTTATTTATATGTTTTGAGAGCCTAAATTCCACCTATAGCAAACAAAATTAATGTCACAATTTTTAGCTTTTGTGCAGCACAGAGTTAGGATGGATATGAGGCTTAGTATTGTTTTCATTTTACAGACTGGGACACTAAAGATACTTCAGTACTTTCCACCACTTCATTTAGAAAGTGATATTGTAGTGAACAGTTCCTAAGAGACTTGTAATATTAAATAAATTAAGTGTGAAATTTAGTTTAGAATCTATTAAGAAAAAAACTTTCGCTGAAATCTAAGAACTAATAAATTTAAGACTTTGTGATAACAGTTACACACAAATTTACAGAAAATTCTTGGCAGTATTAAGAAAGAAAGACTTAAAAACTAAAAGTGTATAGCAGGATCATTTTCCTTAGTGCCTTTGTGTAACTTGCTTTCTTGAAACTTGCCACACCCAAAAATCACAAATACTGAACATGGTAAAATATCACAGCAGTTAGAATGCCCATTAAAATCTTTTCTTTCAAGTCCAAGTTAGATGCTAAAATAGTGAGACTCAAGTAAGAACACACTGCTTTTTAATATGGAAAATATGACATTTATATTCTAGTCAGCCTTACAAGTGTATACTCTATTCAAGGTTGGTTTTACGACTAGAATTGTGGTCTTAAAATTAAGTCTATCCAATCTACTACTGAAGCACGCCTTCAAGGAAAGACTTAAATACTCTTGAACAGCTCTTTATATGGATTTTGTAAAGGGGTCTGTTTTGACCCAAACTTTTGACTACGTGCAAAGGTCTCTCAACTTATTCAAAGATTCCACTGACTCAAACAGACTCTGGCAGGTCACAATCCTATATTGCCGCTGTCTCTGCAGTCTGAAGCCAGCTCTTGGAGGACATTGCTATGGTTTCTACTGTGATGCTATCAACCCCAAGGTCCATATAGCTTAACTCAATTCACTGAAGTCGATGGGGAAAAAAATAAATTAGAGCCAAAACCTTACACTGACTTTATAATGACTAACTTTAAAACTATTCATCACTGAATAATTGTTATGGTGATATTCGTGACAGAAATTCTTTAACTTCTAATTTCTACAATAAGATACTTTTCAGTCATACTAAATACATGAATCAGGAGCACCTTCTGGTTAAGCGATACCACAAAAATGGTGGCTTGTTCTTCTCTCTAATTGGGAATTGTCATACTTTAAATCTGTAAAACAAAATTTCACCTACAATGACAATAAGGAATAAAAAAAAAATTACTTTAAAGTCTGATTATTCATTCAAGTTTGCTTAAAACAAGAATGCATTGCCTGAATTGATTTGACACATGATAAGAATAGACTTTAAGAGGAAAATTAATGAAATATACTTATGGTTTCCAATTTTGTTTTGTTAAATTGAGAATTTATGGACCATAACTATACATGCATTTCTGGAGCACACAGAACAGTGTGGGATTTCTATCTGCATGTAATAATAAAAACATTTAATTTGAGTACTCATTAACTATAACATCATACCTTTTTTTGTGAAATCTCCATTTGTGCCCTGCCTGAGTAATCAAATTGCAGACTAATACTGTAAATGGAAATAACACTTCATCAAATATGGTGAATAGGTTTCTGGAGCTATTCATTTATGGAAGTCTTTTTTATTTTATGGAACCCAAGCAAACTCATAAGAGAGTTATAAACTGGGTATTTATTTCCTCCTCTTTGAAGGATTCTTTAAAATCTGGGTCACTAAATAAAGAAGGTAAACAATTTTGTAAGTCTTAACAAATGACTGATTGTCTCAATATAATTAAAAAATACAACTATGTTCTCTCTCTTTGCATGATTTTGTACTATGAAATGTTCAGGATTCACTTCAGTGAATCCTGAAAGAACACTGGGATGATCTGTTAAAACATATGGAAACTGTAGCAGGGACAGTTATCGTATGGATAGATTGGGTTATTTTGTACTGACTTAATATAAAGCTTATGAGGAAGGCATGATGAACACATAGAAGAGTTCCAAAGAAAAAGCTCCTGATAAATTCAAAGATGATCACTCAAAGACAATGCTTGAATTAATTGTGCAGATTCTTCTAAATCCTGGATGTTGGCCAACGTACACTATACGCTTTGTCTGTTGGGGAAACCAAAAAGTTTAAATTACTCCACAGAGTTAAAAAGGCATTCAACATACAGATGAGGGAAATTTATGTGAGCACCAGGCACTGCAGTCCATGACTGAGTAGAATAATTTGTTAATACTGCTCTACAAACCTGTAGAGAATGATGGCATGGAGCTCTGCTAACTGTCTGTATCATGTACCATATTTTGACATGCAAGAAAAGGTATTCAATTTTTAACTGACTTTGACCCAGTCTGTTTCGAGAGACTGTGAAGAACAAGCTTGATTCTATAGATGAAGATGGACCAAATGGATGAAGTAAACATAAAATATCTCTCAGTTATAAAAATAACTGTTATGAAGTGGGAAAAAACATGGATCAAACCTCAAGCCAATTCAAGACACCAACAGGTTCCTTCTTATGTCAGTTTGATTGTCTCTGTATGGCAAGCTATTGTGATCTACTGTGTAGAAGTAATGACAGGTATTATAACATGCTTTCGTTGCTGCTTAAGTTTACATGACTATTAAGCCTCCTTGCTGAACCCAATGCCCTAGAAAAGGAGTCCTTGAATTAGCACAGAAAAAGAATCAAATAATCTCTCTTCTCTGTTCTTTCATAAAAGATAATTTCCTTCTCCAATACCTCAATGTCACCACAAGTCAATGCAGATTAATAAAGCAAAGGAAGACAAAAATTGTCTCATGTGGGAAGTACTTCTGTGCTTGCTTTCTATAGAAGTATTGATTAAAATGCATGAACCCCTATAACCTTCAGATTTCTTATGTTTAAACATTGGTTCTTAGGGGGGAAAAAAAAGAAAGGACAGATTGCAAATTAAATCATAGACAAGCACTGTCATGCTAGTGGAGAACAGTTCAATATGGATGAATTATCTATTTAGACATATGAAATCAGTGTCAACTGATTCTTCTGAAAGGTACTCATGTCTTTGAAAAAAAAAAAAAGTAAGTTGTGGCAAATGAATTTTTTGCAAAAAATTTTACTGCTCCTAAGATTTATAAGGTTAGTCTTGTATTAGGTTTGTCCAGTTGACTAGCTCTTTAAAGGGACTGGGCACAGCCTGAACATTCCATGGTGGGAATGTGGCTGACATTTGGGAAAATTACTAATCACAAAGAATATATATCTGAAAATGTGGCATAAAATACAAAAGTCTTTGTAGCCATAGGTCAGACTACTTATGAAGTTGTATCCCTGAGCAGGATATTTTGGAGATTGAAGTTTTTCTGCTGCGTTTAAAAATTAGCTTCAACACTTCAGACTTTGAATTAATGCAAAATGTAGTCAAGAAGCAAGACGCAGGACAGTATTTAAGTCTAAAACCGTGAATAATTCAACACAATAGAAGCAGAGCAAGTACACAAATCTGGTATCTCATGAAGAGAAAATAACTTGTGCCAACAGTGCACTTGTGCAGATAAATTCTACTTTGTGGCTGTAAAACTCAAACAGTACACCGATCATGTGCAGCTTACATGTATACAGAGTTTTTATACAGTATAGCAAAAGCGGAAATGAAACAGCTGGAGTAGCAGGAATTGAATGTATGTTGCCAGCACCAAAGAAGCTTGTGTGAAATGACTGAAATCCATTTCTACTTACAGTGCAGCTATATCCACGTCATATCTTACACCAGTTCACATCCAAGCAAGGCTACCTGAGAAAACAATGAATAAAGACATGGAGAATAAAATACCCTGTTTTCCCAGTGCTGGTTACCTCTGTAACTGCTGGTTACCTTCAAGATGAGCCTTGAAGTACCTTGATTGGGCACTGTGGAGTACCTTAACCTGTCTACTGTTCTCTGAGACTTCCCACTGAAGACAAGTCTTCGGCACATGTCAGAAAAACTGCATTCAGGCCCTGAAATCAGTTTGTGTCATATTTGGATAATTAAATTAAGACATTTGATCTAAGGTATGTCTGCTGCACTAAGGATTCTTAAGACAAGGGTCAGATAAGGAACCTTGAGTTTTTGCTAAGTGAACACCCAGAAGCCCAGTACTCTTTTTCTTTCTTTACAGCAAGTGAAGAGCTACTAACAGAAGTAGCAGAACTACACATATCAGTGGAGCCAAAAGGACATAATGTTGGAAGAAGGACTGATCTCATCCCCCTCAGAAAAATATGAGATATGTTAGCTTCTTTAGGAGATGGGGAGGAAAGGAACTCTAGACTATATTGACTGAAAATAGTAATTAAAAGCCTAATTAGCTTTCATGTGGAAACCCTATATACTTAGTGTATATTGCTATAATATCTTTTATGCTGGTCAGTCAACTAATTGATTTGACCATAAGCCTTCTCTTCAATAAACAAAGGCAAAATGATAAGAATCTACATTTACATATGCATGTAAATATATACATCCACAAACACAGTGAGGTAGGGAAACAGAGAGCAAGAAAGGGAAAGACCAAAAAAGACTTCATAATTCTACTTACAGATAGACACAAATACCATCAGGCTAATAATATGACAAAAAATGGAGAGGAAAAAAAAAAGTCAGTATTCAAAGAGCAGTAAGCTGTCCAAATTACGAGACATACGAAGCACATATAGCCAGTGAGCTAGTTAGCTCCTCCCTGGAAGACATGCAGCAGAGAGAGAGAGGTGCCATAAGTTACTCTGGAAAAAAAGAAGAAAGTCATGAAGAGGAGGACTTTTCTATAGAGAGAGTGTGATCTACACAGGAAATCTAGCACTACGAATCTGTGTGTGTGTTTTGCTAAATTATGGGATGTCAACAGCAAGGACACAGACACCAATCTAAAAACAAAAATAAACATATTTTACTTTAGCTCAAAGCAGGAAAAAGAGTAAGCGAGGTAAAAAGAGCAAGCAAAGTAATGCACCTAATCATTACTAGAGAAAGACAGCTATAGTGATTAAGAAAGATACATAACCAATTGCCTTTCATATGTTACCATCATCCAAATCCTGTCCATCAGCTGGGGAGCCCCGGTCACAGCGAAGGATTTGGAGAACCCTCTCGGCAACTGGGAATTCCTACGCAGTGCGTCCACTCGTAGGTGAGGTCTCCCACTTCGCTGTGACAGGGGTCCTGCTTTTATATTCTTTATCAAACAGGACTACGTGACTACCTGCATGTGTCTTAGATCTGGCCAGGATCTGAGACAGTCTAAGAAGTTACTGTTTTCCTGACTTTAGATATGCAAGACTTTTGGCTTTAGATATGCAAGATGTCTGGCTTTAGATATGCAAGGTACCTGGCTTTAGATATGCAAGGTACTTGACTTTAGATATGGAAGTTGGGGAGGTTCACCCAATAAGTCAACTCTAATTCAAGGCCTGTGGTTTGGGCCTTTTTATATCAGCGTGTCAGACAGCCATCACTCAAGATGACCTAACTGCGGCTCCACTGATGCGACAGACTATTTCAGGAGCAGACAGAGGAGGTGACATGACCTCAGTGTCATCCAGCATGTTCATACGTATTCTTGCTTTGCCCATTCCACTTGTATTGCACTGCCAGGGCAGGACTGTAACCCTTCTTCTTCAGAGGACATAAGCATGCCTATGAAGCCTTATCACAAAATTCGACAGAAATGGTGGCTCACCTGCACCTACACACAACTCCTGCAAACAGCATGGAGCTCACTCCACTGCACCTGGAGTGATGGTTTGCTGCACAGTGAAGAGATAATGTGTGCGGGCACGTCGAGGCTTCTTCACACTGGTCTGACTGGTGGAAAGCGGACACTAAACAGCATTGTATCTTACCAGCTTTATTTGCATAGAAGAACCCAGCTGTATCTGTACAGATAAACAGTTCCAAGGCAGTATGAGACAAGCAGATAAACCAAGATTTCCTTTGATAGTTGAACTTTCCTGTTTCTTGCTTCTAAATGAAGAACACTATCTGTGACAGTTACCAGCTGAGTATTGTGTTAGTATTTTGAGAGTAGAAACCAAAATAGTGTAGCAAATACATAGAGAGGGGAGAAAAACTATAATAAACTGCCCTAGTCTGAAACTACCTCCCTACGTTACAACATAGTTATCTGTTCATTAATGACCTTGAAGATCTGGACAAAAGCCTTCATCTCAGTAGGTGACCACTGTTATCTGCTATTATAAAAGTGTTTTCTACACTGTGTCTAATGTTCTTTTGAGTTTCACTCAATACTGTTCAATACACTTCAACACTGTTAGTGATCCCCTTCTCAGACTCACATGCGTGAGCACATATACCCATATGCATGTTGATCTTATGTTAGAAGATGGAAGGACAATTCTCTAAGAGATTGCATGCCTTCTTCAAACTCTGGTATATCAGACACAGCCCACCATCTTTACTGCCAAGCTGAAGCCCCTGAGGATACTGTGGACTTTGTTCAAAAGCTGAAACAAAAGTCTTTTCAATTTATGCCCGGGCAATTCCTCAGGTGGAGCTGTTCCTGAAAATATGCTGTTAGGAAGGGAAGGAGAGGAGACACTGTCTCCATTTTAAGCAATTTTATCATAAGAATTGAACATATAAGGTTCTTTTAAGAGTGTATGAATAAAGCCACAACTTGGTTTTTTAAAGTACATATCACTTGTGTGAGCACTGTGATTAATAATCCTTAAATACCACAGGTGCAGGCAGATAAAAGGAAATCCCAGCTGAGGCTCAAGACAACATGTGGTATTAGCATGTTAGACTTCTTTGAGCTTCTGTGGTCTTTGCTTTGTAGGATTTGCAAAAAATCTTAGGGAAACACCATGCAGCCAGTAAGCCTGACTCCAGACTAAAACTACAGCATAAGTGCAAACATTAGTTATATTTATACTCCTGAGTGCTGGGGCAGACTACAACAGGCAAGGAACATCAATCACTATTTCTGCTCACAAAGAAATCCTACACTCCTTCAGAGAAAGTAATTTTGAGGTAAATGAAAGCAAAACCAATTCCAAGGCAGGTTGCATAACAATTATGTTAGAGGAAAAAAAATCTAAGCAAGAAAGAAAATGCAGTACAAGGCTGTTACTTTAATGCATTTAACATGCTATTAAAAAGAAAATTTTAAGAGATTCAGTGACAAACAGCTCGACCTGTGCAGCATTGTTCAAGGGCTTGCCCTTCAATCACCTAATTAGAGTCAGAAGAATATTGCTGATGATAATCATCATATTTGGCACTTGCTGTATATAGCATCTTTCATACAAGGATGTCAATGATTCACAAACATCAGTTAATTGCTATTCTCATCAACTCTCCCACACAGTATTATTAGCATTATATTCTTATATTCAATATTTTATAGATATTGTAAGCTACCTCTAAGTACTCTTGGTGACTAATTTTATCACCATGCAATCTCAGTTAGCAAAAAGTCACAGAACGAATCTAATACTTAAAGATTATCAGACTGCATTAGTCAACAGGCTTTGAAGTCTACTCTCAGGATTCCCAAATGTAGACTTCAAGGGCCGCATCTGCCTCAAGTATAGTGGAGAATTGTTCAGAACTAGTGGCTGCTTTGATTTGGAGAGCAACATTATTTATAATTTGTATTTAAACACGCACTGGACAGAGTGTTCATGGATTCTTTATGTTTACTGAGCAAGAATTATTTTTGCCTAAAGTTTGCAAAAGAATTATATATTTTCCAATTTTCCGTTTACAAATCCCTCCTATTTTTTCTGCAAGATTTTTCTTCTGTGCCTTTCCAAAATGAGGGTGGAGATTGGATCTCCACCAGTCTGTATTCCAGAATAACCATAACCAGAGGGACCAGATGAAGATATTTCAGGAAAATTATATCTCTATGAAATGGATATGACCCTGATTCAAGATATCAAAATAAATCTCAATCTCTGCATTAACTAGAGTGGGCATTTTTGTGAACATGAAGTAGTTATAAAGCCCCTTATCCCACTGTCTCCTCTCCACCTCCAGAACTACTTTTCTGGTACGCAGATGTGATGGCTCTCCTTTTTCCTGTAACTATCTTCAGCAGCCTCCTCGGTACCAGCGACTGTTTTCTTTCAAAAGAAACAAGGTCATTCCATATCCCAGCTGTCTGGTTTGCAGTATGATACGAGAGCTTGTCCTGTTCGTCCCTCCTTTCGAACAAGTCCACGCAGAAGAAACCATGCTCAGGACGCCAGTCACATTTCTTAACAACACTTCTAAACAAACCACTTTGTTTGGGAAGGAGATACACTATATCCTGGGCTCTGATCTTGCTGCTTCATTTACAAACAAGGACACCTTCTGTAGTGTGTTCCTACGATCTTAGTGCATATTGTAACCTGCTGCCTTTGCAGGACCTAAAGCTATGTGATGTGTGAGCAATCCTGTCAGCCTGTCATAAAATTCTGTTCCCCACCATTGAAAATAAGCCCCTGTATTAACTTTTGTCTAAACCATGGAGAGACTGACTACTAAGCCTGCTGTACAAACCATATTATTTCATACCAAGAAAGATCAAAATATAGTAATATTAATTTTAGACATTTCACTGCTCTGCCATTTCAATCAAAATTAATTTCAGATTCAGGCAGAGTTTGTTTATGCTAAAAAGAAAAATGTATTCACTTAGAAGATTTTTTATGTTATTTTGGAACACGAGTCTTTCATTGTTTGTGTGGGTGTAACAGTGGTAATTAAAGGAGAGAATGAAAAACTCAATGCCATAAATGTACAAGAAATTACACACCAGAGAGTCAAACTTTTGAGCACACAGCTCTCCAAACCTGTGACTTTTCAACAGCTCTACATACCAGTTAAAGACATGGTTAAATGTATTTTGTGGTTGATTTGGCAAAAAGGTTTGCAACATCTGTGTGCTGTCATTTCTGTATGTACCTTCAGATTCTCTTGCTGCTGTCACAGGCGTATAATAACTATTTAAGATGTAGCTGATCCCTTTTGTCCCGTGCATTGCCAAGAGCAGATTTATAAACAATTAGCCAAGAAAACAGAGCACAGAGGTCTGCATCAGATACATCAGATTTTAAGCTGACAAAGCATTTCAGCATCCCTGCTGAAGTGTTAGTGACTAAGGGTACCATCAGGCCTGGAAACGTTGTAGCTATGTCCTCAACATACCCCCATGCTCCCTCAAAGTAATTTACATGCAACAGGTGTGGAATACAGCTCCAGAACATGAGAGATGGGCTCCTTCAAACTGTACTTTTTACAGCTGCTCTGGGGACTATCCAAACTCCCATCATCTCAAAGGGAAACACTTCTTTTGACAGTCTAAGACCTCACGAAAATCCATAGCATGAAAGCAAATTCCACTGTGTAATAAGACTAGGACTGGAGTTTCAATAAATATAGACCTAAATGTCTTCTTGTCTAGCTGCTCTTATAAGTTCCTTGAAGACAGGATGAAACATGACACTTGGTGCAGCACTTCTTCCACAGACCTCTTTGTAGTTGGCTTGATCTCTCACCTTCATGTAGTCCACATAGACTTACACTTAAAAAAATCTGTAGTGCATGTGGAAAGGTGAACTACCCTGAGAATGGGTTTTTCCTTGCCATGAAAGTGCATTCGAGATGAAGGCTTGCCTTTTAACAAATGCATTTGAACTTGAATTGACTTCCTTTAAAGAATTCGTAGAAAACTTATGCTCCAGTGCAATGGACATCACAAAAAATCATGGGCAGTACTCATTTCATTTAAAGTTCAAAGGACGGATCTAGCCCCCATTAATTAGTTTTCTAGTAAGAACAGAAATAGGACACTATGTCTAGGCTCTTTTACAGCAGAATATTAAAAACTGTAAAGGCCAAAATCACCTTATATTTGATTGATTGACAGCTGGTGTTATGCCAGCCTTCTAGTATTTATGTTAATATATTATCATTACAGTAAATTTCTATTCACAAACCACTGAAAATTTAATGCTATTTGCACAGCACAGAGCTGAGACCTTTCTCAGCTTTCTGTCCAGGCTACATCCTACATTGCCTAAAAATATTTTGTGGCCATGGAAGCAGACATCTTTTTAGGCTGAGAGGACAACAAAGGTTCTCAATTTTATGATGCAGAATACTTCTGTTCTTCAACGTTTCAAGATGTAATGGGGTGGCTATTAGGAGAAGGAAGACAACACACTGCAGGTTGCACAGGTTTGGGAAAAAGAGAAAAAATATTTCATAGGTCTCACTGCAGGTATAGATGCTGTCACCTTTTCAATTCATTATTGCCACTTACCTGGGATTAGCAGCCAAACACATAAGAAGACATAACAGATCCTGCTGCTATGTCTAAAATTAATTTAAACTTACCTTTTCTACATTAGACAACACTACACTGATAAGTACACCACGTTATCTCTAGGGGCCTTTAACACTTCCAGCCACATCCACAAGCGCACCTCAGCCTACCGTTTCAGTGCTTTAATACTAAGTCACTAACTGAAAATCAAGGTTGCTGACAGACATCCCAAAACTGCTTGCTTCAGCAGACCGATCCACACTGATGCAAATTTCACACAGTCATGTCACAATTAAATCTCCAATAACTAAATTTGATTACTTATATGTGGTAAATTTTATCATTTAAACAGGTACAGTTGCAGGTTTCGCAGGTGTACAATCAAGGGTAGCCCCATAGATTTCAATACAATGAGATAAAGAGTAATCGGCATGAAACTGAAGTATTGAACTCAGCTCTAAGATGCTTGGCATATATTTTGTTATTCTACATTCTGCTAAAAACCTAAATATTAACAATTTGCCGTAATTAACGCAGGTGGAGACTAAAGAAACAAAAGGACTCAGTTGTTTGTCAAAGAAGTCATGCAGATAGTGAATAGTGAAGAACTTATACACTACATGGGCAAGATAAATTCAGCTATTTAGAAACAGTTGGAGAAGGAAAAGCTTCCAGGTTATTTGTGCTATTCTGTAAATGGAAAGTAACACTGTTTTGTTTTTACAGAGACATTCAGTTCTTTTCTAAGTTGTGCATTTTCTGTGAAAATCATCAGCAACAAGTAGGAGTAATATGTCAGTACTTTGGCCCATGTATGAGTCCATAGCATATATTGTAATTTTGGTAATCTTTATGTGTTTGTAAAAGATAATATAAAAAAATGTTAAGCCTTTTTTCTTTTATTTTTCTAGCACATGTTCTTTAAAAGATTTATTTTTTTTCCTTGTATTTTGAATCACATCACTCACGTGGTTCATGAGTGAATGAACTAAATTCAGCTTCACTTTTATTAAGGGATGTTATCACAGTGCAAAGCAAAACTGACCATTCTCAGCATTAAAATACATACATCACATGCATGTTGATTAAACAATTGACACTTCATTTGGGAAAGACTTACAAATAAGAGCAATCTGTTTTTATAACTTCTATGCAGTGTTTGGTAGATGTCATACAGTGCCATCAGTACACCGAGCTTTTTATTTGTTCATTTCTTCTCTGTAATTTTACGATGGAATCTAAAAATTCCCTTATTGTTTGGTAATTGGATTATCGCTTTGAGCTATCTGGGCTTAATACTTGCATAGTATTGAATACATATTCAGAAAGCTAACGGGGAAGAAAATGAATGAAATATTTTGGATGTTAAAATGTCTCATAGAATGTCTGACTCCACCTGAACAGAGAAAGGCTGGCCTGAAATCAGTGTAAAAGTCTCAATATTGCTAGTCCCCCAGCATCACACAGAAAGCACTAATCTGTTTATTAGCATAATATCCTTAGTATAAATATCACAGTAGGATGGAAAGAGTAGTTGAGATCTACTGCACTAGGAGCAGTATAACATAAAAGACTGAGAATCTCTCCTCTGAGAAGGCTGGGCAGCTCGATATAGATTTAAAAAACAAATTACACACAAAAATGGTGTAGGGTAAGAAAGGGATTTGGGAAAGAAGGTAGAGTTTAAAAAAAATGTGTAGTAGGGAGTCAGAAATGTTTTCTAGTCTGTAACAGTAAACACAGCTGTGCACTATGAGAGAGTGGGGTTTTGAAGAGGTATTTTGGAGAACAAAGAAATTTAAGGATTGTGATCGTGAGTTATTCTTGCTGGAAAACTAGAGCAGAAGATTACCTGCCAGGAAAGTAAAAATCACCCATTCTTTAGCCAAGATTAATACATTTTCTACACATCTTTAAATGCCAGGCAATTGCTGTGTTCCCATCTGAATCATACATAAGAGAAGCATGAATTAAGTGACCTAGATAAAATAAAAACTCACTCCAGATTTCTATTAATGCTTAGCTCAAGGTTATAAATTGGGTTAATATTTTGGAATTTCATATACTTTTCCATTTATGGGTGACTTTATTAGCTGTAAAATGCAGTCCTTAATCACATTCGTAAATAAAGAAATCCACACTGAAACCTTTATATGTGTTAGCACACAATCTGCTCTTCCTGTGGGTCTAAATAAAGAATTGCAAAGCATACAAACTAATCTATCCTCTCTTTAATAGGAATTTCAGGCACACAACTGTTGTGCTGTTTCACTGTTGTCCTTGGATGAGTCCTGCTACCGCTCCCACACTTACAGAGCCAACAGTTCTCTGCATATGATTTGCAGTGCAGTAAAATAGATAATAAAAGAGGTGCTGCAAGTGTCGTAAAAGCATTTCTGTGGGAAGATTTCCAGTCTACTTTGGTAATTCTGTCCATTGCTTTTAAGTTTCTTCTCCATCTTGGAGAAGGGCTGGGTGTACTGTGAGGAGTAAGTATTCACATTCAACTACATAGCAGCAGAGCTAGACATACACTGATACTGAAAAAGACCATCTTGCCATCTCAATCAAGAGACATATGGGAAAAAGAAAAAAAAAAGTAGATGGAAAAAGAAAAAATAAGCACTCGTGCCACTGGAATGCAGATCTAATCAACATATGGAAATTTCCTTCTTAATTCCCCTGCCAAGTAGTTATGATTGTATGAAATCTGCGGCGTGCTTTCTCTCTTTGCAGCTGTGCCACTGTGACAATTCTGTCCATGCTCAGAGGTATAAGGAACCTGCATCCCCTGGAAATCAGCCTGAATATGAAAAAGAAAGTAATGGCTAGATTTCCAGCTTAAAAAGTGATGGCTACCATCCAACTCCTGGATTTATTGTATGCAGGGGACAAGGATAAGAAGAAACAAACCCGGGACTTCATATTTTAGGGGGCCCACTCTGTAGATGGCAACTGTCTCATGCAATCTTGGACAAACTATTTCCCCTTTGTCCTCATCACCTCCAGCTGAAGAGCAGGAATAAGGCTTCCTTGCCTCCCAGGTACTTCATGAAGGCAGACACACTGAGACCTGCACCTGCAGGAATGCTCCCAGGACAAAACCACATAGGGCCGTGCAATAGCACTTGCTGGCAGCTTCTGGAAGAGCTTCAGCAAAGTTGAACTGTTGAGGTGGAGTTAGTGAATTACGTGTCATGCTCACAAGTTATTCCACACAAACAAATCTGGAAAATAGCTGATATGAACACTGTTGATGCAAATTACAGAGAGAAGAGAGGACTTTTATATTTTTTTTTTAATTACAAACTTTCAGTCTACTAGCTTTTACCAGAACCAAACCTACCATTGAAAAATGACTCAGGTGAGGGAGGGGAAAAAAGCTCATTAGAAA
Organism: Bucorvus abyssinicus; assembly: GCA_009769605.1. Lineage (NCBI taxonomy): Eukaryota > Metazoa > Chordata > Aves > Bucerotiformes > Bucorvidae > Bucorvus > Bucorvus abyssinicus. The sequence continues at coordinate 51,407,846 of CM020063.1, forward strand.
AGTTGCCTTCCTAAGGGAGATCTGAAGATGAGATAAGATCCCTATTTATATGCATTTAAAAATAATTCTACTGTCTGGAGCTCAGCAGTGTTGAAAGAGATATGCATTATAATCAATCCACACATTTTACAGCTGCTTACATGCTATTTAAGTAAAAAAAAAAAAAGGTGTATTTTCGCTTTATTCTGATTTAAAGCATTAATAAATCATGTTCATTCTATGTAGAATATTACACAGATTTCATATTTTTGAACAGAAAAGAGGTAGGCAGAATGTGCCAGAAAATAAGGAAAATCTATATTTTTCCCTATTGAATGAAGCACTCCACTCCAAGAGCAAATGTTTTATACCCTAATATAACCTGAAGCACTAGTGCACACTAAACAAAAATGGCGAGTCACAAGAGGCTTTGCACTTAAATCATGCATCCCAGTGCTATCATCTAACGTTAATGCCTTCTAAAAGTAGGATTTTAGCCTTGCACAACAGCATCTACGACTCTTGTTCAGCAATCTGCAGTAAAACCTATCTCTCCATCAGCCACACTTATAGATCATAGCTGTAAGAGTAGTCAGTAGCCTGTCTTTGAAGGAAAAAACCATAGCTTAGAACCTACGGTTAACTTCAATACAACAAGTCTTCCAATAGAAAATGTGCATTTGCTTGGCCCAAATATTTTAGGGCCAAATATTTTCCTTAATGACAATTTCAATTCTAGAGACATGTGTCACTCATAGTCCTGGATTTCTACTCGTCCGGTGAAGAGTTGCTTGCTCCTTAGAGCAAATGTCACTGCTTATCTGTAAAATAAAGCCTTTCATGCTAGACAGGAAAGGCCACATGAGAGTTTATGACTCTTACAATCCAGTATTTCATGGGTAGGTCTTTGAGCAGATAATACACTGAAAAGCATCCATAATGCAACAGGCAGCTCTTTCTCATGATGACAGGAAATCAGCCTATGTTCTCAAACTTCCACAGCACTTATGTGCTACAGCCACAGAATTAAGCCAGCTGCCCACATAAGAGCCACTGCAACACAGCAAAACAGTGATGACTTGTTATAATTTTGTCAGAAAATATGTCTCTTCGTCCACGTAAATTTGACAGGAATACAGGTGGAAAAAAGAGAATGTAGGCAGCAGAGGCTGGCAATGTGCAGGAATTCATTGCATAATAAACATGCTAGTCGTTCTATAAGTTGTTTAGTGCTGTCACATAGAACTCAGCAGAGGATTATTATGCTGTAAGATGGCCCCCAAAGCATGTCAAATTATTAATGTTAAGTTCTTTTGCAGGGTTTTGCCTAAGGGCTATTTCCAGACCACACTATAGAGGAATTTGTCTCCTCAGACATTTACTAATCTCTGCAAAGAAGGAGGCAAGCAAACACATCAGGACTCTAAGAGACACCTCTGTCATACAGTTTGGCTGGTACAAACCTACATACGGAGCTGCTACAGCTGTCTTGTCTAAGGATAGACAATGTCCTCCTTTCAGTCCTCCCGTGTTCCTGATTCAGCTCAGATTTGTCGAGGAGACAGTAACAGTATACACACATATTTTCCTTTCTCATGGCATTCCCTCCTTCAGCAGCATCACACATGGATGCTTTTTTGCGCAGCAGACACTTGGTTTGTTACTGTAGTGCTAAGTAGAGCAACTGAGAAAGACTGAACTGCTTGGGCTTTATATGCTCAACTCTCATTGCCTTTGAATTGTGCAGCAATGATAAAATCCTGAGTGGTGACAGTTCCTTGGCTGCTCAAGCCAAAAGGATTATTTTTGGAGTTAAGCAGGTATTAGATTTTGCCCACGATGCTCATAAACAAATTGCGGAGTCTGGATGCTAGAAGAGAATTTTATGGGAAAAGATGGGTTTATGAGGACAGAGGGATTTTCTACGCAGATGTCACTGATGTGCAGAAGTGACCTAGGTTTAACACCTCATTTAAATAGTGGTTCTTTTCAGCAAAACAGACTGTCTGGAGGAAGGTTTTCTTCATTAACTCACTTTATAATCCATTTCCTTAATGAATGGGAGAAAGAACATCTATTACAAAGAAGATCTATGTCATCAAAAGCATATTATTTGGTTTTGGCTTCTACATGATTGCAAAGTTACTATTAAAATGATTGAAATTATTTGCAACAAAGCACTCTGTCGGTCCACCCAATAAAGATCACCAACCTAAATAAACCATCCACAACAAAAAAAGGCTTATTTCTGCCTACAGCTACAAAGCAGTCGAGCAATGAAGAATGGCATAATCGAATGCTTACAAACCAAAACCAACTAATGGTCCTATTATTGTGCAATTCTGTCTTTTTGTATATATTGTTAAAGATAAGGGTAAAACATTGCTTGTAAGGATAAGATTTTCATTAAAATGCATATTACATGGTTCTTACAGACTACATTTCAGTACAGATCATTATTAACATGATTAAATAAAAATTCTATCATTAGAGATAAAATATAGCTAAATGTTTACTACACCAATGTACTTCTGTTAAGCTAAAGTGCTTTGCATAGGCTAAGCATATTCAGTTAGATGAAAAAAACATAACATACAACTATGTTCAAGTCTCCAAAAGGGAGTGCATTCCTTGGTCAAAACCAACTTACTTGTCTGTAAGCAAGTGGTTAAAACAAAAATTGCTTCCAATTTAAATGTTTTCATGGTATTTGCACTTGAGAAATGCTCTCCTTTGTCATCATGGGGGAGTACTCTGCTGTTCTATGCAAAACAAAATCTGAAGCAGGAGAGACAAAAAATCCATCTATTATTAATTAGACATAAATTATTCCTAATCTACACACAGTGCTTAATCCCTGGCTCACAGAAATGCAAATTGTGCTTCAGAAACAATATATTAACAAGCCATTTGTCAGCAGCAGACAGGAGCCCAAGCTCAGTGTAAAATATAGAATAAATGCTTCAAGCTCATTCCAAATAACATGCTGATTGAGGGTTTACCCTGAACTATAGAGAAACACAAGACAGAAAACTGTGCAAATAAAATAGTTCACATTGTTAGACTGTTCATCAGTTCAAGGGTGGGGAAAAAAAATCACCAAAAACGTGCTTCAAAGTTCACACTTAGCCTCCTTATAAATAGTAAATATATCCCTCTCGATGATTTACAGTGCTCTAGGAGGAATAATGAAAACAGGAAGCTAAACCACTGAATAAACCTAAGCAAGGCCTAATCACTATTCTGCTTCTTTTTCCACAATGATGTTTGCAAAAAAAAAGTTAATGAAATCAACAGCTTGTAAGTTTGTAACACAAATGTAAGTAATGCAAATGCTGAAGAGCTGCAGTGGTAAAGAGTATTAAAAAAGAGTTCCCGCAGGCATCCTCTGCTTCCAGGCTTAAGCACCATGTTCCAGAGAAGATAAATTTTTCCTTGTAGTGAAGCTATGCCTAAGAAATGTTTTGTAGACCTTACTTCCCAAGGATGGAAGCAAGATACACTAACTGAACAGCTTACCTGATCCACTCAGGGAATTCCTTTGTGAAATATAGGAAAAATGGGAAAAATGGCTGAAAAATGTTCCTAAAAGCTTCACTTGATTATTTTTTTTTTCCTACATGGAGTCAAGTAAAAAAATTTCTGTGATATTTCATTATCTCATCAAGTTTGAGAGAAACATTTCCAAGCTTGGGAAGAGGTGAACACGTGAAGACTCTACCTTTTGTGTAATGTGCTGTTCATTACAATTTGAGCAGAAAGAGTATTTTTCTCCCTAATATCTACAGAGATAATGCAGAAAAAGTTGAGTAACTAGGAAAAAACAGCTGCCTTCATTAATGACACTGATGCCTCAACTACTGTTCTTTCTACCTTCGCAGTCTTTGTAGGTGTCACAGGAATATGCAAATGCTCTCTGTTGCTGTGATGAATTTAACTGTCTAGTTAGGGCAGCTGCACCAGAAAAGCGGGATAAAGGACACTACAGAAGGAGGAGGCGTCTGTGAAATTCATGCAAAGCTGATCCCAGTAGTACTAGCTTTAATGAGTAGGAAATGTTTTATTGCCAGACACCAGAAAGAAATGTCAGCTCAGGACAACTGCCAGGCAAAATTTCTTGGAGACGTATAAGCAAATACATGAATTCCCTGGCTATAGAAAGAGAGGCGCAAAGTCCTCTGGTAGTATGTTGTGACCAAAGGATTTCACTTGTCACCATGGGGGAAACGAAATTAACTGCATTACATCTTACACTGTGAGTATATCACAGTATTTGAATTAAGCCATTTGGTATTTAACAGCCAGAGGATATTCCTAGGGTGAAGATACATGTGCTGCCGTTCTCAGAGGCCATTTTCCCAACAGTTCAGATAAATAAAGCTTCCATATACCGTTAGCTAGGATGGCATATAGGGCACAGAGCTCCTGGAGGAATACAAGTGGTGGCAAAACAAACAAACAAACAAACAAAAACCCCCAAACAACAATAACAACAAAAAAACCCCAACATTTTGCAAGACCATTAATACTAAGAAGACCAAAGATTTTGCCTGCTTCTTGCTGAATAGTGAGTTACCAACACGACACTGAAAGCCTATGTGTTTGGTATCTTTTTAACTTTCATCTTCAATAAAATATCTGCAGACTGTGAAAGGAAGGAGATATAAGCTCTCAGACGAAACCAGTCTTTGAGTACTGAGGAAGAGTTCAACTATAGAGAGCTGCCAGGAGTTAAAGGCAGTTTCCTGACCTTTCTCACGGAGGCAGGAGAGAGTCCAGCAGATTAGAGAATCACAGTTGCATTTTCCATCCTTAAAAAATCAGGAGGAGGAGTCAGGAAGCTATAGATGAACTGCTTAACTTTCACTGACAACATATACTAAAACGAATAATAAAGCATCTATAAAACATGAAATAAGTAGGAGGAACTGAATTTATAAAGAACAAGTAGCATCAAATTAATTAATTTCTTTCCGTGATAATGGTAACAAGCCTTGTGGATAGAAGTGTCTGAATATGTCATATATCTTAGCTTTAGTACAGTTTTTGGCATTATAAGATGCTTCCGAGGGAGCTAGGGAAACAGCGCCTTATGAAACTACAATGAAGCTGTCCTTGCTGGAAACCACATAGAAACCACACAGTGGTGTTCACCACAGCACTGCAAGGACTCATTAAACAGAGTGCTGCTGCCATCACACCGTGCTAAATACTATACTGCTTTATCAGTATAAATATTCATCATGAAAATCCAGACATGAAACTTGTCAGGGTGGTGCGTATTCACATATACTGGAAGACAAAGTTGCATTTAGAAATTGGAGAAACACTTTGAAAAATACTGTTCAATTCAACAAGAAAACGTGCAAAATTTGTAAATTTGTAGAGAGGTATAATATGTCTGGAAGGAGGGTGGAACACCATGGTGTGGAGAACCGGATCTGTAGAAAAAGATTTGGTAGAAAACAACTTCATGAAGTAGTTGCAATTTCTGTGGAAAACACCTTCATCACAGAGGGCAATGTAATTATCAGGAAGACAAGAGAATTCCCAAGTACTCCCACTCTGTTCTATATTGCTAATACCAAATCTGGGCCCTGTCCAGTTTAGGGTAGTCTGAGTCAAGGAAACTACTGATCACTTAGAGAAATGAATGGATCTATGAAATGGGGAAATAGTTAACTCACTAGGATCTTTAGCCTACAAAAGACTGAAGGGACAAAAAAAGCTTTAAATAGTCAAAAAATATTTGAAGAATGTTCATCATGGAGTAAATGAATAACTCCTTCATTGGGTCTTCTGGGAACGAAATGGGCTTATGTTGCAGGTATTTAGATCAGAGACAGTGAAAATCTTTCTAACAGTGAGGATAGCTAACAGCTGGAATACTTTGACTAAGGAGATTGTTATACAATCTGCCTTGCACTAATGAGCTCTCTATCATTTAAAATCAGCCCAGAACACATACCCCCAAATTCTCCCAGTACCTTTTAAAGATCCATCTCCTAGCATAATAAACGCCTCACCCTCTGATTTACTGCTGGAGATACTGCTATTATGCTGCAAAAAGAAACTATCATCCAAGGATCTGGCAGAGCAGTATACTCCTGTCTCCTTTGTGCTACACACGCACAGCCTGCACAACACCAATCAGCATAAGCCTACTACTGAGCGTATGATATTCATCACACGTGCTGTCCTCCCTCCATGAAATGCATTCTTAGATCATATTCTAATTTACGACAACATTTTCTCTTGGCTTCTGAGAACTGCCTGATACAGAAATACACAATGTCACAGCAATGACAATTGCTGCTCCACAACTATTCCCAGTGAAAGTCAATTGAATTTCAATTTCTTTTAGTGGGCAAAGCCAGGAGGAGCCAATTATCTTTCCTTTAACACTGTGCAGTTTTACCTCAGGCATCACTTAAGTTCCAAACAAAAACATTTCAGATCCTGCTTGCAACCTTCCTGATATGTTGCTCCGACTCCCAGAAGCGGTACTCTATCAAGGGGGGGTTACACTAAATACCAATAACCATATCAGTCATATTAGAAAATAAACAGAATATTATATATTCTAAATATCACACATAAAAAGAAACACATTCAAAATTTCATGTGTTTGTTCTTTGTTTCACAAACTATGCTGAAAAGCATTGCACTGAGTTCTCCCTGTCACAACTTATTAATGATGATGTTGGTGTGATTCTTTAAATTTTGGACCTAATTCCCCAGTCTGGAAGAAATTTTGGGTCTTCTCTACACCAGGATGAAAGATTATCGGTACACCATGAACGCTGCACACACAACAGCTACTCCCATGAGTTTATGGGATCATGTCCTTCACGTGCGTATGCTAAAACCATGGAATTACTGAGAAGCATTTCCAACAGTCTACTGGTTGCCTCAGCTTCCTGCAGTATTGAGGGTATAGATCTGAAAACCCAGAGCAGATGTGCTCCCTCAGTTTGAGTTAGTCAGGATGCGTAACAGTTGGACTCTGTCAGTGGAGCCGATGCCATTCTCAGAGTCAGCTGAAGGTGGGGGGAGCTGCAGTCTGAAAGTAAGCTCGTAGGCAAATTAAGAGCATTAGTGACTGAAATGGAAAATTCTTTTTAGGTCATTATGATTTAAAGATATTATTGATACGAAGTAAGCAATACAAGTCACGGCTTTTTAAATGAGGTCATAACGGCATTACAATGGGTTTCAAGCCACATTCTCAATGCTACAGCTCACATTGTGAAAATTATGAAGCAGATTATGCACAACCCAGGAAGCAAAGAAATATGCTGTTACTTTCTTAACAATCACTCTAATTGCAGACATGTCCATCTATCTATCTCTCGATCTCTTTTTTTTCTGCTTCTCTTGTACGGTTGTATAATTTCCAAAATTTGCTAGTATGAGGTAACAGGGGCACCTTTGCCCATTTCCTCAAACATGCCTGGTCTGGGCTCGAGGCAGCACTGATATTCAAAGAAAAATTGGCTATTGATTTCAACAGATACAGACTACAGAATTCCAACTTCTCTTCACAAGGTTTATTTTAAAAATAAAGGTTTATTCTTACTGAAACACTGAGGTTTATTCTAAAAATCAATGTCTGATTTTCATATATAAGGTTCAGCATTATTTCAAATCATTATTTTTACCATTCCTCAGAATTAAGCTGGAGCAGGAGACTTCCAAAATAGAAAGGAAAGCAGTAAGTTTTGCCATTCCCATTAATTTTCATTAGAGGTTAACACAGGAACAAAAGCAGACTGAAAAAAAAAGGAGCAGAAATTTCTTACGGGGCAGTTTCTCAATGATAACTTAACTGACATTGCCTTATTTCTTAACATCACAATTCACGTTTTGGCTAAATGAAAGGATTATCTGTCAAGAAGCTATCTAAAGATGTCAGACAATCACAATTTTCTAGTAAAATTAGAACACATGAACTTCCCTTCCCCTTTTTTTATTGTGTCTGTTGAATCAGCAGCTTCACACCAAGCAATGGCTATCATTTCTCTTTCTCAATAACTATGTAAAAAATCAGGCTCATCTAAAACGTCAGAAATGCTCTATGATATGAACTGCAGAGGTTTATAGGTTTTGAACAAGATTTTTAGACATTTAGGGGAAAACGCCCATATTTCAAAGTGTATATATGGTGCTAGGAAGAAAACAGATCTGACCACCCTGCAGTCTGAAGAAGGAATAATTGTTGTTTATTATATAAGGGAAAGCAATAGGCATTTATCCCTGTACACAGGCAAGCATAGGTGAACAACCACGTCATCAGCCTGTGAGCAATGTCTGTGAATCCAAATGGGATACTGAACTGGTGTTTTGCAAGGCACAGAATCAGCGTAGCTCCATGGTCTAAAACTGTGCCATGCATTCTCCACAGACTAGTTTCCTGGTGCAAACACTGAGATATATTCAGCCCCTGAGGGCTTGCCCTGATTTCAACCTTCAGTAAACCCACAATGGTGCATCTAACCCCTGGTACCATGCTTAGTTAAGCACCATCAGTGCAAATGGTGGCACAGCCTTCAGGAAACTAGAAACTGCAGTAGGACAGCTGCACAGGAGCCTGTCTACAGCTGGGTAAATTTGGGGTAAATAGTCCATTCACAAAAATACTAAGGGGTTTGTCTATGTATAAACGTGTGAGTTCTTCAGCGCATGTCTCTCCCGATGGTTCTCCAGTAAGGCAGCTGTAATAGCGTGACTGAGGAGAGAACTGCAATAACCAAGGTCAGCAAAATATAACTCAGCCCACCTGTACATCCTCTAGAATGAGAGCTAGAGATGACATACTACACTCTACATCTATACAGCCTTTCAGAAACGAATCATCCAAATAAGATCCAAGTTAAAAGCTTCTAAAAGGAAGAATATCAAGATACACATGACGAAGCACATGGTGTTTAGCATAGGGTAGAATCAGGCTGTAGGCAACCGAAGCTGGACAAGATGATAACTGTCCAGCATTTCCTTGCACTCTTTCAGCAGACCCTAAAGATTTCACTTCGTACTTGTGGGAGTAATCAGTGGTCCTCTTTTCACACTTTAGATGCTAGGGTGATAGAAGGTTGAGGTGGGGAGGGGTAGAGAAATATCCTTCTTATTTTCAGCTATAAACTTCAACAGTCTTCAAGCCTGTATATCCAGCATTTTTTTCTGAACATGATGAATGATCCAGCAGTGATCTCAACTGTCTTACTAAGTATATGTTTATATGAGAGAGCACAGGAGGATTCTTTAGCATAATGACTCCACTGAGAAAGGGAAGCTTAAAACTATCACCTTGCGGAGTGTGCTGCCATTAAGCTTGAAAAATAAAGAAGCAGTTTCTATAGGGGCTTGTAATGTTCCTTTCTGGCCTCTGCTTGCAGGGACTCAGAGCTCATGAAAAATTTACACAGCTCAGGAAGGCATGGCAGTTCCAGTATGTCGGCTGTCAAGTTAATTTATGGATGTGTATAATTGTGTGGTTGCTTTTCCTCTGGAAAGATGAAACAGCTGAGCCCAGAAAGATTGGTATCTACCCTTTCCAATATGCAGAGACAGATATTTTCAGGGTATGAAAAGAGAGAGAACAGAGAGGCATCTGTGCAGCCACTAAGACTGCAAGGTATAAAACTGTATCAGTGAATATACTTTCTAGATGTAGGGCTCTAATCATCAGCAACTTACAGGTCTGTATGGCAACTGCAGACAGGTTCAGAAAGAGCGCCGTACCCCAAGGATAGCAGAATTCTGCCTACAGACAACACAAGCAGGCAGAGTGCTTTCCAATGAACTGAGGAAATGAAGGCTTTCTTTACTCTAGCCTCAGTACTAGCTCTGAAATGGAAGGGGATAGAGGATAAAGCCATGCCCTAACTAGCTGTATTCTTTTTGTGCAGGGGATATCGCTCATGTGATGAATCCCAAGGGCCTGCAGGGAGCATCCTTACTGAAGCACACAAAAAGGGAGCAGTCCTGTTTCGATCTCCACACCCTCTAAACAGGCATGCCAGTGGTGTCTGATTCTGTCTTTTATTAATTGCCAACCTATGAGGTCAAATATGTTTTAATTAATTCTCAGTTAATTACACTAGTTGCTAAGGGCAATGGTTCCAAGGAAAATGGGGGAAACTATTTCTATGTTTAAAGAAACACAGCTGCCTGTGTACAAGTGCTGTGCACAGTGACCCTTTAATTTGACGAACAAAGGCTTCGTCTAAACTGTGGAAGCTGGAGGCACTTTGCAGTTCCCAACTCTGAGGCTACAAGTGAAGACCACATGCCAGAATGAGTCCAGCACACTGGGTATTCCTGGTCTTCACCACGGTTTCTCCTGGAGGGAAATCCAGAAAGGAGAGGAAGGAGGAAGTTGTGTTGCATGCCATCACACCTCCCCCTCCAGGAGACTGGGGGGAAAAAGGATGAAGATTAGAATGCATCATAGAGCTTGCACTTAGACACAGGATTAAAAGGTTAGATTTACTTTGGTACATTGATAGCAAGGAAGAAATGAGGCTTCAAATCCTTTCAGTGACAAATATACAGCCCTTGGATTTCAAAACTAAGTCAGTATTCTGAAAAGCTCTCCTGAAGGATTTTGTCTGCAGCTCTACCATGTGCTTGCATAATATCTGGCTTACAAAAATGCATGGATATGCATACCATGCATATATACCCCATCAGTTATCACCATTCACATCATTCAGCATTATCTCCTGCCTCAGTTTTCCCTCGGTCAGTCAATGCCTGATTTTGGAACATCTTCCAGCTACCTGAGCAGAGAACCTCTTATCCCGATCCCACATATTGTAACTGCAGCCTCCCTGGCACAACCTTCAATTGTAGTCATGCAGAGTGTCACCTAACAATGTAATTGGAATTGCTCATGAAGATACTGACATAGAATATTAGAAATGGAAGAAGTATCCCAAGATAGGATGGTGTGTGTGTGTGTGTGTGTTTAGCAATATCCCGATCACAAAGATATAGGCAGACTTTCTGTTCACAATAGACAGGACTGATCTTGTCCTTACTTAAGTCTCTGCAGTTAGAAACTCCTGTCATCTTAGTGTACTGATATGGGTGTATACAAAGGAGATCACATGTGAACCTGAGAATTTATGAAGAGCCCAGGTTCAGACACCAAGTCTTTTTAACACTGGCTGAAAAGATGGAGTTTAGGAAATAGTCTCATTTGTCTTATTCATCTAACAGCAATTAATATGAAGCTGTAATTACAACTAGGACACATAAAAGTTGCTATATTTAATTAATAAATTTAAAGTGGAGGTGATTGAAGGCTTTCGAGACATAACACACAGTATTGCCCTTCTATGTGCCTGTGGATCACTCTTCTTTTGACTGCTACTGCAAATGGGATGTCATTCACAGCAAGGATGTAAATATGTATGAGTTCTTCTGTGGCATAAAAAGTTTCAATCATCCAGCCAGGTAATCTGTGATCAGTGTAATTCAAACACTCACTTGCACATGGGTGAATTACATGCAAAGCAAACACCCTGTACTCAAAGAAACACACAAAAAACCAAATAAACAAAACCCCTTTGTTGATTTCACTCATTTTACTGTAAGTAAACCTGCTACTATACTTTGACCAGCAGGAAACTTAGCCCTCTGAGCTACGAGGTCATACATAGCTCATATGCTAGGAAAGAAGTGGGCTTCGCATTTCAATGCTCTGCAGCAGCTAATAATTCCTGGCAGTCATGGGCCAAGTACTGAAATTCCTCATCACTCAAACACTTCCTGATATATTTAATTTCTCATACAGAAGATTATTTGCTGTGGTATCTCTGCACCTGCTCTGGTTTGAGTTAGAACAGAACTAATTCTGTTCGGCCTCTTTCAAGTGACAACACTTCCTGAAATTAACAGCATGTTTTTGCAGGCAGTGTCTGCTTTGAGAAGGGATAACGCTGGATGTTTACAGTCACTACCAGGGACTGGGGTGCAGGAAGGCTCTTGCTTAGACTTTCTGCTCTGAAGGCCAAGGTCACTGCTAATCTTTTGTACCATGCTGGGGGTGCCGTAAGTAAAGGTGCCGCAAGTAAAGGTGCCGCCTGTGGGAAGGAGTGGACAGGACAGGTGACCGTACACCGACCAACGAGGTGTTCCATCCAGCATATGGTATAAAGCTGAGGGATCACGAGGGTCAATCTTCTTCCTCTCTTCTTCAGTGGCCAGTGTCCAAGGAGGACTCTGTCTGTTCTGCCTTCAGTCTTAATCCGTGCATTCCTGAATCCAGTTTCAGAATCCAGCTCCTGCATAAGGTTCCTGTCTGCTGCTGAGCCCAGCCTGGGCCTTCCTCAGTGCCTGTCCACAGCAACAGTGGTGACGGTGATGTGGTTCCCATCAGGGTATTGGTATTGTATATATTTGTATATTTCATTGTTATTATTCTCATTAAAGCAGACTTACTTTTCTTTCCCAGTCCATAAGTCTCTCTCCTTTATTCCCTTTCTCTTCCCCTTTGGGGAGGAAGGAGGGGTAATAGAGAACATCTGCCCAGCCCTGACCCTTGACAGCACCTTTGAAAGCTCTTGCCCAAGGAACTACCTTTTCTCTTCAGCCATTCTAAATCTGATCCTCAGCTTTGGTAGAGTATCACAGTGCAACTGACTTTGATAGATTTAAATAGTTCATGTGTGCTAATGCAGATTGTACTTAGTGTAATATCCCATTACAATGTGTGAAACACTACACTTGTTGAAGTGAGTCGTTTTAAAATCCTTTTAAAAAAATTAAAAATAAGTAATGAATTATGCAAAAATTCCAAAAGAATCCTCTGGGATTTAGTAATGAAAGACCCATAATTCCTGCATAGATTTTGCAGTGGGAGAGACCATGGTTTCGGGGTTTTTTTTCTTTTTTTTTTTTTTAATTTTTTTTTTTACTTGAACAGCAATACCTGTCACTAATACAAATTACGTTATACCTTGTCAGCTTTTAAAGGTTCAGGTTTTAAAGCCTGAATTTCTGCCTTTCAATATCCTTAATTTATTTCAGAGCTGAAGCTCATATGCAGATCTCACACACCACTGTGTAATTGACTTCAGCCCCTTTCCTCACATAATAAATAAATTAGATAATATTAGAGCCTTTAAATTAACAAAAGGTTAAATAACATTTTATGAGTTCCCTTGGTGATTTTCTGGCCTGCACCACGTTTTCCATAATACATCATTATAGCAATAGCACTCTGCAGTATTGTAGCTGTATTACAGCAATATTATTATGGGAGAGCTGCTGCTTTGAGATGCCTATTAAACAGGTTTCAAGAACCCAAGAGCCCCCAAACAGTCAATAAATTGTACATTATCCAGGATTGCTCAGTGAGCTATAGCAGGGGTCACATGACTTTAAGCAAAGCTGGAATCTGTCTATTCCATTTCCAGGAACTCAACCATGCTGGAGAAATTGGAAGCAAGCCCTTGCCTTATCAAGGTGTTGGAGGGTGGTCTTTCTTGGTCATAAAAACCCCCTAATACATTCAGTGTGACCTAAATCTTAATTTTCTTTATTTTGTTGTTACAGCAAACAACAGATGTTCTTACCAAATATCTTACTTATGCATCATCCTCAAAACATCTTAGAAGGACACAACATAATGATGTGAATATTTTTGAGTATTAATTGGAAACTCTAAAAAGCATCAGGGGTCCATTCTCTATTTCTGAGAAAATAACTGCTAGGATGTCTTCTGCTTGTAAAGTGTAAAACCCACTTTTAATTTTTTCCTTTTTCATGCTCCACCATGTTTTTAATTTCTGTCTTTCAGTCCCCTCTCTAATGCACTTTCTGCCTCCTTCCTACCACACATCAGCCAGAAATAATCAGAGGAATAGCCCTATTTCAACTAAGTTCTTGAATCTCAAGGGTTTGAATAAACTAAAAGTTAGGAGGCCATATATGTCAAAATTTCTCTAAATGAACTCTCTAGAGTACTTTGATTTACTATGGTGACTTCATCCACCTCTGTGAAATCTAGTGAGAATATGTTTTAAGCATGATTCATACTCAGCATGTTTTCTATGGCCATGTGTAATCAAGTGGCATATACAAAGCATCAATTACTGTGTTAGTCCTCTAGCAGCTGACTAGTTAATATCTGAACATGTAGAATTTCAAGGTGAGGTGCTGCCTACCGCAAACCATTTTGATCACATATATTTTCTTGGTTTGAACATCAATTTCTTTTTCTTCAGATACTCCACCGAGCAAGTGCTGTGTACAATTACAGAAAAATAAATGTAAGGATATCTATGAGCAGTATGTCTACCAGTACCTATCACTATGGAATGGCTCACACACAAAGATGTCTGTGAATGTGAGTTATAATATTGCTCCTTCCTGCATTGACAAGAACATTATCAAATTCAACCTTTCCTCAGGCAAGAACTTGGCATATCAAGGTTCTTTAATCCACTCTAAACAATTCATGAATAGGGATGTTAATTATTGCTAAATCTGTCTTGTGAAGTAGAGTCTGCACTTGAAAACCTCTCATCTTTTCTTTCAGGCAAAGACACACTAAATTGCCTGGAAGCCACTGAAGGCCTGAATTCATGTAGGCCATCACAAATAGTGTGGGCCACCACTTACCACCTATGTTACAGGAAAAGTCATTAATTTTACTTCCTTTATGCTCTTACATGAAAAACATCTTACGCTGCACAAGAGAGAATTACCACCAAAGAAAAAAAAATGAAATTCATCCTGCCTTTCTCTTCCATTGGTCTTCTTGTATTTATGCCTTATTTGTAAATATAGCTTTGAATTTCTTTATATGCTTTGAATCCCACCACTTTAAGGAGTAACACATATTAGCTATTTTAACAACTAATTAAGAAGTAGCAGGAAAGCCATTTTCTGGCTTTCTGTAAGCAAACCCACTAAATCCTCATCAGCCTGGAGAAAAAAAAGGGACAGAGCATGGCCAGCTAACTATCACTGGGATAATTTTCTTCTGCAGTTAAATATGATTCCTGAAATGCATTCAGAGAATACTGACAGGAAACATTGAGCATAAAAAAATGTACTATGAATTCAGAATGAGTGTTTATGCCTAGTTGGGAAGCCCTATGTAATCTACTCAGATTTGCTGAGGAAGACAATGGCCAAACCACACCCTCTATTTGCACAAAATATATGTTAAAATTTAAACTCATCTCAGTATATAATGCAGATATTATCTAAAGCCACTGTTGGCAGAAAAGGGAAAGCTTACTTTTGACAGAATTATGAGCAGCAAGTCTTCCTGGGTGTCTTCAGGACAGAGCAGGAATTTAGTTGACAGTGTTTTGTGTTTGGTGATGACATCTTATCATTCTCAATATAGTGCTGAATATCTCCTTCATGGAAACCAGTGGGCTTTTTCAGGGACCTGTGCTGTTTTTCAGTCTCTCCTGGACTAAATGCAAAAGTATTCAAAGGCTGTAGGCCAGGGACTCAGCTTTGTAATCCAGCCTCGTTCCAGTGAGAGAGGGAATGCAATTTACAGCAGCTATGGGTTTGCATCTGAGAGGGCTTTGAGATAGATCCCAGCTAAATGAAGTTTGCCTGCGGATGGACTGCACTACAAAGTTGTAGACCTGCACGACATAGTCACTTTTCCCTTTGACTTTCTAAACAAGATGAAATGGGAATCATCCTAAAAGAATTAGGAGTCTGCACCATTCAATCGTCTTAACCATTGTGGGATTTTTACTTTGGATCTAGCCATTTTTAAATTTCTTCCACAGATTCCACATACACTGTGTCATGGGTTAAGGCTGCTCCAGCCACTAGACAGATGGCAGATGCTCTCTATTAACTCCCCCTCCATTCCCAAAGGGGAAGAGAAAGAATAAAGCAGAGAGATGTACGGATTGGAAAAGAAAACTAAAACTGCTTTAATGAAAATAATAACTATAAAATGAAATATATACAAATATAGACAAAATCAATACAGAAACCAGCCCCACTGATGGCAATCACATCACTGTCACCACTGATGATGTGGGCAGGCACTGGGGAAGGCCCAGGCTGGGCTCAGCAGCAGATGGGAACCGGATGCAGGAGCTGGATTCTGGAACTGGATTCAGGAATGCATGGGTTAAAATTGAAGGCAGAACAGACAGAGTCCTCCTCAGATGTCAGCCATTGAAGAAGAGAAAGATTGACCCCATGTGATCCCTCAGCTTTATATCGAATATGACGTCTATGGGACGGAACACCTTGTTGGTCAGTGTAGGGTCACCTGTCCTGTCCGCTGCTCCCCGCAGGTGCAGCCTCTCACTTACTGCACCCCCACCGTGGGGCACAGGATTTAGCAGTGACCTTGGTCTGCACAGCAGCAAGTATAAGCGAGAGCCTTTCTGCATCCCAGCCCCTGGTAGTGACTGTAAACATCCAGCGCTGTCACTGCTAGGAGCAGACACTGTCTGCAAAAACATGCCGTTAACTTCAGACAGTGCCGTCACTGAGCAGAGATAGAGCTGAAAAGTGAAATCACTGAACAGAATGAGTTCTGTTCTAACTCAAACCAGGACATGTTAGAAAATTAAAATGCAAAGGAGTTGATGCGAAGGTTCTTGACTAAAATGTAATACCTGCTGTGGGATGCGGTTACTCCCTTGCAAAATGTCTCTGTATAAGAACAAGATAACTGGTGGAATCTCTTTACGATGCAAATGGTTTGTATTAAGAAGCAACTTTGCAAAAAACAGTTACTCAAAAGCTTCTGCTCTTGGGCTCCCACTGTTTGTAGTGAAGCACTTCTGATGAATACTAGTAGATAACACAGTAACCTGTGTTTGTAGACATAAGTAATAGCAAAGATTTGCTCCAGGGGTCAATAGCAACTATGGGACCTTTAAACAACATAGGTTTGTTGTTTTTTTCATATTGCTTTGTGACATAAAACACAATTATTACTGGGAGATTCCATGAAAATGTCTGTAGCTGATGGGTGTATTTGATCATTTCTGCAAAGTCTCTTGGTTTGGTTAGCTGTTTAGCATTTTTGTATTAAAAGCTACTCGCATTTTTATGTTTAAAAAAATAAATGGGATCTAATTCACTTTAGACTCCTTATTTTGCACAGAAGCCTGCCTACACTTCATTGAACAGGACGTGTTATGGCCCACCTTTGATCACTAACTCAAAGTTAGTATAGTGTATACATTGGCATACACCTCGCAGGGTCACAGAATGTCTGGGGTTGGAAAGGACCTCTGGAGGTCATCTGCTCCAACACCCATGCTCAAGCTGCATCAGCTAGATCCAGTTGCCCAGCACTATGTCCAGCCAGCTTTGGAATATCTCCAAGGTAGGAGACTCCACAAACTCTCTGGGAAACTTGTGCCAGTGCTCAGTCACTCTCATAGTGAAAAAGTGTTTCCTGATATTCAGACGGAGCACATTTCAGTTTTCACCCACTGTCCTGTCACTGGACCACTGAAAAGAAGCTGGCTTGTGATCTTCACTCTCCCTTCAGACATTGATGAGGTCCCCCGCAGCCTTCTCTCCTCCTTGTTGAACAGTTCCAGCTCTCTCAGCCTCTTGTCATCCATGAGATGCTCTAGTCCCTCCATCATCTTTGTGGCCCTTTGTTGGTCTTCCTTCAGTATGTCGATGTCTCTCCTGTACTGACAAGCCCAGAACTGGGCACAGTATTCCAGGTGAGGCCTCACTACTGCTGCATAAAGGGGAAGGATCACCTCCCTCAACCTGCTGGCAACACTCCTCTTAATGCACCTCAGGATACCATTTGCTGTCTTTGCTGCAAAGGGGCATTGCTGGCTCATATTCAACTTGTTGTCCACCAGTATTCCCATATTCCCAGGTTCTTTTCTGCTAAACTGCTTTCCAGCTGGACACTCAGCATATACTGGTGTCTGGATTGTTCCTCCTCAAGTCAGGACTTTGTACTTCCCCATTGTTGAACTTCAAGAACTTCTCATCAGTCCATTTCCCCCCTCTGTTGAGGTCCCTCTGGATGGCAGCACAACTCTCTTGGTGTATCAACCATTCCTCCTAGTTCTGTGGCATCTGCAAACTTGCTGAGGGTGTACTCTGCCCCATTATACAGATCATCAATTAGGATGTCGAATGGTAATTGGAGACAGCATTGACCCCTGGTGTACACCACCACTGGCCTCCAACTAGACTTTGTATCACTGATTGCAACTCTCTTGAGTTCGGCTGTTCAGCCAGTTTTCAGTTCACCTCACTGTCAGCTCATCTATCCCATATTTCATCAGCTTCTCTATGAGGATCTTATGGGAGACAGTGTCAAAGGCCTTTTTGAGTCCAGCTAGACAACCTCCACTGCTCTTCCCTCATCTACCAGATCAGTCACTTCATTGTAGAAGATCATAGGTTTGGTCAAACAAGACTTTACCCTCATGAATCCATGCTGAATACTCATGACTACCTTCTTGTCTGCCATGTGCGTGGGAATTGTTTCCAGATTATTTACTCCACCACCTTCCTAGGGCGAGGCAGACCAACCTGTGGTTCCTTGCATCCTTCTTGTCTTTTTCAAGATAGGAGCGACATTTGCTCTCTTCCAGTCCGTTGACACCTCTCACAACTGCCACCATCATTCAAATATAATTGAGACTTTAAGCTGTACATTGGTCACTGCCATCAGAAGCATTTTGATAACATCATTCTGGTTTCCTTAGAAAATACTGGGGCAGCGCAATTACAGTTTTTCCCATGGTACCTTCAAAAATATGCTCCTGATTGTGGAATCTTGGTTGTGAAAAGAAATATTAAAAAAGCAGGTCCCTGGCTTGGTCTCATGTCTTCTGAGCTCCTCTGTGCACTCTCATGATATCATCCACATTAGAACCTCTTCACTACCTTGCACTGCAGGGACAAAGACCAGAATTACGGGAGGGGAATGCCAAACTGATGGCAGAACTGTTAAGAACTCCTTTCCACTTTGGAAACAGTCCGTTAGGTTCCTGGGCATTACGTCTTGTCAGTCATAGCCCTGGGTCTGTGCTGTACCGTGCACAAGTGCCGAGGGAACAGTGAACCAGGAGCTCAGCAACGTGTAGGAAAGTGTCTCAGCACTAGTTCCATGGTTCAGTTCTCTATAATATCTTCTACCCATCCTTATGTTGCCCACTCCACCTACTTTGTAGTTCAGCCTCTCTGGATCCTGCAGTCCGCATAAATCACAGATAAATAGTCTGCAGGAGCTTGCCACTTGAATATTGTGGCCTTCTTAGCAGCCCAGAAAGCTCTAAACACAAATGCAGCCTGCATATTGCTCAGTGGCACCTCCAAAGGCACCCCAGCCAAGGGAAAGTCTCGGTGATGTTAAATGGCTTTGAATCTCAGCCACAGAACTCTAGATTTTACTTGTCTATCTCTACGCAGTCACTGCTAGTATATTTTGATGGAAATAAAGTTATTCCATCTCACCCAAATAATGTGTTGGAGACCTCAAAATATTAACTTTAACCTTTCATCCACAGTTCCCACAAATTTGAGGGTTTGGTTCAAGTACATTTAACTCAAATCAGAATTTAATTAAACGTTAATTTCTTTCTGTAATTTAGCAACACATTGTAATGGACCTCTCATTTTGCACCCCTCTGAACTTAGCAAGCAGTTACAGTTTCTCTTTAACATTTTTTGACCCTATTGCCCTTACATGATAACTTCTGCTAGGTTACTGTGCTGTTAGAACTACTGAAAAGTCTGAACTTTATTAACTGCCAATTATTAGCATTTTCTCTAATAAGGTTAGCACTAATTAGCCCTAAAATCAGCAGTGAGTTACTGTAAATGATAAAGTCAGCATTAACATTGATTACTTTGCTAATTAGTCATAGTAAAAAGTAGCCCATTTGAGCATCAAATGACATTACTATGTCATTACAAGGGGCCATCACAATTAGATATAACCTCTGTTTCAGTTTTGCTTTGGTAATGACCAACAAACCAGATGGAATTCAATAACTCATTAATTATTAATATTTTTGCTATTTCCAATCAGAGCTCCAGCTAATGCACATTCTTTCCCCAGACACTCTTTAATCATCATTCTTCCTTAAATACCCAATCATCCAAACCAACTCTAATACACCATGGAGGACTGTATATCCATTTCAACAAAAGCAAGAACATTAAAGAAAATACAGAGACAGATGGAAGCCGGAGGTGCCTTCACAAGACTCAGTTCCAAGACTCTAAGGTCTGGCCCATTTTGAGACACCTACTTTAAAATCCAGAAATACCGAACGTATGAAACTAAATGTTCATTTCCATACCTGATGCTGACAGAAAATCTATTCGCTACTGCACAGTATTAAATGCTATTTAACAAAAATCATAGAATCATAGAATGATTTAAGTTAGAAGAGACTTAAGATCATCCTAACATTTAAGATCAAACCTAATACAGGCAGGTGGATCACTAAACCTAAGTGTCACATCTACATGTCTTTGACATACATCCAGGGATGGGGACTCAACTGCTTCCCTGAGCAGCCTGTTCAAGTTCTCGACGACCCTTTTGGTGAACAAACTTTTCCTAATATCCAACCTAAACCTCCCCTGGTGCAGCTTGGGGCCATTTCCTCTCGGCCTATCAACTTGTTACATGGGAGGAGACTGACCCTCACTTCACTACAACCTTCTGCCAGGTAGTTGTAGAAAGTGACGAGGTCCTTGTTGTAGGAAAAAATTTCAATATGGTTGTGATCAGGCAGCAGTCTAAGATTTAGAATAATAATAAGGGGTAGACCAAAGGGTTGATTTTTAGCAGCGCTTAATCACTAATTGCTAACCAATTTAAAATTAACAAGGTGACTCAGTTTAATATGTTACAATCAAACAGTGACTTAGTTACATACTCAATGATAACAAGATTCACACCAACCTACTGCAGGATATCCTTTATATATATGTGTGTGTGTGTATATATATATATATATATATGTGCATATGCACAGACACAATGACGAAACACACACACAGACAGACACATGTATACCCTCATGTTAGCAAGGTGGACAAAAGAGAGGCCAGCCTATAGTTAAAATTTCCTTTCCGAGTTTGGGAATGATACTCACAATGCTCTGGCCATCTCCACGGATGATTACGCAGTCTCGAGAAGCCTGACTTCATCCTGGCCCTTTGCACAGTTTGCACCTGAGAGGCGTCCCGACTCAGTGGAGATGTTGGACCCAGCCTGCTACGATTCAGGAGAGTTCAAAGGGTCTCACTTTAGGATTGCTATTTATAGGGTCCAAGATGATTGACTTTCATCATATGTTTTCCCACTCTATCCCACCTTGGATGTCATAATATTCTGGAATTTTCTGCCAGTTGGGCAGGCCCAGAACTTGATGATTTCCTATGTTTGGTATCGCCCCCCTGTTGACCTCGAGTCAAGTACAGAGGTACCACGTTATCATGACCCAAGTGACAGGGAGAGCAGTGTAAGGCTGGGAAAGCAGGACCTATCACACCAAGGAGGTTCCTTAGTGTTCTGGTTTGTCGTCTTTTGCAATCAGTGCCTGATTTACCCTGGGCTGGTTTGTGGCCAGGGAGCCACAAACGGGTGGCGGGGGAAAGATAGAAATTGCTCCAGATCTCAAGTGGGCTTTGAGTGATAGGGGGACCGTATCACCAGAGTACCCCCTCAGCCTCCTTTTCTCCAGGCTAAACAACTCCACTTCCCTAAGCCACTCCTCATAAGACTTCCGCTCTAGATTCTTCACCAGCTTTGTTGCCCTCCTCTGGACATGCTCCAGCACCTCAATGTCTTTCTTGGAGTGGAGGGCCCAAAACCGAACACAGTATTCAAGGTGCAGCCTCGTCAATGTCGAGTACAGGGGGACAATCACTTCCCTCCTCCTGCTGGCCACACTATTGCTGATACAAGCCAGGATGTTGTTGGCCTTCTTGGCCACCTGGGAACACTTCTGGCTTATACTCAGCCGGCTGTCAACTAACACCCCAGGTCCTTTTCCAACGGGCAGCTCTCCCGCTTCTCCTCCCCAAGCCTGTAGTGTTGCAGGGTGTCATTGTGACCCATCCTGGGCACTTTGCCTTGTTGAACCTCTTACCATTGGCCTTGGCCCATCAATCCAGCCTGTCCAGATCCCTCTGTAGAGCCTCCCTACCTTCAAGCAGATCAACACACCCACCCAACTTGGTGTTATCTGCAAACTTACTGAGGGTCCACTCTATCCCCTCATCCAGACCACTGATATAGATCAAAAACTCTATCATTTAATGATCACTGTGCCCAAGATGACCTTGAACCATATCACTACCTGCAACTTCTCTGTTTGTAAACAATAGGTCCATCAGGAAGCCTTACCTGGTTGGCTCACTCACCAGTTTGTCAGGAAGTTATCTTCCACAAATTCCAGGAACCTCCTATGGCTTGTAAAGGAGGACATGATAATTTTTGCTGCTTTTCTTATTCTACATTGTCTGCATTCCACTTGTTCTCATGCCTATAGATTAAATAGTTAATACGGCATTCTACTGCCAGCTAACAGATGTGGATGGGAAAGGTTCAAGAAACAAATACAAAGCAAATCAAAGGAAAGCAACGTAACAAGTAATCAGTTAAACCAGAAAGGGACTACCTAAAATATATACACCACCACCCCACCACCCCCCCAAATTAACAAAGGAATTAAGACTGTGAACCTGGACATGGTAAGAGACCAGAAATATTGAAAACCAAAGAAAGAAACACAATTCAGCCCAGTTCAAACTATGTAGATGGAGGTATGGCCTAGAAGTCTTTTCTTCTTTTTGTAGAGAATTACTTTGCTTATCAGAAAGTTCAGAGACAACAGCTAGTTAATATCTTTTGAAAACCGAGTAGGCTGTGTGCTGTGAAAAAAACATCCCATTGCAGGTAGGCTGCTTGACATAACCCTGCCTGTCCTCACAGCTCAGAACTTTATCATCCAAGCACAAACTAGCCTCAGGGGTGAGAATTGAGCCTCAACAGAAACAAGCCTCCTTACACCTATGAAAGATTACAAAAATATATATTAGCTTTCATATTTAGAATACATGTAGATGGAGAGTAAATTAAGGTGAGGAAGTACTTGTTTTATGACAAGGTAGTAACTGCATTAAACTGGCATAAAACCAGCATAAAAGAAGTGGAAATGCAAGCTGTATTGTCTTCATAGTGCTCTCCAGTTTCTGTGAAAAATTGTTCATGAAAAAGATATCTTTTTGCCCTCTTCATTCTTGTAGTTCTTTCCCTGGAATCAACTGAACTTTATGTTTATAATCAGTACATCATCTTTAGGAGTCAAGAATTGTTAAACAAACAACAAAACAGTGGCTGGTTTGAGCACCATGAATCACTGACGTCATCTGGCCAAAGCCATCTGCATTTGCCCTCCCATGGCTGACATGTTAAGAAAGAAACTCATTGTCCTGAATATCTGACACACTTCAGGTTTCCCAGAAGACAAAACCTAGAAATTTCAGGAAATGATAATTCTATCCTGACATCCCCAAAACCCAAACTTTTCACTGAACTTGGCTCATAGCACATTTTTCTTACGTCTAATGAAAGAGACAGAATAACTGTTTACTTTTCTGCCCAGTTTTAGCTCTTAATCTTACCACTGACAAGGTACGCTGATAAAAACGAACAAAGACAAAGCAAACAAGTACCTAAAAAACTACCGGTATCATGGAAGCTAACTCTGAACAAGGTTGACCAACAAAGCACTTAAAGTTTAGTGTCCTCTGCTCGGCATTATCTTTACCAGCAGTCGGTACCGACAGTGGAAACCACAGTAGAAAGTTTGATTGACAAATTATAATATAGGCCACCCCCCATAAGAAAAACCAAAAAACAGTAAATCCCAAACAGGGAACTAATGAGTCTGCTCAAATCCAGCAAGACAGACTGAAATCCCCAATAACAATTCCCAGAGTGGCTAGTCAAGTTGTTCGGAAGGAAAGACTTCTTCAAGGTTTTACTGGTCAAATTGATCTTTATCTTCTTCATTAAATTTGTGTTGAGTAAGAATCCAGTTTATTTTTATCAGTTCTCTAAAGTTTAGCAATGAGACCACTTTGCTCACCTACTTTGTGATTTCTACAGACACCTGTAAAAATCACTTCAGCTGATGTGGGGAACAAATTGATTCAGAAAGTACGAACACAAATACATTCTTCAGATGAAGCGCTTACCCTAAATTGTTACTTCCTTCAGCAATGGCTACGTGCTAAGCAAAACGTTTCCCCTCCCCTCCCAATTTAGTGAAAAGGTACAATTTTTGTTATTTTATTCTTTTCGCTTTTTTAAAGGAACACCCTAGTTTTAGAGCCAGGAATAGTGATTTTCAACTGCTACTGTGCAGACAAAGTACTTTCTCTTCTGCTGTGATGTTGAACTTGGTTCCAGCAGGTGCACCATCTGCACTTAACGCAAGAAGGAAGTAAGATTGAGAAAGATTTTACTGAGATTTTTAACTTTCTGGTGAGAACCGACCTCATTGTCCCAATGAAATATATGCACCTGTCTGTATTTAACATTAAGCCCTTCAAATTCAGCTTGCCTTTTTTTTTTTTTTCCCCAGCTTTTATTGTTATGGTCAGTTCACCTGAAAGATTGTGGTCTGGGTCAGTATTGCTCCATTATATTTCAATTGCTTTCTTTTGTTTAGCATTCAGGAAAAATATCACTCCTGCCTTAAGCCATCAGCATCTCTGAGAGGCTCTAGCCCCAGACTAGAAACCGAAAGACATCTGTGCAATTTAAAGACAGATATCAAACAAAAGAACCTGTTCAGAGAGATAAAGGCTTTTGTAGATTATCAGAGAAGGGCCAAGATGACAATCACAGCAACCAGATCAAGTGTGAGTTCAGATTTAAGGCTGAGCCACTGCTAACATCTGGGTCCTAAAACAGATACATCAAAAGAGCAGCATTAGATGATCCACTGGAAAAATCCCAAAGGTCGTGGTAATCTCCTTAAATTCCCATATTCCAGAGCACTGCCTAGTTTGTTCTACCAAGATTTCAGATCTCTTCAAACCATAATCAGAAAACACCATGCAGGTATTGTCATTTGTATCAGACTGTGTTGTTCCTCTGATCATCTTGCTACAGGTATACAGAGACTGGATTCAGCCTAGCTGTACTCCTCCACAATTCAGAGCTGTTTTGGAAAGCAGTTTGTCTGGTGACTATTTTTTTGCAAAGCATTACTGCCGATCTCTACTGCTGAGGCATGATTAAGAAGTTCTGCAATGCCTGTAGGAAGCTGTAAAAGGGTTATCCTTCTAGTTTACTACTTAAAAGACAGCAGTATTACTGGCATTGTGCAGGGCACAAAAATCATGCTAAAGCATACACCACAAATAGGGATTCATGGCCTAGCCTGAAGAGGTTTTGAGCATCCACTGTCCATAATGACATCACCAGGAGCTGCAGGGCTACAGCACCTATTCAGAGCAGGCCATCAGCTTAAATGAGAGTAAAATCAGCAGCAGTTATAAAGTGCTTTACTGTTATTTGTCTGACAGGTGGTGCCACTGAAACAGTGGAAATAGGATACTGCAGAGAAAACACAGCTCAGCCAAATAACCACAGCTGTTCTGTACTGGTTTTTATTATTATTATTATTGTTATTTAGTGTTTCTTATGCATATGACAAATTATTTGAGAACAAGTCATATGGAACTCATGCCATTTAAATATATGTTGTTATGGACCAAGAGGCTAATATTTGCTATTATCTACAGTTCTGTAACTAGTCAAGAGTCTGTGGTATGAATATTATGGCAATGTTCATCATGAACATGCACAATAATGACAGTTCCCTTTATAAAAGCTCTCCCTCAAATAGAAAATATTCTCCCTTTTCCTTGTTGTTTCGAAAAACACATTGCAAAGGACAAAATGCATCCTGTCTCCACTGCAAGTCAGAGGAAATCCACCAGATTTGAGTACTATATGGACTACAGTCTGTGTAGCAATCAGTCTGTGGTCTGTTCCATAGTATTCTGTAAGCGAATCACTACACAGAGCTTGACCTTCATTGAGGATGGTTGCTAACAAATTCTGTGTATAGAATTTATACTGGCTTCTGTAATAGCAGCAAGACACAGTACAAATATTGGATGTAATTTATGCCCCCGTTTAGAAGTTTTGTATATTCTGCCAGAATTATATGAACAGCATTCTAGTCTTATTTCCAAATGACAGCTCTATGATAGTAACAATACACCGGACATCCAAGCTGTTTTCCACTGAAATGCTTCAAAGGGAGGTTTGCAGGTCAGCTGCATAAGGCCTCACAATTTCTTGCATGAAATTACATGAAAAGCAAAGGAAACAAAAACTGAGATATGTACTGTATAAATCTGCTCACTCCTACACGAGGTTCCTTCTGACTTGCAGAAAAAGACTGCTGCGAGAGTGATACTACAGAACACTTGATGAACACATAACATTGAGGGAAGCTTAAAGCTGCAACTTTTTCCATTACATGTAACTGGCAGTCAGTACAGTCAACTTTCTTAAAGACTGCATTCCACAAGAATAGGTGGAACTCACAATGTTACACACACGGAACAACCTTTCACTACATTACTCATTTCTGAGGTTTGGATAAATTTTGAGTAAAAATTTGCATATTTTTAAGTAGCTGCTGAGAGTCCAAAGCAGTAACTTGCCTAGCACCCTTGAGAGCAGAAGCATATGCAAGGGTGTGTAACAAGGCAATTACAAGTTGAGAAAGCATTTGTAGATATGAACACCGTAGTGATAGTACAAATTCTATTCAGGCGCTGCAGTGAGATGTACATGAATTACTGAGACGTGAATTTCTCAGCCACATCTAGTTACTTTACTTCTGTCCTTCCGTCCTGTCAGATTCCCTTTAAATTTGTGAGCTTCTAAAAGCACCCCTCCCCAACTAAAAACTGGCATGAAATCAAAGAAACAGCACTCTTCAAAAAGGAATTCTCAAACAGCTACTGATGCCTGCCTGTATTGTCTACAGCTGTAGCATCGCCTACAGCCTGAAACCACCCACACACTCAAAGGAATGTGTAACAAGCAGTTGTACGTAACAAAACTTGCCGGATAGAATCATGAATTGAGTCCTTTTCCTTCCCCGTCTCCCTTCCTCCCTTCCCTCCTTCCTTCCTCATTGTCCTTTCTCCTTCTCCTCCCTCAGCGGCACTCCCCTCGCACCCCCCTTCTCACCTCCCCAACCTTAAGTGGAGACCTGTATAACAGCAAATCTCCTTTTTCTGGTCCCTGGAGCAGGAATATGAAGATGCTTCCGGGGACAGGTAAGAAATGCTGCGCAAATCAGTCTCCTGTTCAGATTGTCTCCTGCACAGTGAGGGAAAGGAAAATGAATGGAGCTTCACAGAGAGCAGGCAATGTCAGTGGCAGAACAGCTCACAACTGAGTGATTTTGGGAAG
The DNA here is from genome assembly GCA_009769605.1 of Bucorvus abyssinicus. NCBI lineage: Eukaryota > Metazoa > Chordata > Aves > Bucerotiformes > Bucorvidae > Bucorvus > Bucorvus abyssinicus. The sequence continues at coordinate 51,435,291 of CM020063.1, forward strand.
AACAAGACTGAGAATTAAGGGCTCGCTTTGCTAGTAATTTGCACTGTGTTTTGAGCCTCCTGTTGAGCTAGGACTGCATCACAGTCTGTCTGATCATGTTCAAGCATGGTGTGTCTTCTCTCCATAAATAATTTCATCCAGTATATGAATAACTGTTATTCACCTGCAGATTGTTTTAGTGTTTGTTTTTGATGGTGAAAACTTCTCACGGGGAAGCAAAAAACAGCTCTTGGTATATTGAGATTGCAGGAAGATTCAATAAAAAAGCAAAAAATTAACATCTAAAACATTGAAATACTACAATTTTATATGCGAGGTCATCTTCAACAACTAGACATCATTTTATTTTTAAAAGGCATATTAATTTTATGATAGTATAACTAAAAACCATTAGTAAGAGTATTCTCTCCATCAAGGAATGAATAGAAGGTACATTTTCAGAGCTTTCAGTGTTAATTTGTCTTGTCTTTCCTTTTTTGTTCTTTTCCTTTCACATGACATTTTTTCCTACATAAGTTAATGCATTATCCACAGACAAAGAAATAAAAAATACATTCTTTGTGCTTGTATAATTTTCATTTGTATAGTATCATGTAAATGAATTGCACTTTTTAGATAAATTACATTACAGTTTCTTTCTTCAGAGAGTTTTAGTCTCAATATAACAGCAAATGCTGCTGGCCTTGCTCATGAAACTAGCAGCAGTGGATCAGCATGCATGACTGAAACCATTGTACTGCGATAAAAAACCACAACCCATAGCTTGATCTGTCTCACGGAGACTGACACAGGAACAAAACAGCAATACAAGTTATCACAACAGTGTCTCCTAGTTTTCAATTTCAAGAAGAGGTGCCTCAACCAGTGGAAGTTTGTGGTAATATTAATTCAGCACAGTTTTATACAACTCCTTCACCAACCTCCACCGAGACAACCTTCCCTCTGAGTTCACCATAGACATCAGACATCTTTCCCATACATGAAGAGAAAAAGAATATATTAAATTTTCCCTACTTCAGTCATCTGAAAATTTAACAGTACAGCAATATAAAGCTGTCTAGAGGGATTCTCTACAGCCACAGGAGAGAGGTTCAACTCCAGACACCCTGATGCCTGTGTTAAATAACCGGCTTTGACAGGTTTTCTAGAGTTTTCTTCCTGAAGTCAAAGGTTGTTTCTCAACAGAAATTCCTACACTTTTCAGTATAAGATTTGTCTCTTTTCAGAGGTTTAATTAAGGATGAAGAATGCTAGATTTTTTATAGTTTTTCTTTTGATTTGATCTAACCTTATGCCAGTGATACTGAAGGTCTACATTTCTATTAAAAAACTTGTCAAAGATGCTCCTTCACTTTGTTCTCGAATCAGATATTGCTAACTCTTGTCCTATTTGATTTCAGTTATGAACTACAAGGTCCAAATTGAAATACTGAATACTGTGTTACCTGTGGCAGATGATTCTGGAAAGAGAAGTATTTTCTCTAAGTTTCTTGAAATGTTTTTTCTGTTGCCACATTCTTTTCAGAGTATCAGGACAGTATATGCCATTTTAAAAATAAACTTGTGATTCATTTTAAGTACAAGGTAAAGTGAGGGTACCACAGATTTTATTTGACTACCTAACCTTGATTCCTACCAATCTCGATGAGTGACTGTTTCCTTTCACTGTCCTCTTACTCTTTCATAACTCAAGTGCAGGCAGCAGGACATTGTATGAGAAACCATCTTTTGTGGGTGCTCTTGTCAATGATTGTTGTTGCTTTTAAGATGTCATGTTTTAAGTGTAAGGATTCATGAAGGGCCAGAAATTAACTTTTTTCTTTTTTTTTTCTTTCAGATCTTGTTTGCAGAAAGCAAAGAAAGTTCTTTAAAGTAGCTCTCATTTCTAGTTCAGCCTCTCTACATCTTTCAGGATGCAGCTTGAAATGGCATTTCTAGGCAAACAAGTACTTAACTATGTGTTCCACTAATGAAAATCAGACATGCCCTTATAGCTAACCCTATATTTGCACAATTTTCTGCATGAGGTTGGACACGAGCGTTTCCTGAAACAGGGTTTCTTATTAACTTAGCTGAACTTTCTTCTTTCGCCCACCTTACCTATTTCTTAGCAGTTCTTAGATTAAAGACCGCGAGTGAATTGTGGATTTGGTTTGTGTCTTTACTGTTATTCTTCTATTGCGTATGACTATAAAAAGGACTTAGTTGAACAAACCTCATACTTTTCCACATAAATCAGTCAAATAAAACATGTATTTCCTTCCCGTATAAACCTTGACTCACTTATTTCTCTAGACTATCACAGCAACAACGCTGCTTAAGGTGTAGACATTTTTTGGCACTTTTATTATGTATCAGTGCTTTAAGACAAAATTTCAACATGTAATTTGCAATGGTTTGTTTGTTTGCAAATTCACTATAATTCTAGAACTGAAATGTGATCCGGTCTTCATCAAGCTCAGTGATATGAGTGGTTAGGGGCATTCTTTGTACATAATATTAGACTGCTCCTTGACATGCAGACAAAATGATTAATGTCAGAAAAAGGTAATGCTAAGCTCAGGTTTTTTATTCTTCCTCCTTCTTCAAAATGTTTTTTTTTTTTCTACAATAGCTGTGAAATCTCACAAAAATTAATTCTTATTGTATATAATCAAAAGAAGCAGGAAAATACACAGTCATCCTTAGGTCCTGCAAATCGCACAATAATAGAATAAAAAGAGAGAAAGCGAACATTGGGGAAAGATGTGACTGTTTGTACTCTTGATCCTTTAACAGAGAAACAGAAACAAAGTTGTCCTGATACCATCGCATTTTACTTTTAGAAAAGCAGCACTAATGCACATGTTTGTTCTCCATGGGATAACTTCCAAAAGAGGATAACAACAGTAACCACAGCAAACACGATAATCAAACTAAGATCAGCATTTTGGGATTCATCCCTCTCCTGGTTTCTTGTATACATATACTCATGAAGTAACCCATTTACCCACTTTCTGCTTCCTCAAGCACGAACAAAGCAGAAAAAACTAAAAAAACCCCAATTATCTCATATTTAAAAACAGCATACGTGCAAATATCCCAAAATTTATGTCAAGATTTTTCTTGCGGTTAGAGAAGTCAGGCAGACAGGACTTTGGTGCTACTGCTCACGTAGCCATTGCCCATTCTGTCAATTTGGAGAAGACGTTTGAATTTGCAGCATAAAAATTTGGACTAGTAAGACAGACCTGACTTACAGAGGTGCTTCAAGGCTTTATTAATTGTCCGTGAAGTTCTCTTGATTCCAGCTAAAAGATGTCACCTAATAGGTCTTTTCTGCAGCTGCCTGGATTCTGAAGTTTTCCTTGCCAGGTCTTTTAGTCACAGTGGCCCCATTCCTCTGGGCTTTGTTTATACCCATACTATGCCTCTGTTTACTTAATACATCCAACAGTACAAATCAGACTTTTTGGTCACTTCTAAGTCATCATCAAACTAGGAATAATTTATTGGCCAAAAATAATATAGATTCAAGACTATTACCTCATTACTTTTAAAATTAGAATAAAAATAGAAAGAACAGTCTTTTCTGTAGGGTTTCAAAGTGCTTCCATCTAAGAAGAGTCTGGAGAGAACTGTTTTATTACATCAGTCCCTGGGTTAATACAAAAATACAGAATCTTCACATATATGTACCTATACATAAGGTAGTTGAGCTAAGAATTCATGGAAAACATCCACTATCATAAGAAATTTTAAAAGACTTTTAATGAATTTGCAATCTAGTTTTCAATTCTGACTGTTGACTGTCAAAACAAGCATATATAATTCAATGCATGCAGAAATATTCCGAACATACATACATACACCAGGTATCCTAGAAGAAAGCCCTCTATTAACAAATTCAGCTTGAACTCCAAATCCTTGAGGAAACCCAGATATTTTCAGAGTTGTTTACATTTTGGGCTGGCTGTGGAAGCATTTCCTTAAAGATTTATGGTACCTATCCCATAGTTCTGCACCCTGTTCCTACAGATGAAAGCATTGAGTTAGCTCTCTAACTCTTTTTCACTGCCTGACACAACATAGGCATTTAAGGTGGAACTTCCACTCCTTAAAGCAACTATGATAAACTCCTCAGTAAAGCTTTAATAATGGTGGACTGGAAGACCTGAGGAATGCAGAAGAGCAGAAAAACTGAAGTGGGTGTCAAGTGAATTTTCTGGTGATGCATGACCAGAAAATAGTTCCAAGAAAGACCAGAGCACAACTTATCTGTAAAGCAGAGCTTTATTTAACAGAACATCTGTGAGATCTGGGCAATCCATATGTGAATTACTGAGACAATTACCTAATTGATTAGCAGTTCCATAGATCTGATGGTTTTTCTGTCCACAACTGATCAGGTTCAATGGGTTTCTTTCTGGTATGCTGTCCTCTTTCTCATATGGCAAATAAAAATCCCAACTTGTGTTTTTTCATTATAACCATTCTGTATATACATGTGATAATACCTCTTCCCATTTAATTTCGTCCTCATTTGCTAAATTTATGCTAAACTTTGCTAATTTTGCTAAATTTATGATTAAGTAAAAGTTGTAGCAATCAAGTCGGTAAAATCAAGCAACACAGAAAAACAAATATTATTCTCCACCTTCTTCATGCACATAGGCAAGACAACAATTACGCAACTCTCTCATTGAATTATTCAGATGGTTTTGTATATGTTTTTTCTGCAACCATTTTCACTATCAGAGTCTGAATTAGAGAGACACAGTATTTATGCCTACAAAACCCAGCAACCGATAATCAGGATTGGATAACCATGAAGATAATTTGGACCCATCTCAGTAATAAGACAGTGTTTACTACCACATAATTAAAGAATCACCTTCATAACTTTGTGTTGTCACAAATTTTGCTACCTTATCCCTTGCTGACCTCTGCAGATCATTAAATGTGTCAAACACAAGACCTAGTAAGGAATTCTGAGACATTTTTTGTTAACCTTTAGACATGACGAAAATTGACCTTTTAATCCAGCTCTCCATTTTCTGTATTTTAGTTTGTGATCCAGGATATGTTTTGTTTCTCTCATCATAAAAACCTAACAGCACATGATTCATTTCAAGGAGAGGAAATTTTAAAAATTTTATAATCTAGTACCTCAGCAACTAAATACTGCCAAAGTAAATAGCTTCTAAGAGATCAATAAAATACAATTTTCTTTTTAACAAGTCATGCTGCGTAATTGTTGTAATGTCCTGATTTTCTACCGCAGTGATTTTAAACATCTTTTCATCTCGACTGCTCAGTGTATCGATGTCTTACTGAGATATAACTCTTTGATCGAGCTACTGAGTATTTTATGATTTAAATATGCATAAAATATTTGAAAATTTTACTTACTTCCAAGCATTCAGAACAGTGGCTCTTTTAAAAAATTACTAGGTATATATTCGTAGTTTTGGATATAACATGATTCTATTCCGTGCTTCTAGGACTACCATCGGAATTAATCCCGCTGTCTTGCTCAAGACTAACTTGAGAACAGCCCCCCTTTTTTGGTCAACTCCTGTAAGAGTTTACTAAAGTGCTATGACATTGTTTTATCCAAGATCTTCTACATCACAAAATCAAACGTTTTGTAAAGTGAAGAACATGACAGCGTTAGATCTTATGGCTTTTCTACTTTTTCTGTGTCAGCTCTCATAATTTATCTCTTCCTATTCGCTAGTAAAGAAAAACAGTATTTAGTGCACAGCAGGCTGTAATTTGTATTGAGATGAATCTTCTCTGATATAGAATTCTCTTTAGAATTTTATCTTTCTACATATTAGCAGTTGTTCTTAATTTTGGTTGAATAACACATATAAAAAATAATATACTAGTAGCATAGATCGAATGGATATTAAAATTATGATGGATTGGCCAGAAGAACGTTATTACCCATAACACAGAAGTACAGAACTTGACATCAGATGTGATGAAGTAAATTCCAATGAAAAGGTTAAGATTTATAATATTAATTTCAGATATAGTACTTTATTGCATATTATCTTCATAGTTAATTGATGATTTACAATAGATCAACTTAAACTGCTACCAATTAAGGAAAAAGTAGGAAATTCCAATTGCAGAAATAAACCTAAATTGAGACTTGGCAAATAAAAAAAATCATCTAGACCAGTCCTTCATGCAGCCCATGCTCAGTCAAGGCATCCAGCAATTTAAACAGGAGTTTTGTAGTAAGAACTTTTGTATTTGCATGTTTGAACTGTCCTATGACTTCTTACAGTTTCTGGTTACAGTGCTGCTTGATATTCTGCAATATTAAATACACCTGAGTACTGAATGAGTATAGTTAAGATACACAGGAAACATGCTACAAGAATACAAAAAATCAAGGAAATCATTACTGATTAATTTACATGCCATAATACTAATTGTAAAAGCTGAAGTGGAGCTATGTCTGAATTTTGTATTTTAATGGAATAGTCTTTAACTTTTATAAAAATTAAGTTTAATACCTACTTTATTTGTCATTGGATCAGGACTGATTTTTATGTATAAATATACAGACACCCACATGCACAATATCAGACATACATACACACATGTAAATTCTAATCTATTTGTTTATAGCAGTAACATAGCAACACACTTCATCAAGCTTAAGCAACTATGTAGGAATTTGATAATAACGCTAACATTATAGAACTAAAATCCTACACTTTAAAGTTAGCTAGTTCCAAATGTGTCCTAGAATTCAGAAGTTTTGAATGTTTAAAATCAGTATTTTCTACAAGTAGATGAAACATAGTTATTATAATTTTAAAATATTTTATATCTATTTATCTATGTATGAGTATAATGTCCTATAATGTTAACATTTGTGTACAACTAGTATACGGACTTAAACTATTATGCTATCATGATAAACATATGGATTGGTCTATTTACATTACTTGGAAAGTAAAAAGGGGCCTAACAGCTGTTAGCTGTTAGCTGTTCTGGCATCAGAATTTGAAGTGCCAGACGTTTGATAGACAAGAAACGGACCACATCTCTGTCATTGTTTCCAGTCTGAATAACGTGTCCACTTGTGGTGGTGTTAGGGAGGAGGGATAAAGAGAACGAAGGGAGACAGAAGTCAAGAGGACATAAACTACTAGCTCATTTTGAAAGGTCATTCTCTACAAAGGATAATTTCCTTCTGCAAACCATAGTCTGTAGGTAGCCACTGCTCACAAGAAAACCGCTGGGAGTCTACAAAGACTTGACAGATGCACTTCACACTTCCAAACGACTTGATCACATTAAAACAAGAAAAGAATGAAAATATTGTTACTAATGTCAATTTAAAGTTAGTACTACCTTTCCCATTTTTATAGTGAATATCTATTAAATGGAAGGGAAGTGGTAGTCTTTGTTAGGGGGAATAGAAAAGCCAATGATCTTAGCAATTTTGAATTAAGTGGAAATTCAGGAAGAAAATACTTTTCTGTTAAGAACTGTAAATTCAGGTAAATGTTGAGACTCCAGTTCCTACTGTATAAAGGAACCTGAAATGTCAAGCAAGATGGTAATGCAATGGGCAAATTCTCCATAAAATGAAAATCCATGATAGCTGCTATAGATCTCAGTTTTGTAACACAAAGTTTACACAGTCTATGATGAATATTAATGTTCTTGAGTTTTTCCTAATTCTTTTTGGAAATAAAAGGTACATATTTTAGGAGCAACTTTCCTCCCACAAAGTAGTCTTCAGCGGAATTTGCCTCCTAGCTTTGTGTTTGTTGCATTGAATACTGATGTTAAGAAAAAAGCAAACATGATGGTGTCCCCAGAGTGAGATTTCTGAATACTATAATGCTAGCAACCTTGTCAAGCTACAAGCAACATTTTTAGAATTTTAAAACAGATGGATTCATCTTTATAAACTGAAAGCTCGTTTAAAGGACAAATGCCTTATGTAAAATCTCACAGAAAAGAGATCTATCCAACTCTGTCATCTTCATTCAACCCATAGATGTACAGGGATGTACAAAAATCACATACACTGGAATTCAGTGGAAACTGAGTGTTTAACCTTTGCTTATATCTTCAGAATTTATCTTTTAACTATCACTTCTTTTTCTTCCACAGTATGCTTTTTCTTTTAAATTTAGCTCAGGATATTTTATTTTCCCTTTATTAATTTCAATAGGTGAATTACCTGACTATGCAGAAATAGCATAAAGACACCTCAAGAGCTGGCAGACAGTATAGTGATGCTTGCTATGATATTGATATGCTCAATTATTTCTGAACCACGTGAAACTAGATGGGGTTGAACTTTCTGCCTGTTACGCGGCAAAAAAACCCTATTATTTTAATCTTAAAAAGAGGAGACTACAATAGCCATTTGGTCTCTTCTTAAAGGCAGTTGCTTGCCAATATCAACAGATTACCTCCTGACGATCAGCTGGGAAAGATAATTAGGTCTTAATTCCATGATGTTTTATGAGCCTGCAGGTGTGAGGCCCAGGAGCTGAGCAAATAGTACCATCAACTGGGAATCAACTATGTAGGCCTTCGAATTGTGTCTCCTTAGCAATCACAACTTCAGCAATATCATCAAGAATATCAAAGCTGCAAGTCAGAGAAACTGGAACATAAACCAAATAATAATTATTTACATTATTAACAATTTTTTTCCCCTTTAAGAAAATCTTTGTTCTACAGTATTCCTACCCTGTTCTGTAAAAAAGAGGAGGAAGAACAGTATTACAGATGAAGTTTTGCATACCTAGCATGCAGCAACCATTTAAAAGAGACATTATTTCGATTCCTACTGTCATAAAACTGTTTTCCAGCCTTTAATCTCTGTGCTAGGCAAAAGTACTGTTTCTAAATTCATGTATGCCCTGAACAAATAAAATGACAGAATGTGTGTTTCAGATATCATTTCTGTCAGCTCAGTGCAAATTTAACTGTACTTCCTGGATTGGAGATATTGATTTAAAAATTCCAATTCTGGCCATTTCTAAGTGAAAAGGGAAAAGCTACAGCATTATCCACTATTTGCTACTGTGCCCCACTGCTATTATAGGAGTAAATTACTAGCAATGCAATAGGAGAACCTTGATGCAGACACTACTTACACTCTCCTGTGGGCCTTCCAGTTTTTCCATTGTCAATTTTTCTATCCTGTATCCACTGTTTTGGATGAAACAAGTAGGAAAACCACCACGGGCTAGAAAATTTTTTCATCTGGGAGAAAAACTGATCATGTAATACAGGTATTCTTTATATACTGTCATAGCACACACAAATTTCTGTTTTCTGAAGAAACTCTTGATTGTCAGCATCTGTCTTTAGTACTGACATTTATGTATTAATTCAGTTTCCTTTCTGTTGGTATAAGCTCTTTCTTTCTTGAACATGTGGACAACGTAAAAACATTACTTTGTGTCAATTGTAAAGATACTGTAAGATTTCATTTTACCACAAGCCATTTCTGGACCCATAATGTTACAGATTTCAAGGTATCATCTGTTTACCACTATTAATAGTAAACCTTGGAAAGAACTTAATTTTCTTGCATTTAAAGAATCTGCTGCTGCCAGCTTTGCTTTTCTCCTTTGAAATGACTATGGGCTAGTTGAGGGCTTAAGCACTGCCTCCTGAGGTAATTCCTATTTTGCTCTATAATTTTCTTCACGTATCAGTACTCTGCTGGACTTGCCAGCTCAACCTACAGAAACACCAGATTATTAATCAGGAAGTCCTTTAGGTTGAATCTGCTGGATTGCACAGAAAGGTAAAGTACTGCTGTGAAACAAATACTAGAACATCCTGATCAAACTCCCTCCTACTTTTCCTCTGCTCAAGCTTCTACTAAATCTACAGGTTCGTATTTTGCAGCAGTTGCACATTTTCATTCTAAGGATGAGATGCAGGTGGTCTAATGTTGAACATCTATGATGGAAGGATCTTTCAGCCTCCCTTAACAGCCAACAGAAAGCAAAAAGTTGTCTTGAACGTGATCTACCTGACCTCTTTTAGACACTATATTAGAATGAAATGAATCATGTTCAAAAGTATCCAACTGACCATAAATGGAGCATATGTAACCAGATGTAAGCACATATGCTGCAAACATAAGATGAATTTCATCAGATGATCCAGGAAATAAACAGGAACTGATGTTTTTTCTTGCCCTCAGCACCTTTTGTAAATAAAATTTAGCCCATGACACCAGATTTCAAGTTATATTTTCTAAGTTCTAACAGAAAGCAGGAATGACAAATATTTCTTATAACAATTGACCCTAGAGATCAAATTCTTCACTGAAAACATCACTGATAATAACTTTTTTTTTTTTTCCATCTGTACAAATAATTATGCTGCTCTGAGTTGGTAAGGCATTTTCAAACATGGCTTACAGATGATTAGCCATACATAAATGCAGGACACTTATTTAGCCTATTCACTATTTCAGCTCTCCGAATGTCTTGCTCTAATTTCAAAAGTGCAACTTCAAACTCAATTTTTAATTGAGACCTCAACCACTGCCTGTATTTAGGAGGTTTATTTTTGACTTCCAATCCCTAGCTATCTCATCAAATCTGATGAGTCGACTCGGCTGTCTCAGTTACGGTTTATTATTCCTATGCAATTCACAGACCCTATTACTGGTTCAAAGGCCAAACTCTTAAGCTTCTCCCTAAACAAAGATTTAAGACTGACCTATATCTCAATAAGCGTTGTCCTTTAATGTGGCACTTGCTGTTCCAGGAATATGGTATTCCACTTTCATCTTCTTACATAAACAAAAGTCCACAAGTACACACAACACACGTGCACAGAGACCTTCCTATAAAGTACAGGCAACCCCTTGCCTGTATTCCTGAGTCGAACCAGTGCTTTTATTCTAGGTTATAAGGCTTTCTTCAGAAAGCCAAGCTGAAGAGGAGTTGCATGCTGAGGTTCTTACAGGTTAACCTAACCTCTAAACCCTAATGCACCATTCTGCTTCTACTCTACTAATGCATGTGGAGCTCTGAACTCAGCTTCTGTACTCTATCTAGTCCACAGCATTTTTGAGGGACTGTTCTTTTCCCACAGCAATATAAATTTCAATTAAAGCTGGTAAGCCAAGCTTCCCTTATTTATACCTGGTTGTCCTTATGACAACACATGGATAGGATTAAATGGTGCTGTCAAAGAGAGACGCTGGTATTTGATGGCTTTTAATATTGCTGCCCATATCAAAACAATAAATAAATAAATGCCATCAATATTACCTATTCTTACTTCTTTATTTATGCTGTCAAGTGTCAGCAAGAACTGCTGATACCAACTAGGAAGTCTATTTGATGGTAATAAACTATGTCCAAGGATGGTTTTGAAAGGAGTATTAGCAGTAACAGCAAGAGCAATTCAATATGCATTTTATAAAACTTTTCAATGTATGAAACTAATAAATGCAAAGATTAAAGAAAAGTATAAGAGAGCTACAAACTCAGACTACAGGTCTACATTTACTAGGCAAAGATCAATTATCCAGCTCAGCAGCAAATACCTTCCCAAGCCACCCACCCCATCTTCAGAAAGCTTGCAAAAAGGTGGGTTTAGAATAATTCCCCAAATGTCACTTCTTCCAAGGATGACAAGGCAACTTCTAATATGTCCTGTTCCTAAACACTATCAACAGTCAAGAAACGATGACAACTTAAAGACAATGCCTAAGGCAGGTTGGCAAAAATGTAAGTAAATTAGCTTCCAAACCCTCTTCCTCTTCCCAACACAGCACTGCAAATCTCTAGTTACAGAGATATTGCTTCTGATCTCATTTACTCCAGGCTGACAGTAGTGTAAGTACAATCCTTTTTAAGTATAAGTTCAAGCCTTTGACAGTAACATTCCTGCTCTACGTTAGTGAAAAGAGGTTAGAATAATGCCCCTCTGTTCACTCTTGAATTCAGAGTGCAGACTGCTAAGAATAAATATGCCGTGTCTTCTATTCAGGCTCATTTACAAAGGTGTTCCAGGTGACATTATAAGCTTTATCAACACATACCTTCTTAAAGCAATCACCAGCTCATAATGCTGACTAAATTTCCTCCCGATTGCATAAAACATTTATGAAGAGCAATTAAACACATCAGAAGCAAGGCAAGCAGAACTATATCTATCACATTACAGATTTTCCCTCAGTATGAGAGCAGTGTCCCTCCTTGACTCTAAAGAGCTTTTTTTCTTTAAAGGTTTACTTAGTTCTGTCGCACTGAACACTAAAGCTGGGAGGTGAAATCAGCTGGAAGGGGACATCGTTCCAAGATGTCTCCAGTTGGAAAGGAAATGTTCAACCCCTCTTGATACACCAGACTACAGAGACTCTCTCCAAAGATATTCCTTCCCCTCAACCTCAAAAGAGACCCACAGATTGACCTGCATTTTCCCATGCTATTTCCAGGACTGTTAGAAAACTACTGATGCACTCCATGTTGCTATTTCTTTACTGATGTCAAATCTAATTCTTGGTAGAGTCCATGTTTTATTTTTAATGGTGATCCATTTGTTGGAGTATAAACGTAGATGCCTGGTTCTCATCCTACACTGAAGATTCCTTTTATGTCATCACAGAGATCAAGGCAGAAAAAAACCCCTTGTACAGTAAGTATGCTTTCTGGTTATCATTTATTAACTATCACATTGTCTCTTTCACTCTCACTCAGCTAGGAAATATGTCCCCCTTACAAGTTATCACAATTTCTCTTCCTTCTCTCCTTGTGTTATTATTCTTTTACCTGCACTGTTTTCATCCTCGATTTTCATTTTTTTTTTTCCTTTTTGTTCCACTGTAGCTCTTTCATTACCTTCAATTCCAAAGGGCCCCACCACTAAGATTTTGCTTTGTTCTGTCCACTAAAATGTAATCAGTGATGCAATCAATGCCAGCATTTTACATGGCATCAGAAAAGTCTTGAAGCAAGATCCAGTCTAAGGAGACTGGATATTCTTTCCTGGTAAGGGTCTTCCAGGCTTTCTTTCAGACTGAATCACAAAGAAAATATATTTATTAGTTAATCTTCACTTACCCTTGGAAAGTTCAGAACCTGACAGCAATGTACACTTAATCATTGACAGCCACATAAACACATTAGAAGAGCTCAATTGGGCCTTGCAGCTGGGAAGATGACATCACTGAACCATGCTCTTTTGAAGGCATTTACCACCTCAGTTTAAAATCTAATGCATGCTATATTGTATTTTTTAATTTGTTGCTTGCTGTTCCTTGGATGATACTGCTTCACGTTTACACAGCAATGCTCTTATCTTCAGGACTAATCAAATTATCTATCTCAAAATCCTGAAAGCTTTACAGAGTTTCAACTTTGAATCAAATTTGAGCCTGAAAGCCACATTGCACGGTTGCACGAGAGCAAAATAGTATACTTTACTTTCAGGAAAACTCATATGAAGTATAATTACATGCAGTTCAGGGGAATGCACGCAGCAGAAGAGACACTCAATGGGACATTCCCCTACCTTTGTGTAATTTCTCAGACGCTGGGACGGTAGTCTTGGGACACTATTTTTAAAAAGGGTAGAAGCAGGGACACTGGGAATTCACGACCTGTCAGCCTCACCACCACTGTGCCTGGGGAGATCATGGAGCAGATCCTCCTAGATGGTTTGCCAAGGAACATGGGGTACATGGAGGTGATTGGAGACAGCCAGTATGACTTCACCAAGGGTGACTCCTACCTATGAACCTCATGGCCTTCTATGATGAAGGGACTGCATTGGTGGACAGGGGAAGAGCTGTGGATGTCATCTATCTGGACTTCTGTAAAGTCTTTGACATTGTCTCCCACAACATCTTTCTCTCTAAATTGGAGAGATACGGATTTGATGGGCAGACTATTCAGTGGATGAGGAATTGTTTGGATGGTCACATCCAGAGGGTAGTCGTCAATGGCTCAATGTCCACAAGGAGACTGGTGACAAGTGGTGTCCCTCAGGAGTCCCTACTGGGATCAGTGCTCTTTAATATTTTCATCAATGACAAAGACACTGGGGTCGAGTGCACCCTTAGCAAGTCTGCTGATGACACCCAGATGATTGGTGCAGTTGACAAGCCTGAGAGATGGAATGTCATCCAGAGGGTCCTGGACAAGTTCAAGAAGTGGGCCCATGTGAACCTTCTGAGGTTCAACCAGGCCAAGTACAAGGTCCTACACATGGGTCTGCGCAATTCTCAGCTCATCATATCCTGAGCTGCATCAAAAGCAGCGTGGCCAGCAGGAGATTCTGGTTATTCTGCAGCTGATTCTGCCTCTCTGCTCTGTTCTGTTAAGACCCCATCTGGAGTGCTGTGTCCAGCTCTGGAGTCCTCAGCACAAGAAAGACAAGGACCTGCTGAAGAGGGTCCAGAGGAGGGCCACAAAAATCATCAGAGGGCTGGAACACCTCTGCTGTGAGGCCAGAGAGAGAGTTGGGGTTGTTCAGCCCAGAAATGAGAAGGCCCTAGGGAGACCTTACAGCAGCCTTTCAGTACTTAAAGGGGGCCTGTAAGAGAGATGGGGACAAACTTTCTAGCAAGGCCTGTTCTGACAGGGCGAGGGGTGATGGTTTTAAACTAAAAGAGAGGAGATTTAGACTAGAGATAAGGAAGAAATTCTTTACAATGAGGGTGGTGAAACACTGGAAAAGGTTGCCCAGAGAGGTAGTAGAAGCCCCATCCCTGGAAACATTCAAAGTCAGGTTGCATGGGACTATAGGCAACCCGATCTAGTTGAAGATGCCTCTGCTCACTCCATGGGGGGGTGGAAGAAATGACCTTTAAAGATCCCTTCCAACCCAAATCATTCTATGATCCTATAATTCTAAGAGCAGAAAAGGAGTAAAAACGTTGAAGTAAACTCAGTTGGGCCTTAACACTTTTTATTGCCTCCCTTAAGAATCACAGAGAATAAAACCCTTTTGTATCCATACAAACTGTGGAGCTCCTTGAATTCCCAGAATCACAGAATTCTAGGCATTGGAAGTGACCTCTGGAGATCATCTAGTCCAACTCCCCTGCTAAAGCAGGTTCACCTAAAGCAGGCTGCACAGGATCATGTCCAGGTAGGATTTGAGTACCTCCAGAGAAGGAGACTCCACAACCTCTCTGGGCAGTCTGTTCCAGTGCTCTGCCACCTTTAAAGAAGAAGTTTCTCCTCATGTTCAGATGGAACTTCCTGTGTTCCAGTTTGTGCCTATTGCCCCTTGTCCTGTCACTGGGCACCACTGAAAAGAGTCTGGCCCTATCCTCCTGACACCAGCCCTTTAGATAATTATAACTATTGATAAGATCCCCTCTCAGCCTTCTCTTCTCCAGCTAAACAGACTCAGATGTCTCAGCTTTTCCATGCAAGAGAGATGCTTCAGTCCCCTCATCATCTTCATAGCCCTCCGCTGGATTCTCTCCAGTAGTTCTCTGTCTTTCTTGAACTGGGGAGCCCAGAACTCAGCACAGGACTCCAGATGGGGCCCCACCAGGGCAGAGCAGAGTGGGAGGAGAACCTCCCTCAACCTGCTGGCCCCACTCTCCTTAATGCATCCCGGGATACCATTGGCTTTCTTGGCCCCAAGGGCACATTGCTGGCTCATCATTAACTTGTTAATCCATCAGGTTTCCCAGGTCCCTCTCCCCAGAGCTGCTTTCCAGCAGGTCAACCCCTAACTTGTACTGGTGCACGGGGTTACTCCTCCTGAGCTGCAGGACCTTACATTTGCCCTTGTTGAACTTCAGAGGGTTCCTCTCCACCCAACTCTCCAACCTGTCCAGGTCTCGCTGAACAGCAGTACAACCTTCCAGTGCACCAGCCAGTGCTTCCAGGTTTGTATCATCAGCAAACTTGCTGAGAGGACACTCTGTCCCTTCAACCAGGTCATTGATGAATATGTTGAAGAAGACTAGACCCAGTACTGACCTCTGGGAACACCACTAGCTACAGGTCTCCAACTAGGCTCTGTGCCTTTCACTTCAAAAATATGAATTCAATGTCCCAAGCTGTGAAGGGAATGGTGGGCAGCAACAGCTATTATTTTCCTTGTGAGGTGTTTTGATAAATTATTTTTCCTGGGCAGGCTGGATAGGGTGCGAAATCAATGGCAGCTGATGGCTCACAAGCATTGACAATTTCTCTTCTCACCTATGAAGATCCGATATGATTAAATAAAAACAGGGCTTTAATCAATAGGAATGGAGATAATATTTATCACTAGTATATTGTTACTGTTTAAAATACTGTGTCCTTCACAGGCATTCTGTGAGCAGAAAATGATTGAAGACTGGACAACTACTCACAACTTCTCTGGTTACTTCCCCCTCTTCACTTTTCCCCTTCACACTGTCTATCATGATCCTATCTCACAACCAAAATTTGTTTACACTGATTTACCTTCTATTCCCAATCACTATTTGCTTCATTACTTTTAATACAGGAATATCAAATTGGTGTTTAGACATTGTTCGAGGATTCTGAAATTCAGTAAATTCCCTTCTGATACATGAGTCTGATTTTTATAGGGATATAGTCTATCAATCTTTATGCTTGTATACCTGCATGTAATTTCCAGAATACAATAAAGGCACATGGAAAACTGAAATAGGTGAATAAACAAAAGAGAGCGCCACAATACAACATTCACCACAAGACCTGAGAAACAGTCAGCCTCAAATCAAAGTTGAAGGTGCTGTTAACGATGACTGCAATTCAACTTACCAGTCATCGGAAGCTCAAGCTCTTTGTTACCATATGCACTATTTCTCAGGAGTGCAAAGCCCTGGTCCACTTCCAGACAAACTGAAGAGTCTCCATGCTCTACTGGATTCAGTCTGTATAGCTCAATGTAAAGTTTTTGGTTTTTTAAAGGTTTTTTTTTGCATAACTTGGCAATGGTTATACCTATAGATTTCCAAAGTAGCAACATTAAGAAGTGACTAATAAACAGGCATTAACGTGTTTCTTTCAATGCAAGACCAGTTTAGTCACATAATAGATGGAATTACTGTAATGCCCTAGTCAATCTCTCCTTGGAAGCTGGCTTAGTACAGGAAATGCTGTAAGTCCATTTTTGCCAATCAGCAGTTACAGCAAAAGCACAGCAATAATAAGATTACTGCTGCACAGCGATTTGCTGTACTGTACAGTAATTTGCTGTTTCTTTTCTAAACTTTTTAAGTGAACAGTCATCATTTAGAGCTGAAAATGTTCTGAAAATCATTATTACAACTACTGCTCTGCATCGTTTGATGAGCTTTAAATACTCGATCCATACTCAAAACTTCAGCTGGTCACTGACAGAACGTTGGATCATAAAGCAAAGCATGGTCCCTGTCATAAACAGTTTACAACCGGAAGAGCAAAAAATATGCAGAGGTCCACAATGGCATGTACTGCGCTGTCATCGTAATCCCAACAGGACAGGTTAACTGTGCAGGTACCTACATGCATGGTTATGTAAAGGAGGATAGCCAAAAACAACTGATGAGAATTTCAAAAGATTCATGGATTTCACCGCTCACTGTGAAATGTCATCAATATAAAGCCCTCACATCCTATTTCTTCTTCTGAAAATTGTTCAAGAGCAAGTTCATACTACATGACCTTGCTACTTTATGCTGAATCTCAGAATCATCTGCGAGCTGACAGAACTATAAATATACCAACTATGCATCCTTATAGCCTGCATTTTTCACACCTGAAATCCCAACAACTTAGCAACAGTATAGCCGGCTGAGTAACATTTAGACAACCAGGTCCTCCTTTAACAAGCACTTCTGGGCTGGCATTAACTTCCTTCTGTACCATAGCCACCACTTTTTGAAGTAGCAATGAAAATGAGGCCCACATGAACACCATCCAGTGAAACCACACTTTGCCAGAAGCAACACGGTGGACTGGGGTATTGTAAGAGGGCCCGAGCCCATCCGTTACTTCACATGGTTGGGAAACCGGCCGGAGGAGAAGATACGACTCCGAACAAGCTGAACGGTTCCTGGGCTGAGGCCCCAAGCACCTGCTCATCTAGTCTTCTCACCCCACCAACCACGCTGCTGCACCACTACAAGTCCCACACCCCACACGGTACCGCCCATAAAATGGTCCCGTCCGGCCGCTTCGGCTGTTCCGCCCCGGCGCCCATCCCGCCTCCTGCGGCCCAATCCCCACCCCTCTATTTGCATAAGGAGGTGCCGCCGCCGCGCACCTCCCTCCTCTCGCGGCAGCGGCGGCGGCGGGGCGTGCGGGCGGGCTGCGGGAACGGCACGGATGAGGCGCATGCGCGTTGTGGACGGGCGCTGGGGCTGTAGCGGCTCGGCGCGGAGAGTCCGGGTGGGGTTCACCGCCGCCGGTAGCAGCCGCTGCGGCGGGGCGGAGGAGTTCGCCGAGCCGGGTAGCGGCCGAGAGGGCTGGCGGGGCCAGTCGCGGGGCTCGCTGCAGCAGCTGGCGGAGCGGTACGCGGACTTGGCGGCCAGCCACAGCGAGGCGCTGCGGCAGCGGGAGGAGCGGGAGTGGCACAACGCGCGGCTGCGTCAAGAGAACGCGCGACTGCGGCTGGAGAATCGCCGCCTGCGCCGTGAGAACCGCACCCTCTTCCGCCAGGCCCTGCTCGGTCCCGGACCCGGCGGCCCTGACAAGCCTGTTACCGCGGGCCCGGGCGAGGAGGCGGAGGCCCTGCGCGCCCAGCTAGGGCGGCTGCAAGAGAAGCACCGCCGGGCCTTGCAGCACCTGCGGCGCTGCCGGGCCGCCGGCGGTCCAGAGGCCTCGGAGCTGGACGACGGGGAGCTGGACGAGCTGCTGCAGGAGGAGGACGAGCGGCCGCTGGAGAAGGGAAACGTGGTGCTGCCCGTGTAGCTGAGCTCGGGAGAAGCCGCGGCTGTGAGGGCTGCCGTGAGGGTCCGGCGCCGCAGGTCGCTGCGGGCCCCCCTGCGAGCCCGCCCTCGGCGTCTCCGCGGGCTGCGCTGGACCTTGGGGTGGGGGTAGAGGCAGCTTCCCCTCACCTTTCTTCCTTTGCTGCCCCCAGTGAAGCGCTGGGCTGACACCCACCCTTTGAGTGGAAACAGGCCCTTCCCACAGAAGGGGTGAGCCCTTTCTCTGTGAGCACTGAGGAGGCGTTGGGTTGTTGTTTTCTTTTTTTAGTCCCCGGATGTACAACGAGGAAGCATTGATCGTGATCCAGTAGAAGCAGGTTTAGTCTGCGTTTTAGTCGAATTCTTCAAATCAGCTGATGTCAGAGAGAAAAGAACCATGGTGAAAAGAACAGTTGATCTCATGGCATCGAGTGCTTCCTTCGTGGCCTGGCTGTGGATCGCTTTTTTTTCTCTTTGAGTTAGCGACTGTCATGTAGACCTCAACAGCCATGAAGAATATCAAAAGATTGTTCTGATTATTTCTTAGTAGTCTGAACATGTCTTAGGAAGGGGACTGGAGGAAGGTTGCAAACTCTTTTGTCAGCAGTCCAGCAAAGCTTGTTCATCATTTGAACTCTGAATTGTGTAGACATTTACTGGAAAGTATAGTTTGTATTTTTAATGGTGGACGTTGTTCACTGTCACATGAGTATTGGTTTGAATTTCACCCTTTCACATAAAACAGCAGCTGATAAAAAATAAAACCATGACACACCAAATGACTGTCTTAAGTGTGATTTTTAACAGGGAGTTGTTTTGAAATGGTAGATGAAGCACCCTATAGAGCTTTTTAATGCATTTCCTCAAAGCCGAAGGAATTCCTTCTATATTGAACCTTTCTTCCTTAAGAAAATCTATTTGAATTATTTTTTCAGACCTGTCTTCCTTTAGCAAATGTACTGTTTTTAAAGCAACCCTTGCAAAGAGCTGAGACGTCAGTTGATTTTGTAATGTTCCTGCTTTTGTCATTTAAAAGGTGTCTCATGCTTTCAGGCCTGGAACTGGTTCCTTAGAGCTCTGATAGCCAAGGTCTGTTTCAGCTTGCAGTTAAAGTAACATGAAAATGTGAAAATCCATCTTTTCTATCCAAGTATCTTGGATAATAGAACTTCTGAAAAGAGTAGTTATTTCTTCATGTAATGTCTGTGTAAGCTTCTAATCATAAATAGCTGTGGTGATTGTTAGGTCTCCTTGGATCTGCAGCCTCAAGTACATGCATTCTCAAAATGGAAAAACAGGGACCATGCACCTAATCTCTCCTTAGTGAGAAGTTGTGGGTGTTGTCCTTAATGAGAAAGTGTGGGTGTTGATGTCTGGATGTGGTGTTTGGTGGTTTTATAAACAAGGTCTTCTCAGAAATACTTAAATTGATAGATGCTCAAGAATACCTACAATGCCAACCTTTTATTTTGATAAGGTTAATGGTTTATTTTAATAACAATTTTCAGTAGAGTATGAATACCTGAGCAACTTAGAGAATCTGTTAAAATAGTACAGCGTTGGACTGTGTTAAGGTACACTGTTAGGAATGTATAACTGTGCCAGGCATCCTTCTCAAAGTATTGGCATGTGCACAAGAGAAGAGATTCTGGACTTTTCTGATAAAATGTGCATATTTTTTTAATTAAACTTCTGGGGTGCTCCCAGTAAATGGAGGTTTTATGCCGGAGTACAAAGTTCTATGCATGTTTATATAATTTTTTGTCTATATCTTGGTAAAGTAATTATAAAACAACCCTGCCAATTAGAAAATACACAGAAAAAAAAAAAACCCAGTATTTTGGTAAGGTTCAAATTAACGTGAAGAGTGCTAAAGAGTGGATTTTAAGTATTTCTGAAGTTGCTGCTTCCAGATGAACTGCAGCAAATTATCACATAATTCAGCCAAGTTGCAAAACTTTCATTTAACGGATCATCTGATCTGGTTGTTGTGAGTTTTTGAAAGCAAGAGACAAAAAAATAGAAGATTTAGGAAAAGCCTTCAGTAAGATGGTGCAAAAATAGTACTTCACTACAGTGTTCCCCAATTACTGGTTTACAGGTGGTGGGTTTACTTTGTGACACACTTGTATTATCCTTGGCTACAGGAAATTGCAAATACAGAGACTTACAGGAAAAGTGAATATACAGGTATATCCCAAAGAATAATACAAGCCTTAATGCGTGTAGTCTGGATTTGTCTTTATAACTGGTTCTAACCGTTAGTAGCTTGATACCATAGGCAGACGCTCAAACCTGGCCCTAAAACTGCAGTTCAGCCAAAACCCCTTGTGTTGACGGTTGGCAGAAAACAGAGAGTATCTTTGGAGTTGCCTAATAGGTTACAGCATCTACACATCTGGAGTGATGGCGGAAGTGTTACTGCAGTTGTTTAAGAGCTACTTTTCGTTAAGGTCTGTTTCGTTTCCTGTTGTTCTGCTTTCTGTCTGATAAGCAGTCAAAATCTTGAAGTTGCAGTCGTAGCTTCTTACTCCCATATCTTTTATTTAATTCTGTTTATTGTATTCTGGACTATGATGAGTATTTGTCCTTTTGTTCTAGCTGTTGTGGTAGTGTCTCTGTGTTTCAGTGTCTTGCTGTGTTGAGCTCTTCCTCTGGCGTGACTCCTACTTCTGTGGATTTTGAAGAGAGTGTTGCAGAAGAAAATGCCTACATTACACTCAGCAAACAAACGTGCTGTCCTATTTTCCATTTTATAATTTCTTTTTTTTTTGATTCAAATTAATTTCAGTTGGATACTAATAGTTTTCAAAACTGAATTTCAAAACCTTTTTTTCCCCATGTTTTTGATTCTATTTCTTTGTCATACTTACTTGAAAAATAATAATTTTTTGGTTTTGCTAAAGCCAATTTTTTGAAGACTGATAGATTATTTTCCTCTTCTAAAATGTTTTTGTAATTAACTTGTACTGCACAGTGTTTTGTACTACGGTGGTTCAGAATGCTATATGGGAGTGAGTTTGTTTGCAGCTAAGTTTTTTTATTAGAGAATGGATTGAATCCAGGTTTGGATTTGGGGGTTTAGGTGTTTTGTGTTTTGCTCTGTTTTGTTTTTTCCCCACATAAATACATAGAAACATAACAATATATAAAACATTTGGCAATAATACCTTCCTGATCACTCAGTTGAATTACAGTGTTTAAAGTGTGAATACATATTCTCTTAACTTTCTTTGGTTTACATATGTGTATAGAGAGTGGCGAACAGAACCAAAAATCCTGTAGCCTTTCACTTCACTGCTAATATAACAAAATTTTCTTTGTTTGTTAAGGAAGTGTTCAGTCTTAGCCGCAGACTTTTCCCTTAGCCTTCTGCGCCGTACCTCATGTTACCACATTGTTATGAAGTGTATGTTAAAAGGGATGCTATATGGCTACATTAAAACTATTAAAATATTCTGGGGCCCTGTGTGAATTCGATGGTAATTATTTTAAAACGCATGCTTATGAACAGAATGGCTCAGAGTTGGTTCCATATTTAATATATACTGTATTGCTCACTTGAGACCTAATTTAAGTTTCATTAAATATTGCACTCTGAAGGAGTCTTTGTCCGCTGTGCTCATCTCCTTGAATATGTTAGGGCCTTGGGGTGCTTTAGCTGCCCACAGAGAATAATGAAATAAATTAAATGTCTTTGTATGATAAACTAATGCCATTCAGATTAGTTTAGTTCAGCTACTTTTCTACCAACGCAGTCATCTGTTATTCTTCCCTTTCCATTCTCTCACTGTGTTCAGTTTCCCCTTTTGGTTTTGTTCTGTTCAGCAAAGACATTTACAAAGTGTATATAAAGCCTCTTTTCCAGACTTGCAAATGATTTACAGTAGTGGTTTAAAGCTGGATTTTTAGCGATGACGATTAACAAGGCCTTTCCTGTATGTTTTTTTAAATGATATCTAGTATCTGTATTATCATACTGGGAAGTTTAGGTGTAACTGCCTGGGAACAGTCATTGTTCTGTACAAGATCCGGATTGAATTTACTGCCACATCCCTTCCAAAATAAAACCCTGTATGATTCAGAGAATAATAGCAGCATGTGATTATAAAGCTCTTTTTAAAAAAGCTTGCAACCAGTACTATTTCATGACTTTCAAGGCCATTTTCTTGCTCTTTGTGCTGTCAAGGGTCTTTGTGCAGTCGAAATGTAGCTGTAACAGAAGAGAAGATAAAAGACATTACATTCAGAGGGCATAAAGGGGCTGCTTTAGATCTAGCTTTATAGGAGGGAGTGAGGTATAAGGCTGGAAAGACAGCAAATTGCGTGGGTAATCCAGAGAAAGAACATTTTGTGAAAGAGAATTACTGTGGAAAGATGTAACCATCAAACAAAAGCTAATGGAATTATTATATTCTTGTATATTGGTGTATTTTTAATGAATAAAAATATCAAATGCAAAGTTTGCATAAAGCAGCAAATTAGCACTGAGGAAAAAGGCAACTGTGTCATGCACTGGCGTGTCTTTGAAGTGAGGGCAAGCTTTGTAGAGCTGTCCTATAAACAATCTGTTGCCTCTGCTGAGGTTATTAGCAGTGGTGTTCATTAATGTAAATTTATTTCATGTGAAAATTTGTGAGGGCCGGAAGATTGAACATCTCCATTTTATAAATGCTGCAAGACTTTTAGTGACCTCAAATGCTTTACACGAGTTGTTTGTAATTTAGCACCTAGACCAGTACAACTCTTAACGCCCTGGTGGAGGGGAATACTGATTCAATAATAGTGGAATGTTCTGCAGTCAGCCAGCAGCATCCAGGTGCTGTACTGTGACGAGCACACTTCCAAGTGCCTGACCCAGCCCGAAGTTGGTTGGTGTGTGAGAGCTCAGGGCATACTCAGAGGTGGGGTGTTTGCAAAGCCTGTAAATACAGCAGGTCTAATATGTTAGTGGTCATGACTTCTGTTATAATAACTGCCTACAAAAATTATATGGGCTGCTGAAGTAACAGCTGGAGTGTTTGTGTTTGAATTGCAAATAATTACCTGCATCTCTCTTTATTCTCCTTATAAAGTGTGAAATAATATTGTCTATTCCTTGGTCAGAAGCATGACCCTGTGGACGTTTGGTAATTCTTTCTTCGTGGTGAAAATGATCAAATTGTTCTGTCTGGCTGTCAGAAAGCCCTGTTCCCATCTGAGGCTTTTATGACTTATAAATTTGAATTTTGTTGTTGCTTTTCATTCAGAAATGATTTTTTTTTTTTTTAATTTTTAAAAAATCCTACCTTGCTTTTACAGTTTGAGGGAGGTTTACTGTGCAGCACTGGTGAGGAAGAAAAGCTTCAGGGTGGATGCTGTAAAATCATTTAGAATCAGAGCAGTGTAGTTGACACGTTTTCCCAAAAGTAAGATACAAAAAAGCAGAATTTTTCAAAGAAAGCGTGTGGAAGATTTTGTTTTTCTTCTGCGTTAACTTTTTTTAGTGATGTAAGAACTGTAGCTTTAACAACAGTTAAATGTTTCATTACTCTGCACTGAAAATAAAAGTGACTGTATCTACTGAAGGACACAGGTACATAAAATCTAAAATAAGGCACTAAAGGCACCAGAGATGCTCAGAAATCTATATATAAGGCCTTTACTACCGAAGGCAGTTCCAGGAGGCTCCCTTCCTTGAAAGAGGAAATTTGTACCTATTTTACTTTTGAAACCTCTGTTTATTGTGAAAGAAGCAGCTGTAAAAGTAGTGTAAAAAACTTGACCCTGTGTGCTTGAGACCTGTATGGCAGTGAAAAAAGCACTAGCGGGGGGTGTGTGGAAAGCTGCTCATCTCCTGGATGTGAGTAGATGCTATTGGCTAAATTTGAATAGTCTCTGACTTGGAGGACATCTGGAGAGGAGATGAAGGAGTGGGCTTCAGGTGTCAGTCAACTTCTCTTAGTACCAGAGAAGCTTTTGTTTGTGTTATGCCAGAGAGCATTTTGTTTTGGCTTTTAAGTAAAGAAGGTTTCTTGCCCTCAGTGGGCATTTCTCCATCTCCTCAGTGGCTGCTGAGCAGAGCAAAACTCCAAAGTTTGGAGAATCCCCCTTTGGCCAATTAAGAGGCCAGAAGAGTGGCTAGAAAAAGTCTCAATATATCCGGTCAAAGCAGATGGGAGGATTTCTGACCATATGGGTGAGAAGCCCTTGTTGCATTGAAGATTTCCGTGTAAAAGATGTTAAGGAAAATGCTAGACTCCAGCAAGCTGGTGTAGGAAATACTGTTGCAACAGTGTAGCAAAGGTGAATGCAAGCTCTTCCACCAGAGGAAGATGTGTTTATTTCCAAAAATTAAAGCAAAACTAATTTTACTCATTCAGATTCATGCTTTCCTAAGGAAAAACTCGTAAGCACTGAATTGCATGTGTCTGGCAATCCGGCCCCAAAACGCATGTACTCTGGTGGTCCCCAGGCAGTCCTTCTAGGACTCCTTTGATGAGACATAGGACAAAGGATGCCCTCTTACAAGTCTGTGTCTTCTGGGTTTTTAGGTTGGTTACCATATGCTGCCTAAGTATATATTTTTTTGTGCACTTTATGAGCTGGCTGTGAGCAGACTTTCCATCCCACCCCAGTAAATTATCAGGGTTTGCACAATTTCCTGTTGTCTCCTGGCCTGAGTGTCCTGAGAAGCTGCTCACACCTATGGTGGGGTCTTTGTGACCCACGGATGCAGCTGCCATTCTCACTGCTTGTCTGCAAGTTGCTCCTTTTACTGGTTCCACAGCCAGACCTTTCCTCCCTTCCACCACACAGAGCAGTCTTGACTTTTCTGTTACAGATCTCAAGAGCAGTTTCAGGTGTGCCTTGGAAACGCTCTGCTTTGGAGTGGACCAGCATGGTGAGTACTTTTCAACTGCATCCACAACTGCATTTAGAGCTACGTGAATGCCTGTTCTCAAATGCAGGGGAAGAAAGTGCACACCTAACTGTTGAACTGCAGTCGCCAGAGTTCCATTTTGAACCTGGTACATTAAACTTCACTTAAATTTTCCCTTTCTCTATGCCAAGCAGCACTGTAATCTCAGAAAAGTGGAGTATCTCGTGTTAACTCGTGACTCCTGCCAAACAGAATCGGAAGTCTTCATGTTTCCCCACACGTTAAGCTATTCTGAGTGGCTCATACGGTACCAGTTTCACAGAGCGGTCCTCAGGCGTTAGACACAATGCAAAACATAGGAATGCTGCCATTTTTTTAAGAAAACACAGCTGAAGGTGGGAAACTTGCACAACTTAAAGCTTAGAGAGTTTATTCAAGATGTGGCTTTTGGTTTTGGCATAAAGAAATTCAAACTCATTCTTTGTTTTCTAAGAGCTTCCTTGGCTTTGACAGTGAGGAACTGTGTTGTCGTACTGAGACACTTTCACATTGCAGAAAAATTGAATGCAATGCCCGTGAGACAGAAGGAGGCATTTTGCTGATCTGTATAACTGATTAACTTGGTGTATGACAAGCTTTAGTTGAGTGGGAATGAGGGGGATGGGTTCTCACACTTCCCTTCAAAGAACTACTGTACAGTGATTTCTAACAGTGCTACCTGTTAATTGATACATTCGTTTCTGTATTATCTTTTTTCCCCCTGTCATGCTTCCTACCTTTAATTCCCTTTTAATAACACTAGTTTAAATCACACTGAGGTTCATCCATCATTTGTATTCTTAGGGAATTTTTGTTTCTCTCTTTAGAACTCCTGAGATAAGAGGTTTACAACAGGGATAAGTTCAGTAGGGAGTCTCCTCTTTGAAAGATACCCACATCTTATGAGGGTATCCTGAAAATATAACGATAATATTATATTGAAAATATAACGATAATATTATATTGAAAATATAATGATAATATTATATTGAAAATATAACGATAATATATTATTATTATTATTATTATTATTATATAATGTTAATAATATGAGGGTCTTGACTGGTAAAGCCAATGCAGTACTGCTGCCTCATGAAAAAAAGGATAAAGATGTGTTTTTAAGAATATTTCTTGTGGATACTGTCCATAAGGGGAAAACTAGTCAAAATCCTGTCACTGACCACTCTTCTTGGAAAAAAAAAAAAAAAAGGGTACAACATAGACCAGGAAAGCTTCCAGTTTTGCTGTGTAAAAGCTTGTGGGTTTATGTTTATGCATAGCTTTAACACAACATAAAAGTATGATCTTCAGTCTCTGCAATCAGTTGTTGAATTTAACCATTTTTTTTTTCCTCTTTAAACACAGGTATGAAAACATACTTTATCCTTTTCATGCTAGGTCTTTTCAGTGACATGATTGTTCAGTACATTTGTGCAGTCTCAGACGTTTTACACCAATTCCTTTCTTTTCAAAGCAGGTGTTTTAATAATTTAGCAGCTGTCTGACTAAGAAATTTCGTTTCAGCTAGTAGCATAAATTTTGTTAAATTAAATTCAGATGATGATGCAGCTCATTAGGAAACTGGTGTAGCTGAATCCGTGAGGCTGTTCCTAGGTTGTGCAATTGAAAAATTATGTTAACTGCAAACTTCAGTGCTGTTGGCTCACTAGAAAATAGATCATACTTTATTGTGTTTTTATAATAATTATCTACGGAGTGTTAAGTACACTATACAGTGTCTTTTTGATTACAATGGCTTATGGACTCTCTGGAATACAGAAAGTATTAGAGGATGTTATTTAAGTATTTGTACTTTAGAATTTCGGGGTAAATAGTCTTCTCTTACTAATATGCAAGACAGTGAAATACTGTGGTTCAGTATAACTTCATTGATTTAGCTGAGCCATGACAATTAAAAGCAAGTGTGAGCTGGGTTCGGCACATGAGTTAAATATAGTTAACTAAGATATTACACAGCAGTGGACATTTCCCCTTAGCCACCTCATTCTTTCTTCTGAGTAACCCTTGATTACTGGAAGGAAAAAAAGTTTAAATGCCAAATAGTGGAACTATGCACCACTGAAGGGTTGCACACTGTGCCATTTTTACAAGGTCTCTAGGAGGCAGCTTTTCTCCTGCAAGTTCAAAGCTTGGTAACTTTTACCAGATAACTGAGTAGGAGTACCTATCAGTTATAATAATCTGAGGAAAAAGGATGGAGCGAATTAGAGGATGGGTAAGCACTGGTGGTAGGAGTACAAATGTGTGTATGTATGTGTGTGTGAATGTAAATGAGTACACATAGTACTGTAGTCTTTATAGAATTTTTTACTTTCTTTGAATACACACCAAGCACACACCAAGGTGCAAGATCAAAATATTCTCTCTACATGGCTATCCTGTAGGCTACGCTGATTCCACTTCTACTCCAGCATGCTACAGCTTGCAGGAACAGGTCTGCCTTGAGGCTGTGTTGCTGATGCTTTCTTCTCAACCTGCCCAGCTAGGAAGGAGGACCAGGAGCAGATAAGTTTACATGTATACAGATTTCTGTGGAGGTTATGATGGCAAAGTGGATTGTGTGGATCTGTCCTTGCTCTTGTACCCACTAGATATGCTCAGTACGTCAAGCAAAGAGCCAAAGATGTCCAGAGACAATGGTGGGATCCAGATGAAAGATTTCATAGATGAGTATTTCTTTCCTCTGTGCTTTGCCCTTGGAGATTCACTGAATTCTTACCTTCTTTGCCTCCAAGGATGCTGGAAATGGCACATTCTGTTGCCATGTGCTTTGATTAATTTTCTAGTGATTAAATAGTGTTTGAGGCTTTATGTCTGTAATCATACTCAGCTGAACCTTAGGATGCTTTTCTTTTCCTCCTCCCCCACTCCACGCCCCCCACCCCCCCACCCCTTGCTGTGTTCCTGGTGTTGAACATTGGTTCTTTTAGATACTGCTAATGTTTTGCCAGACAAAGGGGGAAAACTACTCATTCATACAATAGTATTTTGGAAGCTAGTGGAAGTAATCAAGCAAGAAAAGCTAACAAAATTTGACCTTTTGAACTAACAGAACTCAGAGAAATGTTGAGATCAGGGCACTCAGGTGACAGGATGTCAGTAACCCATAGTTGTGCTAGCTTTCAACTTTCAATTAACCATTAAATATATGAAATAAAATATGCAAAAAGCTTTTAAAAATATTACAGAAGAATTTTTTTATTATTATTTCCAGCACTAGTAATTTTTAATCAGCTATAAAATTGTTGTGCCTGAGTACCAGTCCATTCCAGATGGGAATTCCTCGGTCTGTTCCTGATTCCATTGATTGCTGAAAAATAGCGCTTAAATATTCCTAAACTGAAGGTTTATTGCCATCACAGGAACAGAGTATTTCTTTCACAGGTCTAGTAGTCCTGCATCTTATCTTAGAAATTGAAAGCTACGCATCCTTAACATTAAAATGTCTATAGTTTTCTTCATTGCCAAGAGACTTAGACTAGGTCTGTCTGTGGAGAATAACTCTGCGTAATGCCTGGGCACTACCAGCTTAATGAATCTATCCTACCCGTGTGGAGTTTCTTTTTAAATTTGTTCTAATAAAATAGTGACTGGCTTTACTGGTTAAGAGAAGGGGGGCATTGATAATTGAGTCATAGTTATATTTGAGGAAAATGCTGATGATGGACACTGAGG
Organism: Bucorvus abyssinicus; assembly: GCA_009769605.1. Taxonomy (NCBI): domain Eukaryota; kingdom Metazoa; phylum Chordata; class Aves; order Bucerotiformes; family Bucorvidae; genus Bucorvus; species Bucorvus abyssinicus. The sequence goes on from CM020063.1 coordinate 51,464,762, forward strand.
AATGCAAGAGATAGTCTTGGTGACAAGAAATATGGTTTGTTTGTATTTCCGTGAGAAGATCAGTTCAGTTTCAGCTAAGGCAAATTAAAAGCAAGGTAACAATTCTGCATTTTGTCAGTTAAGAATCTCACAGCTTTTAGATTTTCCATAAATGGCTGTTTTCTTACTCATTTTTCTGTATGCCTATAACAAATAGCTCTGTCTTGACGGGTTTAGAAATAGTTTGCCCGAAAATCTCCTTTCTTCAGGTATACTGAAAATATACCTTTTATGTTGTTGTTAGGTATATAAAAACCCTTGATCATTATTCAAAAGCTTGTCATATTTTAGTTTCATGGAAGTGAGATTGGCTTCATAATGAAACAAATTTTTTATGGTGTGTCTTTCAAGTGATATATTAAAACAACTTGGAAATTTAAACTTTATTTTTCGGATGTGTGGCAAGATGACTGTGCTTACCACAGTCCAGAGCTATATATTTGGGTTTATACTACTACTATGTTATAAAAGTATGAGACACTGTCTTCTTCCCTATGTTTCATGTGCTGGGAAACATGATTTCATGAAAGACTGAAATTTTCTCACAGACATTTTAAAGGCTGGATCTTAGTATGTGTTCCGTATGTGACTAAGGACATCTTTGTCCTTGGACTATCTAAGGAAGGGTTTGCCAGTAAGGTGCAAATGTAGTCTGAAATGCTTGTGGCTGTTTTCTCTCAAGCCTTGGTGCAGTATACAACATGAAATAAGCAGAAGACTTTCCAGGGTGCTATTTCACAAGACAGGGATTCAAGTGCTTGCTTTGCTGGGTTTGGATTTGTAGCACTGTTAGGGTGCTTATTTACATTCAGTGGAATCTATTTAGTTCCAGATCTAACCTCTGTGCTTCAGTTCCCAGCTGCAAATACATTGCTTATCATGGAGGTAGAACAGAGTGGGAAGATGCGAAAGAGTGTGGGAGGCTTGGATGCTCTGGTGGTGAAAATTATATCTGCACGAAAGCCATAGTAGTATCTTTGTCATGACATTGTTTAAGTAAGCTGAGACCTACCTTGCAAGGGCATGAGAATAAAGTCAATCTGAAGTAGTATGTAGTACTAACCAGAGCTTAGTAGCAAGTGGTTTGGGGAAAAATTTTAAGATGTGGTCAAATCTAACGTGGTAGTTCTCATACTCCTACCTATCAGTGTTTCAGAGATTTTTGAGGTGATTGTAGAATAGGGGGAAAAGGATATTGAAGAGGGGAGAGAGATCAGTGGAAGACAGTGCAGAAAAAAATGAAGACAACGAGGAAACAGGAGATAAAAGTAGGTTGTAACTTGCAGAATCATTTACAGGACAAACTGGAAAAAGGCTAATGAATGATAGACTAGGATTTGGGGAGGATGTTCATGGTTAAGGAAAAAGAAGAGAGAATGAGCACAAAGGAGTAGGTAAATTCACAAATGCTGATTGTATCATGCAAGAAATATAAAAAATGTGAAATTTTAAAAGTGATGAATAATTGTGAAGCAGGGAAACATCTTGAAAAAAGTCAGTGGGAGAACTGCAAGATCCATGAATTTTTCTTCAGAGTATTAAGTAAATGAAAGTGCTGGAAGATGGTATAGATCCAAATAAGTGTCTAAAATGACCCATTTGATTGAGACAATGTGGTGTTACTATCTTATAGGTTCTGCAAGGCTGTTAAGGGTACTCTTCATAATAAGAGCTGGAGACAGACCATGCTGAAATCTGGATGTGTAGGCTGATAACCATATTAACTAACTTTTACAAGGAATAGTGCTATGGAAGTCAATGGAGATAATTGTGGAGTGGCTCTATGCTGTGTGAGTAAGGGTAATGCAGTCTGATTTATTAGTCTGAAAAACTTCTGGTGACAGGAAGAGAACAGCCAAATCAATATGGAAGGGAAGATTATTCCCCAACAAATTCAGTTACCATTGGCGGTGAAGTAACTCCTCTAGATAGTTACTGTGAACATGACAGCTGCGGTAAGAAATGATTGAATATTTGCTGAACTGTTTTTTATACTGAGGAATCATGTTTTACAAAGATAGAAATCTCTTGCTGTAAAACCTGCAGATTTGTTCCTTCACCTGAATAAGGGTATATGTGTGAAAGGACTGAGCTTTGCAGTTAATAAAATTTAGTAGTGACTATTTGCTTGCCTCAGCAGGCTGAGGATGGCTATGGCATAGTACAGACATCGCCTTACCAGAGCCTGGACCTCACCTCCCAGGGGATCACCAGCAAGGGACCAAAGGGACCAAGCTGCCAGTCATGGGAGGGACACTTTGCTACCAAGTGAGAGGGGCACAGAGCATGCCATGCCATCACTGGAAACATGCACATGGCCAGGAGGTGAGATTCAGAGCAGGAGCCAAGGGCTGTCTGCGGTTTTGGGCATTCAGCCAGATCTGTGTTGGCACATTTTCTTTCAGGCAACAGATTATTCATGTGGTCACTTTTGGTGGAAATGAGCCATCAGCTAAAAAGGGTGCTGCATTCTTGCTGAGAAATGTCAAACAGTGAGGAATTTGGCAAGGAAGTGTGGTCATAGAGGAGGTCCATCCCCAGGCAAAGTCTGATACATTTGGCATTTCCATGGTGTACAAGCGATCCCCACAGCAGGGAGCAGTAAGAGCTGCCATTGGTTCTCTTGTGCACAAAGCAAGTATGTTAAATGTCAAGTGATCTGCAAAGACACATCTCCCTGCTTTGCCACCCTGGTATTAGCTAGGCTGTCATGGACATTTGTTCAGGGGCTCTGTTTGTGTAGGAACATAAACGTGTCAGTATGTTATTGTTCAGGAAATGTAGACCAATAAATTCTGATACATTTTAATACATTTAATTTTAACAAGTGTTTATTTGCCTATGAGCTTCAGAGCATAAAAGGTAAATTAACATCAAAATAAATACACCTACTGTAGACCTGATAGAGGTCTCAGTGTCTGAATCTGATCTGCCTTTTTTTAAGATGGAAAGGAAAGCATTTAGAACAATCGATGCAACTTTTTTTTTTTTTAAGAGACTGTTTTGATAAATAAAGGTGGCAATTTTTTTTGTGTGTGTGTTAAAAAATGGCCCTTTCCATTGCCACACTTTTTTTTTTCCCCTTCAACTGCAAAAGGTGCTGACATGATAGAGCTGGGATTTTTAAATGAAGAGCAGAGAACAATTAAAATTAGATGCTTTAGTGATGGAGAATTACCATTTTCACTGATGTTGAGGTGAAGTAGATTGCAAAGCTATTTTGAGCAGAGGTCTTTTGACTACCATCACAGTGTTTATCATCCACAATTTGGTGTATATTTTTGCTAACTCATTAGTTTGAAAGAAGTACTTGATGAGTCCCAAAATTTTAAAGGTAGAACCAGAAGACAATAACTGAAGAAAGGTCGTTTTGTTGACTTTTTTTTCTTCATAGTATAAAGTGAAGTTGGAACAATTGCAGGGCTTGAAAGGGGGCATCGTTTCTAGCTTGGTTTCCTGTAAAGAGTGCAAATGATAACTTGTCTGAGTATGTGCCTGTATCTGCTATGTTCTTCCTGATTTTACCTGCTTTGAGACAGGCTATTCCGTCTTTTTTTTTTTTTTAACAGAGGGCAATTTCAACTCTACTTTCAAAATCAACCTTTCACAGAGCTTCTTTGGAAGTGAGCTACAGCACTGAGGTTGGAACAATTGACCAGAGACAGGTAAAGAGGCAGAAACCTTTTAAACTGGCAATGTTAACAAGTAAAAATGTATTGTCATTGGGAATATATCCAAGTCCAGTACATCAGGGATAGGTTCAGTTAAGGACTGCAGATCAGTCCAGTCCAGTGGGTAAATATCCAGACTGGACTGATCTACATATATATAAGTAGATATGTATGTATATAAGTATATGTAGATGTATATATATTTAATGGTTGAGCGAACATCCAGATGCTGACTCATCTACTTTCTTTAAACTCGACAAATCTTCTGCATTTGATAGTCCCACCGAGCCTTTAGAAAGTGGTTGAAAAGGCAAAAAAGGAGGGAAAAATCTTTCACGACAGCTGATGTTAGGGATTTTTTCCTTAACTTCTAATTGTATGTGTAATACCTGGAGAATTCAATCTGAAAATATTTACTACTTGCTTCTGTGATCCCTTAGCTCAACTTTAAATTATGTAATAATATTTCCAGTTCAGCTGCTTGCAGCCAAAAGTAATTTTTTTTAAATTTTTTCTCACGAAAAAGAGAAAAACCTTTTTTCCCTTCTCATTGTATTTTCATAGTTTAGAGATCTGTACCTTAGCCAGAATGCAGTAACTCAAATTAAGTTGTCATTAAAAAAGCCCCTCCCTTAAAATACTTTACGCTAAACATGTAATTAAAGGAGTCTTTCCTGGACTGCAGAACCAGCTGGAATCTCTTCCCCCAACGCCTCAAATGCCAGCTACTGGTTTTCTCAATCAAATAAAAGTGTAATTGTTTTGGTGCCCTCTTCTGCATAGCATTGAGCTAAGGAGCTACACTGAATTTCCTGATTAAGGATGGATTTATTAGCTTCTACATGGTCTTTATGTACACTGAAGAAGACAGGTTTTAGCTGTTTAACTCAGATTACTTTGCTCAGTCAGAGCAAACGACATGGTTACTCCAAAATTACTTGGACAAGTTAGATTGGTAGGGAAGTGGGAAGCAATATTTCATTTCAGGGTGTGTTAATGCATTTAATACCGCATATTTTAAACTGAAGCAAAACATTTTGACATCTTGGAAATGTGACAATGATCCTAGTCAGAATTCTTCGATTTTTCTTTTCTTAAAAAATGCTGCTCTGAATCAGAACAAAAATGTTTGATTTTGTTCTGCTTTGCAAGATTTCTCATGAATTGCCAGTTTACAGCTGAGCTCTGTGACACACAGATCTAAGTGCATGATTCTCTTATGCTTTGTAAAGCTTGCAAATACCATTTAGATAAAAATCTGGCTTTAGACTAACAGCCTGTGTTTTACTTTCTTCACATAGATTTAGACATCAAGTATACAGTGAAGCTCATCTTGAGTATGAAGTTGTGTGAGAAAAAATGTTGCTCTCCTTTGTATTTCACTGTATACTAAGCCTAGTTTTAAATGTTTTTCATATATCTCTGTTATCAGTCCTGGTGGTGGGCCTGCAGACCAGAATAATCTCTTTGTAATATACTCTTACTAACGAAAGCAATCTGTAGTTTTCAGGTAATATGCTTCATGTTAAACAAAACAAGTGATAGCAGTGACTTGATGCAAGTGGGCTTTACTGGATCAGTAAAACGTATTCACTACAATATTTTTTTTTATCGTAAGTATTAATAGAATCCAGCTTTTTTTCTCCATTATGTGTTCGCAACATCTTTGTAGTATCAGGAGAAAAAAAAATCTTTTTCATTACCCTTCAAAGAAATTATCTGAAACTTTTGACTGAGAAGGTACCTAATGACTATTCAAGTTAAGACTAACATCTGGAGTGAACAGTCCTATGCCTAAATAAACGAAAGTGTGAGTGGAGAAAAATGCTAAAATTCTTTTAATTAAACCCAGACAGTAGGGACTTTAGAGGAAGATTGAAGATGTACTGTCATGATCATCTGGTCACATTGTATGCTATTTAAAATAGCTCTGCCTTCAGAAGGTCTTAAAAACACAGTCGTCCAGGTTTTAGTAAGGGATGAAATGCAACAGTATGGCTTCAGAGAGGGAGAAAGTAGATTCTGAAGTTCTGGCTCAAACAAAACACTCAGTGTTTTCTGTCCGAGCTTTCTTTCATGCTGAAACCTGATATCATAGCTTTGCTTAAAACATGTGCTTTAAACCAAACCAGCTAGGAAAAAAAAATCACAATGATTCAGGATGGTCAACAGAAAACGTACTAATTACCAGCACTGGGGGAAGAACTCTGCTAGATGTTCTTTATTTGTCTTAAAAGGAGTGTTTTGCTTTGTCCAGTTTAATACAATTTTTACGGAGGGTCATTTACATTAACCCTAGATGTGCACCACCCTGCTTCATTACCCACAAGGCATCCTGTTATTTACAATTCTCCTTCATGCTGTGCAAAATTAGACAACAGTGAATATGAAGTTAATGTATATTAAATGCCTCAGGCGTATTCCAGTTAAGTATTAACAAAGGTTGGAACACTTCCAAAACATTTAGGGAATATCACTTTCAGTCATTTTCATTTTAAATTAATAGCAAGAGTTTCTTTAAAAAGTAATACACTCTCAACTGAGGGACTAATCAAGGAACTTCAAGATATGTATAGCAAGCATTTGAATGAAAATAAAAATGGATTATGTTCCAACCTGCAAACACTGTACTGGGTATGTGCATGTGTCTCTGCAAAGGTGAAGGGAGGACTTTATGTGCATTGTTTGTATCATGGACTGATTTTGTGAAACACTGAACACACGAAAACCAGAAGGGTTTTAAGAAGTCTTGGTGCTCTCATTTGTTGTTTCTGGTCCATAAATATTAAGAATGTTTTATGGCAGGCATAGAAGGCATCAAGGGAAGGTATTTAATAGAGGTTGGAGATGAGGCAGAGGAAATTTTGAAATTTTATTTATTTCAAGGAGGAAGAACTGTGTCTTGGGTTATGGAAGATCTTGTGTTAAAGAAAAAAGCAGTGATGTAAATACTCTGTTAAAAAAATCTGTGAGGAAGAAAATGAATAAGCATATTAATGGCTCTGGGTTATTGTGTTATCATGTGTGCTGTGAATGCATTATGTTTAACTTCTGCCAAATTAGCTCAAAGGCTAAAACTTTCTGTTGTGTGCAGGGCTTGGCAAGACTCACACCCTATTTAAAACTCACTTTTGTTTCAAATAGAAGTCTTAAGTGCTGCATAAGCATTTGGCAGACCATATTTAGACGTGAAAGCAGTCAATGAAAAAAGAGTGCAATCTTCCAAAGTGTCTAAATGCCTTTCACTCTCACTGCCAACAGGATAAGGCTACCTTCTTTTGAAAATCTGCTATATTGTACAACCAAACTATAAGCATAAACATGACTTTTTAAACATTTTTTCTAATTTGTGAGCCGCATCTAAGTGGTTATTTAATTCTTAGTCATGACCATGTATGACTAGTTCTATACTAGGCTAGCTAGAGTCAATGGACTATATCAGGATTTGTGTCCAGTAAAGATGAATGTATGGTTACTAATGAGGAGTACTGAGATTACATGTTCTGTTGAAAGCTGTAAACATTTTCAAGATCTAAGTGTGAAAATCTAACAGGCCATCCAAAATATTAAACAGAATCACAGAATCATCTGGTTGGGAGAGACCTTTAAGATCATCAAGTCCAGCCGTACACCCTGCGCTGCCAGGGTCCCTAAACCATGTCCCTCAGCACCACATCCACACGGCTTTTAAACACTTCCAAGGATGAGGACTCCACCACCTCCCTGGGCAGCCTGTTCCAAGGCTTCACAACATCCTCTGTAAAGAAATTCTTCCTAATATCCAACCTAAATCTCCTCTGGCGCAACTTAAGGCCATTTCCTCTCTTCCTGTCACTTGTCACATGGGAGAAGAGTCTGACCCCCACCTCTCTACAATCTCCTTTCAGGTAGTTGTAGAGAGTAATAAGGTCTCCTCTCAACCTCCTTTTCTTCAGACTAAACAACCCCAGTTCCCTCTGCCGCTCCTCATACTCTCCAGACCCTTCACCAGCTTTGTTGCCCTTCTCTGAACCTGCTCCAGCACCTCAATGTCCTTCTTGAAGTGAGGGGCCCAAAAGTGGACACAGTACTCAAGGTGTGGCCTCACCAGTGCCAAGTATAGGGGAACAATCCCTTCCCTTCCCTCCTCCTGCTGGCCACACTACTTCTGTTACAAGCCACGATGCTGTTGGCCTTTTTGGCCACCTCGGCACTCTGCTGTCTCATACTCAGCTGGCTGTCAACCAACACCCCCAGGTCCTTTTCTGCTGGGCAGCTTGCCAGCCACTCTTCCCCAAGCCTGTAATGCTGCAGGGGGTGGTTGTGAACCAAGTGCAGGACCTGGCACTTAGTCTTGTTGAACTTCATGCTATTGGCCTTGGCCCATTGATCCACCCTGTCCAAAACCCTTTGTAGAGCCTCCCTACCTTCAAGCAGATTGACACACCCACCCTACTTGGTGTCATCTGCGAATTTACTGAGGGTGCACTCAATCCCCTCATCCAGATCGTTGATAAAGATGTTAGAGAACAGGCCCCAGTACTGAGCCCTGGGGGACACTGCTTGTGACCAGCCACCAACCAGTTTTAACTCCATTCACCACCACTCTCTGGGCCCGGCCATCCAGCCAGTTTTTTATCCAGTGAGGAGAACACATCTAAGCCATAGACAGCCAGTTTCTCCAGGAGAATGCTGTGAGAAATGGTGTCAAAGGCCTTACTAAAGTCCAGGTAAACAACACCCTAGCTCTTCCCTCATCCACTAAGTAGGTCACCTTGTCACAGAAGGAGATCAAGTTGGTCAAACGGGACCTGCCTTTCATAAACCCATGCTGACTGGGCGTGATCGCCTGGCTGCCCTATATGTGCTACATGATGGCATGTTATTCTGGAGTTCTGTAGACACCTTTGTGTTAGCTTTAGCTCTAGTATTTCATTGTAAAAATGTTTCGTAGTATTTTTAACAAGACTTACATGACACAAAAAATTGCCTGTAGAAGAGCCAAACACCTATCGGATTAAAATCCCTGACTACATGATTGAGAATGTTTTCCGTAGATATATTAAACCTCTGTAAGATTTTAATGGCTTGTATAGTACTAATTTACCTCCACCATTAAAGGATTTGTACTAGGTTTAGTTACCCTCCTCTGGCCTCCTTTAGCCTGTACCATCAAGGGGGGGATGTGTGGGTATGTTCGGCACCGATCTGCCACCTGGCCCATTCCTGTGCCCAGATTGTTGACATTCTAAAGGGAAAAATCTTTTAAAGGGTTCCTAAAAGGGGTCAAACTCCTCAGGAGACAAAAAACCACTAAAAAAAAAAAAGTATCTCCTTGGATCGGGGAATTATGCAAACATCCTTGGACACAAAGACCCCCTGTGCCACCGGACAATCATACTGACTGACCCTGGTTTCTCCTGTACAGCCACCTCTTGTTTACAAGCAGTATGGTGTATGTTTTGCTAACAGGCTCTGGAAGAGAGTTCCACTTCCACTAGATGTGTTATTTGCAGAGTTAAATGATGTTCGTTCCCCTCTACTTCACGGATTTCCACTGTAATGCTCATCAGGTTTAAATGTGTTTAAATATGTTTAAGCTGAGGCTCTTGCCTTTGCAAATGAGCATTTACCTTTTCTACCTCATTCTTTCCAAATTGGAACTTTCAATTTGCAGAGAGCTCAGCCTTAGCCAATCATTCTATTGTTTCCTCCTGTTTTGTGGCCATTACGGTTACCAGTTCTATAGGTAGAAGTGGTCTGTTGCTAACCCGAAGTCTAGATTATACCTTGAGTACCTATGTTCATCCCCTAAATGACACATGCCGGTTACTGGACCTGCAGTTTGTGCTGTTGACAACTCTTACGGTCCTCCTAAAGTTTTGTAAACATCTTTTCAATCCACTTGTTCCAAATAATGCAAGGACTGACTAGCATAGGTCCTGTTTGGGTACTCGAATAACGTTTTAGAAGTTTGACTACAAATTTATCACTATAGGTACATTAGCAAAGGATCAGTCTCCACATCTCATAAAGTTTATATACATGTTATCTCAGGAGTACTCACAACTTGACCATATCTTACCAGCTACCTCAGATGATGAGGGGTGTTAGGAGTACAGCCACCTGCTCCAGCCCATCCAGTCTGGGGCTCCCCCTGTCTGGGTGGCGGGATGTGGCTGCTCCTTTTCCCAGGTGTAACCAGTCTCAAAGGTGCACATGTAGCCCAGAGACACATGCACAGGGAAGAGTGACATGGCCTGCCACAGACTGACATGGACAGGGCGTTGTCTTCAGCAGCACCAACATGTAGGACATGTAGGTAATGTAAACGCAGACAGTCCAGTACCCCCGATTCCTCCTCTTTGGCTGTTGGAAGCAGAGGGTCACTAGTGTGGGCACACAAACTGGCACAGCCTCTATGTCCTCTCCAGCCCCCATGTCCACATCCCATCTCCTGCCCCAACCCACTTCACGGGTCCTTTACTTACTGGCTGGCCCTGCCTGATGCACCAAACAATGCACTCTCACACAATTCATTCTCCAATTCCAACAGATGTTTGTAAGATTTCACCTTTTCAGGCAAAAGGAAAGCCACACCATTTTGGCAGCTGCTGGGTAGGGTGCGTTTTTTTTGTTTGTTTCACACAGGATTTTTTTTCTTTGAGGTATGTTGTGGGATTTTTGTAGCCTTTCTTTGTTTTTAACTCTACCTAATATGCTTTGCTTGACCTTTCATTTTTTCCTGAGAATCTCTCTAACTTCTGTTTCAGGATCCTCTTTTTCCTTTGAATGCCTTCTCATACAAATAAATACATCCTGCTTAAACGAAGGTACCTCTGGACTCCAAGGCACTCCCTAAGTGCACTATTTTGTCTAAGTTAGGGTCCCTTCGACAGGAAAATTACCTACCTGCAGGTTTTAGGAGAGCAATATGTACACATAAAACACCCTGGAGGCCCTTTTGGGGTACCAGGACTTCCCATGGTGGTCCAGTCCCCATTTTCACACATTTCAATGAAGGCGCCCATGCCGCCTGTGTGTCAGCTCCTGATCTCTGCTGCCAAGGTGATTCTCCAACCTGACAGACCCCAGAGACTTAGAAGGAAAAGAGACAAGACCCACGAGCAGGTCGTCCTGGTCACAACGTCAGTCCTGAGCCCACTATGTTGGTTGAGGTTGGGCCAATGGTATTGGCACCTGAATGAGCTCATGCTGGAAGCCAGCAGTTGGGTCCTGGACTGACGTGTTATAAGCTGGGGTGCAGCCAGCCCTGCACGCCACCAGAGATGCAGACAACACTCGGCCAGAGCCCCGGGAGGGGTTTTGGGATCTGCACCTCTCTGAGGGGTGACAGTGGGTTTCAGCAGAGGTACGGCCAAGTCCAAGTCACAGCACAGTCTTTCAACAGGAAATAACAGGAAATCAGAGCAGGAGCAGATTATTGCTGTGGGAGGGACCACGGAGCAGCAGCACAGTAGCCTCTGCTGATGTGAGCTCTGCCCAAGTGGGTCAGTTACAGGGTTTATGTAGCTTTAGGCTAAACAACCAAACCCTGTTAGATAAGCAAGAGCTCATAAATAACAATAGCGACTGAAATCCAAGGAGGCTTCAGACACTACATCCTTTGTTAATTAAATGGTGCTGATTAGCAAGACCATTAGCTACAAATATTTCTTAACTAGTGAGTCCTGCAGAGGCCTGTGAGGCTTTAACTATTTGCTTCCATATATTCCTATTGCTGTTCAACAAGGAGAGATAATCTTGCCAATCTACAGGTTTTGCCAATATCTTATAAAATAGCAATTGACACAGACGCCAAAACTCAACTGATCTAAATCTTACAGTTCTAGTGAAGCAAGTGGAGCTGGATGGACAAAGGAGGCAAACAGATTTTAAAGCACTTTATGTATGTTTTAAAAGCAGCTGCCTTAGTAATTCTGTTTGCAGAAGCAGAAATCAAAGTGTCCTTGCTGCCTTCTAGAAGGAAGGTGTTTAGCAAAGCATTAGGCATCTAGAGTTCTTGTCTTTCCCGGTAAATGGAATGATAATGTTGCAACTGAATTTATAACTATATCCATAAATAGATATATATATATATATATACACACACACATATCCACAGTTAGTCAGTGACAAAGATTGCTGTGATGGAGTGTTTGAAAGACTGATGAATCAGGTCAGTTTTTAACTCTAAAAAAAGCATTACTAAATTAATGCATTAACAACATGACCCCTAGTAAAGATCAGTTCTTACACAGTATTAACCATCATAACTTCATATACGAAGATGCGAGTCTTCCACACTAATATCCTGAGTGACCTCTGAGGATGAAATACCAAGGGACTATGTGATTCCATATGGTTAGGGCTGACGGCTGGGGTACATGGTGGCACTTGATCATAGATGTCATGATGATCAGGCCTGAGAGCTGTTGGACTGGAGAAGCCAGAGCCAGAGTGGGTTTGTCCACTGTTTTCTCTAGCTTTCCTTGCTGAGGCTTGATGGTTTTAGACTATTGTTCTTTGCCTGAAAGACAGTCTCTGCTTTGTGAGTGATTATCTTGTTTTCTTTTGTCTTACTAGTAATCTTTGTCTATTCAGAAGGATGTCCTGACTGTTCACAGTCCTCATACGTATCTTGACCTTCAGCAACTTTTGTTTCTGGATGTCTCTTCCAGGCAGATGTGCCCATATTTCCCACTTGTGATCACCTTACTCACATAGTTATGCAAAATTATGTTTGACTATGCTATTGCAATGTTAGAAAATACTTGCCTACTGTTGTTAGTTTGACTATTTTAGTACCTTTATACCGAGAGTCAAAGTTAATTACATCCTTTGGGGTACATTTATAATTCACTGGTGTCACAGACCTCTGTTATTTTCCTCTGAATGGTATGATACTATCTCTCCTGCCATGCAGTACTTGCAAGTAGCCATAGCTGCACACACTGTGTTAAGATGATGCACAGCCCAGTAAAATAAATTTTGCTCTCCCAGCAAATTCATGATCATTGCTACAGCAAGCTCTTGCTGTCACCTATCATTTCTACCTACATGGTCTATGTGACCAGCCATTGTAGAGCCCATATTCTCCTGAGAGTTGCAAGAGAAAAGAAATCTTTCATTGATACCACAGCAGGTTGAAAATAGCTATGCTTTAGATATTTCTCTCACTGCTGCTTTGCCTCTTCCGTGACTGCCATGAAGAAAACCAGAAAAAGTTAAGAGAACTTTCCATTTAAAGACCCACAGCTGTAGTACTTGCTATTCAGTTATCTCATTACTGCTACATTTACTAGGATTATTCATTGAATCAGAATAATTTCTTTTAATTTTTCCCCAAACAATGTTTTGATTTTAGGGTTTGGGGAGTGTAATTTTATACAAGGCTAGCAATTTTGCTTATAGTAAATAGGTAGAAAATATGGTTTTTGGAGAAGTCATAGAGGTATTATCAACATTTGTCAGAAATGGAATTATAGTGAAGCCAGGACAAACACCTGATTAATAAAATGGGTCACCTGTAAATCAGTGGTGACTTGTCAACAACTTGAATAGGCCAAAGCAATCACTCTCATAGAAGAAGGGAAATAAAGATGCATGTGCAACTGAAATGGCTACTTGGAAGTAGCTAAGAAAATATTTTAAAACATAGGGGTAAATAAAGAAGTTGAGGAATAAGAGAGTCAATAGAAAAAAGTAGGCAGTACACTGTCATGTTATCTTACTTTACGATTTTTTTAAAACATAAAAGCATTTGGTGGAAACTATTATGGTACTCAGAACTTCAAACATTAATGTCTAAGAAATTACAAAGTAATGATACTTGTAGTCATAAGGCCAAGCATGCTTATTTAGTATTAAAAAACTAAGATCATACTGAAAGAATGAAGAAACTGCACAGAAAATTTTGGGGTTTTTGTTCTTTGGTCAAAATCAATATAACTGGACATTTTGTTTGTTTATGAAGACACAAAGTCATCTTGAAGAAAGAAAAAGGCTTCTCCCCACTCCATGAACGAGAAAGAAAGCAAAATAAATTTAAAGAAAAAAACCATGAAAAATTCTGGTATCAATTCCTTTTTTTCTTGGAGATTTTGAAGAACTTAATAGGAATAATGGGATCAAAATTGATCTGACACTGAGTACTTTTGAAGTGCTACAAATACGTACTAGCAGGGATACTTTTTATTGCTGAGCACTCCCTCCCTCCATGTGTTTCCAGATTTTTCGTACTACAAATATTGTTAATACAATATAGCCGAGATGATTTTATAAGCAAGATACAAAGCAATGAGTTATAGGGAGAACAGAGAAATCTTTTTACCAGACTATCAGAGCTTATGACAGCTAGTGTCCAAACTCTCGCTGTCGCTCATGCAGAATTGTATAGTGTCTGAAGTATTTGTTGCGGAAACCAGACTCACTAAAACAGGATATAAAACTCAGGCGGACTTGCATTATGCTTGAAAAGCAACATGTGCATGTGTTTTATTTTGCCTTCCAGTGGGCAGTATCCATAGGAGAGTGCCTTTGCAGTTAGTCATTGGTCTAACAAGTGCTTAAAATCTCCATTGAAGCTTTTATCTTTCCACTGCACACTTTGTGCACAGAAAGCTTCATCCTAGGAGCTGAGCATCACTGATAGAGATTTCCTTTTCAATGTTTCTGGTTACTGTTTGAGCTAGTATATTGTTCAGGAGCTCCTTTCGCCCTGAAATTCCTGTGTTTCTAATTTTGCTTATCATCTGCTACTCTACATACTTTTTTTTCCTATTTGATACAGATGAGATAATGGTGCTGAGAATTTCCCATTCTCGAGGTAAAACAAGCTGATATAAAAATATTCCAGTCTAATTAACTATGGAGAGTTAGCAATGAAACTCTGATTCTTTCTTATGTTGGCTTTACTATGCAGGTGAATTGATGCCAAACCACAGTAGAAGCAACTCCTTTATTACCTTTGCTGTCTGCAGCCAAGACTTGGAAAGGTCTTCAGAGTGCTTTCACCCCTCAGGCGTGTGCTGTAGAGAACAAAACCACGTTGTTGTATAGGCACTTCCCAGATGCGTATCTTCACTTGGTACCACTGCATTCAACAGCAGAAAGGAAGCGGGTAGGTGTTTTTAAACTCGATGAGATGCAGCACAGCAGGTAGGTGCATTTAAATGAAAAGGAGAGAAAGATTTAAAAAACTACTGTCTGTACTGTGCTTTCTTTTAGTCTCTCTTGAGCTGAATGACAGCATGCAGAATATATTGACTCCAGTGGCTATTTTGGTCATTTAAAAATGAATGGTGATGCAGTATAGTTTCTGCCACATCTTACATTTTCTATAATGTAAGTTTTGTAATTTGACTTTAAACTCAAACCTAAATAGTATGGTACCTGAAAATATAATGCAAAAATCCACAACAATTACATTGAGCGTAATGAGAGAACGAGTTACATCACCTGAAGTATGAGCAGCGTTGTGACCTGCCACAAACAGACTGGCATTAGGATGATGTTGTCCCTCCTACAGTTAAAAGAAGCTCTAATTTCTACCTGAAAGTGGTAAGCAAGATACACTTTAGCCTTCGAACATCTCAGTGACTGAGAAGTGAAATGACAAATAAGAGCTCAAAGCCTCAGTGACATGCAATTAGAAAGCAGAACATTTTTGACTTTAACTGGGGAAACGGAAATAACAATTAAAAACCCCTTCATTATTGAATTTATGGATCAATTTTGAATGGGCGATCTAAATTGCTGTCTTCCTTTTTTTGGTTGCATAACAAAATTTACTTTGTTTTAGCAAGGCAAGTGCTTTTGCTAGTTCATTGCCTATGTAAGATACTCAAGTGATCTAAGCTTCTTTTGCTGGGCATATTCTGCAATACTGATCTGCTGGTCACAATTCTGCCAATATGGTAGAATTTTGTTTTGCATGTCAGACAAATATTTGCTCAATTCTTTCTTATTATGCTCTTAAAGCTGGGTGGGATGCAAAATCCCACTGGCTTTTATTGAATAATCTACCCCATATAACTTGATGCTTAACTATATCTCAGCTCTCTTCCAGACCAGTGTGGGTGCAATGAGTGCCTGCAGAGAGACTCAAATGCAAGCTCCAGTAGGTGTTTTGGTTCATGATCTGAACAGGGCTAAACTGCTGCGGTCTGCTGCAAGCCTGGTTGCCCTATACGGTGACTGTGTGTTGTAACTATGCTGCTTCTGTTTCTAGAGCTAATACATTCAGTACCAGCTGAGGGACTGCTGCTTGATCACACATTATGCTATGCAGACACACTGTTGAGCTGCTAAAAGGCTTTTAATATTGGGCAGCAGTTCTCCAATGCCACACATTATTTGAAACATTCTCAGGATGATATCTTGCAAGATTTCCTTTTTTTTTTTTTTTTCATTCTGTGGCTATTCACTATTTGTATTTAGTCCTACAGCCTCCTGATTTAAATTGGTGTAAATTCAAAGGAATTGTATAGGCATGCCCTGAACTCTAGGATGCCAGAGGAGTTTGGGGCTGCTGGGGTATTTATCCAAAGAAAACAGTCTTTGGAATACCGGGGTTGAACAGGTCACCCTAGTTCATCCTCTAGTGTGCTGAGCCTGAGGATGGCACAATTTTGTATCTGAAGGTGCTGTAGTAAAGTAAGTTTTTCATTACCTCCCCGACAGTCGCTGCTGAAATGTTCAGGAGACAGTGCTTAGGTAGGCTAGCAGAGGGAATGGGTAAAGCTGAAATTTGGAGTGGTGACAAGAGCAGTAACGACACCATGGATTCCTGCCATTCTAGGGGAAGAAGTGAAAAACAGCACCTTGAACCAAGACAACATAGAGAGTGCAATACAATAAAGAGAGAATGGTAAGGAATAGATTCTTTGTAAGTTGCACAGAGTTGTGAGAGGAAGACTGAAGGAGTAATATAAAAACATATTGCTTTTGATTTACCCTTTTCTTAAGTTTTCTCTTGAGGTTCCTATCTCTCTCTCTCCTTTGCTTGGCTAGCATTGAACCTCCATCCTTTCAGGAGTGGATACACTTTTTATCCTGGTACACAGAGGTGGTTTTCGATGTCTTGATCTAAGTTCTCTCAATGAGCACATCTGCCCCAAGGTTAACATAAAGACCTAAGGAGAAAAGATTAAAAAGTTTCATCAAATTTTTGTCTTTTGCTCATCATCAGTGAAGATCATGAAAGCCAGAAGTAAAATGCATTTACTTTACTGTCATTTGTTATGGTTATGCTTTTCATGGAGAGCATGCATGTCTTTGTCAATGTGCCTTGGCTTATATATGGTATCATCTTGTCTATGAACATGACTGCTAAAGACCACACTAGAAATGTATTTACAAGCTTCAAGCAAAAAGGCTTGCTTTTCTATCCATAAATAATCAGACTTTTTTTTTAAATAATGCCAGCAACAACTGTTTTGATAAAATTATTATCAAAATAATATCACAAATCCTGCATGGAATATTGACTGAACAAACAAGGCAGGAGAAACTGGCAATTTTGCAGTTTTGCAAAGAGTAGAAGGTTGGCGTGGAGGGATCTCGGCCTCCTTAGTCCTGACATCTATTTGCCTCATGAAAATGAGAGATAAATGTACATCCTGCACAGAGATGACTAGTGGAGTCTTTGGGCTATATGTTCTCACTACCTTTATATTGCAATGACCACATGAGTGTTGTGGAACTTAGTCCTAATTTTCACAGATGTAACTGAGAGGAGAAGCAAGTTCTTGGGCTTGTTTTTCCCCCACTCGCTTTACAATAATGGCTAAAGCATAAAACAAGCGTCCTCTTTGGCCACGCAGGTGTCTTTTCTGTTCAAAGCCCATTCTTTGTGTGAGACCATTCTTGTTCAGTGAACACAGAGACAGCGAACTAAGTGATTCTGTATTTATGATGAACTAAGGATGAAATACAGGATTAATCCAAAAGCATGAAAAATTATCAATTAGGAATTCTCATTAGCTATATTTGGTGCCCTAATTGGCCTTTTTGACTGCATAATCTCAAGCGATAACTATTTGTGGCACTGACCCAGTGCTCTGTCAATATTGTCTTTTAATTAATTCCAGAAATGGATCTCATTCCTTTTATCCCTCCTTTCTACATAATAGTTCTTTCTTGGCTTTATTTTTAGTGTAAACAGCATACCGAGAGTTCATTTGAAAATTGTCAGTAAATAAAGACTTGTTTCATCAGTGACCAAAGATAAAGGAAAATCCTGAAGGCTCTTGTCTTACCACTTGACTCCTATATTGTGTGATCTTGTGTTAGGATGGGGTTTGTAAGTGAAATTCTGCTCTTACGGAGGTCTGTGAGCTTTAAGACTTTGTTTTGTTTAGGATCAAAATTTCTTCATGAGTGTGTTATATAGTTTTCTGTAAGGTATATATTAATCAAATAAAGTGAAGCAAATGGAATGATGAAAATTATATTTAAGATTCTACATCACCATGGATAGCCTGATCTGTGGCTGAGTGGTGTGAAGGATAACTCAGCTATTAAAATCAATGGACAGTAAATGTCTGAATCTTCTATACAATTTCAAAACATATTTTGAAAATGACTGATTGATATCTGCATATGTGCAGTATGTGTTTAGAGAGTGTTATGCTCTAGCACTGGCACAGTCAAATTATCTTGTTAGTATGTTCAGAATGAAGAGATGAATTTACTTTCTTGATACTAAAACTTGCTCAAACCTCCCCTCTAGACTGAAATCCAGTAACTTCTGATGTATAAATGAGTTTGCTGTAACATTTTTTAAAAAAAAAAATTTTTGAGTTTTATTTTTTACCTTCTTTATAATTTCATCCTGGTAGGAAGCAGAAATACCCAACTTCATGAGAAATTCTGTTCTAGCATATTTCTATTCTATTTCTAACACATTTCTAATTCTATTTCTAAACATCTAAACCAGGATGTTCGAAAGTTTACTGTAATGAGAAACTATTCTCACAAGATTTGCACCCAAGTTTTACTGGTGTGAGAGACTGCTGCTGGAGTGTGGTACTCGGGAAATGTTATCATTTTGGGGTATGCAGATGATTTCTTATGCCTCAGATCTTTGTGACTTCACTTCTTTCCTTTGGAATGTGCGCTAATATCAAACTTCAGTGTAAAACTCAGTTGTAACCACCTCTCTGAATTGTTAATTCCATGGTCATGTGAAACTGAACCGATTTATGCTTCAGAATAAACCTCTCTTATCAAAAGTTTACCAAACACCACTTGCGTTATTTCTGGGTCTTTAACACGGCAAATATAGGCAGCCTTGTGATTATGACAGGGCGCTATATGTATATAGGGGATTCTCACATATATAAATGTGTCCTGGGCTGTTCACATAAAGATATATAAATATGCAGAAAATACAAATTTAGGGTAAATTCTGCTCCCAGTCATGGTGTTTTCTTTCCATGTCATGTGTGATTCGCAATTCACATCCAGTGGACCAAGATAGTTTCTAAAGTGGGAAATATCGGTGCGGGAAGGAAAACTGTTACCTTTCTGAACAATTTGGAAGCATGGGTTTGCGGGCCTATATGGAAAGATGACTGATAACTTACCTAGGCAAAGTATGTAACAATGGATGGAAATGTTACTTTCCTCTCTTAAAGACATTCTGCAAATGTTCAGATCATGTGACCCAAAAATCCTTTCGTCTGTTTGAGGTTTTGAAGTCCTAAGTTTAGAATTTTTCTTGACAATTTTCACTCCTTTCAATTCTTCTGCCAGAGACTGATTTATACCTATTTGCAGATTGCAGATGGATATCACGATTGCTCTAATCTTAATTTTGTAATGACCCTCTGCCTGCCTGTCATTCTTAGCAAGAGAAGAGACATGGCTTTCCGTAGCAGCTTGCCTTTGTGGAATGGTCTTTTGAAACTAGCCTGGCCACACCACTCACACAATTAGAAATAATTGAATTAGCTGCACTCTGTCAAACATGTGAAATCAATATTATACCTAAAACTGCATTCCTTTATAATTGGATCTTAAAAATGAAACTTCTAAAAGGTGGAAAATATTTCATAATTAGAAGTAATTAACATTTTTATTGTTTTATATTTTAAAAACAATCCGTAAAAAATTTATCATAGCCTATCATTTATGTTAGTATCATTAGCTATTTTTGTACAGATCTTCAACAAGTTATTCACTGTAATCTTTCAAAGACATAGGACTTTGCGAGGAAAAGTCTGTTGAAGACAATAAGGCCCAGATCCCGTAGTTCTCCACAGCTTAACAGCTGTTTTGCTCTGCTGGGGTGTTGGGCTACTGCTTTTGATGAAAGCAGAAAAAACCCCTAAGCATTTAATTCCTCACTTGGCTGTGTGAGCTGCAGTACTTGCAAAGAATAGAGACTAATTTTATGGAAAATTCTCCAACAGCTGTATTTCTGATAGATATGCATCCATCCAGTCATCCGTTTATTTAGGTATAGGGTTTGCTCTGTACTGACCAAAGAAAATGGATCTTTGATCATATGAGATTAGACTGTGGTAAAATTTCCACTTCACTTCTTAAGTTTCCAAAGCAAACTGAAGCAAAAATGATCACAAAAAACATCAATTGAAAAAGTTTTCTTTTTAGAGTAATCAAAAATATTTTATTTTCACACATAGATACAAAAAGCCCTATGTAGGTTCAAAGTCACATTTTGTGTTCCAACATGCAATACACAACTCAAAACCACTTAAAAATAAAATATCAAAATGTTTTTTTCTGAAAAGGTCGAAGCAAAATGCTTTGGCATGTCAGAACTCTCCTCTGTTCTCATTAAGGTTTTTAGTTCTGAATGGTGAGTATAACCCAGACAAAAACAATTTCAGCGAGATACCTCTTATCGACTTTGAACTGGCCACTTGGGATTTCAGCTTTGAGCTGTGTGAAATAACAGTCCACAAGTGGTTCTTCAATGACAGAAATTGTAATTCAGAGAACATTCAAAGCCTGATCCTGTTTGGAAGTAAAATTTGGTTTGCTTAAATAAGAGTTCTATTTAAGGTCTTGATGTTGGAAGTTAGTTGCAGGGTTTTTTTCTCCATTTGTCTCGTGATAGGGAATCCAGTTCCAGGCCACAGTTTTGCTTTGATTTTAATTTTTTTTTTTTTTTTGTCTTACTGTTTTGCAGTGCTGCTTTTCACATGGACACCACTCACTTTTGAGTAATACTTTTTCAGTGTGTCCCACTATGATTTATTACATCAATAGATCATTGGAGTGACAGCTGGCTCTGGTGATGCATGATCTAATACATCAGAAGAACAACATCTCATTTGGATTATACCTTACGTAAGATTAATAGATAATCTCCCTCCCCTTTTTCTTAGTTGTAGACAGGACTGTTACTAAGGGCTGCAATGACATTAGAATTGAAGTGAGCTAGCACTTCTAGTTTTACCTTCTATTTTCAGTCTTGAACATAGAACTGAGCAATGTATGTCAGAATAATTTTAACTGTATCTGCAATAAATAAGGGAAACTCAAAGGAAGTCTGTCCTTAACTCAGTCCATAATTTCCACATACGGCAAAAAAGAATGTTAGACAAAATGCAGTGTTTGCCAGTATTATTCAGTGCAAAGTTTCTCAAAATAATCCTATTATGAGGCTATTTCCACTGACAGCACTATTAAAGTTGCAAGAAGTCAATGGAAAGGATTGCATGGACTTCAGTGCACTTCATGCCAGTCACAGAAAAGGAGAGCAGAGCAAGGTCTGAGAACCACACTGTGAGGTCTCTAAGAAGTCATCTCCAGATGTTCTTGACGTTTCAAAGATGCTGGGCACTTGGTTGAATATGCAAATTCAAGCCAAGTTACTGCTGCTAACTGACTCAGATTTACAAATATTTAATAAAATCATGGACAAAAAGTGTGCAGAAGAAGACTGTTTTCTTTAAAACTAGCTGAATGGATGGTGCCTCTTGACATTTTAGTAATACAGGAAAATGAGGAGCTAATGCAGTCACAAGGGAGAGATTTTTAAAAAAGATCTTAGCCAGAGGAAAAACACATGTACTTTGAAGTTTATTTGGAAGTTCATGACTCTCTTAGCTGTAGATAGGAATCTACGGTATGTTTACATTGTGGTGTAAGACAGAAAACGTAGTAACACAGATTATTACAAGTGGGAAGGCCCAAAATGACTAAAGTTGTTAAGTTCACCTCTGGAGAACCCTCTATTGTAACTACAGTAAGTAAACTGCCTCATGCTGAAAATGAAAGAGACTGATTTGTTTGTGGTCTTCAAAATACACAGCAGTCAGTGGGCTTTTCTTCCCTATTTCTTCTGTAGAAACCCATTGCAAAGCAGATGTTCCTGCTTCACTAGAAGTGAGAATGAGAACACTTTTTTCCCCATGTAAAGCTCAGAGGTCCATTCTAGCTCTCCTCAGTGGCAGCAGAAGTGTTTCTGACAAATGAGAAGTCTGAGTTATCACTAGCTGACTTAATCTGAACAACTATGTTTTACTCATTTCATCAGTTCTGGATTGCTGTGGTGACAAACAAACTCAGAACTTTTCTTATTATTTGCTGTCAACCAGTCAGCCTCATACGGAAGGAGGGAGTACTAGGAGCCAGAGAGTCTGGCTTTGCCTCTCTCATGGGGGAAAAAAAGAAAAACAAAAAAAGAGGGACAAAAGGAAAGGAATACTCAAAAAGCTGCAGACCATTAAACCTTAAACTGAGCTGGCGGGAACATAGTTTCTGCTGACCTCTGCTGAAGTTCCTGGAACCTGTGTCCCTACTTCATTGCTAAGGATCCTTCACGAAAAGAGATCTGCAGTGACACATGCAGCTGAGAAAACTAATGATGAAACGTCATTGAACTGAATCCCCTTGATCTCTGTCACTCTTTACATTGACTGTGCACAAGGTTGTAACTCTGCGTTTGTTTTAAATATTTCAGCCTTGGTGGTGCCAAAGAAGACATCAGCTTTACAAAATAGCAGCTTAGGCTTAGAGGTAAAACACCCCAGAAACTAATGCTTTAATTCCTGAAGAGCTGGGAAAGTGTTTAATTGTGAGTTTGAAGTCTGGCGTGAATTTATGGAAGCCTCCTAACTTATGGTGTATCCCCAGATTGAGAAATTATGGATTTTTATGGCCAAATAGGATGTGTCTAACGTCCTGTTTCTTTTCTTTAATTACCCAGCCATATAGTTAGGTTTTGTTTACTGGAAAATATGTAACAATGCATTAGTGGGTCCAGATGTAATTCCAGACCTCTGGGAAAAATTCATTGCATGATCCTTTCTGGATGCCTTTGCATCTAGGTTAAAGAATGGCTAGGCTAGGTTAAAGAATTCCCCAACCTAAACTTACCACGAGTTTCTTGCACATTGGTCTGGTTGCCTACAGTAAGTCATAACTATCATGTGCTGGTGCTGCAAATCCAAAAATGCAGTTTTTAAGTCCTTTGAAATAGTCTTCAGTAAGGCCTCTAGAGCTTTGCAGCCTTTGCTAGAGACAGGAACACATGTATGAAAATACACAGCTCTCATCTCACGCTAAAAAAACATGGTGGGAAGAGATGTGCTTTTAAGAAATATCCAAACTATCTGAAAACAAATCTAACTGTTTTCAATTTAATAAATTTTTAAGGGAAAGCAACATTTTTTATTTTTGACAATCCCAAACTGTTTTTTTCCTTTGATTTTTGTTCAGCAAACTGAAAAATAATTTACTGGAAAAATGTCATTTCAGTCCAGCAATTAAAAAACAAAGCTAGAAAATTGCAAATAGCATATAAGCATGCATTTGCTAACAGCAAGACTTATTAACCCCTGGAAAAACTTTACTTAGAATCATGCCAGGTGATTCATTATTTGAGTTATATCAATTAAGAATGAATAGCTTTTTGAAACTGCCATTTTAACTTAGCCTGAATTTGGTGACTTGACGTTGGGATTAGTGAGATTGCCTTCTGTGGCTTACTGCAAGTAAGATTATGTGGTTGCTGCAGATTCATGTAACCTTACAAATCCATATGAGTATGCAGCCTACAACAGAAATCTTGAATTAGTCTGGGGATAGTTAAAGGTATTTTATTCTTAGGAAAAACCTATTCCCTCAAGTAAGAGCAGGTAATAGGGCTTGCTTTTCTCTGAGATCCAGTGACAGATATCAGACTAATTTGCAAACCATTTGTCTTAGCTACTTGAGGTTAGCTTTCAAAAATCAAGGAACTCTTCTGCTTTCCCCTCACAGACAGGCAACAGTTGAAAATAAGTAATTTATTTGTCATTTATATAGCAAAATTAGTTGAAGAAAAGGGCTGTGTATTAAATTCTAAAACCAAAGGTGTCAACCTTGTCCCACTCAGGCAGCCAGGAAGACAAACCCGTGCTTTTAGTAGGAAGACAGTGTGTGTGAATTGCTAGGCAGCAGGATGCTTTAATGGACTTAAGCACTTAAGGTCACCCGGCATACAAATGTGGAAGGGCTTTCTTCTCTTTCCCCCTTCCCTTTTCCCCCTTCCCCTTTCCACCTTCCCCCTTTGTTTCCCCTTTTCCCCACTCCCTCCTGCCTTTCCCTCTTGCCCCCTTCCTCCCTCTCTGAAAACCTACTTGGACCTTTTATCCGAGGGCTCGTATTGGCCAAACATGCATACTGACCCCTTCTTTGTCTTATTTCCTGTTTTAATTGAGTGTCAAAGGTTATACATTGCTATTAGAGCAAGACATGAGTGGCAGCAGGGGTCAGGGACTCTTTGGCTTTTTATTGGACCCATAAAACCAAAATGGAATGATAATTTCACCTGCTCTAACCCCAATTTTTCCAAGATGCGATAGACACTGACCTTAGTGTTTTACTACTATTGACTATGTAAACTGCAGTCACCCTGATTCTGCTTACTAAACAATAAATGTGCCCTTTATGACCAGGATGGGAAATAAAACAATAAAACGTACACACAGAAGATTCAAACAAACAAACTAATCCAAGTGACATAAAGTGATAAAATAATGCCTTGCTGGGGAGGTCAGACCCTTTGTTTGACTGGTGTACCCCTACAGTTATTTCTTCTCCCAATTTTCAATTTCTCCTTTTTGGCAGAACATCCTATATCCATCTCCAAGTGTTGGGACACAGGCAATAAATCTTAACTGCTAGAGAACTCCCATCTAAGCCTCTTGAAAGACTTGTGAATCTCGCGGGGAGTGGGTTGTCTTATTTTGTATGTTGTATTTTGGAGAAAACGATGAAAGAGTGTTTCATGTTTTTTAAGGAAACTTTTTATGAAATGCAGGAATATTCCTAAAAACATTCCTGGTCAAAGAATAACATTAATAAAATAAAGGCTATATAACACAAAAAGTCATTATTTGATATTAGGATGTTAAAATCTTAGTATCCATGTATCATGAATGTCTTAGTTAGGGTTTGCAGCCAGGTTCACATCCCGGTCAGATCAGCTGAGGTCCTTCCTTTTACCTGGTCTTTGATCCAGGCCCACAATGAGGAAATTCCAAAATGTAGTTCTTTACTAGTTTATCATTTGAGAATTACTTTTAACCGTATGGGATAGCTGGTGTAAAATGACAAAGCTTAATTCCAAATTTGTTAATAATTACTATGAGAGAACATCAAAATGTGCTGAGATTCATTCTCTTTTGAACTTCTCCTTCTGGCTTTGACAAAGACCCACGAGAAATGTATTAGAGGAATAATCCATTTGTTTTACAGATTATCCTAAAGTACGAAAAACCTTCTAAGACCATCATCAATGACAAATTTTCACTTGTTCTACCCAGAAGTATTTTCCCATCTCTACTGAATACTGTTGCCCAAACTGTAGATTTTAAATTAGATTATGCAAAACAGTACCAGCGACATCTGTAAGCTTTGCCATAGCAACAGTGAGGAACTCCAGAGGGTCAGAAAGGAGGACAGCCTTCTTTCATTTCCTATTGATGACAGTATCCATGGAAACCCCTTTTAATAGTATCTGCATCAGGCTGAGAAAACAGGTATGCTTGCTCCTAAAAGGGAGTGCATTAAAAGAACACAATCCTTTGCAAGGTCAGCTCTTGAAAGCCTGGGAGAACCCCTTAGCTGAGAAAGCTGGAGAACTGTAAATCCTCAGGTTCTTTGCTAAGAAGCTCAGCTACAGAGAATCACATTAGCACTCTTTCACATGGACAGAGTAAAGTAAACCCTTTGTTCCCTGCCTAAGATGTTGCACTCCTGAGAATCCACTTTCTTCACTAGGAGAATATATAGAAGAGATGATTACGTGAACCAGGAGATTAATTATGAGCAGAATTCAATGGGGAGAGACTGACACAAGCACATGCACTCTGTTGAAAAGAAAAAAGAAAAAAGACTGAATTGCAGGAATGCCATATGGCAAGTGCCTGTACACTAAGAATATGTACACAAGGATATTATTCACATGGTAACATTTTAAAAAATCTGTAAACTCATCATTTTATGGATAAGTGGTTTGGAGGAAATGGTGCTACCTACCTTTCCCTTCTGGGCTATTCAAGTGAGACACAAAAGTTTTCGTATTTCTAAATCATCCTGGTGGCAAGCCATCCCTGTGTTCCTTTTTTGATTTCCGTAAGTAAATTAGCATGGACATGATTTTGAGAAACAGAAGTTTACAACTTTATCACTATGTGATTCGTCTGCAAATAAGAACTGTCACACACTAAGGTTCAGTTAGGAATCCATTTCTGATGATTTTTAAGCCTAAAGTATTACCTAAAGATAAAAAAAAAAAAAAAACCACCCAAAAAAACCCCACAACAAAAAATGCACTAGGAAAAAATCAAGACTGCTAAATTTGAATGCAGTCTTTCTATTAAATTCACTTACCCATAGGATTATTTTTTATTATATTACAATGAGAAAAGTAATCTTCCATAGGAGATATTACATTTTAGTTAATTGCATAATGTGGCTATGGATGTGACATTGTGACAAACCTTTCCCTTTTCTTTCAGACACACTTGGATATCACTGATAAATCTCATAATCTCTCCTTCCTCACTGAGAAAAACAAAAATCTGAATTCTCCTGATTAGTCAGTATTTTGTGGCTAAGGACAGGATATATGGATTGTATAGTCCACATGACACACAGTCTGCCAAGGAAGCAACTTGAGGTCTAATTGATGAAGGAATCATATTATTGGAAAGATGTTGTTGTTTAAATTGTAAAGAGTTCTATCCATATAATTACAAGACACCTTCACAATATGTTCTAAGGAAACCTGTCAAATGCAGATTAGATCTGCCTTGTAAAATAATGAAAACCATGAGCTGTAAAAAAATTTAAAAAAAGAGTAAAGGTACTGCAGTGAGACTTTTAAATACACTTTCTGTCTGAATGTCTGTAACCCAAATATTTAGAATCTCCTCATCACCTACAACAATTCAGGGCAGCAGGGACTTCTGGAGTCACCTAGTCCAACCTCCTGCTCAAAGGAGGTCTTGTTCAGGGACTTGTCCGGCTGAGTCTGAAAAACCTCCAGTATGGGAGATCCCACAACCTCAGTGAGCTACTTGCTCCAGTATTTAAGTACCCTCATGGTACATTTTGTTTTCCTTATCAGGCTTTCCCATGATCCATCTTTTCTCTGTTGCCTCTTTCTACTACCATGCATCTGCAAGAAGACCCTGGCTTTATGTCTTGCCATTAGGCAGCTGCAGACATCAGTGAGGTCTCTCCTTACCCTTCGATTTCCTAGGATGAGTCAGCCCAGCACCCTGCACCTCCCCTTGTACATCCCAGACTTCAGCTCTTTACATCACAGGGATCCTCCACTGGACTCAGTCCAGTACATCCGAATCTGTCCTGCACGAGAAGCCCAGAACTGAACCCTGAACTCCTGGTGCAGACTCATCAGTGCTGAGCAGAAGGGCAGGATGAGTGCCTGGCTCTACTGCTGCACCTGTGCTTATGCAGACCGGGATGCAGGGGCTGCTTTGCTGCCCAGGGGGACTGCTGTCTCCTGGCAACCTGCTGCACCCCAGGAACTCAGGTATTTCTGCAGAGCCACTCTTTGCATCAGTGGTAGTAGCTTTCTGAGCCCAGCACTCTGGTCATTTTTCCCACCCACTTTACTATCCACTTATCCTTCCACACATCTTATCAATCTGACAAGAAGAAAACTGGGGGAGGGTGTGTAAGAAGTTTTGCTCAAATCACTGCTGTGTACAGCACTCAGTGCCATCTCCTGTTCACAGTGCTGGCTACCTCATCACAGAAACCAATCAGGTTGGTTGGGCAACATTCCTCCTTAGTAAACCGATGCAGTTACCTCCTTTATGTGTTTAGAAATAGCTTCTAAGAGGATTTGCTCCTTCACCTTCCAGTAATTCTGGTAAGACCAAATGGCCTGCAAGTTGTCTTGATCCATCCTTTTCTCATCTTTATTTACAATGGGTTCAGTGTTTGCCTCTTTCCTCTCTGGTCCCACAAGGTTCTGTATGTTTAACAGCTTCTTCTAAATCCTCCCTCCTCTGGGTACTGCTGCCCTCCTGCAAGCTCCAGTAGAGACCTGGGAAGCCCTGAAAAGCCCAAAATCAGCAATTCTGAAGACCACAGTTGTAATTCTGTTTTGCTGAATTCTCTTACAAAGTTAAACTCATGGTCACTGCAGCCAAAGCTGCCCTTGATCTTCATATCTTCCACCACTTCTTCCTTGTTTGTGAGTAGCAGGTCCAACAAAGCATCACCTCTATTCTGTTGATTGATTACTTGCATCAAGAAATGGCTCAGAGTTGCCAGAAAACTGTATTGCTTGTGCCTGGCTGTATTGCCCTACCATAAGATGTGTTAGCATCTGCATCTACTTTTATAGATGGACAGAAATTTCAGGTTGGTTAAGTTCAGTGCCGATTAAAAAAAAAGAAAGAAAATCTCCACTGGGCCTTAAAACAAGTATGAGAAATCGATTTTTTCAAAAAGCTGTCAGGGAATGGAGAAAAAACAAGCTTATTCTGTTTCATCCCCTTTTTCCTGTGCGTAAAACCTGGCTAGTTTGGTAGAATAGGTGTCGATTAGTACCAGCCAATACCACCTCCGAGCAAGAGTGCAAGTCCTTGAGGCTCACACTCTTGAACTAGCTAGATTGAAGCTTGTTGGTAGGTGCCCTGCTTCTGGAGCGAAACTGGCTTTGGGAAATAATCTAGACTTTTAGAAGGAAGCACAAGTTTCTTTTCTTACTTTCATATCTAAGGGGTGAACAACCAAGATTTTGAGATCAAATATAGGAAGTTTTTCTTCTTGAAGCTGGGAATCAGTCAGCCTGGAAAGTGTGAATGGTATATATTCCATATATACTGACAAACATACCTATCCCTCAACCAGATATTCTGGAAAGTTTTGTGGGAAGTAGCCACATATATACAAACAGTGCACTTATTTATATATAAATGAGGAATAACAAAACACTATTCACATTTCACCGATAGCCTGGGCAGGTAGATTAAGTTTCTTATTCTTTGTTGCAGCTAGGCACCTTTTAGAAAATGGCCGAAGTAATACTTTTAAAGTTTAATGGGGGGGTGGGGGGTGGGGGGTGGGGGGTGTGCGGGGGGTGTGCATTCCTCTGCTTGGTTGTACTCAAGGTCAGAATGGAAGATCTGCTGGCCTTTAGAAATCTTTGGCTGTATCTGCCTTTCTGACCCAGTTCAAGTAAAGAGAGAGACTTGTCTCCCTAGGCAAGGAGAACTGCCTGTGTTTGTACCCACATGATGTGGATTTTACTGGTTTTACGCATTGTGCAAGGTCTCCTATGAATCTTTTGACTTTTAAAATGAAAACACAAGGGGAAAATGACATCAATGAGTTCAAGAAGTCATTCACTAAATAGCAGAGCAAGCCTGGCTTTCAGAGATCTTCAGACCACACTTTTATTTCTCCAGTACAAAAGCCATAGCCTGAGCATTAGAAAAAATCATAGAATCATAGAATGGTTTGGGTTGGAAGAGACCTTAAAGATCATCTAGTTCCAAATCCCCTGCCATGGGAAGGGACACGTTCCACTAAACCATGTTGCTCAAAGGCCCACCCAACCTGCCCTTGAACAATTCCAGGGATGGGATATCCATGACCTCTCTGGGCAACCTGTTCCAGTGCCTCACTACACTCACAATACAGAATTTCTTCCTAACATCTAATCTAAATCTACCATCTTTTTGGAAACTCTTACCCTATCCTATAATTACAATCCCTGATAAAGAGTCCCTTCCCATCTTTCCTGTAGGTCCCCTTTGAGTACTGGAAGTCTGCAAGAAGTTCTCCCTGGAGCCTTCTCTTCTCCACGCTGAACAATGTGAAGTGTCTCAATCTGTCCTCACAGCAGAGGGGTTCCAGCCCTCGAATCATCTCCATGGCCCTCCTCTAGGGCACCCACTTGAGCAGGTTCATGTCTCTCTTACATTGGAGGCCCCAGAGCTGGACACAATACTCCAGGTGGGGTCCCATGAGAGCAGAGTAGAGGAGAAGAATCACCCCCTTGACCTGTTGGCCACCATTCTTTTGTGCAGCCCAGGATACGATCAGTTTTCTGGGCAAGCACACATTGATGCCTCCTGTCCAGCTTTTCATCCACCAATACCCCCAAATGCTTCTCTGCAGGGTTGCTCTCAATCCACTCATCACCCAGACTGAAATTGTGCTCGGGATTGCCCCAGCTCAGGTGCGAGACTGTGCACTTGGCCTTGTTGAACTTCATGAGGTTTGCACAGACCCATCTTCTAGCCTGTCAAGGTTCCTCTGGGTGGCATCCCATCCCTCCAGTGTGTTGACTGCACCACACAGCTGGGTGTCTTGGCAAATTTGCTGAAGGTGCACTCACTGCCTATATCTCAGTGTCCATATCACCAGCAAAAATGTTAAACAGTGCCAGTCCCAGTACCAATCCCTGATGAATGCCACTCATCATTGGTCTCCACCTGGATATTTAGCCGTTGACTACAACTCTTTGAGCATGACCATCCAGCCAATTCCTTATCCACTGAGTGGTCCATCTGTCAAATCCATAATCCTCCAATTTAGAGACGAGGATGTCATGTGAGACAGCGTCAAATGCTTTGCTCAAGTCCAGGTAGATGATGTCCATTGCTTTTACCTTATCCACCAATGCTGTAACCCCATCATAGAAGGCCACCAGATTTGTCAGGCATGATTTCACTTAGTGAAGCCATGTTGGCTGTCACAAATCACCTCCTTATTTTCCACGTGCCTTAGCACAATTTCCAGGAGGATCTGCCCCATGATCTTGCTGAGCACAGAGGTGAGACTGACTGGCCTGTAGCTCTCTGTGTCTTCTTTTTTAATTTTTTTTAAAATGGGGGGTTATGCTTCCCTTTTTCCAGTCAGTGGGAACTTCACCAGTCTGACACGACTTCTCAAATATGATGGATAGTGATTTCATTTGCAAGTTTCCTTAGGACCCCTGGATGTATCTTATCAGGTCCCGTGGACTTGTGCACTTTCTGATTCCTTAGATGGTCTCAAACCTTATCTTCTCCTACAATGGGTGGTTCTTCACTCTCCCAGTCACCACCTTTGCCTTCTGTGACTTGGCCTGCGTGGTTAGAGCACTTGCTGGTGAAGGCTGAGGCCAAAAATATCATCAACTAACTCAGCCTTCTCCACGTTCTGGGTAACCAGGTATCCTGTTTCCTTGTGGAGAGGGCCCATATTATCCCTAGTCTTCCTTTTATCACTGACGTGCCTATAGAAGTTTTTCTTGTTGCCCTTGATGTCCCTGGACAGGTTTAATTCTATCGGACCTTTGCTTTTCCTAACCTGATCCCTGGCTGCTCAGGCAATTTCTCTGTATTCCTCTACTTCCACCATCTGTAGGCTTCCATTTTTGGTTTGACTTTGTCCAGGAGCCTCCTGGCTTTTTTGGCTGGCTTCATCTTTGTCCAGATGTATTGCTGCTGAGTTTGGAGGAGGTGATCCTTGAATATTTATGTGTTTCTTGGGCCCATCTTCCCTCCAGGTCTTTATGCCGTGGTACTTTTACCAAGCAGGTCCCTGAGGAGGCCCCTTTGCTCCTGAAGTCCAGGGTAGTGAGCTTGTTGTATACTCACCTCACTAACCTCAAAAGCAGAGACTTGTGGGAGATATAGGCAATAAGGCCAAAAAGACAAGGCAGGGGAGGGATCTGAGGATTCCTGAAGAAGGTTATAAAGACAAGACCTTCTGGGTTTAAATTATCCACAGATCATCTGCATAGACAGCAACACCTACTGCTGCTAAATGAAAGTCTCGTAATTCTTTGTGTATGAAAATACTGTCTGCATCCCCAAGAAAACAGCTGTGGAAAAGGAACTAATTTTTTAACAAAACTTGTATAAATACACCTTTGTTCTCATATTCCAGGGTGCCCCAAAATTCTCTGTCCTAGAATGCTTAAAAAAGATTTTTTTTTTAGTTTCCTTTTCCATCTTACAAACATTTATTTAGTGAAAGCACGTGTAGCAACAAAAAAAGTCCTCAATGTAATAGAATACATTTCCCTAAGAAACATGTATTAGAGAATGAGACCATATCTACGGTCATGGTTGCTAATCAAGTGCCATTACATGGAGCTGTGAGCTGCAAGAACATCTGATAACTGAAACTTTTGTATGTAAGAGACCATACTGTTTTATGAGAGCCATGGCAATTTTCCAGTTATCGCTATCAAAGCAGATAATCATGACACTAAATAATCATAACTGTGGATCAGAGATGTTTAGGTTGCACAGTATTACCCCTGCCTCCATGCTATTTTGAAGACATCTGTGCTGTCAAACAATGGGCAGTGCTCGAGTACCAGTGTAGTCAATTGATATGCAATGTCAAGGGCAGCCATGACGCTGGGTCATAACATGTATAACAGCAGCTAATTTCAAAGGAAATAGTGTTTAGAAGTGCCTAGTATTGTCTGACCAGGATCACTGGCTGACACTCTCATCAGTTGCTGATGTGGTTTTTGTAGCTTCTCTGTACTGATGTTGTTTGTTCATATATAATAGGTTTTATTAAATCTGAGAAGCTGTGGCACTTTCACTTTGTAAAACTGC
Organism: Bucorvus abyssinicus; assembly: GCA_009769605.1. Lineage (NCBI taxonomy): Eukaryota > Metazoa > Chordata > Aves > Bucerotiformes > Bucorvidae > Bucorvus > Bucorvus abyssinicus. Next base: position 51,497,523 of record CM020063.1, read on the forward strand.
TTGAAGGGTTGTTCACTAATCAAACTTTATCATTAGTATTGAGCTGAAAAGAAGATGGTAGAGAAGTGGGTGTTATTTTTTCCTGTCCTTGTCTCTAATTAAGATATGTCCCATCCTTTATAGGAAGTTTGTCACATCTTAGGTTAATGTTTTGGGTTGATCTATCTGAAAAGCACAAAGTGCTGCTAAGTGACATCTAAACTGCTTTAGTTCTGACCTGTATCCTACTCAAATATCTTTCCTAACCTAATAATTTGCACCGACCTCTTCATATTTTTATTTCTGATGTTTTTTCGTTGTTTATAAGCCCTGCTAACTTGATCTACTCTATTTCCCCATGGAGAGGAATTTTTCCCCCAACTTCTATCTACCCAAGAGATTCTCTGCAGAGTTTAATCTTACCTGTATTTTAGTTAAGCCAGGGCCTGCCACTAGCCCTTGTCCGTGACGTAAGCTTCCAGGTAATCCTGCAGAACAAGAGATAATAATGATTTTCTCCCCTGAGCTGAGAGTTCTCACAGAGCCCTGTACCACCTAGCCCTTTTCCTTCTTACAGCAGAAATGGCTAGGAGTGTGTCCATTCTACATACTATAGTCTGGCTGAGCAAAGTTGGGCAAGATTTTTTAAATGGGGCTTGGCCCTCTGTATGTGTCAGTGTAATTTTCGTTATAAAAGTACCAGAAACAAGCAATGGTGTATTGACAACTGTCCTATTGATTCCACTCATTCTCTGCCTAGCTTCTTCATGAGCATCATCAAACAAGTACTCTGAAAACTGAAGGGGGATAAGGACAGTAGGGGAAGGTGGGCAGCTATAGAAAAAGGCTGATCTGAGCTAGCCCTTAACTAAATATTCCTGAACTGAAAAAATACTCAGCATCTGATTAGCTCTGAATAGAGACAGAAATTTGAAGCAGTGCTCCATTTAACGTTATTCATTTGTCTCTAACTATAACTTTAGGCTTTTTCAGTCTAGTCTCCTTATCAGAGATTACTTTGTCATTTATATTTGTTTAGAAGCTCTATTCTGAAATCAAACATCCAGCTGAACTGACTAAACCTACAGATTTCTGGAACTGTGGCACACTCCACGGCATGGTGTACTAGTTAGATCATAAACATTTCAGCTTATTAGAATATGGGTCTTCTATGTGCATTTTTCTTGTTCTCTAGATAAAATTTAGCATTTATGGCTTGTTTTCTGATTTCCAAGAGATCCACCTGTTCCTTGTAACATTGGGTATTGTTACAGAAAATAGCACTCTTGCTATGTTGCTATTAAAAAGACGAATAATTGAAGGAAACCGATAATTCAGAATTCATTCTAATGCTTTGTAGCAGCATTTTCTTACTGTTTTGTTACTAGATTCCCAAGCTGCATATGAGAAAATTTGTATGGGAAAACATTATTAGCAAAAATGAAGTGTGACAGCAAAGCAGTGATATAGGTTGTCTCTTGCAGGGCTGAGTTCCGCAGCAATGGAAAGCATGTGTGTTAACCTGTCTAAAGACCACGGACCTTTGTAAAACTCAAAATCACAGTGACTTTTACAGAGCTCTGCTAACCCCAATTTGGGAAGGGAAGGGGAGGGAAGGGAAAGGAAGGGAAAGGAAAGGAATTTTACTTGCTTTACAGGGAAGGGAGGAAAGTCATCCCAGACAAACAGTACTGTAGAGTAATTGCAATAGACTGAATGCATGGTACCTTTATAAGGCTGTTTTGCCTTAATACTGCTGTTGAGTTTTTCTGTTCCTGTATCACTGTGTTGAAGGATGAGCATCTTCCCTGTGAACAGATTGAAACAAGATTCAGTTGTCCCCTTACATCCTATCATTTTCAGTACTTCCGGGCAGACTGTATTGGCGCATTTCCTGTGAAGTAGGTTTGAAAAAACTATGGTGCTGCTGTGAGACCCTGACAAAAAATTAACTTTTTTTTTCACTGAAAAGAGTTAAGAAACCCAAAGAGATTGATAAGTCCATTCACCTTAGATTTATCCTTTATTGAACAGATGAAAGCAATATGTAATAGGTGATAAAATACTAGTTCTGTATCTTTTAAATACGACTTGAAACTCATTGACATCAAATTTGTATGTTTAATGAAACTAGCCCATGTACCGATCAATTGTGCTGATTTCTACCAATTTAGTTCTAATTTGTAGGCATTTTTTAATTACATCCATGGCCTCTTTTTATAATGTCATGCATTTAAAAATGTTGTCAAAATTAAATGAGCGGCATTTTTATCTGTTCTGTTCAAATCACAGATGCTAGATTTGATTTTATTCCTTACACTGAGATCGAAATTCTGTTTGAATATGCAGAACTGCAGTCTAGGGAGTCATAAAATGCAGAGTGTTTTCATTAGATGATGGCTCTGCACCTCTAGCTAACAGGAAAGCTGATTCATCAAACAATAGCGATCAAGACACTGGGGCCTAAGAGGGAAATTGACCACAAAGAGATAAAAAGGATGTACCTGTTTTGCAGTATGTAATTGTTTGCTTTTGGGTTAAGCTCTACTTCTGCCAATAAAAATTTTCTTTAAAAGTACAGCCATTTGTTACATATCAAGAAAATTACAAGGTCGAAGCATGTATTATTCTTCCATTTACAGACTATTAGTTATGGAATTTTAAGTGTTGGTTTCTAAAAGTGGTGACTCAGTCTGCTGTTTCTTCTGATGCCTGCGTAATTTATGGGCTAGGTTTGTTTGAATAGTGTATTGCTGTTAAAAATGTAGTAAGTGGTTTAAAAAAAAAAAAAATAAAGTAAAGCCTGCAGAAAACTGCAAGTGCAAAAGTATTTCTGCATATAGTGGGTAGTATTTTAAGGAAGTATTTTAAGTATTAATTTGATAATTTTCTTATCTTGATTTCACAACTTAGATGAGCTAGCCAAGTTAACTGGCTTGGTGAAATGTTGCATTACTGTACCAGGAGACACTGACCAGGTTCTTCAGTGTTAGTCATGGTTAGATTGGCATTTCACAGAGTGCAGTGATGCAGAATAATCAGTTGGAAGTCTCTCTGTTTTAGAGTATGAGCTACCACCTTTGTCAAGACACACAAGGTGCTGCTCCTTGTGGTTTGAAACTGGGGACACATTTCTGCTTCCCGTCAGAATAACTTAGTATGGCCAATACAGAGAGAGGTCTAAAAGCGTATATGAGGGAATGCATCTCCCTTGCTGAATAACAAACAACAACAAAAGGAGCAAGAAATCCAAGAGAATAAAAATCTCCATGCAGAATGATGCTATTGTTTTATGTATCTCTGCATTTATTTTCTGTTAGCTCCTAAATGTTCCTTGTAAAGTGCTAGATGCGTCTTGATCTCTGGTTCACCCCAGTAGCCATTACAGAGCTCTATTTTTCTAATGTAACCTCTAAAGAGCTGATCAAAACTACCTTGATGTTTAACAATTCATTGTGTATATCCATGAACTGCTTGTGCTGCTACAGATGCTCACCTGTGATTATTTTTATCCATTATCAGATAGCAGACTGTTTTAAGTGGCTGGTTACGATGTCCAGGCCAGGGAGCTCTGCAATATCTAGAAATAATGACAATAGTAAACTTATGTCTGTCAGTGAAGAGCCTGGTTTTGATGCACAGTCCACAGTGCAACGGAGTGCACTGTCCTCCACTGGGAGTTTTGCTACACTTGTGGTAGCCAAGATCCTTAATTCATACAGCTGAAATGGATACGTAAATATAAACTACATACCATTCCCTACCCTACCCTTAACCTACCCTACCCTATGCATAACCTAACCTACCCTAACCTACTCTACGCTCACCTCCCACTACCCTTCCCCTCTCCCTTACCTTCCAACTCCCTGTAAGAATCCCTGGCTCTTTCTGTTACTGCCTGAGTCAGCTGCAGAAATGTGTGGAAAGGGAACAGGAAAGCTCAGGAAGCTAAAATCCCACTTCCATTCCCTTACTTCCTTATTGAGGAGATATTTTCAAGAAACAGTATTTAAAGGGTTTTTATTGGAAGAACAGCAATGTATAATACAATATAAAATAAAATTTTTGCCTGCAAGATTTTAGAGATTCAGAAACAGGGCTTAGATTATAACAGGCTGAAAACTTTAACCTCTGTGACTATAAGAAATAATCACTGTCAGTAATTCAGAGTTTATTACCAGTATTATTACTGCTTATGATTTTTGCCTATAGAATGGAAATATTTGAGTTGCTTTGAACCAAAATATTTGTCTCAGCAATTAGTCTGCAAATGTGACAATATTAACATTTCCTTCTAAGATTCTTTTTTTTTGTGTGTGTGTATTTGTCTTGGTTTCTTAAACCTTTTTTGTTGCTCAGCACTGACCTTTAAGAATTTCTCTTGCTGTAACTGTACATTGTAGCCATATGAATGAATGAAGATAGTTGCCCTGCTTTACCCAGCAAGTGTTTAGCTCTGAGCTCCCAGCTCTTGGCTAGTCACGTATTCTTTTCCACATATGAATACCAATACTGGGTTATTGCTGGAAGATGCTTAATATCTGAAGACTATCCAACTGAGCATACACACAAATACTCAGCATACAGATTCAAAGAAGATTTCCTACTCTAAGTAGAAGTGTTTTGGCAGTTTTGGTATCAGAGCTGAGGTGAACAGATGGCTTCGCTCAGCAAATAGTGAAAAAGCTGTAAACAGAAAAAAATTCTGATCTTTCCTTATAACAACTCTTGTGCAGGAAATTGAGGGATGTATTAAGGATTCAGTGGGGATATGTAAGGAAATCAGAGCCTAGTGTCTGTTTCTGGTGGGGATTACAAGAATGCATTGCACCCCAAGTCATGCACGGATGCCGTTTTGCTGATGTTCCTCCTGTATGCTCCTCAGACCCTTCTCATGACAAGGTCATCCCTCACAAAGGTCTTCTAGGCCTTTGGTATCACCAGAGCATAATGCAAGGGAGTGGCTTAGTGAAGAGTTTTTTTTCATTACTCGTACAATTTTGATAGTTACCAAAGTTACTTGAGGTCTTTGTATGTCTGAGGAGGAACGGGGGAAATGGGGAAGATCTCACTCTTGAGATGTATGTACGTCCCAAGTGCATCCAGTGTCAGTTCCCAGACGGACGGGACAGCTGGTCATCATGCCACACTGACACAAGGTTTGCCAGCAGTGAGCAGGAGACCTGATATGTCTGAGGAGTGACTGAATCCAACTTTGATCTCTCAGCTTCAGCTGCAATCCCCAGCCCACCGGTTGGAGAATGATAGGGCTTACAAAAAGCTATTGTCATCTCCTGCCTGGGGTCCACCTCTGGATTTGTCAATTCCTTGGCTCTCCCAGATGCTGAAATTCATAACCTAAGTTTGGCAGAACACGTGGGGATATTGATAGGGTGTTTTGACTGTCAAGTGTGTTAGCCAGGACCTGCAATGATGGGCATGATGGGCATGGGCAGATGAACTCTATCATGTGAGTTGGCATAACTGGTGAAGTTGTTATAAATCTCATGTCCAGGTCAGTGATTTAAAAAAAAAAAAAAAAAAATTGCATATTTTTAATTGTAGAGTTGCTTTTTTAGTTGGTTTTCCGCCCCCCCCCCGATAATTTCTACTTACGTTAAAGCACTTTTTTACACAGTGCTATCAGTACCCTTGGTGTCAGATGAAATGATAATGAAAAGAAAAAATCTTTGCTTTCAATGGAAACCTATGATTCATTCTAATGACTGGAAGATCAATTTCAGAGTACTGATTTTCACCAGTCAACAAACAAGGAGAAAAACATGTTAAAAAAATCAAGGGTAATGTATCATTAATTGTACTTTGATGGTTTAGTTGACAATTGTAATTTGATTTAAATTATTTATGATACTACTACATTTAGCAGGAGACTCATAAATGCACTGTAGTACAATTTGTAAAAATAAATTGATACATTAAATTTAAAAACAATTGTACTAAATGTGATACTTTGTGTACATATAGTGACATATGTATAGCACTAGTGCATATAACATTGTCTGTAGAATAGTCAGGTATGCTGTGTAAATTTTGATTTTCTGTTTTTTCTATTTTGTAATTTTCGCACAGCATTTCTGCTATACTCTAGCATTATTTTTGCTTTCTTTTGTTTTGCCTACTTCGAACCTTGCAGTGAGTCAGTCTTTGTGTGTGGGTTTAAGTCACTTTGGAGCACATTTTCAATCTGTAACTGCTTTTCCTACATCACTTAAGAGCCTTAAGCATGCTATCTTTTCCCACCAGGCACAGTGGGAATAAGAATTAATAAATCTTCTATTAAGTAAGTAACTTAATATAACTTTGAAAAGCCAATGGCCAATGAGAAACTCTGTGCCAGTGCTAATAGACTGGGGAAATGGTTTCATTCTAGACAGCATATTTGTTCTGGAGGTTAATGTTCATTAGAGGACTGCTACACACCATGAATACTTGTAGTTCTTGCTCATTTTTAATCTTCTTGTTCCTCTTACTCTGAGACACAGGCTTTGCATTTTCTTGGGTATAATTTGGGGAGTCCTATATTTTGTTCAGAACTGTTGTACTAAAAGCATAGGAAACATATTAGTAACAACATTACACACACACACACACACACACACACACCCTTTCTCTTCTGTATTGGAAACCTAAAATCTGTAGCCTTTTTTTGGACATGAGAAGGGGAGACACAAAAGTAATTCTAAAGATTCTAGTTCCACTTCTCTATGAAACAGGGAGTAGAGCCTGGAGCAGTGTGGTTTTAAGTGACTTGCCATCAAAACACAAGCATGAGGCATAGCAATAATTTATGATCTGGCAGCTGCAGGCTGGAGGGGCCTGTTTATGGGGTCTTATGAGGAGCGGCTGAGGGAACTGGGGTTGTTTAGCCTGGAGAAAAGGAGGCTGAGGGGAGACCTTATTGCTCTCTACAACTGCCTGAAAGGAGGTTGTAGGGAGGGTGGGGGTTTGTCTCTTTTCCCATGTGAAAAGTGACAGGATGAGAGGAGATGGCCTTAAGTTACACCAGGGGAGAACTAGGTTAGCTATCAGGAAAAACTTCTTTACGGAGAGGGTTGTGAAGCATTGGCACAGGCTGCCCAGGCAAGTGGTGGAGTTCCCATCCCTAGAGGTGTTTAAAAGCTGTGTGGATGTGGTGCTGAGGGACATGGTTTAGGGACCCTGGCAATGCAGGGTGAATGGTTGGACTCGATGACCTTAAAGGTCTCTTCCAACCAGATGATTCTGTGATTCTATGATTTGTGTGCCTACAGGACCCTAAAATGTAATCATTACGAAAACGACACTGTTTAATTTTTTCTGTGTGATTTTTATGTAGGCAGTAGCCATTTCTACTAAATAAGTAACAGAGGAGTTCTTAGAAATTAGTTAAATACAAATCTTTCATACTAATCTATGTAAGACTGACCAATAAGCAATTATGTTTAATATGCATGATTCTGTAGGTGCTGCCTTTCAATGAATTGTCTTATCTTGACAGATATTTTCACATCTAAAAGTGCTGCTGATTGAGATCTGTAGGACAAAATCTGCATGACTTGACAATAAACCAGAAACACGGGAGACACAATGTTTCCAAGTATTGACTAGATAAAAAAGATTTTTCTCTTCTTTCTGGAACAAAGAGAAAAAATGCTCAAGAGTGTTTTGATAAAAGTCCTTATTGTGGAGAAAGCAAAGCACAAGAACATGCGGAAAAATAATACTGTATGGTGTGTTGGATTTATTAGAGAGGAAATACAGACTAATCTGACTAATTTGTTCCCTTGATCTATATTATCAAATTTTCACAGACGTTCTCTGCACCATGCAGACCACTGAAATAACTCCCAACATACTTTTGTAGTTGCCTCAGAAAAGAGACACAGCCACCTTTATTGCTACTCAACACATGTAAGACTTGGAAAGCATAAAGAAAGCAGCTACATCAAACACTTAGCTGGAGAAGAAGCAAAGAAAGCAAAAAACAAGAATCCAATTATTTTATGTTTGTTTTGCTAAATAGTGTTTCTGTCAAGAATTGTGGAGAAGAAACCCTTCCTTTCTCCTGCTGCCTTTTTAACTTGTCTCTATTCTATAAGTCTGGAAGAAGACAGTACCATATGACATACATTGCTAGTGAGACTTCTGCCAACATTAATCAACCTCCTACAAATATCAACAAAGTTCAGCTTAGGCTTTGTCTGCATATGATTTAAAATAGCAAAGATAAAAAAAAAAAAAAGAACACAAAACCCAAACCTTTTCCACTTGTCTTGCAGTCAGTAGTTTGGTTTTTATTCCTTGAAAATGATCCTCTTGCTGAGGAAAATGTTCCCCCACACTTCCCCCACAAATGTTTTAGCATTTGCTGTAAACTCAAAACTTGCAGCTGCAGATGTAGTTCGAAGAACAGGAGTGCACTCACCCCCGAGTTTTCTGTGGCTGATGAAGTTTTGTATCCTTCAAGGTGCCAACCATTTAAAACACCCCACCAAATCCCGAAAGGGCACAGAGGATGCTCAACACCTCTCATTTAGGGCTCTGATTACTTCAATATCTCCTCTTTGGACCATCAATGTACATTAGGGCAGGCAAAGAACACTGAGATGCCACGAGTGAGAGGTGAAATCCGTTACATGCAAAGCTTTTATTCTTCAGCTTTGTTGCAGTATGAAAGTTAGGAGTTAGTATATGGAAGCATTAGTTACACAGAATAGGGCTGGGGTCAAGATTTGGACCATTTGGTTCAGAGCACTTTAGCCTAAGGGAGCTGCGCCGAGTTTTGGGCATCGGAGCTGCCTGGGGTGGGCAGCTCCTGAGGTCTGGAGAGAGGATTGGCAGCATGGTGGTGCTGTTGGAAACCAAGGTCTACCTACACTGACTGTGTCATCAGTGCTGCTGGAAACCTCCTGGGTAAGAGCTCCTTGCTAAATCTGGCCAACACAGAGCATTTCTTCTGCATTGAGCAGCTCTTTTATTAACCTGCTGCTCAGCCTCTGAAAGGATTGACTGTTAGGCTTTTGGGTGTCACTGAAAATGAGCAAATGAGGTCTTGTGAAAGAGGTTCTGTTTTAAAGATAGTAAGGCACCCCTTTCCTTTAAAAATGACTGTTCCTCAATATGCAGCTATCTTAAGGCATTATCTTAATTATCTCTGGGAAAAACAAAGTACAATTTTAGCTAAACGATCTAAATACTTTCAGAGTTATTTCAGAGGCTGTTAGATACATGTGCATAAAAAAAAAAGATGTTACACTTACCTCTCTGTTCATTGATCTGTACCAAAAGCTTACTTTTCTCATAGTGTTTTCTTTTTTTTCCTGTCGGTATTTCTCAGCCTCCAAGATCGCAGATGTTTCTTGAGCAAGATGGTAAGGAATATAATGGGTGCAAACTATCTCTGCAGGCAGTCTGTCAAGAAAGATTGTGTTAGTTACATACTCACATTTAAATTTCTCTTTAGGCATACATTTCCTGAAATATTTCTTTTAGTCACACCACTCTTTCACCAGAATTTCTTTGTCCAGTGTGTCAGACGGCCCCTTTAAACAGTTTGGTCCGAGATGGAACACTGAGCTTTGCAAGAAACCACAGGGCAGTGGGAGTTTTGGAAGCTCTGCAAGAAACTATAGATAACAAGTTTTCTTAGAAGTGATAGTGTGGGGATAGTGGACTAATTGCAACAAAGCGGATTCTCCCATGATGAGTTTATAATCACGAGCCTTGTGATCAGATGCCAAAAGATGGGAAAAGGAGGGGTGTTGCCACAATAGTGAGTTTTCCCATGTTCACAAAACTCTTATCGAGGAAGAAGAGTAAAGATGAAATCAAATGACCACCAAACAGCGACCCCAGTAGTGAAATCGGGCATGCGTGAAGTTACAGATTATGTAATTGACAGGTAGAGCTTGGGGTGGTCCACACGTACGTACTGGCCACATGTTACGTGAGGGGCGGCTTTAACCTCCGCTATAAAGGTAGTGCTGTTTGGGCACAGGGGCAAGGTAGCTATACAGCAAAAAGGGGACCACACTTGCCTCCAGTGGGGACACCCACTAAGGGTCTGATAACTACCGACGCCTCATCCCAAAAACAATCTATGCTGGGGACGCTGTGGGTTTGGACATCACTTGCTGTCCTAGGGTCGGTATGTATATGAACTGAGGTAACTTTCTTCCCCCCACCCTCAATTCATCATAATGAATTGCACTTGGACAGACAGGAATGCTTATACTCCCCTTGAATGTCTGCAGGGTGCTTTGTTAGTTGTTTTAATCATATTAAGAGTAACTTTAGTTGTAATACTTTGGAAGCCTAAATTCTAACAGGGTGTATTGTTATTTGCCTTAATTGTATTAGCAGTAATTTTAGTCATAATACTTTAGAAGCTTAAACTCTAATAGTCTGTGGATATATATATATAAGTCTATATTTAGTTTGTGTGTGGATAAAATAAACCCAGTTATCCCTGTGTGCATGCCTGTGGTTTTAATCACCCCGGGATCCTACGAACCCTTACTGGAACATCCAGTAATTGTGAAGTTACTGGTAGTCATTAAGATGAGTTTAATTTATGGTTTCATCTGCCTTCCCCTGATCTGGAGTTTCTGATCTCACTTAAGTGTGGCCAGGTGGGAATCATCTCACAGAGTGTAAACAAAAGATATTTATGCTGTCACAGTGCCTACTAAAATGTGCATGATTGTCTGACTATCTTCAGTGTCATGTTTTCCTGCACTAATAATGCATTGCTCAGAAATCTATAGCTTGACAACTATGCCTTATGCCTTGTATGATGCAGATTAATACTATCTGGTTCATTATGAGCTTGCACGTGATATTGGAGGCAGCAGAGGCTAATTATTTTAATGTGCAGAATCCGGACTTATATTAGCTGCAGCTTGATGTGGATGAGGGTCAGCGACAAATGCAAGTAAAGTATGGCAGGGCTTACATGAGCACCATTGAAAAGAGGTAACATTGATGTATATAGTACGCTTAGCATTTTAGAAATTTTCCCTCCTGAGAGCCAGAGTCAGAATTTGGCTACACAGAATATGACTTTTTACATGGCTCTGTTTCAGTGAATCACTAACTTTATTTCTGGCTATAACTAGGTGATTGGGGGTGTCATCAAAAAGACAGGCTGCATACCCAGTATTAGATGTCTGCTTAAATACTTTGTTGAATTGGGGAATGAATGTCCCTGAGACATTCTGTGGAGCTTCTGAACCCCAGAATAGCCCTAAATAAATCTACTCAGTTATAGTGACATTTTTTTAACACTGAACAATATGTAGCATTAGACTTGACATTTTTATGTATGCATTATTGCTGAGATACTGTTGCTGAGGGAGGTGTAATTTAGAATTTTCCAACCCTTGCACATTTAAAAATCTCTGTCAGCTCATTACACTAATATGTTTATATTTGCTTAATTTTTTATCTGAGAGTTACTGTGTATCACTTTTATAGAACTCTATAAAATGTATCTAATTAACCCTATCCATGTTACCCAATTATTTGGGTTTGTGTGGTGAGGAAAGAATGTCCCTCTTAACAATCAGATGCCTAATTAAAGTGTTTAAGTTTTGTTAATATTCTTAATTCATTATCTTCTGAATAAAAGCCAGAAACCAACAATAATTGCTCATAGCAATACTTTTCAGCAAAATATTGAAGTAGCTAATTTCTTATTAGGATTTCTTTGATTGATTAACAGGTAGTTTCTGTCCTTTTACTCTCCATACTGAGACAATGGGACTGTTCAAATAATAATAAAAAAAAGTCTACATCCATCACTTCTTAGAATAACCTTCAGATATATGGCAGACTGCATAAATGATGCCATCAAGACTTAGGTCAAGGTACAACACAAGCAGTTAAGGTACATTTAACTTAAACTAACAGATGAACATGAAGACAAATATTATTAAATAATGGTGTTTTTTTTTTTTTCCTGTCTGCTGTTGGTATTACCCTTGATTTTCTTGTAAGAGAAACTGGCTCAATACAATCAGGGCATTAAATGTTTAATAACAACTTAAAACATTTAAATTTTGTGGCAGACTGACCTCTTTCAAGCAGTGGGTTCATCAGTAGATGAGAACAGAAGACGGATCACCCTGCAGAAATGGTGGCGCTGACTGACAATCCTAGCAATACCAGATCTTCTGCGAACTGCCAGCAGGGTTGGTCTGGTAGGCTTGTGGCTCACCAGTCTGTTTTGCTTGGCACTTGCTTGAGAGATTTCCCAAGCATACAGGCAGCTCTAAGGCTTCACAGCCTGTCTTTGCGGGTGTGTCCTTTCGCCAGGGCTAAGCTGGAAGAGCCAAGCTGGGTGGAGAAACAAGGGTGGAAAAGTTAGCATAGAGAGGAGAAAACACTCAGAGCAAAAACTGAAGCTACAAAGCCACCTTTCTCTTCTCACTGTCTCCTCCTATGTTTTGTTTTCTCAAAGGCAAGCTGTCTGGATCTAAACCGTGACAGCTCTGAAAATTTCAGTTCCATGTAGAAAGGCTGAACTTGGAGAGATTTATGTTGATCTCTTCAACACATATTATTGACATGGTTTTGGGAGTAAACGGTAGAAACAGCTGTATGCAACAAACTTCATCTTACATGCAGTCTATTTATCATATTTAAAATAAACCACAATACATTGCTTGTGGAATTTGAAATTGCTAGCCAACACTCTGCCTCTCACTAACTGTCCTGGTTTGAGATAGAACAGAACCAATTCTCTGTTCAGTGATTTTACTTTTGAGTTAAATCTCTTTGAAGTAACTGAACTTTCTGAAGTTAACAGCATAATTTTGCAGACGGTGTCAGCTCCTAGAAGTGACAGCACTTGATGTTTGTAGTCACTACTAAGGGATGGTATGCAGAAAGGCTGAAAGGCTCTTGTTTATATTTGTTCCTATAGAAATCAAGGTCACTGATAAATCTTGTGTACCACATTGGATGTGCGTTAAGTAAAGGTCCCAGCTGTGAGGAGGTGTGAACAAGACAGGTGACCTGATCAACAAAGTATTCTGTCCCAGGTATGTCATACTCATAAAGTTACATACATAAAGTTGAGGGAGTGCAAGCATCAAGCTCTTTTCTATGGCTGGCCTCCGAGGAGGACTGTCTGTTCCTCTCCTATTGATTCCAGTCCGTGAGTTCCTGAATCTAGTTCCTCAGTCGAGTTCCTGAATCCAGTTCCCATTTGCCTCTGAGTCCAATCTTGACTCGAGGGAGTTTGATAATTTTTTAAAATAGATTTCATTACTTTCTTCTTATTATTATTATATTTTGTTTTTGTTGTTAGTTTCTTTAAAGCTGATTTTGTTTGATTTATTTTCCAACCCATAATTCTCTCCCTTATTCCCTTTCTCATACCCTCCTGGAAAGAGAGACACCCCCAAAATGTAACAGGATCAATAACCCAATTAAAGTGCATCTACATCAATGCACATAGCATGAGCAACAGTCAGGAGGAGCTCGAAGCCATTATATAATAGGAAAACTATGATGTAGTTACAATCACAGAAACATGGTGGGATGATTCACACAACTGGAGTGCTGTGTTAGTAACGCTTCAGAAAGGATAGGCCGAAAAGGAGAGGCGGTGGAGTGGCCTTGTGTGTTAGGAAGTGTTTTGATGGTCTTGAGCATAATGATGGTGATGATAGGGTTGAATGTTTCTGGATAAGAATCAGGAGGAAGGTCAAATAGGCAGATATCATGGTGGGAGTCTGCCATAGACCACCCAGCCAGGATGAGGAGGTAGATGAGTATTCTATAATCAGCTGGAAGAAGTCCCACAATCAGTTTGCTGTTTGCTCTTCTGCGTTATTTGCATAAATCACAGAAGACAAGGACATGCCCAAAATACTGCTCCCACTGACCTCGGTAGGCTTAATTTCTTTACCTGCTTGTAAACTGATCCCACACTTTCAGTAGAGAAGTGATAAGTTAGGATAAATGGGAGCTTGGAGGAACCATCCAACCTTTTCTGATCTGCAAACAGAAAAGGAGAAGCTGTGGAGCTATTACACACATACGACCTTTAGCAGGGTGTGCAATCTGATATTTATGGGAATTGCCTGTTGGCCTGTTTTTTCACCCTTCACTCTTAAATTCACCTCTGCACCATGCATTCCCAGAAATATGGCAAATCTGATCAGGCATTAGACATTTTCATGGAAAGCTTAATAGTCTTTCATTCTTACAATTTGTAAGCACACATCCATTCAAATAGAGGTTTGTTTGTACTTGGAGAAGTAAGTACACTGAAGATAGATACATGTGGAGTGATATCACCTGTCAGTGTGCTAACAAGGAAATACTTGGCTGTTCCTATATTTAATTAATTCTTAATACTGCTACTGTTCAGTGTCTGGAGTCCCTGCTGCTTAAATGTCACAAAACATAACCCATCCTTCACCGAGTAGCTCCAACAGAGCATCTCAGAAATGTGTGTCAAGACAGGACATAAATATGCTGGCGTGGAGACTCTGACCATGGAGGTGTTGCTCAGCCCTGGAGCCATTTCAGGGTGGTGGCATTAGGGTGCTGGGCACTTCAGACCAATGTACAAACCCTCTCATGTTGTTCCAGTGACATGCCACAAAACACAATGGTCAAAAAATGCCAAAGACCTTTGGATGCTTAGTGCTGTTTCTGATGTGTGCCTTTTAATCTGTGAATGGCACAGGTTTATATCTTTTTTTAACATCCATTTCTTTTAAGAGTTAACCTTCTTGTTATATCACTTACTTGTCCCATGTGATGTCGAATAGAGCTTTTCTTATTTACTTTGTCCTCTTTTTCTGTCTATTTATCTATTTCTGCAGTGAAGATTCACTATAATGACTCTAGTGTTTTATATGTGCCTGATGTAAATGGAGTCATGTTTTATAACTTAATGGATTTTTTAAAGCTAAAATGTAATCTTGTTAACTAGACCATATATTTTTTTCCCCTATAATTTAAACAAGGAGATGCGGAATATGTATAATGTATGGTATAATTTCCCAGCAGGAGCTTCAGACTTTTTGTTAATTTATTATAAATACTTCACACATAAAATGCAGAAAGATTCAAAAGATATTTTGTCTTCTATTATTTTCCTCACCTATGTTTTTGGTTTAAAGACAAAAAAAAAAAAAAAAAGGAAAAAAAAAATTCTGATTGCTGAAGTGTAAATTTTACCAAAGGTAAAGAACAGTAGCAGTAAGGAATTTCTGCTGCTTGATTATACAAAATGAAATACAATTAGATTTGGGTTCTTTGTGGTTTAGTTTAGTTTATCCTCTTAGGAAAGATCCATTCACCATATTTAATTTAGCTGTATTACATGTACTAAATATTTTCCAAAAAGGAAAGCTTAATGAATTGAAGACATGCATCACAAGCTTCCTATTTTCCACCTTACCTTTTCAAAAGCTTTTTTCAGTTCCAGTAAAACTTCTTAAGGGGAAAATCAGACCTCCAGAAATGTTCTTGGTTTTTGCATCCTTAGTGAAGGGTTTGCTTATTTGCTGAAGCACAATCCTAATCCTACTGAAATCACAGGACCTTCTCCCCAGAGCTGCCTCTGACCCCACCAGCATCGCTGCTGGGGCTCTGGCTGTCCAGGGCAGGGCTGCACAGTACTTCTGTCCCAAGCTCAAATGGCCCTGCTGGCTCCTCTCTCCCCATGCCCTGGTCCTCTGGGTGGTAGCCCTGCTCTTGTGCACATTGTCTGCAATTCTCAGAGCAATCTCCAGCTGATAGTTCTCCAAGACTGAGGGAATACAGTTAGGTCTAGGCTGTGGGGAGACAATCCTGCTGCTCCATGTGCCTGGAATGGGTAAGGAATATAGGAAAAGTGACCACCTTTTTTGCTACCTACATGCATGAAACCTGTAGTGAAAATCCCACTCCTGAATTCTTCATCTGTGTGACAATGCTTATGTGTCATCACAAGCATTCAGAACCTCAAAAAATAATATGTGAAAGCTATGAGATTTTAAGAAAGGATTTTTTTATCTGCCTATTATATTTTAATAAAGATGGCTTATACTTTGACTTCTTTTTCTATATTAACAGGAAATTAGATTATATACATTCTTCAGAAAGATTCTTGTGAAATCATTAAATATTCCAGGATTTCAAGGAGAATAAATGACCTGGAATCACTGCCTGAGACAACTGTCTCAGTGACATTGAGACCGTATTTACAACTAATTTATAAGCAGCCAGTGTTTTTCTCCACTTTGATTCCAGCCTCCATTCTGGCAAAACTGCTGGAGAAACCAATAGGAGTTTTTTCTGGGAATGGATCATCAACATGACACTTCCATCATGTGCTGAGAGATGTAATTTGCCTCAATAAGCATGGATTAGGTAGAAACACAGACCTCATATTTATATTCCCTGTCAGGTGGATACTCTTCACACTGAAAATGCAGGTGCAAGAAAGGAGCAAAATACCAAAACTGACTTTTATGCACCTCTAATGTTGCATTATTTAATAGCATAAATCAGAATGCAAAAGTTTAGGAGAGAAAGGAAGAGAAAATCTTCAGAGGTATGAAATTTTCTTTGGGGAAGCTGAAGATAATCATACAGTTTATACCTGCCTAAAGATCTGAGCCTTACTTGCTGCTGCAGTGATAAATAAAAGGTCTGAATAGACACAGACTTTCTAATCCTGATTTGTTTTCTAAATCTGTAGATTGATAACAGCTTGATGAATTGCAGCAATGTCAATATCATCCTGAATAAAGAAGTAATAGTGTGCTTTGCTAGGTGATGTTTTCTGTAAGCTTAAAGCACTGATATTTCTTAATGTCTTTCTTTTTAAACTGCAGTCACAAGGCTGTAGTTACTTCTACATTTTATAGCCGTGTATGAGCCTAATGACACAAATGCCTTTTTCAAGGTTAGGCACCAGCATTAGTGTATTGGGATCAATGAATCAGTCAGTGCCTTGCTTGAGGTGAAGTGTAGCAACCTTCATTTTCATCACAGATCAGCCGGAGAGGCAGCACATTACCCAAACATTAGCACTTAAGCAAAGCTTTAGGTGAGGCCAGTATGGGCACAAAAGCAGAGGAGAACAGCTGGTGCAAGCCAGGGGCTGTGTTCACTGCAAAGGCATGCAAAGCCTCCGTGACACTGTGCACAAACCTCTCAAGTGTGCAGGGACAGCATCACTTTGACAAACTACTGACCGGGGCAGTTTATCCATCATCACTAATGAAACGTGCTGCAGAGCTATTTGTGAGAGGCTGAGTACAGCAGATGAGCCCTGCAAGAGGACACAGGTGTGCATGGGCCACCACCAGCTCAGATCTATTGATCTGAGACATCTAGGGCCAGGGTCCTGGGGAAATAAATGTGCCCTGAGCCTGAGGATTGCTAGGGACTGTGCTGATTCCCTCAGATTCTTTAGGTTTTTGTGTAGCCTTACTGGCTACACAGAAACTTACCTGGCAAGGTAAGGTTTACCATGTGCTAATCAGGTTGCATTGAAACCCAGCCTTTTTGCAGCATGACTTAGTCATGACAGTTCTGAAGGGCATGGGACAGAGCAGAAGCTGGGCGAGTTGCTGGAGAAGGTCTAAACTACAGTAGTATGTAGGATGAGGGTCGGTATCCCTGTTCACTTGTCAATCCGCCTGCTAGATTAATCTGTCCGAACTGGGATTTAAGCAAATGCCTGTGTATGTGAACTTGCAATGCACTTCCCTGGACACTAAGGCCAAAGAATGAAAACCACCAAGTATTTGGGATTATATATTCCTGAACTTAGGCATTCTTACTTGATTTTACTCAAAACTAAGCCCACCCATTAGCTGAAAATACTGAGAGAACAAACAAATTTACATACAATAGTTCCTTTTGTGATGTTTCTCAGAGAAGTATTTAGGAAGAGTGAAGGAAGCTTATATTTGTCCTAGTTTTCATCTAATTCTTCAAAGAGAGTCAGGAATAGTGGTAGCTAATAGGGTAAAAGAGGAATGGACTTAGCCCAGGAGGTAAACTTTTATATATGAGAGAAATGTTATAGCAGTCTGTCTTCAATTTTGTGAGAAAATACACTGAGTAAAACTAGCGCAAATCCTTACAGTGATTCTTCCTTTAAAACATTGGGGAAAGGTTCTGGGATTTTGTTGATTTGTTTGTTTGTTCAGCTAAAATCTGTAAATCTGGCCTTTTTGTTACAGATTTCATCATGGCTTGGCTTCGTGGACAAAGATTTGGGAAGGGCTTTGCCCACGCTTATTGCAAGCGCGTTGATGGCTGAAAAGGCCAATGCGGGATAGGCAAGACCGGTTGCAAAGAGCACACCGGAGGGTCTCCTTGGGTGGTATAGTCGAGGCACGGTTCTTTCTGCGCTGTCTTTTCTCCTCGAGCTTGATTCTACGCGTGCTCTCAAAGGAGACAGCAGCGTTAGGTATGGTGTGTCTCCAAATCTCCCGATTGGAGGCCAGGGTGGACCACTGATGGTGGTCAATATGGCCTAGGCTGAGGTGTTGTTTCAGGGAGTCCTTCTATCTCCTCTTT
Organism: Bucorvus abyssinicus; assembly: GCA_009769605.1. Taxonomy (NCBI): domain Eukaryota; kingdom Metazoa; phylum Chordata; class Aves; order Bucerotiformes; family Bucorvidae; genus Bucorvus; species Bucorvus abyssinicus. Next base: position 51,516,042 of record CM020063.1, read on the forward strand.
GGAGCTCTTCTCTTGCGGCAGCCGGTGGCAAGTTCACCATAGAACACGATCTTAGGGAGGCGGTGATCCGCCATCCTGGAGACGTGCCCTGCCCAACGCAGCTGCGTTTTCAGCAACATGGCCTCAATACTGGTGACGTCTGCCTGTTCAAGGACAGCAACGTTAGTCACGTAGTCAGTCCAGTGGATGTTTAGGATTGTGCGGAGGCAGCGCTGATGGAAGCGTTCGAGGAGTCACAGATGGTGGCGGTAGATGACCCATGATTCAGACCCGTACAGAAGAGTAGGCAGTACCATGGCTCTGTAGACACTGATCTTTGTACTTTTCTTCAGGTGTTTATTGCACCAGACTCTTTTATGGAGTTTTCCGAAAGCTCTGTTTGCCTTTGCTATTCTGTTGTCTATCTCTTTGTCGATCGTGGCATCTGAGGAGATGATGCTACCCAGATAGCTGAACTGCTGGACTGACTGAAGCTCTGACTCGCCAATGGTGATGTGGGGATGATGGTAATCATCTTGTGGTGCTGGTTGGTAGAGAACTACTGTCTTCTTCAAGCTGACTTCCAGTCCAAAAAGCTCAGCCGCCTCTGCAAAGCAGGATGTTAAGCGCTGCAGAGCTGCTTCTGTGTGGGCAACAAGGGCGGCATCGTCAGCAAAAAGCAGCTCACGGACAAGGTGATTCAGGGTCTTGGTGTGGGCCTTCAGTCGCCTGAGGTTGAAAAGGCTCCCATCGGTACGATATCGGATATAAATGCCGTCTTGTTCGTCGAGGTCTGCCGTGGCCCTTTGGAGCATCATGCTGAAGAAAACTGTGAATAAAGTGGGTGCGAGAACGCAACCTTGTTTCACACCATTGGCTATTGGGAAGGGCTCAGAGAGTGCATCGCCATATCTGACTTGGCCGCGCTGCCCCTCGTGTAACAGGATAATCATTTTGAGGAACCTGGGGGGACATCCTAATCGTTCCAAGATCTGCCACAGACCTTTTCTGCTCACAGTGTCAAAGGCTTTGGTGAGATCAACGAAAGTTACATAGAGACCCTTGTTCTGTTCCCTACACTTCTCTTGCAGTTGTCTGAGAACGAATACCATGTCTGTGGTACTTCTGTTGGCTCTGAAACCACACTGACTTTCAGGTAGAAGTTCTTCTGCGATAGCGGGTACCAATCTGTTCAATAGTATTCTTGCGAGGATTTTTCCAGCAATGGAGAGCAGAGTTATGCCTCGGTAGTTTGAGCAGTCTGACTTTACTCCTTTTTTCTTGTACAGGGTGATGATGATTGCATCACGGAGATCTGGTGGTAGTTCGCCTTGTTCCCAACAACGCACAACTAGCTCGTGAAATTTAGCATGGAGCGTTTGGCCTCCATGTTTCCAGATTTCAGGTGGGATTCCGTCGACCCCAGCTGCCTTGCCGGTTTTCATCTGCTGTATGGCCTTAAGGGTCTCTCCCGTAGTAGGGGCTATATCCAATTCATTTTTCACCGTTTGTTTTGGGATGAGATGGATTCCTGAGTCTTGGACTACGCGGTTGGCACTGAAGAGAGTTTGAAAGTGTTCAGACCATCGATTCAGGATGGAGGTTTTATCTGTGAGAAGCGTTTGGCCATCTGCGCTGAGTAGGGGGCTTTGAACTTGGTGTGTGGGTCCGTACACTGCTTTCAGAGCCTCATAGAATCCTCTGTGGTCACCCAAATCTGCGCATAGTTGAGTCTTTTCTGCTAGGTTGAGCCACCACTTGTTCTGGATGTCTCGAAGTTTCTGTTGGAGTTTACTGCATGCAAGACGCAAGGCTGCTTTTCTTACATGGCAAGATGGCTGAGCGAGGTGTGCTTGGTGAGCAGATCTCTTCTTTGCCAGCAATTCCTGGATCTCTGGATTGTTTTCATCAAACCAGTCTTTGTTTTTCTTTGAGGAGAACCCTAAGGATTCTTCGGAGGACTGCAGGATGCTATTTTTAATACGTTGCCAAAGCGCTTCAGGAGAAGAGTCTATGGGACGGTCTTCAAGCCTAGTTTGAAGGTTTGCCTGGAAGCTGTCTCTCACTGCAGCTGTTTGAAGATTGTTAACTTTGAGCCTCCTCCTCAGAATGCCGCCCCTCTTAGGTTTGGGCTTAAAGTGGAGGTTAAGTTTGCAGCGCACAAGGCGGTGGTCTGTTTGACATTCTGCACTAGGCATCACTCGGGTGTGACAGACATCGCGAAAATTTCTCTGGCGCACTAAGATATAGTCAATGAGGTGCCAGTGTTTAGAACGAGGATGCATCCAGGTTGTCTTCAGGCTGTCTTTCTGCTGGAAGATAGTGTTGGTGATGGTAAGCTGCTGCTCAGCACAAAACTCTAGCAAGAGGCGACCGTTGTCATTGCAGTTTCCAACTCCATGCTTGCCTAGTACTCCTTTCCAGGCTTCAGAGTTCTTACCTACTCGGGCGTTGAAGTCACCAAGGATTATGATCTTATCATCCGCAGGAACCTTTTGAGTAAGGCGGCGCAGATCGGTGTAGAATTTGTCTTTTTCTGTAGGGTCAGCTTGGAGAGTTGGGGCCTATATGCTGAAGAGAACAACATGTTGCTTGTTGTGTAGCGGGAGGCGTAAGGAGATAATGCGATCGGAATGACCTGTTGGCAAATTTTCAAGTTTAGAGGCGATGGAGTTTTTAATCATGAAGCCAACTCCGGAATGATGACTTTCGGTTTTGGGTTTGCCTGACCAATACAGTGTGTAGCCGGCACCATGTTCTTTAAGGCTGCCTTCCTCATGAAGGCGAACTTCACTGAGAGCAGCAATGTCGATGTTGAGTCGTGACAGTTCGTGAGCAATTATACCGGAACGGCGTTCAGGACGCCCACTGTCTGCTGTATCGAGCATGGTTCTGATGTTCCAACATGCGAGTGTCAATCTGGACACACCTTTGGAGGCAGGTGTATGCCTTTGTCTCTTTGTCTTTGGTTGACCGCAGAAGAAGATGCCTGTTGGCCGCGGCTAGCCAACCGGATTGGAAGGGGAGATGAGCTTTGGTTAGGCCACCTTTTCTAGGCCCCTCTCCATGTGGAGCAAGCAGTGCTCTCCTTGAAAAAGGCTGCTTGGTCATTCAGGATGCTGCCGAACGAGACTGTCATCTCCTGGGTCAGTCTCGAGCGACCAATGTCCTGAACCGCCTGCATGCAGGGTTGGGTCTGCGGCTTCCAGTGACATCTTTCCACCTGCCGTTTCGTCCCTTGCCTGTTGCTACAGGGCTTTGCAAACGTGAGTACACCCTTCAAGCCTGCGCGGTGGATTTTTTAGGTGAGGCGCAGCGTGCGCGAGACTGGCCCCACCCTTTACACCTGAGGTTCATCTGCCAGGGCCTAGCGAGCTTGGACGGTGACAGCGAAGTCCTCAGGTCGTAGGTTTGGTTAGAGTATCCTTCTCTTAGATGGATGGCCTTACAGGGCTAAACGAGCTCCATCTGCCCGGGTTTGGAGTTAGAGTTGTCCTTCTCCTAGGATGGTTGCCCGAAGGCTAGTGAGCCCATCCTGCCCGTGGACACACTTTGTCTGACCCTTCAGTTGAGACCTGTCTGGCTTGGGAGACCCTACCGGAGGCATATGCCACCACCAGCATAGCTCTCAACTTCGCAAGGGCACGCAAGCTCTTTCCCCACGGCAAGGGGGTGCCCGTGAAAGAGTGTTACAGATTTAAGCAAATATGAAATAACTTTTTAAAATTCCGAAGTTGCTTTAGCTTGAATTCTGAGAATAAGGGAATTTATAGCCATTTAATAATGATTTAGATCTGTGTAGTTAATTATCCTTCCTGAATAAGAGTAGCTATGGCAAGTAAAGCACCTCCATAGAGGCATAAAGTGTCCACACTAAGACAATAATCCCTTTTTAAAAATGGCAGTATTGTTAAAGCAGGTCAGTTTTCAATAAGAGACAAAGTCTGAATATTTTATTCAGTTTACAAAAGTTGCATGTAAAGCAAAAGTGAAGCATCCAATGGAAAATTAAAGTGTTATAAACAAGGTTATATCTATGCTGCAGTGTCTGAGTGGTACTGCAGATAGAGCTGAGCTGGCAAAAGTACAGGTCAGTGGAAGATAATTTATATTCCACTTGGTGCAATAGCTGCTCTGGGTAGAAATAGGTGAGTGGATCTGTACAGCACCACAGCTCCTCTTTTTTGAAGTTAGACTAGTACAGTTTTCTCAAAGGGATTTTCCAATTCCATCACTATTTTGGAATTCAACAGTAAAATACTGTTTACCTGCAGGGTGAAAAGGCAGGGGTTTATTTTTGGCTTGGAACAAATGTTTTTTCTTTAAAAAAGAAAAAAGGCAAATATCCATTAGTGAGCATATATGTAAATTGCCTGAGGAAGGATGTTCTAGAGCATTTTACCAGAATAAGCAGTGAGTTAAAAACGATCCCAATCCTATACTAAAACAACAAACTTGGAAAACCCACAATAACAAAAGGCTAGTCTTGTTTCCCCAGGCTTTGGAATATCCTTTTTGGTCCTGGGTTGAACATGAGTTATTTGTGACCTTCTCTAGGGAATCACATCTGGAATATAAATACATATGGCTTCAAACCAAAGAATTGCTTTGCGTGAAATGCAAAAGTAAAGCACGTTCTCCGTGCACTCCTGACTACATTCAGCAATAGTTAGCATCATTGGAATAAGCAAGAAATTCTACATGTGTCTGTGGATAAAAGTAAATATTTATGTTAATGTTTCTTTTTTACTGCCTCATCAGTGTAGTTTAAGCAATCCAAATTTAGATGTTGCACTTCAGGTTATATCTCTGTGCTAAGGGCACAAGAGAGAAGGTGTTTGTCATGGGAGATAAAGGACAAACAAAACAAGAAGGAAGCAGGATTCTGGGAAGATGAAGGGATTGTCCAAGAATCACACAGTAAATCATGGCAGAGCTAGGATAAAACCTACATTTCTCAGTTCTGACTCAGTAATCTCAGCTACTGAGTGTGCTGCTTCTCAGTGCATGACATGAACATGCAGTACGTTGTAGAGAAGCATGCACCAGACATTTTGGTGTTACTGACTTATTCACAGTAACTAAGGTCAAAGAGCATTTAAATCTGCACAAACAGGACAGGTTGTGCCCTCTGACAGGTATTTCACAATAAATACTCTCCCTGTGGTACCTGCAAACAAAAAAGGTACAACAGGTGAATTTGGAAACATCTTTCCTGTAGTGTGCAGTTTTAAACACCAACAAACAAAACCAGTAGTTTGCTTTTCATAACTACTGCTGAACATGCTGATGTCTAGTGTCAGGGGCTATAGTGATGACAGATTTAGAAATTAGAAAATGAAGCAGAATATTTTATGCAGAGCAGGGGACTGCCTTTACTCAGCAGGGAGAAGGTAAAGTCCCTTGGTATCACACAAGAGTTGTCTGTATTTACATTTGCCTCTTCAGGGACTGCAGAAAGCTCAGTGCACTCATGACATCCTGCAATTCATAGCCGTATTGCCTTTAAGGAGCTCAGACTCAGCCTATGACTTCTTGCCTGCATTATCTTACCACCCGTGTGGCACACAGTGTGCCTCTTTCCAGGAAAACCTTGGCATGTCAGCCTCGTACTGGCCACAGAACAGGTTCTGGACAGATGTGCAGGAGACCACCACACAGCTGTGCTTGTAAGAATGAGACAGGTGTATCCTGATAAGTAGGATGTGCCCAAGAGTTGCTTTATGGGGTAACTAGCAGGATTGCCCTAGATCTGCTTCCCAGATATTCCTGCTGTTACATGGCAGGAACCAAATCCAGCTCCAGCATCATGGCTGTTTCAGCTCAGTGGTGCCTATGGAGGCAAGAAGAAGAAAAATGATGGAATGCTTTTGAAACTCTGGGCTCTTTATGTAAGAGCTTATGTGGGAGCTAAGCCCTTCCGAAAATAAGTTCCCTGAAAAGATGGACACTTAACACAAATTTCCAGTCTTTTGAGGTTCATCCATTAGGGTAAGAATAAAGTTAAGCACAAGAGAAAATACTCCGTGCTCTGGTCTGTTACAGTCTTTTTTTCTAAAGGCAACATCTCAGCTTCGCAGAAGAGTCAGAGATAGAGACAATCACAGCAATCAGTATTAAAATAATCCTTAATTATTTCTTTCCCTGATCAAGATTTCCAGGGTGGCTAGTGACTTTGAGTGTCTCTGAAGCTTATGAGGTACCAGATTTGAAACCCATAAAGGGACCTTGCTTTCAGAAGGAAAGAAAAATTGCTCAGGACTTTTTGTTGCCCAGTCAGATTTTTATAATGTCTTTGCTAGAGGAGAATTATACAGAACACCTCTTGAGAAAGAGGTTTTGGTGTTAGCGGCTTTCATCTTGGTTGAAAAAAAATACAAGATGAGCCTTTCAGTACACCCTGACCAAATTACAGCTGTCTAGTCATTTAAATGAATATACTAATTTCACTTGCTCACATATTCCTAAGTTGCCTTTTAATTTTAATGAGGAAAGAAGAAGTTTGTACCATCTGGAAACTCTCACTTTATTTTTCCCCATGTTTTCTGAGGTAGCATATATAATTACTCGGCAAATGGTCTGCCTAATGCCACTATATCTTGTCAATAATTTGTATGCAAAAGATGAACTCTTGTGTGAGTGATAGTTCCTTTGAGGCAGGAGAGAGAGTGCAGGAGACAGTTTTAGTTGAACAAAATGTAAGTGTCTTGTAAATATGTTGCTGAAGCACTTGTTCTAAATGGTGTGTCCACAGAGACTTGTATTAATGATCCAAAATACCAGAGCAGTGTGAAAAATTACTAAAATGCTGCCACTGTTTTGTAGCTTGCATTACAGCCAGGGGTGGCTGTCAAAGAGAAAGATGGGGTGGTGAGCAGGAGCGAAAAGCTAATGGGAACTGACAAGAGAAGTGTATCAGAGCTGGGGAAGCAGTGGACTTCACATTGTGGATGGAAGTTGGGCTAGTAGTGGAGAAGGGCATGCCGATCTTCAAATTCACGTGAGCTCATATGTAACTGCAGTCTCCATTTCCTACCCAATTTTGGGAAAGGTTTTGTGTATATGCAACTTCTTTCCCTCACATTCTTAGCCACAGTGTGAGGAAACCCACACTGTTTTCCCCTCTTTAACACTATGTCCAATGATTTTCCTCTTACTACTGCTATATAGCAGACGTTTTTTAAAAAAATTTTTAGGAGAGGGAAATGAGGCAGGTTTTTAAAAATGTATTCACTATACCTGTTACTCTGACTTTTCCAGTTCGATCATTATTAGTTTTCATTTACTAATCTATTAGAAAAATAGTTCAGCAACACTCTTGCCACTGTCAACCACCTGCAGTCAAGCAAAGATAGTTTGCTTTTGGTGGGAATGTTACACATATCAGAAGAAGGGAGCTCCAAATATTTAGGGTGTCATAGGAATTTAGCAGAATACTTACAAGGTATTCTTTCACTGTTTTGCGATAAAGTGTCAGTTCAGCTCTTCCTGGCAGGACACTGACTTAAACCGCAAAAGGGTGCTTACGCTACCCACGAGCAATGACTCAGTGACTTGGCATTCATTTCTGAAGAGGAACTTTCAGTTTATCACAACAAAAGTAATTTTCCGTAGAATGGGTGGAATGAAAAGAAAAGGAGCTAGTAAAACCACAAATGCAGGTGTTGGTGTTGGCAAGGAGGCTAAGGAGCATATTAGCGTAAGAAAGTAAATAATTCTTTTATCCTCAGCATTTGTGTCTTCGCACTGGCAGCAAATCAGAGCTGAAGAATGAATGTCGGAGGCTAGACAAAAGCCTTTGCTGTATGCTGTGCTAAGAATAAGTTCCCATGAGTGTTAACTTTAGAATTAAGTTCCCTTCCAACAGACTAGGTCTTGGACTATTTTTAATAGTTTATAAATATTAATTATATTACTTAACATTTTCTCATAATTTTCCAGTAATTTTGGTCAAGATTTTGAAAAAGAGTTTTGAAAGCAGTTGACTTTAAAAAAATGGTGAAAGTTTGTGGATTTCTCTTTACATATAAACCATTTCATATAAAATAACAATAATACCTCAGACTTTTGGATTATCGTTTAACAACAACTTTTTCTAAACTATACACACTTTTCCCACATGGCAACTGTGCAACCTTAACATTGTTTTTATTCCATTTTTCTATCCTTATTAACATATGTGAATTTTTTTTATTCAGGTATCTGTGTTTATTACCTTACAAAAAGTTCTGCTTGTGTTCATTCCATCGCTTGGCATTATGAGTTGAACTACCATCTACTATCTAAATATTTGCCTTTTACACGTCATCAAGCTGCATTTGGAGGACATACTCTTTACTCTTTGCAAAGCTTCCTCTCTGGGGAAGTCCAAAATTCTTTGAATCAAAACAATTTATTTTCAATTTTAAATATATTGTGTTTACCACTATATTTATTAAATTATAATTTCCTATTTCTTAACAGGAATTCTCATTTGGTTAATATGAGTCCTATAGGCAGAAGGTCCAAATTCTGCAGAATTATATTGGCCATTCACCATGCATTTTGTTGTAACTTTTTTCAATCAGCAAATGTTAATTAACTGTCCTGGCTTTGTTTTATATCTGTGAGTCTGCTGACCTAGTGTAAAGAGAAAAATGAGAAAATAAGTTGAAAATAACCTTTGCTAATGTAAAGAGAGAAAGCAAAAATGATGCTATGATTTTTTTATCATACTGTAAAAGGGCAATCTAATTTAATTATTACTCTGTCACTGCACTAATGACTATTTAGTCTTTACAAATGACACTATACACTGAAACAGGGAGCTGACCCATGCTGTTAATACTAAAACCATTTTTCTCTTTTGTGCTAATTTCAATCAGAATGGAAAATTGTGTGAAATATTATTACTTAGACTGATTAGAGTCGTATATAAAAATCTTTGAAATTTTATGCATTGTCAAATTGAAATGGGGTATCTTTGAGAGCATGGAGAGTTTTCTGTTAATAGTTCAAACATCAAGGTTTTAAAAAGATTTTTAAAAATAGAATGCTAAACCAAAAACCTATATACATGATGTTCCATCCCACCAAATGAATTTCTGCTAAAGCACTGACTCCCGGCAGCAGAACTCCAACCAGTATCAGATAACACAGTCACATTACTTGTATCAGCGGAGGAGGGCAGTGATTGTCCCCCTGTACTCGGCGCTGGTGAGGCCACACCTTGAGTACTGTGTCCAGTTTTGGGCCCCTCACTCCAAGAAGGACGTTGAGGAGCTGGAGCTGGTTCAGAGAAGGGCAACGAAACTAGTGAAGGGTTTAGAGAACTTCTCTTATGAGGAGCGGCTGAGGGAACTGGGAATGTTTAGTCTGGAGAAGAGGAGGCTGAGAGGAGACCTTATCGCTCTCTACAACTACCTTAAAGGAGGTTGTAGGGACGTGGGGGTCAGTCTCTTGTCCCATATTATAAAGACGAGACGAAATGGCCTTAAGTTGTGTCAGGGGAAATTTAGGTTAGATATTAGGAAAAATTTCTTTACACAGAGGGTCATTAAGCATTGGAACAGGCTGCCCAGGGAGGTGGTGCAGTCCCCATACCTGGAGGTGTTTAAAAGCCATGTGGATGTGGTGTTGAGGGACATGGTTTAGGGACCCTGGCAGTGCAGGGTGAACAGTTGAACTCAATGATCTTAAAGGTCTCTTGCAACCAGATGATTCTATGATTCTATGATTACAAATATTTCCATCTACACATTTGGAAAAATCAGACATGTAAATGCCAGACCCTCCTGGTTCTCATTTTTGCTGGAGGTGTGAAAAAACAAAGACATTCCTTCAGCATGAACTGGTTTGTTATAGCCTATCCCCTGCTCTGCAGTAACCGCTTCCATGCACCCTTTTATACCAAGCTAGGTACAGGGGCTATGGATGCTTTTGTACTGTTGTCTAGCACTAGCTTAAAATAACTTGGGCATCATCATGCCTCTGACAGTGCAATTTGGGCTGCTTGAGGGTTGTGGTGGCACCTCTTGCCCTGCTAGTACTGGATGAGCAGGGACAGTAACAGTGGTTAGTGTCCTGGATTGCTTCTGCACATTCTTGTCATTTATAGCAGAGGCAGCATTACAACAGTTGAAGTATAACATGAATATTTACATCGTGTTGGGCTTTTTTTTTTGCAGAGTGAGCTAAAATCAGTGCTGGATTTAGTTTTTAGAAGTGCAGTCACTGAAGATTTGAGTCATAAGATGATCCACTGTCTCTGGCAGGAGCAGCAATCATCAAAAGGGATTACACATGTGCTTCCAAAAACTCAATATACCTATTTATACCTGCTGAAGATGAACCTACTTTGGTAGAATATTTTTTCTCATTTCAATAGTAGTTATCATTCCAAAGCATGTTATCTATTGTAATAAAGAAACCAGAGGTCTGTATCAAAAAAGTGACCAGTATAACAGGAAGACATTTACAATTTCCTGTGAGATGGATGAAAAAGGGGAGGAAGGAGAAATAACACTAATCCGGAGTGACTCTACATACTACTAGCACTCCTTAAACATTCTAGCCCCTTATTAATTTGCTGGTCTTGTGCTGTCTTTGAATATACAATGTGCTGAAGGATATGCATTTCTGTTCACTATAAAAACCAGTTTTAATTAAGTTGCTTTCAACTAATTCAGGTTCTCTTTAAATATTTAATTATGATGTGATATAAGTGACTGAGGCATCCTATTAATTTGAAAATATTGAAATGATAGGCAAAGTTTTTTTCGCTTTTCCATGTGGCCAAATCTTTGCTGTAGGAAGAACATATTGGAATACAACAGAGTTGCAATAGAAGTAGTTTCTGGGTTTAGAAGGATTTTTTGGTTTGTGGGGTTTTTTTGTTTGTTTGTTTTTTGAATTTTTTTTTCATTCTTAAAGGCACCAAGAGAATAGAAACTATTTCTTCTTAATTTTCTTTTTTTTTTTTTTTTTTTTTAAATACCTTTGACTTAATTTGCTCTAAAAAAAGAGCCTCTGTTTTTGGGCTATTGCAAAGTGGTTAAGAAACCCTCTATGTGTATGGATGTCGAAATGTTCGTATTTGAAACGGTGACTATATAGATTTACCTATGAAAATTTTCTCTAAGCAACTGAACGATTTTTGTGTAACTGGTAATATCCCTAAAGCTCTTCCCAAAATCATACTTGTGCTAACTGTGCTACATAGAAAATGAGGTCAATATCAACAGAAGGAATTTCAAGTCTGCACCCAAGGTGACAGATGCTCTGTGAAAGACATTCCCTGACATGTGGAGCTTCTTGGCCAGAAAATAACAATGTCACTACTCCTAGGAGCTTCAACACTATTTCTGTGCATGGTCAATTTTTTTTTTTTTAATTTATTTTTGAGCAAGGAATGAAAGAACATTTTATTTGCTGTTGCCTTCACCTTTCTGAACAATGTGACATTGAAAGCACATTACAGGCGGTGTTTTACAACTAGAATAAAAAAGAGAAAAATGTTTAGTGTTTTGTGACCTCACAAACATGTTTTATGTACGCAGGTACCCTACAATATCAACTCGTTTAGGTAGACCAAGGACCTTATCTCAAACGTCTAAGGTCTGAGTCATACTCATAAATAATAGCATTTCCCCTTTCTCAAATGGTTCTTGGGTATTTTGCTTGTAATAGTGTACTTCACCACTGGTCTTGGGAATCTCTAGTATGTTATGGCAAGCTTTGCTGAGCAGCTCCTATAAAATGCAAAGCTTTTGTGACTCACTGTTTGGTGCCATGCATGAAGATGCAGTCTCACGGCACAACGCTATGAACTGGGGAGTAAGAGGAACTTCAGTTGTTCACTGTACAGAAGACAGCATCTTTTACTGGATCTCAAAATTTTGAACCCCTACGAAGCAAATCTGCTACCCTTGATACTTGATTAAAATACCCATGATATTTGATTAAAATCAATGTTAAGAAAATTATAGATTTGTCAGATCCAAAGACTAATGGGAAAATACAGACTGGCAATAGGTTAGGAGGTCCTGAAACCTGTGGTACCACTAGAAACCAAAAGTTTTCTTTGGAAAAACGACACACAAAGGTAGATAATATATGCAGAGAGACCTACAAGTTTTTGACAGACGAGTCGATCAAATACAAAAGCAACACTTTACATAAGAATGCAGAATTTTATGTGCTTAGCTAAGATAAAACAACCATTATATTTTCCGGAATTTTTTTTTTTTTCCAGTGTTCAAGACTGGAAGTTATCTTCCCATTTCATTAAAACAGCATAGAGAAAAGGCAACTTCTGGGCCAGAATTACAACATGGGAGGTGCTTCATGGTAGCAAATATTTTTAAGGTCAAAGTATTGCAAGATAAAAAAGAGAGAAACTTCCTTTTTTGGTTTGTTTTTGTTTTTCCTTTCATTGTTTGAGCTTATGTTTCGTGTTGCATGAAATCTTGTTGAGTAGTGGACTTAATTACTAATCACTGCTGGACTTACAAAAGATGGCCTGCTCTTAGTGGCTAATTTCACAACATTGCCAGGATTTGACATCTAGTGTGCTTGCTTTATTTGTTGTTCGTGTGTGTGGATTACTTTCATTAAGAGAAGAACACAGCACAGTCATTAAGCACAATGGAGTGTTCAGACTTCTCTCTGTGTGAATATTGAATTGGCAGAATAAACTGTGAGTTTCTGGAAATTCATAGTATTTCCAGTTGTTTAGTTTGGCTTTGCTTCGGCTTCCTTCTAAAGAACCTTTGTGTAAGTTCAAACTTCACAAAGAAAAAGTGGAACAAAGAAACAGCACTATATAACTTCAGGTAGACATTGAAAGCTTTCATTGTAAATATAATTCATTTTGGTGAATTAATTGCTATAACCTCACCATGTCTTTCAAGTATGTGGTCTGACCAGCAGTACTTCGCAGGTGAATTGAGCAGCTGAAAGAATTACCTCTAATTATTATGGTAAGACTCCTAAGAGTTACAAAGAAAAGCAATGAATTTTGAAAGTGTTTCAAAGATCTTGGACCCAACTTTTTAGCCATTACTTCTGATTTTGATCCTGCAGTTTCACTGACTTGAATTGATAGCTTTTAGGTATTTAATCATTGAATGAGAGTTGCTTATGAAACTCTCTAAACAATTGCACCTTGGCTTTCTGGGAAATCCAGTTGATTGTGGGCCCAAAACTGCAAACACTTAGAGAGCTGCTGGTAAACTGTGGAAAGCATGAAAATTTCTAGTAATTTACAACACTGATATTGTGAAAAGACTGCTAAAATTTGATGGCTCTGTCTAATATTACAGGAGAGAAAGAAATCAACTTAGTGGCCAAATACCATTATAAAAAACCATCAAAAATTGGAAGCGTTCTTATTTTAAAAATAAAACCTTAGAAGTCAGAATTACTGCCCTCTGAAGTTCTTCATCCCTTTCTTGGCAATGATACCATTTTGTTTTGTCAGCAGCACCAATGAATTCAGCTACTATACTGCATAAAATAATTGTATTATATGGGAGATAAAACAAGGGGTATGCATCAGATTATAAATAATTTAATTTTACAAAGGAATTTTACATCTTAATCTGTTCTACCATCACTTTCACTTAGACTCTGAAATAAAATTATGTTATTGTATTCCTTGCTGTAATCTAATATTTCACCAGTAAGGAAATGTCAGGTCACATTTACAGCAATCTAGGGGTCTCTAAGCTGGATTGGGAGGTCATTCCGTTTGAGCATTGTAAATTAACTTGTCCAACAAAGTTTTGGTTCAGGACAACCAAGGACTCATTATACAGTCTACTTACCCAGATGCCAGCAAGAGCAATGCCAAGGCTATTACTGTCTGTCCTTTGAAATTTGAAATGGTATCAAGCGTACAGGAATTTTTCCTTTATTATCAAGCCTGAGAAGAAATAGTATTAAAAGACATTTTTGCAGAAGATCATTATGTTACTGTGCAAATAACATTAAGCAAAGTAATGTTTTGCTTAAATGAGACAAACTATTTCAGTATATGGAAAATATGGGTGTACATTTGTTTTCATAAACCATACTAGCTTGACTATCTTTTATAGCCTTCCTAAACTGCTACATAGGCATGATTGAGTTATAACAAAAGACTCTTTTTTTTTCTTTTTTTTTTTTAGAAAACTGTGACTCCCTTTCTTACACATAATTGTATATCCTGGTTTGAGTTAGAACAGAACTCATTCAGAGATTTCACTTTTCAGCTCAGTCTCTGCTAACTATTGGCACTTTCTGAAGTTAACGGCATGTTTTTGCGGACAGTGTCTGCTCCTAGCAGTGATAACGCTGGATGTTTACAGTCACCAACAGGGGCTGGGATGCAGAAAGGCTCTTGCTTAGACTTTCTGCTGTGCAGACCAAGGTCACTGCTAAATCCTGTGTCCCACGGTGGGGGGTGCAGTGAGCGAGAGGCTGCACCTGTGGGGAGGAGCGGACAGGACAGGTGACCCTACCCTGACAAATGAGGTGTCCCATCCCATAGTTGTCATATTCAGTATAAAGCTGAGGGGTCACAAGGGTCAAACTCTCTTCTTTGACGGCCAATATCTGAGGAGGACTCTGTCCATTCTGCCTTTGATCCCAATCTGTGCATTCCTGAATCCAGTTCTGGACTCCAGCTCCTGCATCTCATTCCCATTTGCCTCTGAATCCAGTCTGGAATTTCCTCCCTGCCTGCCTGCAGCATCAGGTGTGGAAACAATCCTTCTTTGAAGAGAGTTGGTTTAAATTAAAGTACTGGAGTTATATACTATGATGTGAGCACTGGATAGAAGTTCTTTAAGGAAGAGGGAGATTTTTCTCCTTTCTGGATCATCACAGTCTATTTTGACTCGTGAATAGAACTAACATAATTGAACTGAGTTAATTTGAGGAGTAGTGTTGTCAGAAAGAAAATAATCTCTGTCTTCCTTTTCTTCTTCTAATCAAAATGTTATATGACTAATTTTGTCATGATATCACAGGAGTTCACATAATAAAACAAAAAAGGTCATATTTAGAGCTGAAGATTCCTTTTGGATTTTGAATCATTCAGAAAAGGAACAAGCCTTATTCTGGTAAACTGAGGCTCCTGGTGTCAGGAATGTAGAGAATATGTAAGGGAAAAGATATCTTTTGTAGAGAAGACAGTATTTCTCTGTTTACCAACCTGTAGAAATTCCTGCATTCTGCAGTCCATATCCTTAGAGTCCCAGTGCAGTAAAATGCAACATATTTGGTTCCCTGAACAGCACAGTGCTGTGAAACTCCTGGAAGAAATTGAACAATCTGTCACGGATGGTAATTTAGTGAACTTCTACCACACCGGGCTGATTTCTTGATTCTCTTGAAGGCTTCTTTCCTCCTCCATTTCTCTGGAGAGTTCTAACAAGAGGCCTGTCAGAGTGTTGAAGACACCACGGGTTGCAAAAGCAGACTCTTTGTCAAGCTAAGAACAAAACTTTGGCAAGGCAGTTTCCCTCTGTGCTGTTCTTAATGTTAAGCATATTTGTGGTCCCAGACCTGTTGTCAATGGTCTCGTGCTTACTTCATGGACATCCAGAGCTCTGTCAGGGCTATTAGTGTTACTGACGTAACTTGATGTGGGAAGTGAGTAGTTGTAGTACTTCAGGAGCCAAAGACTCTCATTCAGGATGACACATGGGTATGAATTTCACCAGAATAGGGAGGTTTTCTTCTTCAGTGCAGTCTTTAATGCAGCAAAGACTGTCAATTTCTGTTAATAAATTTTTAAGACCTTCAGCAGAGCTGGGGAACTTGAACATGAAGAGGTACAGGCAGATTATCTTCTCCAGGCTTCACCCCTTTCCATCAGAGATGTGTGATCATCAGAAAGTGAGATCTCTCAGGGCAGTCAACACTAACACACCTGCAAAATTCTCCTGCATTAGAAATAATGCTTTCAAATATGGCAGACAACTTTTATGAAGTCCAAGGGTGGGAAAGTACTCAGCCACACTAATTCTGGCATTATTTCCCATTGCTAATGTAAGGTACGTTCCTGAGCTCATGGAGGGATAAATGGTATTGGGTGGTCTAAATCTCCAAGTGAAGTAATAATCATGTTGTGTTTCTTGTAGGTCAAATTGACATTTCTGGAAACAATGTTGGAAATGCTATTTATCAGCAGCTGTGGTGTAATTTCTGCAAGTGCCATTTTTTAAAATAAATTTATCAAAAAGGAGAAGTTTGCAGTAATTAATTAATACCTTACCTGCACCTTGCTGGGTAAAAAGGGAACTGCTGCAAAGTGAGGGCATCCCTCATCTAGTGGCGTCTAAGGGCACTGTAGACTTCAGCATGGCCAAACATTCAAGAATCCTTCATACTTCATGCAACAGAGAGAAGAGAAAGCACTTGCCTGAGGCAGGGCTATCACAGGGGCAGGGAAATGCCTCCGATAAAGTAATTGCTCCCAAATATCCTGGGTGAAATGTGGCGGGTGTTTTATTTTTTTTTCTTTATGAAATGCTATGTTTAAGAACAAAATGGAGGGAACTGTTTATTATGTATTTAGTGATTATAAGAAGTATGAACAAAGTATGACTGATGCCTGATGGGCTCCATAATTTCTACACTCTTTCTGTAATGATTCTACAATTAAAACAAAGGTCTTAAAGCTTTTAATACATTTTATGCTTAACAGAGTATTATGAAGCACTAATCCAAAGAGCAAAGAACTCTGCAGGTGTATAGAAGCCTTTCATAACAAGCAGAAAAAGTGGCTGCTTTGTGGCACTGTCAAGAAGGTAGCAGATAACGTATGTGTCCATTATTTAGCAGAATGAATTGTGTCTTGGATTCACTCCCTTTGCTGTTTTGTCAGCCAGCCGCACTGGAAATGGTCTGTGCCTTCAAGCTTTTTTGCCTTTAAATGGTGCAATCACATTATGCATTCCTTGCCCACAGCTTTCCCCCTTTAAATCAGTCCCTGGCATTTGACACTTGCAAACTGAAAATAAAATGAGCTGATTCCCTAGTTAACGGCTATTTATTAAAGATGATCTTCCATGTATAGAATTACCAGGGCATTTGGCCTGATTTACTATACTAACATTTCGCGTTTGGCCCTAGGTAGGAAGCTGTGCGAGTAATGCAGCACCCTATGGTGAAATAGTGCCTAATCAGTATTTATGAATAGGGTTTTGGAAGTCACTAAAGAGCAGAGCTTTCACAATGGACTGGGGAAGAGGTTTTACCTTCTTAAAACACAAATATTGCTGAGCTTTGGGAATCCGTATGGCACATTAGGATTGAAAAGCTTTCATTTTTAAATTGCTGTTAAAAATGTGTAATGTAATACTGTCAGTAATTTAAATGGAGTGTACCTCTTTCAGCCATTAATGCTATTTGTTAAACTTTGTAATTACTATGCAAATGAACTGCTGCACTTTAAAAATGGCAATACAGTGAATACAACAGAGAAGAACAGCTTGAAATTCTAACAGATGTGAAAATAACACTTCCTCCAACACCCTCCCCCCCCCCCCTTTTTGAACTCAATGTTGTTTGGAGAATATTACATTCTGGGAAGAGAAAATAATTTTCTGGTGTTGAAAGGTCTGTGGAGCTAACTGTACAATAATAGGGTGCTGATTGTGTAATATCTATGGTTTTCTTAAATATGCAAACGGTTGATAGAATGTTGAGTTTCTAATACTAATGTTTTTTCCAGAAATCTGGCCCCAGGGGATAATCCAAGCTATGCAAGGTAGCTCGATGCATAGATTTTGTGTTACTGGTGACCCATCTATCTCCATAAATTGCAATCATCTAGTCATGACTAGGACTATGTTGGATTCTGTTACTTTCAGTTCTCACAATGTGGAAAGTAGATTGCTGCTCCTTTTTTTTTTTTTTTTTTTTTTTGAGTAGATACCTTAAATATACTTAAAAAGTTATAATACTATTTTCCCTTCACCTGGTCATCTAAGAAATTCCATTTTTAAATCTTCCCCAAGTTACTATCTTCTAGACTTACACACTTTCCTTCCTCAAGAATTTCTCCAGTGAGTCTGTGCCCAAAACTTGATATACCATTTGAGGTCTTCCAAATATACTTCCCAATAGCTGAGGAACCTCTAAGTGTATGTTGTTTCCATTACAAGCTACGTTCCAGTTTATGTGGCTCACACTGATTATTGTTTTTTTCATTACATAAAAACATTTTTATTTGCTATTACATTTGTAATGTAGGGTAACTTTTAGATTGTGTTTATCCTATTTTAAAATGCATCCTGTGGGGGTTTTTTGTTTTGTTTTGTTTTGTTTTTTATTTGTTTTTTTAAAGGTTATTTTATTGAGCAGGCTTAAGAAAATCTTTGGAAATTTTAGAGAGGAATACTTGCATTTTAAGCACAAAATCAGAAAATATGCAGCCAGTCTGCAAAGGCCAGCTTTGAATCTTTGTCTATTACTTACGGTGCCAATGACTTCTGTGTCTCCCTGCTACATGAGCTGAAGGTCTTTCTTCTCGTATTTTCTTCAAGATCTTATTATGCCAAGCAGTAGACTTGCACAGCTGGGCGTAGGTCGCTGTAGGAGACTTATGGGAAATGAAAACACTCTGGCTGCTCTGAAATCATGAACCTGGAGAATGTGTGCTGTAATGAAAACTTGAGAAATATGTATGCTAATCTATATTGTGATAGATTTGCAGTAAACATTTCAGCAGAATAATACAAAATTTAGCATTGGTGAGCTAGGGAAATATCCCCACACAGTTGTCACAAGTAATTCTCAAAGGAAATCTAAAAATTCATATGACTAAGTGGTTCCTACTGTAAGCTTGACTTTTAAATGTATAGCTTAATATTTAGAATGCACTTCTTAACTATGAATAAATATACATTTTTTTCTACTACTGGAAATAATTGAAAAAATAAGTATGATGTATTTTAATAATTGGCCTACCTAAGGGATCCAACAACAATTGTACACTTTGTTCCGATCCATGTCAATTGCTTATCTGGAAGAAAACATGCTGGGACGGTTGGCTGTGTTTAAGTTCAAATCATTTACTTATTACACTGAAGCTTTAGTATGTCTTGGGAAGTCTTAAGTAAAAAAATATTATCCTTGGTAACATATACCTATACTAACAGCAAATGTAGTCAATAGAAACTGCAATTTTCAGTTAAAAAAATATTGACTAGGAATTTGGGAATGAATCTCTGCAGTCTGAATTATGAACAATTAGGTTTTCATTACCTAGTTGTGTTACACTCTTTTGCAAATCAGCCTAGCTCTCTCTGCTCCAAACAAACTGGGAAACTAGAGTATTTGTTTGGTGTAAAGCACAGCCAAAAGGGCATATTTGGCCCTGAATCTGCCAGCACAACTTTCTGTTAGTAATGGAAATGGTATGAATCGGTCAAGGTACAATATGGTACATGTGCGTACAAAATGTGCAGCGGAGCATAGAAGTTAATAACCTTGAGTTATTTCTTTTCCTGCATATATGAATATGCATTAATCCATTTTGAAGTCCATCTTCTTGCCATAAAGTTGGACAAAAATATAATTGCCTGATGTCAAAAACTCCGGTAGATTCCTCTGCAAGCTAATGGTGTTCCACAAGAGTAAAAAAGAAATGATTTCTAGATCTTACCAACATGTTAAAATGAAATGAGACTAGGAGGAGTTTTCAAATCTGACCACTAATGTTAATTCCCATATAAGGAATTCTTCTTTTCCTGGCTAGGAAATAGCAAGATACTGAAAATCCAGCAGAGTGAGCAGAGGAAAAGGCCAAAATGTCAGAGGAAAAACTACAGAACGTTTTATTATTAGATCAAGGAGCTGATAACAAGGATGAAAAACGCTTTCTTTCCTGTTTCAGCCTGAACGATGATCTAGCCAGTTTCAGTTCTCCAAGACAAAGCTGAGGCTGGGGAACTGCAAAATCAGAAGTGCTCACATAATTACAACATGTTAATACTGCTCACCTGCGTAACATGGCCGTGACTGCAGCTGTAAGAGCAAATGAGTAAAGACTGGCTACATTAAATGTAAAGAGCATTTTTTTCTTCTTTTTATTTTCTTTTCCTTGCTGTAAGAAGGTAATAGGAGTATTTTATTCTAATGTTGTGGTACAGATACTTACTTCCAGGATTATTCATCATCTTAATACAGGCACTGTAATGGGAAAATTAATAGCAAGACAACACTATGATTTAATTAAAAAAAACCAGATTAATCCAGTATCCTCTGCCAACACATTGGTGATCTATTAATGGGAAAGATAGTACAACAGTTTGTCTTCTGTAATTGTTTTCATAGTGTCTTGCTACACCTCTTACAAAAAAAGACTGGAGAATAATCTTTTACAAAATGCTGTGCACTTGTTGTTTAGCAGGCTAGCGTGGACCAATTCAGCCATCAGATGCTGGAATGAGACCACATGGACTCATTTCTGTACAGTTTTGTGCTGCTGGTTCATGAAATTTATGACTCCTACATGAGCTTAATTCAGTTCATGGTGAGAAATTGTTATCAGGCAACCAAGGAACACATCCATCCATTATACTGTTTAATCCCCTCAGCTCATTACTACTTTAAGCAATCATTCAAATCATGTGTTTTATTCAAATGTTTTTCCTGTAGAAGCAAGTAGCACAGTAAAGGTCACAGTTAGAGGGAATTTAATGTGTACATGGGTCTGCCAGAGTTTATATGTTACAGTGCTTGCTGTTGTAGCATTTTGTTAGGGTTTTTTTTTTTGTCAGGTGATTTCCAATCAATAATTAATTGCATAATCAAGCAAAAGAAATCTCTAGTAAATAAAATTATTGTTGAACTCTTTTGTAAGAAAACTTTGTCATAATGGTAGCAAGAATGATATTTTAAAAAATCTTCAATTTTTTGTCTTGATGAATTAAAAAGAATATTAACATAAATCAGAAAAATCATATATATAAAAGAAAAATGTTCTCTTCTGAAAAGGCCACACACTGCAAAGGGAATAACAGACATTGGGATGAATTTCCTCACTCTGCTATGCTGTTTTGGAAGATATTATTTGCCATTTTCTCCAAGATTTTTTTTTTTTTTACTTGTATCCAGAACAGATATGTAGAAATGTGTTCTTTCTTCTTCAGCTTCTCTCTCTCTCATACACAAAAATACATACGTATACATATACATATGAGCAGAGCAAATCTCCATCTTCTTGTTCTTCCACTTTCTAAAAAAAATATTGTCGGCGATTTGTAACATAGCTTTATGAACTTGCTGTAATTCAAGCTCTGGCACTTAGAGTACCTCTAAAAGTTTCTTTAAAAACAAGGGGAAGCAGTTTTCTTCTGGTGAGCAGAATGGCAACTAAAAATGGTAGTCTTTGTTTTTACAAGTCTGTTGCCAAGATTATCTGGTGCAGATGTGAATGCACGCACACACACCAACATCCTCTTTGCTGGGGTATCCCTATGCATTCAACAGGCTTGTCTTTGCAACACCTTTTTTATAATGCCTTGCTTTTATTTCTGTTTCACAAGCAGAGGCTAATGCAAGGCTTTGTACCTTGCCTGGTCTGACAAAGTGACCTGAGGCAAAGCAGGGAGCCGGGTCTGACCTCCCAAGGCCTAAGCCAGTTGCTCTACCGACAGACTCATGTTGCTGCTTTAGCAGAGCAGGACTCTCGCCTAATTAATCTGAACAAGTGTTTGCAGCAAGATTCACCTTATTGTTGTAAGACAAAAAGACATTTTGAATCTGAGCTCCTAATTTGAATTTGTGGAGTTGTGCTTGATTGACATGATTGACATGGTCAGTCAGTAAATTCTGCCATATTGAAAAAAGTAGTAGAGGGACTAGTTCTTGTTCTTTAACATAGCAGAAGTCTGGAACTCAAAAATCTTTTATTTTTGCCACTGGCTAACTAGATAGGGCTGAGGAAGACTTTTCACTTTCCACTGCATCAGTTTCAACACCTGTAACTTGTCATGCATTTTCACCTCCTTTATGAAGTTGTTTGTGATCTACCTGTGGAAGAGCTAGATCCTACTGTCCACAGCAGAGGCACATTTATATGAATGAAAATTGTATGTTAAGTATTTGGATTCCTTCATTGTCATTTTTACCTTCATTTTCATTCGTGTTTTAATTTAACTTGGTGTCTGTTTCCTCATGTTGCAAACACTGGCCATTTTGTCAACTGAGAAGTACATAGGAAGTGATGCCTTTTAACTTACCTTCTTAGGATGGGATTGAACTAATCTTCTGTTTTGCAAAGGAAAGTCATAATCACCACCACTCTTAGTTAAACAATAGCAGTTTTCAGGGCAGGAGGGAATATGCACAGAAATTTCATTTTGTAGATGAGAAACTGAAGTGCATGAGTGCACTCTGTGATAATCACAGTTATCATTTATATGCTGCCAATTTGTGAAGGCCATCTTGCTGAGAGGTGACACTGATGCCACTAGTAGGGACCATCACAGACTGTAAACCCATTTCAACATTCTGAAAGAGTGCTTTAACATCAAAAAGAAAAATGTCATCCTTAAAATTTAAACAATGGCTTCAAGTTTAAACATTGTTCTTCTTTATAGTTGTCCAACTAGGATAAACAGTAGAGACTTTTTTGTCTTCTCAAAGTCTCTAACATGGAGTGTTAAACTGCTTAGACCATCTATATGATGCCTAGTCAGAAATGGTGTGCATCTCTCAGCAAGAGATCATGAGGGGGGATGTCAGAACATTTAATTTTTATTAATATAACTGACACTTGCTTTGTCTTGCTAAGGAATGGAAAAATCAACGAGTGAAAGCATGCCTTTTATGAACTCTTCTTTAAAGTGACAAAAGTACCTACAACTGTGCAGTTTCATTATATTTGGAAGAAATGCTGATCTCTACTCAATGTCCCATGTTTTTAAGGTCTACTTAAGGGCTTTTTTACAGCTTAAGGTCTTAAATATAGCATTTATAGCCACTGAACTAAATAAAAGGGTCCCCATTGACTTCCATATCCAGGAACAGACCCTCAAGTACTGTAGAGATAAAACTATGAAGCCCGTGGTCCTTTAACTAAATGGACTTCTAAAACACTCCTCCAGAATATACCCTTTACTCATCTTCAGACTGCACAGAGGTAGTTAGCTTTGGCTTTCTCTCCTACCGTTTGAACTCAGGACAGTCTCTTGCCTTCTAGCATGTAAGAAAATAGCTTGTCCCAGATGGCACAGTTATGTCTGAACTCACTACATGTTTTATTTTCACAAAGTGGGATTTTATTTTGTGCATTGAATTGTTTAGAGAGAGAAGTGGCAGCTATAGCAGAAGTGCCACGATGCAGTGCAAGGACCCGAGCATTGCTCTGCAAGACTTGCAGTACACAATGTCTGCAAAACAGACCACGTGAAGCTTGGAGAGAAAACTTGCATGGAGAAAATACGGGAACCAAAAGATGGAACAAAGCACAGAGGAAAATGTGCAAATTAAAGCTGCCAAAAGCCCTTTGATGCATATCCATAGAAATTTACATTAGCCAACTAAAACCTGAAGCTGGAAACAAAGAGAATTGATCTGGGAAAAAGAGCAAAATAGCAGAAGAATGTGATTAGATGTAGCAGATTAGCACAGATGTTACCATCAGATCCCAGCCTAATTCCCAGGAATATACTCAAAAAATCTTCAGTAAATGATATATAGAAAATCTAAATAAATACAATTACTCTTTTATTCAGACTTTTTAAGTTTCTATGTCCAGAATAGCACAGCTTATATTATATCCTGAACAATGTGCAAAAAAAGGGTGTGCTTCTTGATACCGAAGTAAAACTGGGCAGCAAATACTATGCTCACCTTTTTCTAGCGCAGTATGTGAAAGGATTACCCACATTTCCTCTTCTCCTGTTCTCTGACCTTACCAGTATTTCAGCTTTCACTAGGAATCTTAGTGATTTTTGCTGCTATTTTATCTTATCCTTTAGCTAGAACTAGGAGGGTACTTTGGACAGTATTTTATCCTCACCCGTGCATTCCCTGTGTATCCAGTGTAACTTGTAATACTTGGCTCTTGTCAATATCTTCTCTGTTTGGTGCTGTTTGTGTGTTTGTTTCTTCTATACACCATCTAAATGACTGGAAATACAACTTTGTGTGGCCATGTAGTTTCTGCCCTCAGAATGTATTTGCTGAAACTTTTCTGTTGGTCATGAAAAAGTGTGTCAGCACTGATCTTTGCGGTGGTTGCATTTTGCTATAGGAAATTGCAGTGATGCAAAAAGCAGCTTACATCTGTTTTATACATGCATGTAGAAATGGCTGCATGCTGCATGCTGCTACAACTGTACATTGTCACTCAGGCTTGTGATAGACTTGTGAAAGTGGGAGGTAAAATTGCTTTGCGGAATCTTTGCTTTGAAAAATTGACTTTTTTTTTTTTTAACTCATTTCCAAGAATTCCTATTTTCAAGGTATTGCTCCCCTAAACTATTTTTCCCTCAGGGAACTCTCAATTTATTGAAAATAAAGAATTTGTTGCTTCTCACATTAAAATTAGTGCCAAATTTCATCTGCGTCTATTTTGCTTTCTTTTGAATAGGTTCTTTGCCAGGTCTTTAGAACATCTACTTTTCTCAGGTGTCACTTAGAAATCTACAAATTTCACCTGTACAAATGATTGACCATTAGCTCGATTGCAAAATCCCAAACTTCTTACTTAGCATTTAATTAACATTTCTTTTAGGATTTTTAATTGGAAAAGTTGTATCTTTGGTGAAATTGACTCCTTTCATGTGGTAACTTGAAATGGTCACCTGAGCAGTGTGCCAAAACAAGTGTAAATTGTACGGTTCAGTGACAACAGAACACAAATGTTTGAGAGATTATTAAATACATTAAAAAAAAAAATCAGTAACATGAATAACAAGAAAGTCAGCAAAGGAATAAAAAGGTAGACAAGAACATGGTTTTCACTTGTCCACACCTAAATTTCACAATGTCCTTCCTGGTGACCTTGGTAAAGTCCAACTTTCACTGTAGTAAGTGAGAAGACTCTCAGAAAAATCAGATTTGGGATGGCTGAGGCTTTGTTCCTTGATCTCTGATATATAGCTGAAAACAGGGATTATAGCTGTTTTGTGGAAACTATTCACAGGAGGTGGCTTGAAACGGCCCAGGGGAATACATCAAACATCCCTTGTTTGCATTTTAGTCTGTCGACTCCTAGCATGAAAGAAAGGGTGAAGACTACATGAAAAGACGTTGTTTGTCACATTTCTTCCGTACTGAAAGTAAGAATGGCAGAATTGAGTCTCTGAAGACCTAAGGCCTCTTTCTAGACACAGCCTTCAAAAATAAATTTAAGTGCTTGATCTGCGCTTAAAAATATTAAAGCTTTCTAAAATTTTCCTACTTGCGTCCTAGAACAAGCACCTATAGCATAGTCACACTGACACTGTTAGCTAGATTGTATTGATATTTCTTCCACGCATTTATTATTCTCATTTTATCACTCCCTAGACCTATCTGTCACTTCTGTGCATGCTTGTAATTCTTTTACTCCCCAGTGACATTGGTAGTGTCCTCACAGCTTCTTCTACAGGAGGCACTCTCCTGCACTGCGCCCATATAGCTTCTGCACCTTTCAAACAACATCCCAGTAACTCATCCTAATTCTTACTAGATATCTTGCAAAGTTATAGCTCCTTGCCACCCTCGCCACACCCCCCCTCGCCATCCCCCCACCGCCCGTAATAATGACTAACAGTTCATGTTCCAAATCTATTTATTGGAAAGATGATTAGAAACTTGAGCACAAAAATAAGCAGGATGAAAATCTGGTGGAGTTTAAGCTGAAGCCTGATAATTTCGTGGTACGTATTAGCTGGTAGAGGCACTTGTAGAAGTTGGGAGTTGGGTATGTTGACGCTGGATATTCCTTCTAGTTGTACATCTCCCCCGAAGTCTCACCACAGAGGCTAAAGCTTGTCTTAAGCCTAAATTCATGTGAGAGTATGTTGCAACATTTCTAGAATGTGCTAGTGTACTGTTTTCAGCCAGAGGTTGCCAGGCTCTCTCTGCTAGTTTTTGAAATGCGTTTTCCTCTGCAGTTCTGAGAGCCTTGACAGTAATAACTCTGTGTGGCTTATGCCTCTGTTGCTAAGACTGTATTCTCTTTCCATTTTATAGTGACCTTTTCTTTATGCAATTCTGTTCACTTTAATGACACTATTTCCTCTTATGATTTCAAATATGAAATTACCTGTTAAAGCAACATCTGGGGAATTGTATGTCTTCAGGTATATGTGCTGATTTAAGTTTCCTGCTGCCTCTTTATTCTGACAATGTTTAAACAAACTACAGACTTACAGACCACTGTTAGTCCTCTTTTTCTTCCCATGTTTTATATATAGCACTTTAACAGAACCCTCTGAGTGAGGTTAAATACTACTGTAAAGAGCTATCTATATACAGTGAAATCCTTATCTCCTAGGACTTGCTTAGATTACTGTCTACTAGGATGTTCACAGTTTTTTCACTCAGAAAGATATTTTGCTGTTTTTGTCCAAAAGATCGAGCACTGTGCAAAAATAAGAACCATTTTTCATAGTAATAGCTATTATACAACCATAATAATTCCAATTTTTGTATTAGAGGGATCAATTAATTGGTGATCAATTATCAATTGATGATCAATTATCAATCATGTATCTACTCCTTTGCAAACCTAATCTTTCCTCATGTTTTTGCAAATTCCATGTGGGCAGAATGTGGGCTTTAGAAGATACTGCTAGTGTAAAGATTTGAAATTAGAGTAATATCTTCAGGATCTGGACTTCAGCAAATGCATCAGAGACTCACTATCAATCTGTTTAGACATCATAAGCACATCATTTACTAGTCAATTCTGTCCTGGTTAATTGCATCAGTGAATAAGCTGGTGTGAGTAGAGAGCGAGATGCTGGTCCCAATTCAGTAACAAAGCCTTTTTTCCTTTTTTCTTTTTTTTTTTTCTTATTTGCAAGTTACTGGCTTACATTAAAAATGTGAAAACTAATGGTGTTTGTCTGTCTCTAGCAACCCAAAGACAGGTTTATGTTGAATGTTTGTAGTGTGCAAATGCCATAAGAATGCCCTTCTAATTGCAAAAGTATTGTTATTTTCCACAAAATCTCATTGCTTGAAAGTATAAGAAAATAAATTTCACTTATGAAAAAACATCAGGAAAGAAAATGTTGATCACCTCTAGTGCATGTGTAAGGCTCAACAGTGTTTTGTTCTTGAAACTGATAACTTGCCAGCTAAATGATTTCAAGACCTTGAACAAATTCCATAAAACAAGGTGTAAGTAGATATTACCAACTATGTATGGTGTTTAGTAATTGTGTTTTAATAATGCTATTAATATTCACCAAGAAGAGACGCATTGAGTATCCTTCATAATATATGTATTAGGTGTCAGAATACCCAGCATGAACAGACAAAAATGAAGTAATTATCACAGACCTTGCTAATTTAGCACCTGTACTCAAGCCTTCATTTGCATTGTCTTTGAGTTATAACATTGAAGACAGATTTCTTTTTACCATATTTGAAGGGCTCTGACACTATCACAAAAAATGTTGGTAAGAGAGTAAGAACCAGGCGGGAATTGATTCACAGACTTCATAGCTGATTCTGCATCTGCATTTTTCAACGCCTGTGAGTACTCATGGGAAATTTCAGTATCTTCTATTTCAGTAATTTATTTGCTATTATAGAGAAAAAAAATTTGGTCCTCCTGTGTGAAGATGCAGGTATCACTTTAGTACTAAAGTTTCTTCATAATTGCCACAATAAATCTGTGTATTCCACTGTCTAAGTGTTCAGGCTGAAATTACATTTATTGACTCCTTTTTTTGCTTTCCTCTTGAAAGCCCACGCAAAGGTCAGTTTTAAAATAAGGAGACATCTTCATTGTGTCCAGGATTTCCACCAGAAATCTTCAGGTGGCGACACTGCTGCTGTCTCTCCGGAGCTATCAGCTCTGGAAGGAGTAAAATCTCTACCTTTGGTCAGGTTAAGATCTTCTGGTGAATGTGTATCACAGTGTCACATTCTCAGATTTCCTATGTCCACATCTTGACTCTGCAGTAGTGAAGGAGACTTTTTCAGTTATTGCAGAGATGGAAACTGAATGAGGAAAGAGGCAGTAGGGAGATAAGCAATAGGGAAGGAAACTGAAGCCTGCACTGAGAAATTGTATTCCATTTCTATCACAAAATTAAAGCAAAATGATTTGATGTGCCTCATTTTTGAATGCCTGATTGGAGTCCTCAAATCTGATTTGCAGAAATGCTGAGTGCCTGCAGCTACAATGGAAACCAGCACGAGCTATCTTTTAAATATGTTAAATGCTATATGATATTGAATTCTTTAAAAAATTCTGTTAGAGGTATTTTGACTTGGACAGTCAGTTAATGAGTCCCTTTGACTCTTATCTTGCTAGACTTCCACACTGAATTTTAGAGGTTTTCCTTCTTCTCTCATAAGAATGAAATATAAATTTGACATTCTTATATGCAGTAATAGAAATCTTATTATTATATGTAAACAATATTAGGTCATAATATTATATTTTAGTTCTAGACCCTAGGAAAAACATGAACAAAAGATCTGGGAGGAAATAAATACAGAACCAATGTTACATAAATGAACACCAACTATTCCGTGAAGTAAAATGGTCTTTGAAAAAGGAAAAGAAAGGATGTAATTTTCAAACTGGAAATTGAAAGGTGCATGTCCACTGGTGTGAATCAAGGTTGTACAGTCAACTTTAGTTCTAGAATTTTAATATTCTGGGGTGTTCGTCTTTGTAAACTTATTATTAGTCCATTGAAGGTGAACATAACATCGGCTATGTTACATTGTAGGATGATTGGCCTGGAAATAGAATAGTTCTGTCTGCAGAGGTAATAAACTATCCTGCTAAAGGGTTGTCCATAACAACACCTGCTATTTGTTCACTTTTCTTCCATTAAATGTGTTCATTGGAAGTAATAGCAACTTTTCTTATATATTGACAGTGCTTTTAATAAGAAGCTGGTTAACTCCAGTTGGGTACATTAATCTGATATCAAAAGAGTCTTTAACGCACATAAATTAGAAGTGTCATATTCAGAGAAGTATTCTACCCTTCACTGAGAAACCATTTATTTCTCTAGGTCTTCCTTTCTGTCCTAGGATAGGGCAACTACTGTTTCCATTAAGTTTCTGCAGAAGCTCCACGGCAGTCTGCGTGAAACTGTGCTGAAGTAGACCACGACACACAATAGCTTTCTTGGGCAGCAAAGATGCCAAAAATTTCACAGATTACACCAAGTTAGACAGCGGTGTCAATTTGCTTGAAGGTAGGGAGGCTCTACAGAGGTATGTGGACAGGCTGGATCGATGGGCAGAGGCCAGCTGTATGAGGTTCGACAAGACCAAGTGCCAGGTCCTGCACTTCGGTCACAACAACCCCCTACAGCATTACAGGTTTGGGGAGGAGTGGATGGAAAGCTGCCCAGTGGAAAAGGACCTGGAGGTTGGTCAATAGTTGGCTAAATGTGATCCAGCAGTGTGCCCAGGTGGCCAAGAAGGCCAACAGCATCCTGGCTTGTATCAGCAATAGTGTGGCCAGCAGGAGGAGGGAAGTGATTGTCACACTGTACTCAGCATTGGTGAGGCTACATTCCTAAAACTGAGTTCAATTTTGAGCCCCTGACTACAAGAAGGACATTAAGGTGCTGAGACATGTCCGGAGAAAGACAACAAAGCTTGTGAAGGGTTTAGAGCACAAGTCGTATGAGAAGCGGCTGAGGGAAATGGAGTTGTTTAGTCTGGAGAAAAGGAGGTTGAGGGGTGACATTATCACTCTCTACAAGTACCTCAAAGGAGGTTGTAGTGAGGTGGGAGTTGTTCTCTTCTCCCAGGTAACAAGTTGTAGGATGAGAGGAAACAGCCTCAAGTTGCGCCAGGAGAGATTTAGGTTGGATATTACGAAACATTTCTTTACGGAGAGGGTTGTGAAACATTGGAACAGTCTGCTCGGGGCAGTGGTGCAGTTCCCATCCCCAGGAAGTATTTAAAAGACGTGTAGACATGGTGCTGAGGGACATGGTTTAGTGATGACCTGGCAGTGCGGGCTTAGTGGTTGGACTTGCTGATCTTAAGGCTCTCTTCCAACCAAAACAGTTCTGTGATTCTGCTCTGTGAAAAGGACAAGAAGGAATTGTAGAACTGAACCAAAGGCTGATATGACACATACTGTTTCCTAATGTTTATAATTTGCAAGGAGTGTTCAAAATACTTCTTCTTAGTGCTTAGCATGATTTGATTTATTTCAATAATAATAAAGCTATACTTGGGGCAACCCTAATCCTGCTTTGTGTGTTTGCATTGGATATAATCTATAGTTACAGAATTATTTATGAAAATTTTCCTTGTATGTCTGGTAGAATGAAGACTGCATAGCTGCATGAATTACATGAGATACTCTTGGGGATTTTTTTATATTTTTGACTTCTAATCCTTTTTTTAATCACAATACAGATTAAAGAAAAATGCTGTAAAAATTGCTGTAAAATGAAATTAAAGATGATGTTTAACTTGTCATGCAAGAGCCTTCAGAGGAGATACTCTTCTTTAATTTAGTCCTTAAGTCACCCAGTTGTTCATGAATATTCTAAGACTTTTTACATTAGTAATACATAAGATAACAGTATCGTCTAAAAGCTTTGCAGTACCATGGGCATAGAAGCACGAGATGAGCTATTCTTATCCTTATCTTTGTCTTTCAGGTAGGCATCTGAACTTTTCAACACAGATTTTCTTTTCTTCTGTTGTTGAAAAACAGTGGGCAACAGCAGCATACGGTAATGAACCAAGTTTTTTTCACTCCTTTCACATCTGGGGAGCTGCATGAAACATGATCTTTGCCCCACTGTATTCAAGGACATCATGTTTTGTATATGAAGAAAAATGGAGGCAAATATGTATAACATGTCTTTGCACAAGAGGTAGCATGTCAGAGGTTTGGTTTTCTTTTGACAGACATATAAGTCACAAAACATTAAAGGAAATCCTTTATTATATGTCCTGAGTGGTATTACAGCACATAGAGTTAATGGTGTGGGAAAGCTGATTATGGCAGATAATGTGCAAATCAAAGGTAACCAGAGTTTCATTTCCAAACCAACTGGTAGCTGTTGCAATTGGAAATCCTGAACATATTCATATTAATCTCCTTATTGTACTTTTTTATTGTGATGGAGCCAAGAGAACTTGGTCATAGTTCCTCTTACTCTTTACATGTGCACATCAGAAGTATAGTTAGTGTCTGCTCCAGAGAGCCTATAATCAGAGCAGAAACAAAAGGAGGTAAAAAATGGATGGCTAGGAAAGTCACTGTGCTAACAAATCCACTAAGATTAGAGTAATAAACAGCTGCCATGCCACAGCTGTGGCAAGGAATCTATTACCTTTCTTTCAAAGCCCTTTACTGAGTATATGGATATGTTTTTAATGATGATGGTATTTTTCTGCAGTTATAAATTAAAAATAATAAGCTCTGCTATGTCTGGAAATATAAGTGAATGTCATAAGGGAAGCAAGGGGAAACAAGGCAAGAAAATAGTTTGCTCTGTAAAAAGTTTTGCGTTTGCATCCGTTTCCCTCATTAAGAATAAACCTTAAGTGACCAGTAAAGGACTAACTTGGAGAGGACAGATGTACTGCGTGGTTGCACATACCCCAGTGTTTCCATTAGTTCCTTTTCAAAAACTGTTTTTACAGCAAATACTGAGTTTAGTTTCTTGTATGGAAGATCCCCCTATATTCAATGGGTTTTACTGTGGATCTGAATGACATTGCATAAAGAGTCTGGTGAAAGCTTTGGGGAGTAGAAGAGGTGTTGGAGTGTCCCAGAAACAGAATGAGAATGGACAAACACAGGGCAGACAGTCATTTTGTGTGGGGGTGTTTATTTCCTGGTCCCCCCTACTTATTTCTAATTGTGGTGAAGTTCAAATTTTTACCTCTCAGATGGTGCTTATGGGATGTGGTATCTGTAAATACTACGTATTTAGTAGAATTTTGCTGATGCTAACAAAAAAAAAATTCTTATGACAAACATCAAACTTCTTTCCCTACATACTATACAGTAGCCACTGATTTCTAGAACACAGTGTCCAAAGTAGAACATTTCTCCCTGGGAAAAGAATGAAACATATGAAATAATATGTTCAGCTTTTTTCTCCCACAGCCTACAGTATTTCTGGGAAAATGGCTGAAAACAGCTGGGTTTCAGGGAGCCGGGATGAGGTATGTCACTGTCCTGAGGAGGTGTCCCTCTTTTAGCTTGCTTTAAAGACCTTGAATACACACAAAGGGAGAACTTAATGTAATACTTACCCTAATATTTATTTAAAGCTTGTTCTGCCCAGATGAAGAAGCCTTCTTTGCACAGCATCACCAGCTGTAGTGGATTTAAGGGACATTCCTTCGTCAGCGTGATTTTCAGGCATCTGAGAGTCTTAAAGTTTCAGCATGTCTCTGTAAGGCAGGAAACTTACTGCAGATGGAGAAACAGGGAGAGAGAAAGTAATGAAGTAAATGAATGGCTTGTCCTTGAATTTGTTCTCCTTTTTTTCAAGTGTCTAAGAGGCATAGTGCTCAGAAGAGAGAGGTTAAGAGAAATATCACAGCAGATCACTTCCACTTGGAGTAAGAGCAAAGGTGTCTCTGAATTTGGAGATGATGAAAAGCCCTGATCTGAATCCTGGAGTCAAGAGTAGTTTGAGGGCAGAATCCTGTTTACATGCTCCTCTGTCTGGAAGAATAAGCTAGATTCAATTTGTGTCTTCTGAAGTTGTGTCGCAGTGAGGTGGACGTATGGCAGCATGCATAATCCTGAGACCAATAGACGCGCATCCTGGATTAATAGTAATCGGCTTCAGAAAGGACACAAAAAATTTACAACCAGCAGATACCAGCTTTGTGAGCTGATCCTATTTGCACCTTGAAAGATTAAAGTTTTCAAGAGTATGTGAACTATTATATAGGAAAAATGCTTGGTAAAACTGTCTGTGAATTGTAATGAATATAAAATAGCAACATTAGTACTTTTTTAGTGGCATAAGTACATTGATTGCATCGCTAATGAAAAGATCTGATTCCTGACCCAAAGAGTTTACCTTGTAATTGGAACCAAGACCTGAATGGAAGAATATTAATATATCTGGATAGGAGAGGTAGCAGTTACTTTATTGTGTCACACCTGTTGTACATCTGGTGCTGGATCTCTGGCTATGCAAATTACACATGCTTCTGAGAAAAGAGGAAGTGAAAGGGGTATAAGCTAAAAATCATAAAGGGACTCCTTAGATATCAATAATGAGCATTTACCATTCAGGTAGTGTTCTTTGTTTGTTTGGGTGGGGTTTTTTTATTCTCAGGAAAATTCAGAATAGGAAGCGTAACAGAATGATTATGGTAAAATTCATATAACTCATTATTCATTGGTCTTAAAGAAGTTTGGAGGCATTGAATGTAGCCCAAGGCAAAGGGATGTAGAAGACTGGTGTGTAGGGAGAAGGCTGGAATCACTATTTGTTTTTTTTAAATGACATTTCAATCAGATAAATAGAATGATGAGATTGGAGAGGTTGATATTATTTCAAGTTTTAAAAAGTTATGCAGCTCAGCTATAATTTATATCTTTGAGTGCAATGAAGCCATACGCCCCAGCTTTTTAATGTAATTATTTGTTTTACATTATTCTCACCTCTTTGCCATAGCCTCCTTTTCCATCCCAGCGAAGCTACTTCTTTCTGAATGGGAAATCATAATAGATCTCTGTATCATACAGAGTTTGGAGGACTTATTCATTTTTCCTGCAAAAGTTAAATAAAGTGCAAAACTTTCAGCCCATCAATCCTTTAGCAAACTGTCCAAGGTGACATTTCATTAGCACGTTTTGTCAGTGGATAAATCGTACAGCATGCTCTGAAGAGAAGGTGGAAAACATCCAGTCCTTTTTCATTAGATCCATCTGAAGCTGAACCACTGGAGATTACATACAAAAAGCACAGGAGACAGAGGAAGCGCCATTCTGTCTATAAACTGCATTAATCATTCATTCCCTTCTGAGTGCTTTGAGTCGCTGCCCTGTCTCTGGTTAGCCCCAAAACTGGCGATTTAATTTTGAGCTGCATGACAGATACATTTCAAGGAAAATCACAGACATAATGACTCCTGCCAGGCTTGATAAAGTCCTCATTCGTCAATTAAGGAGCTTCCAATAAGGCAGGATGGATAGAGCAAAATGAGGCAGATCACATGATAATGTGAGCAGGGTTGGGGTTGCCAGGTTTTCCCCCCTCTCTCTCATGCACACACAAGCACATATTCCTCAAAATACACACATGCACACACATGCACACCCCCTCACACATGCTCCTTCTGTTGATGCTGGGAATAGAAATAATTAGGGAGCTTTGATTCACTAGTATGAACTAATTACTTAAGGGACTGGGACTGCTTTGCTGCTCCCCCGACAGAAAGTGTCAAAGGGCTGACCAAAGATGATAAATACCTGAGGAGTCACCCATTTACTGCAGTGTCAAAATTATTTTCTCTTAGTGAGATTTTTCCTGGCTATGCTGAAAACAAGTGTTCAAATAAAAATGATTTATGTGAAAAAATAGCGGTGCGGCAAAATCAAATTAATTTCTGGATAATGTGCTACATAAACAAGTGAAGCTCTGACAATAAAGAGGAGGCACAATGCGATAGGTTTATGACCAATTTAAATTAGTGATAAGCCAATTAAAGGGGCACTGCCAGGTTAAAATCATGGGTCTGATACAGTGTTAATTCAGTAGATATATTAGATATTGAACGGTCATTTTGCAGTTCAAGGCTTGACTAAATACAAAGTCATTCCTTATGCGGGATTCCTAATTACTGATGACAAACTTTGCAGATGTTCTAGCCGTACCTATGTGCACCTTTAGGTATAAATGAGTCATTAAAGAAATTCTTGGAATGTCTTTCAATCTAAATTATTTTATAAGGTGAGGAGAGCACAAATATTGCTGGAAGTTCTATGACTGTTTTTAAAAGTGTCAAAGAATTACCCATTTTACTCAGCTCCTTTGATGATACCAGGAGGAACTGATTCATAAACCATGTTTTCCTGGTTCCCCCTTCTCTTTTGATTTTGCTCCCTT
Source organism: Bucorvus abyssinicus (assembly GCA_009769605.1). Lineage (NCBI taxonomy): Eukaryota > Metazoa > Chordata > Aves > Bucerotiformes > Bucorvidae > Bucorvus > Bucorvus abyssinicus. The sequence goes on from CM020063.1 coordinate 51,551,246, forward strand.
TTTGCCTTTCTAGCAGCTGTTATAACCTGCCCATCTCTATCACTTCCCACCACTAAGAATGTGGGGTTTTTTTATTCCCTAAGAGGAAGGATTGGATATTCACAGATGTAAGACAAATTTTGCTTTCCAGTGGCTCATTTCTAGTTAAACGTTCTTGTTTAGGCTATTTAAAAGAGAAAAGGCCCACTGGCCCGCAATGAAAAGCATAAAATACTGCAATCTGTGCTAGATTCAGAATAGACTTCTTCTTGGACATCTGGCACCCTGACTTTTTGTTGTACCTCATTCTACCTCTAATGAAGGTTTTTTTCTCATGTTTGGAGAAAACAAAGCCGTAACTCCTCATATTCTTGTCTTCTGCCTGCATTTAGACTAGCACTGGAGGAGACGCAGATCATAAACTAGAGTTGTCTTATAACGTGAAGGATCAAACTAAGAGTGAGTGAGCACAGGAATGGTGGAAAGTCATCTTTATTCTCTCCTTTTTCCACATTTTAGCTCAAGAAACACAGTAATAGATAATTTCCTCATAACCTAAATACATGGTTTATGCTCTTTAATCTTTACTTTGGTAATGAATATTATGAATTAATCTACTTTCAGTTTGTAATCAATTTAACCTTTTATTCCTGATGTACATATACTACTGTATTGTAGTTTACAAGATTTGTTGGCTGAAAGGAATTGTTTTAATCTCAGAATGATATTTTAAATTAAACTTTGAAAGAAGTTTTCCAAATTCCTCCTTCCTTTTCTCCCACCTCCTCAAATGTTTTAAAGCTTCTCCTTACACAATGCAGTGCTTAAAAGCTGGGGGGGTTTATGCATTTTTCATCTTCTTACCCATGTGAGTGAACAAAAGTAAATCTGGCAGTTATTTTTTGCTGAGTTCTCGTAAGTAGCGAAATAGGATTGTTCAAGTTAGCAGAAGTTAGCAGACTTTACTCAACTACTCAGAAGTCATTGACTGGTCTGATATTAATGCCTGTACTCTGGGTAGCAATGGCAAGACCTTTTAATTTTCCACAGCTACATTAGGCAACACCCTCCTCATTAAATTTTGGCAGTTAGAAGCACTCAAGTCTTTCTTTGCAGAGGAATTTTCACTTCGGAGTAAACTTGATCTTTTTTTTATGTACTATTTTCCGTAATATCTGAAGTACCCGATATGAAGAAGTATTCTGTAATAGCCAGACTTTACTCTCATCCATTTCATTTGGTGATGACGCATTCACGTTTTTGACATCATGACCAGCTGCTTTATAACTTGTGTTTTCATAAATATACAAGAAAACTAATTTCATAAAATTAGCTGTGAAGGCATGAACATATCTTTTAGGTACTCATTAATTAGCCAACTAGTTTTGCAAGTTTCACCTGAAAGAGAAAACAGTGCTGCAAAGGACTTCCACTGGTACATGCATTTTTACCAAAGCAAACGGTTATACACATGCTGAATTTTTACTAAAAGTTGCAGAGGTTTTTTTTTTTATTATTTATAGATGAAGTTTTAAGCCTCTTGGTGGAATACAAAGGATACCTTGCTCCAGTCAGTGGGAAGCCTTCCTTTTTTTATTAATAGATGTCCAGCTGTGCTCTTATGAAACGCATTATGTTTGAAAGACTCTACCACCAAAGAAAAGGGGAAAAAAAGGCAGTTGGTGCAAATACGTGTTTTGCTGGTACAAGGAAAGCAGATGATGTTTAAAAAATGAAAGATTGCTATCTAGCAGCAGTCCCATAGATGATTCTCAAGATGTTCATTTTAGAGGTGTAAGCATTTTGGATGGCTTTATAAAGTTGGGCTGAAAAATGTAATTATGTCAAGTGCCAATTTTAGATCAAGGAACCTATTGCTCTGACTGTCTGTTTGGAGTCCCAGCTGGGAAATGTGAACAGGGAAAACTTTCTGTGGAAAACTCCTGTCTTCCACAGAGCTTGAATGAACTAAGTATTATCCCCCTTACTTTCTTCATATTTCCCAGATATTTGCATGCAAGAAGGCATGCAAACCCTCCTTGCAGCCACTGAATACTCTCTGATGTCTTTTCCCGTGCTGTGCTTCCCCACTCTGCCAGTGGGGCAGAAGAGGGCTTGGGGAGGGTAGAGCAGAGATCCTGCTGTGCTGCTCAGCAGGTAAAGGTAGTTTTATGGACCTCTCACCCTGGGAAAAGAAAAATTTGAGTGTACCTCACCTCTGTAGGAGAAAAAAGTTCTCTGCAGATTTTTTAGAAGGTTGAAAGCCTAAATTAGACAAAAGGTGATACTGAGGAAAAAGCAAGAGGGTGTTGAAAACTCAAAGTAACTCTTGCACACAGACCTGCCAGGTAACCATGTAAAATCTAAAGACAAATACTGCACTGTTGTTTACGTGGCTAGAATACATCAGGTTAGTTATAAATTGTGATGGATAAGGGTGTTGAGGAATTTGTTTGCTTTGGTAAAATCCAAATAGTTTTAATGAAATAATTGCATATAATTACAATTTCAAGGAAGGGGGGAAAAAAAGTGTTCTCAGAGGTTCTGTGTACAGAATCTCCAAAATAATTTCAATGGCATTTACCATTCCATAACTGGAGCCACTAAATGTCTCTACTGCTCATCCAATGGTAAAACTAATATTCCTGCTTGCAGGTATTGTTCACAATGCTCTTATTTTTTCCCCTTCATAAAATTATATACATATTGTAGTGAAACCATGGTAACTATACAAATGCTAATAAAAAATCATGGCCCAAGATGTTTTATTTCAAGATGACCTCTGTTATTGTAGTTATGACAAGTTTATTGTAGATATACATACAAACTATACCATAGTTTTATCTCAGTATCTCTATTATAACCCAAATTTGCTTCACAGAATGGTAGCTCTTATACTTTCATTGTAATGAATGCTTTAGTGGATTCTAACCAGTCGGATTTTATGCCATTCATCCTGAGGCTGGAAGCTTTTAAAGGGACATGAGGAACTGGTGAAAATGCAAGGTGAATTTTACTTTTAAGAAATCTGAGGATTCTTCCATAGAATTGTATATGTTGGAAAGGACCCTTAAGATTGAGTCCAACCATAAAGCTAACACTTCCAAGTCCACCACTAAACCATGTCACTACGTGCCACATCTACACATCTTTTAAATACCTCCAGGAATCATGACTCCACCACTTCCCTTGGCAGCCTGTTCCAGTGCTTAACAACCCTTTCAGTGAAGAAATTTTTTCTAATATCCAATTCAAACCTCCCCTGGTGCAACCTGAGGCCATTTCTTCTTGGGCTGTTGTTTTTACTTGGGAGAAGAGACTGGCCCCCACCTCACTACAGCTTCCTTTCAGAGTAGAGCACGGTAAGGTCTCCCTTGAGAACTTTTCATCTTGTACCTTGGTTCCCAATAATTTGGTGATGTGTAGAAGATGCTTCCGAGATCCTTTAAGGGGAAACTGTCTGTAAGCACTGTAATACAAGTATACATAAAAGTATTTATTAATTTGGCTTCATACACACACAGATTTATATACTTGCATATTTCTAATTTGTTTTTATACACGCAAGCACATACATGCATGCAGAAATATGTATGGCACTAAATACATGACATACTTACATTGTATTGGCATGTGTTGATAACTGCAAATTATAATTTATACTAAGAGCCTTTCTGTTTGTTTGTTTGTTTGAAAAAAACATACAGTACCATTAAAAGAAAAAAAAAAAAAAGAATAAATCTCTCTTATCGGATCTTATGTTCCTCAATTTGTACACTGTGGGAAGAAAAAAAAAAATTAAGTAGAGCAAAAAAGGAGCACTTACAAACTAGGAATCTTTTTGTTCTATGTTGCGGTTTGGTAAGAAACCAAAAACTAACAGGGTGTCCTAGAGCAATACAGTACAGGGTGCCTCTTCTAGACAGAATATCATGTGAATAGACGGATTTAAGAGTCTGGGAGAGAAAGCTTAAGCAGCATGGGACCAAGACATAGTGACACAGTGACACTTCACCATTTACTCTTCTTGCTTCTGTGGAGAATAATATTGCTGTTTTGGTTCCCCGTAGACAGTTTTCATACCATATTTGAGAAAATATTCAATCTGTATTACCACATTTTGCAGTTTGATTTTTTTCAGAAGAAATAAGATAATTTCACTGGTACTTGATTAAAGACTTTATTTACTCCCAAGTTTTGATGTTTATTAGACCCTTTGGACTTCTGAACATTAATTACTAGGCACAGGATATCAGAATATGCTCACAGAAGTGAATAATAATTTTAAAATTACACTACCAGGACCTTGTCTTTTTAAGATTCTCAAAATAGTGCATATGGAGAATTCTGATTTCCTTTTCCTCCTCCTAGTGAGACCAGTGATGACATGGATGAACATTTCTTTCAGTACTTCTGATTTTGATCCTTGCTGAAGCACACAGCTTGTAAACAGTGAAACAGAGTAGAAAGAGTAACACTTGTTGAATTTGCTTTGTTCCTACCTGGTTTGATGACTGTAGTTGATATATACCAATTAGGTGAGGATGAAATATCATAAAAACATAACAGCAGGTCTCAAGGAGCATGTAAAAAAGATTAAATTACTTTCTCAGTAATAGCTCTAATAGTCTTCCATGTAAGCTATATAAGAAGAAACTTTCAATTTTGAAAGGTTAAATACGAGGCACCCATCAGGTAGCTTCAAGGCTGGAAATAAAGCAGATTTCTTACAACTATAAGCCTAGCAGTTTCTCTTTGTCTTGCAACATGTTACACTATAGTCCAATTAACTGTACTACGTGCCACCAGTTGGTAAGTGAAAACTTTGCCTTCATTATGTTTTCATTACATCTCCAACAGTCTGTTGTGGAACAGGGATGTGTTTTATAGTATGATCAAAGGTTTTAATGTACCACCTGTTCCGTACCATAATACTTACTCTGTTTGATGGAGTAAAGGTTGCAGTGGGAATTTCTTTAAACACCCAAAGGAAAGAATTCAAAAAGATCATATTGCACATGAGAGATTATATAGGACACCCGCACCGTATACTCTGTTTTTGCCTTTCTTGTGTGCTTTTAAATTCTATCTAGATCTCTCATCTATGAATGAGATAATGCTAATGGTGTTTTTAAACATAGGTTTGGAGTACAAAGTTCTACTATCTCAGTGTTTTTACTTTGCTAAAGGCTATTATACAATACCGCTTTGAAATAGAAAACATCCTTGAAAAGTCTTTTTATTCCTATCTGGTTTCTAACTTCTCATATATTTCCGCTTTTAGAACCCAGTAAGGTTAGGAAACCTAACCTTAAGCCAGTGGTCTTGACTGATAATTTGGTGGCTAATGTTAGTGCGTAAAGACAAAAGATTAAACCCAAAAAGCATAGAGTAACTAAGAAAATCTGTCCTACATGGAAAGAAATTACAGTTCTTTCTTTCCACTCTAGGACAGTCAGATTAGGCAACTGTAGTAATGTAGGAGTTACCATGGTGGTACCCCCACCCCACTCATGGGCTGCTTGATACAGAGTGTGACTGCCCTCTCTGGGTTGCACAACAATACATTGGAAAAGTCAGATGTGGATTGTGAAAGGTAGTAGAGTATCACAGTGTTAAGGCCCTTCTTTAACTCTTCTGGCTCCTGCCTCCCCTCTTCTCTGGGGACAACGAAGTAGTTGATCTGTACCTTCATTTGGATTCATTAAGAGATCTTATCTTTTGTTTTTTCTTTTCTTCTTTTGTGTTATTAGAGAGGAGTTGATTCAGCTCTGTTGCTTTAAATACCCAAGCATATGACTCTAATTCAGAAAACTTTTAAGTAAACTTTGATCATAGGGTCTTTATTTTGATCTTGGATATAATATCTGAAAGCAGAAATATTTCTACTATGATAATAGTGAATGATAATAGTTATTTTATTTATTAAAATGTTTATATTTTTAAGGAATTAAGAATGTAGAAGATACTACCTTTTTGCAGATTTAAGTGAGAGTCGATGCCTACACACCTTCACAATGTGGTTCTGTGAGTTGAAGCCTGTTTCTGAGATGCGTAAGACAGATTACTGATTATTTCATTTTTTCAGTCTTCAACTCCCTCTCCTCTTGGAATTCTGTTGTTTAACATTCTGTTTTTATAAGCAGTAAGTAAAGAAAATTAGGTAGATCGCTGCTTCTTAAAATCCCTAAAAATGTTTATATCATGCATTTTCTCTGGCCTAAAAGTGTTACAACTATTAGGGATGATCTCTGTAACTCACAGACTCTGGGGAACACATTTAAGTATTTCACTCAAATTTCAGTCACATAAAAAATGTCTATTAACCGTACTTTTCAAACTAATGATCTATTGTAATTCCAAAGAACAAGAATATATTTCTTTGTAATACCACAACCCTTAAGAAAGTTTTAAGTGTTTGAAGAAACAACCTCTACATTACTAGCACTGTGTGAAAAGTGGCTGGATGATAATAGAAAATACATGTGCTTAAAGGAGTTTATGGGAATTAGCTGTCTGTCCCACTGAAAATCAGTGAAATGAGTTGCTAACTATAATAGTGCTTTGGAAATGTTAGTAGTGCATGCAGAATGTTAAACCTTGTGGGTGTGCTTGTATGATGTACAGTAGCACTTCTATAAAATTCTTTTTGTCATTAAAAGTTTGTGAAATGCTAGAGTAATAAATTACAGTTTAGGTTTTCATCCATTTCAAAAGGAAAACAAGAATATCCCATTAAATGTTTGGAATATTGGTAATAACGAATTTATTAAAATACATCTCTCAGAGAGAGGCGAGTTTGTATAAAAAGCCAGTGATGATGCACGATCAAATTATGGGGAAAAGATGTAATATAATGGGGAGATAAATGAGAAGCTAAGCATCACTGAGTCCATCAATGACAGGGCTAGGGTCAAGTCACCCAACACACTGAAGTATTTTTAAATTTACCGTAAAGTAATTGGTTACTGACAAGTCTAGAATCAACCAAAAGTCAGTAAAAAGCCAGAAATACTAGTCCCCTTTATCTATTCGTGTAAAATAGAGTTGTCAGTTTTCTAGCATATATGAAATACAAGCTTTAACCTATGAAGGGTCTCCAAAGAAGGTGAATCAGATGGGAATGAATCTTCTGTTTCCTTCTGGAGTACTGTTTCTGACCGAGCGGTTTTCAGTACCCTGTACTAATAACAAGCACTGGATTATATCTATTTAATGTTTTAACATGCCTTATAAAACCACTGTCAATCTCTAGGTCCTCTGCTGCATTCCTGGGACCAATATGACCCGATGTAAGGGCAAGGAAAGACTCAGTGGGAGAGCAAGCAATTAACGATCCAATGGAACTGGAGCAGTTTCTACCCCTCTACTTGCTGGTATGATAATGAATAAAAGCTTAGGGCAAATCTGAGCTGTCAGGGCCCAGAGCATACGTTACCTTACCAACCCTACCAGGCATTTTGCTCTCTGCATTCACGTGAGCTCACAGATAAGGAAGCCCATAGCTCACTTCAAGCTCTCCAAGAAAATACTGAAAGAAGCCTCAGTGAGGCTCAGTGAGGTGTCCCAGACATCTACTGGGTGATGCTCTTGTGCTTGGTTTCTTTGACTTGCCCATAAACCTGCCTCATTTGCAGACTCACCTTAGAGGTCGCTGAAGTCTTGGTAGATAATCAGCATTCCTGTGCTACAACCTGTGCTTGGGCATAGTGGGTCTTGTCAATGTGGCACCGCCATTTCCTGCCTTGTGTTGTGCTCTTCTTTTGCAGGACAGCCTGCCTTTGCTGATCCCTTTCAGAAGCTTCCCTTCTCAGAGAAGCATTTAATAATGCTTCTTGCCTTTGAAAGCTTGGCAGGTTTACAAACCAATATGCAGAAGAGAGCATGCCTGGAGACAGAAACACCTGCATGGATTGGGAAAGGCAGGTCTTGGGTGTAAATCAAATTAATTCCATATTATAACTCTGAACCCACACACTGAGGCCAAACCATTAAAAAGCAGAGTAAGACCCCAAAAGCTTAGTGGTGTGTCCCCAAAAAACATTTATCGCCACAGAGATGATGGAGGCTGAGCCCAACCCTAGTGTGTGTCACTGAACACAAAACCAGCATCTTGAGAAGTCACGGATCAGTCAAAGCAACAAACAGAAGATTTCAGATAACTAGCAGGATGAATTCAAATTCATTATGTTAGTAAAACCAATAGGTTTCGTGATGTTGTGCAAAACAAAACAGGAAAGATGTTTTCCTCAATTCACTCCTTAAAACAGTCCCCCTTAAAATCAGGAAAACTTGTGTACTGTGGAGATGGCATTGTGGGTCTCTTTATGCATCCTTCTAAGGGAGGAGGAAAGAACAAAATAGAGGGAGCCATTTTTATGACACTAGGTTACCTGCAAGTGGTTGCTATCTGTATTTGTCACAGAAGCTGAAATCCCTTCTATCTTTTCAGACACGTGGGATCCCAAGATATGAGCATCTTGGCTCTGCTGTCCAAAGATTTATCAAAAATATGTAGAGTAAAGCATCTAAGTTTTTCCCCATATCACTGAAAAATGCATAGTTTAGTGTAACAAATAATGGTTTTCTGGAATGTATGACTGTGCAGATACATATGACTAAACTGTCAATAGATAGACTATTATGTTAGCCTGTGTGTCAAGATTTAGATAATAGTTTAAAAGATCCATGTTACTCAGCCCTTTACATGAAGAGAGGCCAGAGCTCTGTTAAGGTTATCAAGGATCACCATGGAATGATGACATTAAATGTACAACAGGACTTGTCACTGAGCTGGTTGACAGCTGACTGAATATGAGCCAGCAGTGTGCCCAGCTGGCCAAGAAGACCAACAGCATCCTGGCTTGTAACAGAAGTAGTGTGGCCAGCAGGAGGAAAGAAGTTATTGTCCCCCTGTACTCAGCACCGATGAGGCCACATCTTGAGTACTGTGTCCAGTTTTGGGCCCCTCACTTCAAGAAGGATGTTGAGGTGCTTGAGCATGTTCAGCGAAGGGCGACAAAAGCTGGTGAAGGGTCTGGAGAGCAAGTCTTACCAGGAGCGGCAGAAGGAACTGGGATTGTTTAGTCTGGAGAAGAGGAGGCTGAGGGGAGATCTTATTGCTCTCTACAACTACCTGAAAGGAGGTGGTAGAGAGGTGGGGGTTGGTCTCTTCTCCCATGTGACAAGTGGCAGGATGAGAGGAAATGGCCTTAAGTTGTGCCAGGAGAGAACTAGGTTAGCTATCAGGAAAAACTTCTTTACAGAGAGGTTGTGAAGCATTGGAACAGGCTGCCCAGGGCAGTGGTGGAGTTCCCATCCCTGGAGGTGTTTAAAAGACATGTGGATGTGGTGCTGAGGGACATAGTTTGGGGACTCTGGCAGTGCATGGTGAACGGTTGGACTTGATGATCTTAAAGGTCTCTTCCAAACCACATGATTCTGTGGAAAAAGTCCAATGGTTCCAAATAATTTTAAAGGCTGTGATTTAGGGCAGCAGTATCTAGGGTAGAGTGGGTAGGGTAGAGCTGTAGCATTCAAATTTCCTTGTTTGCATGTGTGTAGGAATGGCATTCTTCTTAATTTTTGTTAAATTCAGTGAAAACACAGGATGCCTGGACTACCCTTTGAAGTTGTGGAGAGAGTTAATGAGGCCAACTGTAATAAAATCAGATTTCTCAGTCAGATGTATATCAGAAAACCAATTACACATCATTGCTGGAAAATGGTTCCAGACCTCCCTGAATCTGTTTATTTAAAAATGGAGAAGAAGATCTTTTCGAGGACTGTAATCTGCAGAGGGATTTAGCCTCAGGAGAACGTGCAGTCATACAATATCAGAATTGCAGACACAGACCAGTGAGGACCTTCGGGGGTCTCCAGTTTGACCCCCTGCCCAGAATGGGCTCAGCCATAGGATCAGACCAGGCTTTATCCTGTGTGATCTGGAAAGAGCTGCACCCTTGCCCTTCTTACAGGCTTCTTTTCCTAGATGTCTGATTCCTCCCTTAATAGGCTACTCCTTCCTTCACAAGCAACACCATTATGGTAGCTTGAGAAAACAACAGAGACAGCTTGCTTTCAGATAGCCAGACTATCTTCTGAAAAAGAAGAAACCCATCTGTTAGATGTACATCAGGTAAAAAATGTTGCTGTTTCCCTCTTCAGCATCGTAAGGAAAGATTAACCTATTAGATTCCAATGTACTTGTTGATGCATTACCTTTAAAGAAGTCAGTGGTGTGATTAGTTAGGTTAAAGTTTGTTTAAGTCTCATATCTGCCTGTCATCCACTGCCCAAAATTGCACTCTTTCAGGCTATATTGTACTCTGATTTCTAGAAAAATCCTGTCATGTAATAGGAAACCCCCCTCTTCCTGGGACAGAGCTTCCCTTCCCTTTTGGCTCCATCATCTGAACTGACCTCAAAAGGTTCTTTATGACACCTGTCAACTAAATCTCTATTGCTACTCAAAGCACTCAGGACTGGCACTCTGTACTTACCTTGTCATGAAGACAAATGTGTTTTTGTCTGAAATTTGCAATAAAAGGCTTTAATCAAAGGGAGTTTTACACAAAACTTCTTTTTTTTTTTTTTCCCCCCACTTTTACATCGAGAAGTGTATGATAATAAGCCCTGATTTGACTCCATAATTACAAAGATCCTTTATCTGGACCAAAAATCCCATGCAAAAAAGAAATATTTTAATGCTTGAGGCTCTTTTTGGTTTTTTGGAGCCTGATCCCATGGTCAGCTTGTTTCAGATCAAAGATTATCCACAAGCATTACAGTTCTCATTAGAAGGTCAACAAATTCCTCATCCTTCTTATGTTGTTTGATTCGTTCAGAGCTTAAATAACTTTGATGTGAATAACTTTGTAAAACTCTCTAAGCTGAAACTTTCGGATCTGTGTGATTTGAGATTTTTGTTTATACTGTCTCTGGTCACTGCTTTTCATTACCTTCTGTAGCTAAATTTAGTTGAACCATTTGAAGATACTGGTTCAAATATTTTTTCTTTTTCTTTTTGTATTGCTCTTAACAGATTCAAATCTCATTAAAATACAGCTTTTGGCAACCACAGTGTTCTAATGAAGCAAAGCAGACCCTGTAAACAAAAGGCAATGCAGTTTATTTGGTAATGTGGTTGGTACTTCAGCTTCCCCAAAATGCACACAGCTGTCTCGAGCTTACCAGTAGCTGGTGAGTGCACAAAGTACTGGGGGAACTTGTAGCAGTGATGAATGAAGAACTTGTTGGATATAAAATGTTTTCTGGAACACTATAGAAAGGGAAGAGTAGTGCTGCTCGGCAGCAAGCAATCCCTCTGACAGAAGTCCACAGTAAAGGTCACTGGAAAACGAAGATGTCTCTAGAAGTTTTTTCTTCCAGAAGAGATAGCCTCATATGGATGTCAAGTTTTCTTCTCCTTTCAAGGCATGACCCAGAGTGGCAACATAAACCCTCATTTTAATCAGGCCTCCTCAGTCTGCGTTAACTGCCTGTCCCCTTTTCTTTATTGTGCCATGCTGGGCAGATTTTACATTTTATATAAAGGATAGGTAAATTTCAGCGGTAGCTGATGTGATCTCTGTTTATAAGCTTTGGTACTGCAATTACGCAGGATGAAGTATGGTGCTATTTCTATGAACAGCTCCTTGGGAATGCAAGAAGAAATCTCTTTAATTTCGCAAGAACTTCAACTCCTTGTCTAGAAGTCAAATTATGTTTAGGTATCCTTCCTCCACACCACCAAATTTTTGATGCGTGCATGAGGAGCTGCTGGGAGCTGCCAAAACCATTTCAATGAAACAAGTATAAAAAACATAAAAGAAGTAGCACATGAACAGCATCTGTTTTAAATGAAAGGCACAGAAACAGCCTAGCCCTTTATTTGCATTTTGCATAATTATTTTTTCATTGACAAAGTCCTTCGCTCCCAATATAGGCAAACGCTTAAAAAAGAAATGCAATCAGGAGAGCAACAAACTACCATTTTTTTAATATAGGAAGGCACTGAGGCAGCAACACCTCCTGCCCTGACTTGGAGCCAGTAACAGAAATTAGCAGTACCATCTGCAGCATTGAATATGTATTTAAAGAACTCCATGTGGTTTATGGCAAGCATTATAGTATTCAACAGCAATTTTTCTAAGCTAGCAGTACTTGCAGTCGTCTTTTAGGAAATAAAAAGTCCCAAGGTCATAAAGAATTTAAAGACTGGAGAATGGCCATATCTGCTAGGCTGGACAGGCTGGGACTGTCATCTGGCTTATCAGAAATTGTACCCTTCACCTCATTGCCTTTCTCACTATACGTTAATTTTTTTTTCTTTCTTTCTAGATGTAAATCTCAGAGCTCCAAAATGTGTTTTTGGTATATGATCCAGCAACATTACTTGGTAATTTGCACACTATGTTTTAAACATTTTTTGTGTGAAGTGAGCCTGCCTGCACTGTCTTGACTGACTGACCCTGAATTAGTCTACTGCATCAACTTTTTAAGCTATTGTCTAGAAATTTGATTCTTTAGGCTATGGTGACAAGTGTAACACAACTTTAATGGAGAAATTTTACTGTAAGGCTTTGTCATATTTGTTTCAGTGGCATAATAAAAAACTAGCCATCATTTCACAAGACCTATTACGTCTGGATAAATGAAACATAAGGATAAATATTTCAAGTTTTAATTGGATTATTATTGGTGTATCTCTTCCCTTCATTAAAAATCAGGACTGCAGTTTTCAAGATGGTATCTGACTACTTCCCAGGTGTCACAGTTTTCTCTGTGATTTTAACTTCCAAAAATTATTTTGATGTGTTGCTTTTTTAGAGAGAAGGCACATGTAGGGAAGGTTATTGTTTTTATTTTACGTAATATGTTGATGATCATCTCCCTTTTTTAATTTGACATATTTGGCCTTAGAAGAAATCTTAGTATTGGTGGGCTTAATCACATAGAATTTGAGATAAAACAACTGAGAAAGGAAATGTTTTCCCACTCCTTCAGTCAGTGGCTTTATTTTATGTTTCTGTTGTTGACTCAAATGTAACAGCTGAGGGAAAAGTGCCTTAGATAAAAGAGTTTCTGTCTGCAGCCTTTTTACACCAGTCTGAGAAAACTTAGTCCTCACCTCTGAACACTACGAAATTCACAAAATCAGAATTTTATGTTTTTCAGTTAAATTTTATGGTGAATTTTGGAAAAAAGTTCAGAATAAACCCTTTTAAAATAATTTTTCTTTTCTTTTTTTTTTTTTGTAAGTGTGAAGCATGAATGATATCTTTATACATATAAAGCAAATGTAATATATTACTTTCTCACTCTTTCAGATTTTGCAGGTCACTTTTATCAATGTTACCACACCAGGCTTATGGGATTTTAGGTAAGGATTCTGAACTTCTATGAAATATCTGTTCAAAATTAAGTCCTAGCTGACTAATGAGTTCAGAGATAACCAGTATTCTTTTTTTCCACTGTTTCTTTGTCCTTGACCATTTTCATTTCCTAGAAATTATTCTCATGAGCCCGGAGTTGACAAAGGTTTTAAGCAAATATTAAAATAAGCTAGACCTATTGGTTGTATTGATGTTTCTTATCATCAGCTTTATTCTCTATTTTGCTTTAATTCTTTGGTTTTGAGAATTTTTGTCAAATCACTGTAAACATATCTGCAGAAAGGAGCATACTTCAATGCACTCCTTATTTGTTGCTTGTTTTTATAGGTTTCTTAACGCTTTTTCCTCTGGCAAAAAAGAGGACCTATTCAACTTTTACTGGTTTTACAGCTTTTCTTAGTTTCTCAGTTAACTTTTCCACTGTCTATGTTGAAGACTTATGCAGATCAAACTACCTCCAGGAGAACAATACATTATTTTTCAACTCAAATTGCTTGGGAATATTACTCTAAAATGGCAACTGACTTCTGTCTACCCAACTCTTTTCCTCTAACATCGGTTGCATTTTCTTGTTCTAAGTAGCAGGCAAGTGCACTGGTACTTCAGTGTACTCATTTGTTCATCAATGAGTACAATTTTTTAATAAATTCTGCCTAATTAGTTATTGCCTGCCTCCTTTTCACTACCTTGTATTTCCTACAATAGTCTGAAAATATGGATTTTTAGATTGCTGGAGAAATGCTACTCTTTTGGGTTTTAGGTTCACCTTTTCCCCTCCTTGCCCATACCTCTGTTTTCAGAAGATTTAGTATTCTAACGCAATTGATAGGAATACCTAGACCAAATCTTTTTACTGTTCCTTTCTTGAATCGAGGCAGAAACAGAAGCAACTCAAAGTCTTTTTGGAAAAAAGATCATAGAAATATTTGGTAAGAACATTCTAAGACCCAAGGCTGTCTTTGAGGAGCTCAGCTCCCTCTACGTCTGTAGATTTTATTTCAGTATTATCTGCTGGTTTATTTCTGTTGACTTTTCTTGACCAGCTTCCAACTTCTTCCATAAATTAACTAACAAATTCCAGGTGGCTCTTTAGCAAAGGCTTTGCTGAAGATCAGCAGTAATTTAATGTTTGACCTGTAGGAAAACAAGTAATGTATAAGCTAACCCTTTTTGGAAAATCATGAGAGTTCCATGTCAATATGATATTTCTGAAAAATCCCACATGGCACTTTTATCCCATTCTCCAGTTTACTTTCAATACTTGCAAAAAAATTTTAAAGCCATACATGTTACAAAATCTGATCACTATAGTTGTCTAAGGAATTCATTTTCTTTTGTCCCTCTGTTCCATCTCACCATTTTACTGAAGAATAGAGAAAGACCCCATCCCAAGTCCTGAAACTCTCACAAATATACTTTTGTAACTGTTTATAACTGTAATCTGGTAAATAATATAAAGCTTCCCATATTATGTGTCTGAAAATCTGAATTACCAACAGGTCTCCTACGCTTTTCACAGGGACTCTGAGAATGTGGTTTAAATGAGCTAAACCCAGGACTTTTCAAAAGGACTACAAAAAAACATGTCAAAATACGTTATAGAAACCTGTGGCTAGCTGTAACAATGAAAGATTTCACATGTGAACAAGCACTCCAACCCACACTGTTATTGAGGATGTAATTACAAACTAAAGCT
Source organism: Bucorvus abyssinicus (assembly GCA_009769605.1). Taxonomy (NCBI): domain Eukaryota; kingdom Metazoa; phylum Chordata; class Aves; order Bucerotiformes; family Bucorvidae; genus Bucorvus; species Bucorvus abyssinicus. Next base: position 51,566,318 of record CM020063.1, read on the forward strand.
TTCCACCTACTTATGTCACTAAAGAAAATTGCCCTTTTAAGAGTCACTGGCCTTTGTTTGTGGGCTTAGCTTCCGTATTCTGCTTACAATATTGCACAGCGTTGCATGACAAGCACTGAAAGGAGAATTGACTTCCCATAGAAAGGAAACATGAGTGCCAGGCATGCAATCATTTACCAAGGAATTAAGCAAATAAACAGCAAACTGTGGGACATTTTGTCAATGAAACAAGATCAAATGTAGGAGTTGGGTCATACATGAGGTGAAAGAAACTTATGCTGTAACATGGAAGGTGGTACGCAAAAGCAATTCCAGATAGAATAAAGATAAAGAAAAAAAAAAAAATCTGTGCTCACAACTGACATGTAGATTAGATCTTAGAGATCTTAGAAGCCTGGTTCTCTGTTGTCATTATACAGTTATTAATATTCTTTCAACCCGTATATCTTCTGCCTTTCCCTTCTTTCACTGTCTATCTTTCAGAAAGATTCACAATTAAAGAAAAGAGATTTTACCTGTGAAACAGAACATGTGAACACATTCTGTTTCAGTGAGGGTGAAATTATTTTGCAAAACAGAAAAGAACATCTAGAATGTGGTTTTCTTTATATTTTAATTTTTATTATACACCTAATAATAAACCACTTTTATATTTTTTTGCTTGGAATAAGTCTTGAATTAAAGATCTGATTTTGCTACTCTGACACATTTAATATAAGTTCAGTTAGGTAACTGAGCACAGTTAACTGCAGCATTATTGAAGTATTGTTCTGACTTCCAGCTACTGAACAAGGGAAATAAACTGTAAAATGCCCTGCCTTGAACTGCATTAGTTATGCACAAGTGAACAACAAAACTGATTAATACCCTTCTAAAGGTTCTCAGCACGGTTTGGGTACAAACATAACTGAAGGGGAAGTGCCAGGGCTCTGCTCTGTTCAAATTTGCAAACTCTAGGAATGAGTAAAGTTGGCTGAATGCATGAGCTAATATTTGGGAGGAAAGTAGGGAGTAGGTCATGATCTGTTGGTGATGTAGGCTGTTTGTACTCTTCTGCTTTACATAAGTCACAATTTATGTGGATCTCTCTCTGTCCACCTCTCAGAAGCATACAGAATATTCTCCAAAAACCAGCAGCTTTCTGCCAAGCTCACTGCTATTTTGACTCTGCTTACTAAAGGTCACTTTCCCGGCAAAATTCCTGGGAAAGAAAGGGAAGGAAAGGAAAAGGTGAATGAAAATGTGAGGGGAAACTACCTCCTACAGCAACAAACAGTCGTAACTTGGCCTCCAACCAATGATGGCAGTTTTCAGATACTTGCTACAAGATTATCACTTTTCTAGATGAGTGAGGAGTGTTTTTCTTCCCATAGGTGAAAACTGGACTATTGTAGAGCAGCTGCCGACACTGACTGCACTGGACACTTTTCTGTGCTTCTTTGGATCACATTGGTAATGTGCTTGAACAGGATTAATTTTCATGCTGCTTTAAAACCAAATGTATGCCAGCTGTCAAGCTTTGATGTATGTTACAGCATATTTATACATTAGAATACCATCTTTCCAGTATAGTGGTGGAAAGGTGGTGATATAGTAATTTACCCTACAGCATGGATGACTAGATAGCTGTTTACCATTCCAATTAATATTCCTGGTTCTTGACACTTCTGTTGCCGATGCAGTTGTCTTGTTGCATCAGCTAGCAATAAGGACAGAGACATCATCACCCAGATTTATCGTGCTCTTGGCTGTAACACAAAGGCTCAGTTTAAAAACTTTGAGACTATGAGTGCAATTAAACTGTGGGTTGAATTAAATTAATGTCTTGTTGACTGTGAGATACAATGGCAAATTAACCAAACTAGGTTTATTAAGTCTGCCTCTGCATTTGTTTGGAGGAAAGTGTTCATATTTTTAAATTAAATCTATGACTACAGAATGCCACATAACAATATTAGATACTGATGATGTTTTTATTTCCTCTGCTTGGTATTTCTTATGCTTGCTTCTCCTGCTGTATTGTACTGTATCCTGACAACCATTTCATTTTAAGTCAGTATTTATCAACACTGAATTTTAAAATAAAGGTACAGTTTTACTTGAAGAAAATGGAATAAGCAGCAATTTTGTCATGAAAGGGAAGGGAAGGGAAAAGGCGCAGAAAAATACCAACTGTGCCCTCAGAAGTCTTTTTTTTTTTTCCTTATTGAAAAAGGTTTTCTATAGAGTGAGCTAGTCTTGGAATATGCTTTATTAGCCTCTGTGGAATGCAACCCAAAATGCAGCAAACTTACCAAAATCAATAAAATCTAATGAGAACAGCTGGTGTTAATTTTTTTAATTATTATTTATTTATTTATTATTTTTTTCAGGGATGCAACTTGAATCATCCTGCTGCAGTATATGGTCAATTTTGCGATGATCTTCACTTTTGAAATATCTAAACTGAATATTTTACCTTTTTTTGTCTCTTTAGCTCCAAGTATCACAACCCCCTGTACTGAGAAACAATCACCAAACCAACTGCTCACAGTGAAGTCAATCTGTATATACTCAGCAAGACTGTTGCACCCCAAATGGCATTGTCCTGCTTCATACATGCATGCACTGATGAATTCTACAGCATGATGTGAGAGGTCCAAGATTTTTTGAACACCTGCATGATCACAAGTATCTTTCCCTGCCTGAAAATCCCTAGTCAGAAATTGCAGAATGGCAGTCTAACACCATAGAGTGTTTGATCCTGGATGTAATTGCAACACAGATAAGGAGATGGGACCTCGTGCACAACTTCTACAAAGGGAGTTGTTTCTGGTCCCAGAGTGGATCAGTCCTTGCTCTCTGTAGCTAAATGTTGAAAACATCCAGCAATGAAGATTCCATCACCTCTTCTGGACATCCAGTTCCAGTGCTGGAAATTGTTTCTCCTAATGTCCAAGCTGACCTGCTCAACCTGCAGTTTGTGGTGGGTATCACTTGCTAGGTGATCTACCAATAACCAGTAGAAGCTGTTTGCATTAGTTGACACCTTTCAGATAGCCGTGGGATGGTATGGTATCACACCGTAGCCTATTCTTCATCAGTCAACACCCACAAATTGCTGTAGGAATTATGCAAATACTTAGGTAATAACGGCACCATGAAGGATAGAATCTGTTAGGCAAGTAAAAACACAAACGTATGAACAAACTAATGAACAAACTAAACTCTGCTGAATAAGTAGGTCTGCAATACAGTGTTTTGTGTTCCAAGTTTCTACATCATAAAGGACACATTAACTGTATATGTTATCATATATCTTTAAACTTCTTTTCAGAATTATATCCTGAAAATTATTCCTTAAGAAAGATACACCAGCCTGGTTCATAATTGACCTACCATTGGGGGAGTGGAGAGATTTTTACCTTTGTGAGACTCCTGAGCTGCATCATGGTATTCCCCATTGCCATCAAGGCACAGGGCCCAGTGATGCAAATTAGTCTGGTCTGGATAAAGAAAGAAAATCACATAAATGAGTTTTATGTGGGTTGGAGGTTTTTTTGGGGGGTTGTCTTTTTTTGGATTTGCCTTTTTTTTTTTTTTTTAGCAGTCTTTAAAACTACTATGTTGTAAAAATTTGTTCCCTAGGTCTAAACAATGGCACTGAGCAAAAATCAGATCGCTGCAAGAGCAGATGGTAGTGTTTGAGCTTTGGGATAGACTTTAGGCACATACTCACCATCTGCCTGCACAGCATTTTCTCAAATTTTGCTAAATAGTAAGTTTATTGGCACTAAAGCTTACGAGCATTATGAGACAAGCTTGTAAGTCTCACATTCAATCAAACATTTTTTTAGCAGTGCATTTTTAGTCAGATAAATAGCTTGGGAGGGTTGTGATGAGCATCTTCTACCTAGCCCCCATAGCTACTCTCTTAAACAGACCGACTCTCTTTGTTTAATTCATCCCTTTGCTTTTTCAATATAATCTTATTACAAAATATGCAAAATATACCCTTTATAGCTCTCAGAGATTTCTTAATGATTTTTTCTTTTTTTTTTTCAAAATGCATGCAAGTTAATGGTGTTTTAAGTGCTCTCTGATATTTTGACACCTGTTGTTTCCTTTTCTCATTTAATAGACATTGTCTCAGAAATGAAACAATTGTTTCTGTTATAGATGAGTCAGTTGCCATGAGGTGTCTTTTCCAAGCTTCTACTGAGAGTCGCTTTGTTTCTAATCAGGGATGGCAGCTACATTTTTGATAAAGCCGCTGTGTTTGTTCCCTTAACTGGTTCATATAAATTCCTAAGCGTATCTCAAGAAGGATTAGTCTAGAGAAGGTTAGTACTAAAAAATTATGTAATCACGTTGTATATGCACAACCCATTTGATTTTGCATGCCTCTGATTCCTATGCTAGATTCTGTTTTGTTTTTGATGTCTGCACTTATTATTATTACAAACATTAGTCTTCATTCATCACCCAGCCTCTGATTGCTTTACGAGGATTTTGCATTTTCAATTAAAAAAATGGTTTAATTTAGCCTTGTTTTCAAGGAGGGGTAGCCAAGCATTTTCAGTCTCTGCTTAAATAAATGCATTAATTAACCTGGGTTCAAGTACTGTACTTGACTATGTCAGACTAACATGTGAACCCTGAATTTACACAATGGTGATTTGTCGTTAGTTTAATTTCAGGAGTTCATTACAATTTCTATTTCTTTCTGTTCTTTTTCATAGTACACTTGATTATCTAATCAAGAAGAGGAAGTGATGCCAGGTAGCTTAATGACCAAAGAAGAGAGAGATCAGGTTTTTGTCCATGTCTTCAAGACATTCAGTTGGTATTAGACTTGTCTGGGCAGTCAGAGCTAGGCTTCTGCAACCAGTTTAGGCACTGCAACCAGTTTAAACCATTTGTCTTTTTAGACTTGAGCCTTGATTCAAAATACTAAAGTGAAGTGATGGGATTTCTGCCCAAACCTGATGCTTCCTTCTGCAGAGGTGTCATTAAACATCACATATTTATTGATGTGGAAGGATATCATAGCGGTGTATAGACACAACAACTTCTGTAGCTGCTTTGCTATCATTCTTGGGACTATACAATCCACAAGTGATTCTCTTGTAAGACATTTTCTTCTCCATCAAGCTACTTACAATGTGGTATCAGAAATATTGTCCTCTTCTCAGCTGGTCCTATGTTACTGGGTTTTCGCTCCCTAACTACAGCCTAAATATGAAGAATTTAGACTGAACAAAAAGGGGGAGCTAAACAGGCTCCCTGGTGCTTCAAAGGTCCCTGTCACCAGGACCAAGATGGCAGGATGATCTGTTAATTTGGATGAATACAGAAGTTTCTTATGGCCTGTTAGACTAAATCTGAACTTGGTTGTAGATGATGATGAGAGAATAGAAACTCAGTATCACAATCTAAAATGTGGAGTGAATGAGGCTTTTGGTCACAAAAAGGCAACTGTCAATTTTTAAAATTGGACATATCTTGTTTTTGCAGATGAGGTGAAAAAAATCTGACAGTTATGAACTATGGAATATTTGAGCTTGACTTTCAGGAAAGTCACACAGTTATGCATATGGACATACAAAGAATTTGCTGAAATTAAAAAAATATATAAAATAATTTTAAAATTACCTACTTAAATCTAATAGGTGGGTGGATTATTTTAAGTATTAGGAGGAAATGCTGAACATCATGTAGTTATCTGGATATGTTTAATGAATACTATTGGTAGGATAGTAAATTCTTATTAATTTGTGGAAAAAATGAAGTGACATGTCAGGGATGTTTCTCAAGTTAAACTGTAACCATGGAAGTAAGTACACACAGCAACATATATAAACAAGGAAGATACATTACAAAGCACACTTAATCTATTAAAAAATTGGTGGTATTCAGGTTTCATGGAGTGAAACCTGCAAAACACAGTGTGCTATGTTGGTAAATATATCATAAGAGTAAATATAAACAATGAAATCTTGTTACTAATAATCTGATCATATAATATACCTAGTATATCTATACTGACAAATATTGTAAGCTGTTATTTCAAATTCTAATTACTGCACATTGTACTCAAACTAGCTGTCTGTTGTTTGATTAGTTAATTGCTACAACATTTTTTCTTAATCAGTCTGGAAGATTTTTTATTTTGTTTAGCAGTTTGTAGGTTTTGTTTGCAGTCAATAAACAGACATAATGAGGTAAACATATCAGTTAACATAGTTAATACTGATTTATCATTTTTATTGGCATATCCAATACAAATTTATTATTTCATTCTTCTAAATTATGTCTGTGACTGGTTGTCACTCCATTTCCCTTAGCAATATACCAATACAGAATACAGCACAGTAGCTATCACCAAAAATTCAGAGCATACGAGAGAGAAAGACACGACATAGTGAATGGGCATAGTATGTAGCCTGCATAGTGTCTGTAAAGAAAAAACTTGTTTTCCACAGAAATTTGGAATCACTGCTTCATATCTCAAATCTAAACATGAGGACAAATGAAAAATGAAAGGAGAAAATCAGCTTTGTTATGAAGAACCATCCAGAATTCTGATGCACATCCCACCCCTCCCTGCCCCAATCTAGTAAACATAGCAACAAAGAACTTGAGTGGCAGCGTGCTGAGTATGCAACGGAGGCAGGTGTAAGCGTAAGAGGGATATTGTCCATGATATCGTTCATGAGCCAAAAAGTCCGTGACTTTCCCATGGTGCCAGAGGTGAGTACACAGGGGGCCTTTTCTCTTATACATGTCATTTTCAATTATATGCTATCACATGGAAGTTGAAATAGAGGCTGAAGCTTTTGGGGAAAGGATACCCCAGCCCTTAGCTTCAAGTCTTTAGTGAAGATCATCTGGAACACCAGTGGCTGGTGATGCATCCCAGTCTTTCAGGCTTCAGTGGCTTTTCTTCTCTAAGGCAAGGATGATTTATATAGCCATTATATATGTGTTATTCATATGTCTTTTCACATAGGAATCACTGATTTATTCTAAGCTTTTGTACAGAAAGGGAGAAAACTTAATCTTTTTTTTGTGTCTTGTTTATCTACAGGGGGCTGATTTAGTTGTGTACATCTGAAAGATGTCCACAACAGAGCTCTGGAATTTTGGAGTAAACATTTTTATGGCTTTTATATTGTAAAATTGCTATGGATGGGAATTGCAAAGGAAATCAGTGTAAAATACTCCCCATCACAATGCTCTCTGTGCTAGTTAGCTATTGAAAAGAGTACTTTTCAGGCTTGCTGCTGTGACTTGCACAACAAGCAGAATAACTTCTGAATTCCTAAGTAACTATTTTTCTCCCTGTGAGCACAGTCCTGTATGCAGTTATGATGGACAACAACAGTGCAAGCCAGCAGGGCCAATGAATTGGCTATCAATGTCTGGGGAAAGTAAAAAATTGAATTCGACACTCATTGTAAACCACTAGTTACCAGTAGAGAATGCAGGATAAAATTAGTCAGTAGTCACTCCTAATTTCCCTTTCAAGAAAATACATTTACTGGTGTGCTAAACCTGCTTCTTGGTGTTGTTGAAGGAAGAAAGTGAGGCTTCATTCCTCTGAGACACCTCCATATTTGATTGAAGAGTGATTCAGTAACTTGGAAAGACTTAATCACCATAAATCCATAAAATCTGCAAATGCCTAGACCTATCATGTTGCAATTATTTCTCCATTCATGTAAGTAGGTGTCATTCTTGTAACCTAATTATACACTAAAAAATACTGTAAATAATAATCTAAATAACCCTAAAATATTCCATATTTAGACAATCAGTTTCTGTAAGTGAACAGCAATCTGAAAATGTCTGCCCTGAGCTTTATTCAAATCGATTAACTAGAATTAAAAGACTCAGTTACCAATTGTTAATCCCAAAATCTATGGAGGTGCCATAAAAGAGGGGTATTCTCATGCGTGGTTTGCTTTTCTTTCACATATCAATGGGAAAATGCTTTATTACTTCTCAGGATACTATTATTTCTCAGGATCTATACAGTAAGCAAAGACCGTGTGTATTAAGCTCTTTAGGTATGACTGGGTTTTTATTATTACAGGTAATTTGTCGTTTCCATGTAGTAAGCTTTCATATGTCTACAGATTCAATTTCTTCTGCCATAAATTTATCTACTGCCTATGCTATAAAAGAAGCTGGCTTTCTCCAAAGGTTTAAGCTAACCTCTGTGAAGACGAACTTTCCTTCTGCAGATAGATTCACATAACTGTTGCAAAAGCTTCTGTCCCTTGCAAACAAGAGCTTTCTAAAAGACAGTGAAATGCCTGAGGGGTTTGCACTTCAGTGATTTTGCTTTCTGCATTTCTCACTTTGGCCAGCTCTGAAACAACAAAAGACCTCCAATCCATCTTCGCATAACGTCTTGGAAGATGACTGTGAAGCCTTCAGTGGCCACATGTAAAGCAGTAAAGAAACAGCTTGTAAACACAAGGTTTGTAATAAAGTGGTTACGATAGGCTGGGTGGCTCTGTATTGTTCTAACATAACCCGTGACAGCTGTATAAAGATAAGAGTAGCTGAGAGAGACATTGCTAATGTATCTTTAATACTTCTAGGAATATTTTTTTGTAGGCATGGAGAACCTTGGCCTTCTCTAAGTCATTCTGAGTCTTCTTGGAGTCACCAGTTCCCCTGACCTATTCAGCAGTGGACCCAAAATTTCTCTAGTTTTCTTTTTATCATTTATATACTTACAGAAACTTTTCTTATTGCCCTTCACAGCCTGTGTGCCAGATTCAACTCCAGGTTGGCCTTGGCTTTTGTAACTTCATCCCTGCAAGGTCAGACAGCCACTCTGTACTTCTGTCTCTTGTACTCTGTCTTTTTATGTCAGTTGGGTCAGTAGCTCTTGCTCACCCATGCAGGCCCCCTGCTGCCTTTGCTTGATTTCCGGCTTGTCATGATGGAGCCTTCTTGAGCTCAGAGGAGGTGATCCTTGATTATCAGCTGACACTGCTGTACCTCTCTTCTCTCCCAGGTATCCTGCAGCATTCTTTGAAGCAGATCTCTGAAGAGGCTGAAGTCTGGTCTCCTGAAATCTAGGGCTGTATTCCTTCTTTTGACCCTACTATCTTCCCTTAGGATCTTGACCTACACAGGCTCATAGTCACTGCAGCCAAGCCTGCCTGTGACTTTCACCTCCTCTACCAGTTCTTCCTTCTTTGCTAAGTTTCAGGTCCAGCAGAGCACATTTTCTTTGCTGGCTTCTGTGTTAGGTTTGTGTCTGGTGGGATTTTGGTATGGGGGAAGAGGCTGCTGGTGTGACTCCTGTAAGAAGCTTCAAGAAGCTACCCTGGCTCCAAGTTGGCTCTGCCTCTGGTCAAGGCTATGCTAATCAAAGCATCTGTAATAAACATATTTAAGAGGGGAAACCTGTTTGGCAAGGGCTTTTTGTTTTGAGATATCTCTTTTGTTTTGGGATCTCTCTTGTTTTGGAGAGAAGTAGGGGAGAGAGAGAGAGACAACCATGTGGACACCCAGGTTAGTGAGGAAGAGGACAGAGAGACTCTGGAGCAGCCGTTTCCCTTTGGCTCACGGCGAGATGGCAGATTGAGCACTTGCAATCCTCAGAGATCACTGGTGGAGAAAGGCTCCTTTTGCAGCCCATGGAGAAACCTGCGCTGGAGCAGGGAATTAATCCTGAGAAAGGCCATGACTCTGAGGAAGACCCTCACTGAGGTGACTCCTTGCTGGGAAAACTGCTGCTCACAGGACACTCGCACGCTAGTTAGAGACGTTCATGGAGGACTTTCTCCCATGGGAGGGATGCCACATTGCCACACGGGAGGACCATGAGGAGTTTTCCTTTGAGGAGGAAGGAGCTGCAGAAGTAGCATGGAGCGGTTTGGGACTGACAGCAAGCCCCATTCCCTGCCCCATCCTGCACCGTGTGGAGGGGAGGAGGTAGCAGAGCTGGGTCTAGGAGGAAGGGAAGGGTGGGTAGAAGGTGTATTTAAGATCCTATTGTCTTTCTCAGTGTGCTACTCTGATTCAATTGGTGAATTGGTAGTGGGTTTGTTATTTAAATTAAATTGATTTCAGTCCCCCAAGTGGAGTCTGTCTTGCTCATGCTGGTAATTGGTAAGCGAATCCTCCCTGTCCTTTGTTTTGACCCTCAGGCCTTTTTGTTGTATTTTCTCCTCCCCAGAGTAAGCAAGCAGCTGTGTGGTACTTGGGTGCCATCTGGGTTTAAACCAGAACAGCTTCTCAATTACCTTTGTCTGGATATTGCCATCAATGTTCTAAAGAAATCTCTCAGATTGCTTTAACTCTGCTCTACTGTCCTTCCAGACAATATCGGGGTAGTTAAAGTCCCCCGAGGACCACAGCCTGTGAATGTGCAGTTTCTTCCAGTTGTTTGAAGTTTTCTTCAAACATCCTCATCCACTTCCTCCTGATCAGGTGGTCTAAGAACATATCCACTACATGAGCACCCATGTTGGTCTGCCTACTAATCTTGATATATATGCTCTTGACTGACTCCTGACCAATTCCAAAGCAGAGCTCCAGGCATTCCTGATGGTCTGATACAGAAAAAGTCTTGCCAGCCTCTCCTGCCTAAAAAACCTGTATCCCTTCACCACAGCACTCCAGTCCTTACCTACCTTTGCACATGGGTAGTGCCAAGAAAGTTTGATTTGAACTTTGCTTGTAAATACCATGTATATCTTACGGGTTGGTGTATTTGAATGCTTCTATCATGTTTGGATTGTGACCTTAAACAAAGATTCAGAACTTGATTTGAGAAAAATATCTTTAAGGCTAAAGTCCATGGCTGGTGTTCAGGATATTGAAATCTCTGAAAGACTTTAATGTGAAATGTCAAAGGCATATTATTTCATACACTCTTTTAACTAAAATCTTATGAATATAAAATTTTGAGAGACTTTTTTAATGTACAATAAAATCTGCAGGGGAAAAAAAGAGTTTTCTTGTCACTTTGGACCAGATCTGTCCGGTTCTTAAAAGCTGTTCATCCTACATGAAAATTTCAGCCAGTTAAGGCACAAAATTAAATCCCTCCTAAAATATGTGTAAGATATGTGATATGAACAATTGTTTAGCTTTTGTATGAATCATTACAGCAGCTGTAAGTAAATATGTTTACCATCTGCAACTTTCTGAAAGATATTCTGTGAGTAAATTTGATAGGCTCAGCCAGCATATATGTAAGTTAGAATGATTTTGAAAAATTGCTTCTCCAGAACAATAGGCATTTTCACTCCCTCATTTAGAGAATAGTCAGCAGCTTCTGTCCATTATGTAAAACAACCAGAAATTTGGATTCTTTACCAAACAGGCTATAAAATAACTTATTTAACAAAGGAAATTAGAAGATTCCATTTGTTCAATTTGCAAAATCAGCTACCTTGTGTTGTTTAAAGATGTGTTTAAAATATTGTGGTAGAGATAATATAAATCTCAGAAAATTTCCTAGAGGAAACATGGGGCCCTATCTGCTAACTCATCATAAAATATTCATTTTTTATAATGTAGTGTTTGTGATTCATTTCTTGTCTTCCATATAATAACCTTTGGGATGCACTGACTATCAATTTCCTTGGTGATTTTAATTTCTATGGTCTATTTGTGCACATTATTTCAGGTATTATATAGATATTTGCATATCAGTATTACTGTTTTTCTGCTGCTGAATGCAGAGGTGTGGAAATGTGGCATACATTTCCCTTCTTGCATCCTTTAATCAAATTCTTATCTCTTTATATATTGTCATTCAGCAGCAAGGCAGGGTGACATTTTAAACAGTCCTAAATGATGACAAGGGCAAGGCAGGTATATGGCTATATCGGCGACAAATCAGAGGCTGGGAGGCAGGGTAGGGCCATAATCACAAACATCTGTAGGTGAAAATTAAAGTTTGTTCCCATTTGCTTGCATAGACCATGCAAATCTGTGTTGTCAGGGCTGGTCTTATGACTACAAATGCCCAGTGACACTCTGCTCCCATCCGTGTTCCCATGCTCGTGCCAAAATGACGACTGGGAACTTAACTCAGCAAAGACCTGTCATTTGGTGAGATGGGTAGCGTCAATCTGGGGCCTCTTGAAGTATTTCTGCACGTAGGATACACAGTCCTTTGTCAGAAACACTTTCTATGATGTGGCCCTCTTCTCTACTGGGAACTCAACGGACTGAGATGATCCTCTTATCTCCAAAAGGTTTCCAATGATGGATCTCTACCTTTTTATAGTCAAGCTGTACGCCTGCTGCAGCCCCCCCAAAAATTCATTCTAGCCTCATTTCAAAAGAAAATTAGACTTCTGCAGTTGTGTTGAGCAAATAAACCTCAGGAATACTACCAAGTTTTGGACTATGTGGACTATGTGGAACTGGTTGAAGGTTAGAGTGACAAACCGATGAAGCAAAGGCTATGAGGACACACTGGCCCACCGTGTAGCTCACCCACAGAGAGACAGCCCCAGCCATGAGGAATGTGGATGAAAGGTGCTCAAAAAAACATATGTGGTGGAGGGATATTAATACATAAGCAGATCTATAACTGCATGAGGGAGACATGGAGCAAAATGAATGTGAGGATTTTCCGGAGCAGGCCATGAAGCAGTGCTCTCAAATCCTCTGAAATACAAGCTCTATTGGTCCTCCTGTTCATGGGACAAACTTAGGCTGCAGTATTTTTTTTAAGCTTTCCCACCTGGGGCTTTATTTGGAAGATGTTGTGCATGAGTAACTGAATTCTTGTTTCTTGAAAGAAGCTAAAATTTTTCTCATAGTAACAAATCATTCAATTATTGTAAAAGGAGAAAAGATCTTTGTGCTTTAGGTGACATATATGCCAAAAATACATTTCTCTCACAGAGTATCTTCTCTAGATTGTGTTTTACCAAGTGTTTTGCCATATATGAAGGGAAGGTCTTTGTAGCTATCCATGTATAACAACATAATTTGGAGCTTAAAGGTCAGGCATGTGAGTTTGTTTTGCTTGTGCTTAGCTGATTTTAGAATTAATTTCTATTATTCTATTGCAGTGATGCAAGAGGCGTTAAAATTTCCATTCTTCTCTAAAAGGGTAACTGCAGAGAAGTCATCCATGGAGAACCTCAAACAACGCTAAAATCTTGTACCTAGTTCTTTCACCCTTGAATTTTCACTGACGGTAGGAGAGCTATGTTTGATTTCTGCTTAATTATGGGCACATTTGTAATTTTGCCCTGTGTCTAATGAAGAGGTAAACCCTCCACTGAAGGTCTTTATGTGATGTCTAACATACAGACAGTGATTTGTGATTTTGCCGCCAGCTTACTTTGCCAATAAACAGCATTTCCTTTCTGAGCTACAGCAGCAGTATTGTCCAGGCACCTCAGTGACTTCTCACTGTATAGCTCTGCAGAATGAAGATTAATACTATCATGGAAAGTGCTTTCCTGAACAAGATTACCCCGAGCTCTCTGTACTTGCAATTGGTGATGATCTGTCCCTGCGTGAGAGGAGTCTCTATGTAGCTGCCTTTACTTCAGCTATTAGACACATTTAATTTCTGTTCCCTCAGTCTCTGTTCAGAATTCTTATAGCATTTCTTGTAGCAAGAACAATTTTCCTCATCAGCATCTAGTATTTCTCTCTGAATCCCTCTGGGACTTCTTACCTGTAGGAAGTGTCAGCAGTCCTAAGTATTTAGTTTTCCTACAAGCCTCCATTCTTTCTATTTTCCTTTCCAAGCTCCATTTAGCCTGTCTTACACCAGCTGCAAGGCTCTTATTAGCTTTCATCATTTCAGATTTTTTTTTTTTTAAATTTCTCAGCTTGACTTTCTATATCTTTTATATGGTTATCTAGCCTTGTGGTTTTATTAAGGGAATGGTGTCTGGTGGCTCCAATACTGAAAGAGGCTATCTGGACTGTTTCTACTTCTGTCAGAAAGTTTCTCTGTAATCTTTTGTGTTCCAGTGCCCTAGCATTAAGGTGAGGAAAGAGCATTCTCATTTCCAGGTATTGTATGAAGTATACTTTAGGAATGACTGTAATAAGATCATTGGATGACAATGAGTGCCATTATGAGACTTTTGACTTGACTTTAAAAACAGATTAGGTTTTTCATGGCCATTTAATGAAAAAGGGGTTATCATCAAGATTGTTTGACCCATTACAGGATGATATTTTTGTTGTTTTCACTTTACAATACTTCAGCAATTTTGATCAAAATATTCAGTTTTGTATCCCAGGCTAAATGGTCAAAACCCTACCCCCCAACCCAAAACTTACATAAAAAGCAGATCAAAAATTCTTAGCACAGAGCTAGAAAAAGACCATATTTTCCCCAGTATTACTACTGCTGCTAGTACTATTATTACTACTATTACTACTAGATACAATATCTTCTTCTGTGGGGACACAACTTTCAATTTCTTATTTCCCAGGTTTCAAGTGCTTGATTTCCAGCCCTAAAGTGTTCTTTTAACATAGTTCTTTCTATGTGCAAATAAAAATCATCGCCCAAACTAGCAAAATTCCATCTCTGCTTTACCAAATGCCTCAGGATAAACATCAGTAATTCCTTGTCAGTAAATTGCTTCCAAGCTGTAGAAAGGAGAACAATATAGAACAAATAAGACAGGGCACACTGTGGGCAATAACACTGTGCTTACACATTATTTTAACAGATGTTTCCTATTAATAAGTCTACTTTGCAGTTCATTTAATGTATTTTTTCTTCCAACAAGCAGAAAGTCTTTGTGATTCACTGCTGCTTTAATATTTGATAACCACATTAGTTATGGAAAAAATTTTATTAGAAAGAATTTCTTGTATGTGACCAGAAGGATTCTAAAGTAGTATCTGTCAGCACTTAATAATCGTGGAGCAGAACAATTTCTTTACAATATATAATACTACTCCACCGAGGTATGCAAGTGTTTATAAGAAAGAATTATTATTTAGGGACACTGAGTTACAAAAAGATAAAGTGATTTGCTGACGCTTTTCTACCCTTTAGGCTAATATGAGAGAGAGATTTCTTAAACTTTTAACTATTGTGTTGTTTCCTGGATCCTGGTAGCAGATCCATTTAGTTTTGTGGAATATGAAAGCTATGTAAGCAATGAAGAACATTTGTTAGTTTTACTCAAACGCAGCAAAAAATAAAAGAGAATTGTGTTATGATTTGTTTTCTAAAGAAGCTGGTGGCAGAATTGACTGATAGTACTTATATGTTCAGCTTCAGATCTTCCGGCCTCCGAATTGCAATTAATAAAATCCAGCCAGCTGGTGAAAAAGAACATTATAAAAAATTTTAAAAGTTGCTCTGCAGAAAATGTTTTAAAATAACTACTTACTAACAGTGGTGGTTAATGGTGATGAAACATGTGTCTACAGAAAGTGAAATGATAAAACTATATGTTAATAGCACCAAGAAGGGCCAGCATGAGGATTAGAGTATGAAACCGCTTTGCCACTGGACTTGCAGATGCTGTCCACTGAGTCTCGTGCCCTGTCATAGCCTTTTAACAATAGCTTTGCACCATGTTTGACCGCACGAGCCTCTGATCCAGCTTCTAAATGCTATTGTGGTGAACAATAATAATACAGTCTTAACTATGGGTGTGAGTGTTGCTTGGGAAAAACTGTTGGGATTGGGAGGAGAGTCTAACAGAAACCAGTAAAAGGAGTCATCTGTGTCAGAAATAGGAATATAATATAAAACTCACCTTAACTTCCACATAGTGTGTATCTAATTTTTGCAGAAGAATGCATAAGTAATACAGAATCACAGAATCAAACACAGAATCATCTGGTTAGAAGAGACCTTTAAGCTTAGCAAGTCCAACCATTCACCCTGCACTGCCAGGGTCGCTAAACCACATCCCTAAGCACCACATCTACATGTCTTTTAAATAGTTCGAGAGATGAGGATGCCACCACCTCCCTGGGCAGCCTGTTCCAATGCTTCACAATCTTCTCTGTAAACAAATTTTTCCTAATATCCAACATAAATCTCCCCCGGTGCAACTTGAGGCCATTTCCTCTTCTTCTATCACTTGTCACATGGGAGAAGAGACCAACCCCATCCTCACTACAACCTCCTTTTGGGTAGTTTTAGAGAGTGATGAGGTCACCCCTGAGTCTCCATTTCTCCAGACTAAACAACTCCAGTTCCCTTAGCTGCTCCTCATAAGACTTGTTCTCTAAACCCTTCACCATCTTTTTTGCCCTTCTCTGGCCACGTTCCAGCATCTCAATGTCCTTCTTGCAATGAGCTTATAAGTGTGAAAAACAACAGAGAAATTCAGTGACAGAAAAAGAACATGATTGCTTTTTAAATACGCAGAGAGCAATTCTTGTCTCCATATTTCCCAGGCCCTTAGTGGAGAGGAACACTGCTCATTCCTCAGACGGACAAGACTTCTGTTCTCTCTTTATTGTACTTTAAGAACATTGTTATTCTAAATGCCTTTCCAAGATCTCAGGTACTGATTAAGAAAGAAAGAACTGAAATATCAGTTGGAAGTTCAGCCTCCAATCATGAAACCCTAAACAGGAATTTGTTTCTTTGGATTGATAAATAAGTTCCTTGACCTGACATAAATGGACCCACAGCTGTAAGGTGTAGCAAAAGCAATCTAAATTTGTTGTCATGGAAGGGAGTCTTTTCAATTGCAGAAACACTACCGCATGCACCAGTTCCCATGAGCTAGTAACCATTTACTTCCAGGGATTCAATAAAGCTTGCTCTAATCACTTGCAGCTTTTCCTTATACTTTTCATCAGTTAATCCCAGTTAGTACAAGCCACAGTGACTGTCCACAGTATGTTATTTTCTGACTGACTGAATCTAGAAAGAATTGAGAAACTCATGAGAAAACCTCTTTTCAGGAGAATTTAAGATCAGTTATCTACAGTGCTTATGTGGATGTTTAAAGTCTTTCCAAAGAAAAAGAGGAAAATGGGAGATTTTGAATAACATTTTTCACAGTCACAGTAGGATTATTTGCAGATGGGAACTTGAAATGACAGTAGGCAGAAAAATAAAGCATTACAATAAATGACATCCGCAGTTAAGCAACAAAAGCAAATTATGCCTATGAACAACTAAAAAAAGAGATGAAGAACTTTTAATTCAGGCCAAAGTAAGGAAAAGACTGTCATTGTTTTGTTTGTGTCAAATCAGGACGCAACTAACTGTGCACTGAGTCAGATTCTGTATCAGTCATCACATATCTATAATTTGGTTTTTTATATACTTTCCTCCTCCACTTTTATTCCTCAGTAAACTTTTTTTACAATCTGTTTTCATTTTGTTTCTTTTTTTTTTGGTGATCCTTACAACATACATGAAACAATTCATAAAATATGGTTATGTCCTTTTTTTTTTTTTTTTTTTTTGTATAAAATTGGTAAGCAAAGTCTGGAGTATGATATAAAAACGTGGAAAGGGTATTGGGATGAAGTTGGGAGCACCTTCAATTTTGAAAAAATGTCTGTTATTGAATGTAATTAGCTTAAAAGTAAAATAAAAGTTCTTTAAACAGTTTTTACACTCTAGTCACATCATTTATGACAGGGACAAAGATTTTGTAGTGGCTGGAAAGGAGCTCACTAAGTCAAAGAAAAAGGAATATGTCAGAATTTCTCTCTTTCGCATGGCAGGATATTATAAGGAACTTTCTGAAGCTAAAAGTCTTTTCTAGCTGGTCATTGTTTGCTAGTCATCTTCCTCTGTTTGATTAGCCTTTTAAAATATTTGGTCTGGATCTTCTTTAACTGACAAACAACTACAAAACTGTTTTGACTTTTCTTAAGGTAAATCCAGTCCAGTCTTGCCATAAATACTAATAATGATGGCACAGTAAGAATTCTAGTTCACACCCTAACAAATTAGGCACCCTTGCCTTCCAGATTATATCTAGGGATCTGTAAAAGTTTTCAGTTCTGATCCTTGAAAGTTACTGAATTAATATGGTGTTATAGTGAATATTTCTGGCTGCAGCAGCAACAAGATGCTTGTGAGCAGAACCACTGTGAGACACGTCCTTTATGCTTATGGTTATGCACAGACGTTTCTGGTCTACGTTGTTGTAAACTCAACCCTGTTTGGACATTGTCTTAGTACCTATGTATGTGTGCAGAATTTATACTTTAATTTGGAAATAGAACTGTACCTTGATTTCTTCGCATGTACATTGTAATGCTTTAAAATAGATTAAAATCTGACAGAGTTGCATAAGCTTTTTAAAACAGTGTAAGTTAAAAAAACAGTTATGCACTCAGCTGCATCCTGCAGAGAAAAAGCACAAAGGGCTTTTAAACAATGAGTTGGAATAGGTTGATCTCAAGTTAAAAAAAGTATTTAAAGCCAGTTCAAAAACCCTCTTGCTGAGCAAGTGTGTGAGGCTGTCTATATTTTGTAAATAACAAGAATTTGATGAAACAAGGTAAGTACTTCTCCACAAAAATAAATTGTTGGTGTAATGAAGAAATTTTTGGCTGAAACTCAATAGCCTGTGGTAAGTAAAGGTATGTTACTAGAACTGTTGCTTTTATTTTTCCTTACAATCTGATGCAGATATTTGGGCTTTCATCTGCTAGGCAGTACGTAAATGTGCACTAATCAACAGATTAATGCATGAAATTCTTACAGTCTATGGAAAAGAGATAAAGAGGCATCCTGGTTTGAGTAAGAACAGAACTCATTCTGTTCAGTGATTTCACTTTTCAGCTCAGTCTCTGCTAACTATCGGCACTGTCTGAAGTTAGCAGCGTGTTTTTGCAGACAGTGTCTGCTCCTAGCAGTGATAACGCTGGATGTTTACAGTCACCAACAGGGACTGGGGTGCAGGAAGGCTCTTGCTTGTACTTTCTGCTGTGCAGACCAAGGTCACTGCTAAATCCTGTGCCCCACGGTGGGGGTGCAGTGAGTGAGAGGCCACACCTGTGGGGAGGAGCGGACAGGACAGGTGACCCTACACTGACCAATGAGCTGTTCCATCCCATAGTTGTCATATTCAGTATAAAGCTGAGGTTCTTGCTCTCTCTTGCTCTTCTTCAATGGCCGACATCTGAGGAGGACTCTGTCCATTCTGCCTTCGATCCCAATCCATGCATCCCTGAATCCAATTCCGGAATCCAGCACCTGCATCCGGTTCCCATCTGCTGCTGAGCCCAGTCTGGGGCTTCCCCAGTGCCTGCCCACATCATCAGTGGTGACAGTGACATGGTTGCCATCAGGGGTCTGGATTCAGTTTTGGTATCGTCTGTATTTGTATACATTTCGTGTTATTACTATTATTCTCATTAAAGCAGCTTTAGTTTTCTATTCCAATCCATAAGTCTCTGCTTTGCACCTTTTCTCATTCCTCTATTTGGGAAGGGGAGGGAGGAGACGGGGTGGGTAATAGAGAGCATCTGTCATTTGTCTAGTGGCCAGCCCAGCTCTAACCCTTCACAAGAGGACAGACTGAGAAGCAGAACTGTGAATCTACATGCTTAAGCACTGTCAGCAGAGAATAGTCTTTATGTCATGTGCTCAGTATCACTTCTCATATCTTTTGAAATAATCTCGTAACTCATCATACTTCTTTATAGAACAGGTGGTAGATGGAATGATAGATGTAAAAATGGAAAAGTGCTCACAACTATTGGATGAAGGACTCTCAGACTACTGCTGGACTGCTGCTGTGGCCTTTCTTCCTGCAAGCACAAAGGGAAAAGTTAATTAATCTACAGGCATCTGAAGTGATCATGTTTTCCCCATTTTGCAATGAAAACTAGAACCTGTGGATTAACCTCAGCATGGAGCTATCAGTCATGACTAGTTGTGTCAGGTTGACATCCTCTCCTGCTTCACTCCTAGGCATGGAACAAAGGCAGACGGGAATGCTAAGAGAGCTGCAGCTCCATTTGGAGGGCAGTATGAGACACCTTGGTAATTAGATTACTTATTGGCAGTAAAACATGCACTTCAAGGTTTGATTTTTTTCATCTGTGAGACTAGGAGAGGGTGAGGAGAAAAAACTAACTCTTTCATGTCATCCTTCATTTTAGATACTTAAATCTCTGACCGTCAGCATGGAGATTCCTTTCAGTAATCTTGCTGTGATGTTTATGCACAGAAGAGTCACAAAAGCAGATCAAATCTCTTTTTTTTCTTATCACTGCTCAGTTCTTGCTTAGGACTATGTGTTGGAGTATGTTTCAGCTTTTTCTTAAAAATGACAGAAGTTTGGTTTTTGTTTATGCTCTACCTTCATTCTGAGTTGACAAGTTTCAGGACTGGTGACTACCTGTCCTCTAGTTTTCTGGGAAGGTTAAGACAGCAGCAGTTTTAGCATGTAAAATCCTTTTTTTAAAGCCTTTTGCATTCTTCAATATATTAAGACTGGTTTCAAATATTAGGTTTTAATGTTTCATCACATTTTACAGTTTTAAATTTTGCTAATTTGGATTAAATAATAAATTATAAAATGGTAACAAAATCCTACAAAATTCTTTCAGACAGTTCATGGTTTTTTAGAACATCAGAGATGGTCTTTTAAATAATACTCTCTACCCCTGCATTTGGGACACCATGTTATTTTACTTCAGATCACTATGAATACACTTCTTAAATGAACTTATTGTTTCTGAATCCTGAAACAAATCTTGAAGGCCTAGGTTTAAAATGTGCCCTGAAACTAGTGGAGAGTTGTGAAATTTAATTATATCCTTCTTAGAGCAAATGTGGAGTTTTTTAACTTCTACAGTGTGTGATACTAAATACCATGGTATTCATTCTTCTCATCCTAGCTGTCTTTTTTTCCCCCCAATAATCTTGTGTTTCACAATTTTCACAAATTGTTCTTCTTTATAGTGATCCCTTTAAATAATTAATAGTATTGATGCTTATTATGCCACTCCTTAATGAAGCTTTAGATTCTTTAAGCCACCAGAAATAGCTCAAGTTGCAATATAAAACTAGGTTTAACTTGCTTGCTTAGATTGATTTAGTTGTTCTAGCTATTATGTATTCAGGTAACCTGAATGGTGTCAGTATTTTATTATTGCTGTAGAAGGTATAATTCAAAGCCCTGAGATTCAGTGTGTGACCAAAGTACTATTCATAGTTTAAAAAAATCAGAAAATCAAAGGCTGATATGCAAAACATTACTGGCTTTCAAAGCTGTACTAACGTGATCTAGAAATCAGACTCTTTATTAGATTGGGCCAGATAAAAAAGACCCACACTTTCCTATCAGGTCCTAATTCAATCAAAGTTATCACTGATTTGAACACCGAGAGCTGAAGAGAAAAAAAAAAAAAAAAAAAGAGGAACTCTCGTTCTATATACAGTATTACATATTTTGCTTTTTGATACACATTTTTTACAGCATAGAAGACAAGATCTTCATTGTCAACATGATTTCCTCCTGTTCCTCCCTACTCTCCTTCAGATTTCATACATTTTTTTGCCATGATGCATAGCATATTCTGGGGCCATATAAGACCTGCTTGACAAATATTCTTTGTAAGCATTAACAGTACTCCTAGCCCTGGATTATATCCTGGCTGTACAGATTGCTTACAGAAAAGAAAAGCCAACCTGGATAGTAAGGATTTTAATTCTGAGTAAGTCTTGATGATTTACATAAGTAAAGATGGCAATAATAGTGGCATAGCAAAGTGAACGATCAGGGTCTTCCTTTGCACAGTCACTTCAAATCTATGCGATGAAGACACTTTCTGCCTGAACAAGGAACAATTCTTGCAATGTGACAGGTAGATGTTGAGAGAAAAAAGAGTGATACCATCAGTTGCACTTACTGAGTTGAAACTACCAGCATGCTGTCAAATGCCACCACCAATTACGGTCTTTAGTATGTAGGTCTTAAATCTTTTCACTTTCAAATAAGTCTCTCTGATACAATCAATCATCTGATGTTTCTTGGGTGCTGCTAATAATACTGTGGTTGATAGACTAGTTGGGGAAATGTGTAATCCATGCAAAGTATAAATCGCCTTTGTAAAATACTGTTGATTTCTAACAACAAGGCAGAACAATTTTTTTTTTTTTTAATTGTTTATATTGTACTAAACGTATATGGATTAAGGCAAAGAAGTCATGGACAAGGTTGTAAACACATGCTAAAAAGGAAAATCGTCTTTGGAACACATGCATGCTTGTCTATGAATCAGTTTCTACCATGTCATCTCCTCTTTGTTCATAGGAAAGTTGAATATAACACATGGCAGAAGTATCAAACTTTCTGCAGTGGGTCTATTCTTAAACAATTCTTGGACATTGAACTGATGATGTCAGAGGAGGGATTAGTAAGAAAGTCTTAGTAAGAAAGAGGAAAATAATGGCCATGTACCACAAACAGATTTGAATGTTGGCAACCTAAGTTGGACCTTGTCATGTATCTCTGAGTGTACGACAGCCACCTCAGGCACAGAAGTGATTTAAGGGCAAATATCATGTCGCATTTTATTAATCAAACAGCAAACAAACAAAAAAATACCCTAGAATAACTACAAGATTTCTGATTTCAAAGGAGAGCTCTGACTTCATTAAAATAATTTCTTTTTAGATCTTATTAAATATTAATAAGAAATTAAAAGTGTGTTGCCCTTCTTTTTAAGCTGCAGAATCATTAGATCATTTAATTTAATTAAGTGAGGAAATGCCAAAAGAATCGATCAGGGATATTAGTTAAAGGAAGTATTTCTGTAGGACAGAAAGGTGTCATGTCCTGTAAGAGGTGGACGTAAATAGGCAATTAGTCTTAGAGTCGTCCAACAGTTTAATATGGCTCAAAAGGGTGATGAAAAAAGGAGACTGTAAGTAAAAAAGAAAAGATAAAAAAGATCTCTGGTTGTACATATTATAAGGAAGAAAAGACTCCATAAAAGTACAATAACTATTTAACACTGCTTTTGCAAGAGCAAAACCTATTTCTAGGAAAAGGAAAGAGTGTCCTTTCTGCATATTGCTGTATAATCGTAAACCAAATCACAGGAACAACAGCTTTTGGCAGATGGGGTTTTACTTTCTGTTGAAGTGTTTTTTTGACACAATGATATAATTCAAAACATCACTGAAACAAATGAACAGAGAAGTATACCCAAACAAAGAGAAAACAAGAAAAGCAAGATAAAAAGCAAATTTTCAAAACAATTAAGGTTTATGTAGCGATAAATAACCCTCAAGAGACGATGGGTAGTAAGTCATTGCCTTGTGGTATTTTCCTCCTTTAAGCCTAACACGTTTCAAGTTTGTCTGTGGGCACCTCCTCCAGAGACACAAAAGGTATCCTTAGAGACCTGTGCCCTCCTGCCATACACACTTTACATGTTGAAATGTCATGTGTACTGCTATCCACACATCTTCACAGCTGCAATTTTAGCATCACTAGGTCGGAAGTTTCCCTGAAGTACTTCTCAGTCTCAGAAATATTAATTCAAAATCTATTCACTTATTAGCAACAACTACAGATGTGGTGCTGGCAGAGAAGCTCAGATCAGCTGTTAAGGATATAACCATTCACTGGGCAAATTAGCAATACGTGTGCTGTTCCTCTTTAAACTCTGCTCACATGCAAGCAGCTAGCACTGTTAGCTGTTCTTTAACTGGTAGTATTTCTAAGGCTAGATGCTGTTTTCTGCTTTTTTGTTGAGAAGCTATCTGAAGGTTATTTGCTCAGGATTTTATTTATTTTTATTTTTCTTTTTTTCCCCCACTCCCCTTGATCTATTCCTTATTTGAAGTCTGAAGTATACAGAAGCTTTGAGAAGTTAATTGTTTGCTAACTTTAAATCTTTCAAGAATTTAAGAGAAGGCACCGCTTGCAGATTCTTCTGGTCACAAGACACTGCAGCAGATTACAGGTTCAGTGGTAATGAAGGTAGTTGTAGCACAGTATGGGATCTTGGTTCATTAGTGTTTTTTGATTTGTAACTGAAAAAAAAAAAAATCATATGTGTTTTTCTGAAATGCAAAACATGACCTGAAATCCACTGGAAATGTGTATCAAAATTTATTCAGAAAAATACCTGTATGCATGAAAAAGGATTTATGAGGGAAATGTTTGCAGAAGAGAAATGAAGTGATATGTCACTGTTCTAACCTATTGCACACCTGGGGGGGGGGAAAAAAGGGGGGGATTTTTCTAAATAGTGACTTCTGTGTACTGACTCTTTTTTAACTCTGTTATGGGAGCTTGATAATCCTTCCAAAGTTTGCTTTTGTGGAAGGAGAAGATAGCTGGTGATCCACTGACAGATTTGCAAATAAATAAAAGTACCCCAACCTTGGCTTATTCCTAAAAACTGCAGTAATCTAATGGTTTTCTATTCAAACTCTGGGCTGAAATTCCTGCTGCAGATTGAAAGTTTGGCCCAGATTTTCTTGTTAGTCTGTACACCATTGATAGATATATTCATCATTGGTTTTGGATCAGGGAATAAGGACTTGATAATAAAGTACTGCTTAAATTAATTTTGCCATTCAGTTTCACTTAAATGTTAAAAATCCTCTTTTCTACATCCCACTCAGAGTTTTATTTCAAAAGTTGCAGGTTTAAACCATTTTTTAAAAAAAAAAAATACAGCTTGCTTTGTTGTCCTGTGCAATACTAGAGCAAATGCACTGTGTGCAAAAGTTTTAAGCTGAAGAAAACTCTCTTCTCTAGTTGTTTGTCTTCTGAGACTGCCAATGAGTTGGCAGAATATCAGCATTCTTTTATAAATATATACTGTTTTGTAACATGTTTTGCGTGTTATTGTGACTTTTAAAGTGAAAATTAACAGAGCTGAATTCTGAATTGCATTATTTAAGATATGGATAAGATGATTTGGGGTAATTCCTTTTTCTTCTACTTTAAGGGATTTATTTTCTTTTGCTGTACTTAAAAACAGCTACAAAGGAATAATGATCTTCATACCTGATTTAATGTACTAGATAAACATAAAAAGAAAAGTAAGGTATGTATTTATTTCATCTTAATACCCTGATTAAAAAGTAAAGAAAACAATGGTGAAACTTTTGTGGCTTCTCTGAGCATTCTGTTCACTTACTTTACAGTGTTTGGGGACAGAGAAGTATAGGGCACAGGAAAGAAGGGTAAAATCTACAGACACTTATTTTTATTTGTATGCTGGCTTAGCTATTCTGTATGCTTTACAAACGCCGTGGGCAAAAGTCTGCAGGATCCAGTTTCTGGTGTTCTCCGTTTCCTTTGCAGGTTTATGTCTTTGGTGTTCAATCTATGCCTGCTTAGCAGAACGGAAGAGCTTGTGAACATAGAGGAAAAAAAATCAGTTTCTTAGAGAAATACTGACTGTCTCTCAGAGGAGTGTGATCTCTATCAGCAGATGTAGGGTTGCTATTCTGAAGACAAGTATTTCTTGTTGCTGGGAAACAGACCTTGGTGAAAAGAAGTGACAGGTTTTTGTGTAGGGTTTGGAAGTAGCATCATGAGGAAGAGTCTTGATTTTTCAGTTGAGGAGGCTTGACTTTTTGTGTGGTGTCTGTGTCTGACATCCAAAGACAAGCCACAGTTTGGTTTCATTGGGGGTGATACTTCCTTCCTGAAGTATCTGACTCAAACAATCTTTCTGAAGTACCTTCCTTGCTGTATGGGCTAAAGAGGTTAAATGATCGATTTCTGCGTTAGATGGAAGTCCTGATTCCTTGTGCCTTTAGTTTGTTTACTAAAACAAATATAGAATACTCATATAATGTATTGGTTCATCCAGAGTAGTATTACAAAGAAAGGTGATTAACGTTGTCACCTTCTCTCTTCCTCTTCTCCATGCTCCAGGATGAATCACCACATCTCAGAAGACTGCAAGTCATTGGAAATTATGTCTCTCAAACTTCGGACTGTGTTTGCTTTGAATCTATTTTTAATTTTTCCAAAGCTTAGGAAATCAGATTAAAATTTCACCACCTTTTTTTCCTGTCTTTGAACTCTTTCTTACTATAAGTAGTAGAAAACTGCAGTGTAGCTTTTCAGCTTGGTATTTTTCCAGTGCAAAAGCATGAACCTCTCATAAAGATTTCAAATATAAGGAAAAAAAAAAAAAAAGAGGCAGTGGGGTGGGTAGGAGAAAATCATACTAAATCCTCCTTTTCCATAAAAGTAACTTCTAGATTATCCTTTTATTAAAAAAAAAATCTAAACTACAAGAAAGTGTGCTTCAAGCATAGGACTCTGCTGCCATGAGTTTTCATCCCAAAACACATCCATGTCATAGTATTAGTAGTATTAATTATCTGTATCATGAAATGACAAGATGGTAAGCTCTATAACAGCTGTAAAGTTTCTATCCTTCTGTTTCAGGAAGGGTTTTAGTAAGTGACGGCTAAGGACAAAAAGAAACTCTTTGTCTTTCTACATGAGGACTTTCCCACTGAGTTGCAATTGGCATCATTAAAGACATGTGAAAATCAACAAGTTAGATAAGACCTAATATGAAAATCTGTTCTGAGATGTCACTGCATTGCAAATTTAAGAGTTTTAAAAATAAAATTTCAGTTTTTGTCCGTTTCTACTCAGCAGAAAAGAAGAAAAGAGAGTGTGAGAGCTGCGGGTTATAGTTTAATTTTGCAAAATGTCTTAGATTCATTTCGTAAAACCAAGCCAGTGACAGATCACACGTCATTCTTTTTCTGTCAAACAGCTCCACATTTCAGGATAGAGAACTAATATACATATTAGACAAATGGTTCTAGCCTGGAGCCTGGTTCATTGGCATTTCTCAGTACTTTTGTTTAGGTGTTTGAATAGAAGACCTTGAGTAATCAAGTAGGAACTACAGTAAGAAGTAACTACAGTAAGAAATGACTTAAAACTGAAAATAATACTAAAAAAAAAGAGAAACCAGCCACGGTTTACAATGAGAACATAAAATTTAACTGCACCTCCCACTGTAAAATTCCCTGTTAGTTCTAAATATGGAACGTGTTTTACAGCTAACATAAGTGGTAGTCTTACTATGTCATTTTAAAGTGCACCTTGCAGCTGATGCAACTGGATATAACAGCAAGGAATTAGAATAGTGTTTTTTAAGCACATGAGCTTGAGTTTGACCAGGAAAGGATGAGGGAGAGTTCCAGAAATACGGTGCTACATTTGGTCTATGTTTTTGTCAGACACTTAAGTAGGCCAGACAGGCTCTAAAAGTAGTCAGCTCAATAATATACAGCTAGTTTAAAACCATGTATAATTCATTACCCACATCACTCTAGTAGTTAAGCATAGCATAAAGATCACAAGAGAAT
Source organism: Bucorvus abyssinicus (assembly GCA_009769605.1). NCBI lineage: Eukaryota > Metazoa > Chordata > Aves > Bucerotiformes > Bucorvidae > Bucorvus > Bucorvus abyssinicus. Next base: position 51,593,586 of record CM020063.1, read on the forward strand.
TTGAATTGCTTACTGTCACTTTCACTTTATGACATTTAGCTTTGGCTACTTTTAAGCCTTCCCAGTTGGCGTACATGGTGTCTATACATTAAGCAATTTAACTCACTCAGGATGTGTGATTACCTGTTGCCTTGCTGCTGAGGGTTTTTCTGTTGATGTGGGGCTGAAAATCCCAGTCTCTTGCCTCAGTGCCTCCTATGTTGTGCAAGTAATCTCTTCCAACACACCATCTATTTTAATGTCCCCTCATTTTTCATCCTTCTGTTTTGCCTCCTGACAAAAGTAAATATTCCTCTGGGTGATGGGAAGGTGGGAGAAGAGGGAGCATCTCATAAACAGTGAAAACTTTCTTTAAACAGCATAAATTAATCCCATATCACACAACGTAAGTGACTTGCAATTGCTTGTTCTTAGCAGTTATTAAACGTTGCAAGCTGTTGTATGTGAGAAGAGAAAAGCACGTAAATAACAGAGATATATTCTTCAAAGCCCTGGATGCTTGCAAACCTTCTGTGAACTGTATTCTCACCTCCTTAGATGAGGTACATCACAGCTATTATACTTCAACTGAGGGAGCTGATGGAAACCCTGAGCTTTGGTTACGTACTAGCAAATTCCTAACTGCAGTATCTGATGGTCTCACAAATACTAATGAGTTTGTCCTTGCAATGCCTTTGTGAATTATGGAAACGTGACTTCCAATGCACGGATAGTAAATGTGCACAGACAGATGAGAAGACCTCCTGTTCCACAGTGAGTCTGTAACATATTTACAAAGCGATGAAGAGTTTCTGAGGCATCTTTAGCAAGTGTTGGAGATAAAAGCACATCTTGAAGTAGGCATGACCACCACAACAACCCTGGTCGAGTGATTGCCTGGGGTTTCCCCCATCCCACTCCACTGCAAATCTGCATGAGGCTATCTCCACTCTTGTATTCTTTTTCTTCCTTTTCCCTGTATTTCATTCTGTAAACCTTTTATACCACCACAGCTGTTAGAGCAGTGGCTTCCTTCACTATGATGAAGCTCAGGAATAGTGGCATCCTGATGGGAATTTTATAAACTCCAAGCAGACTAGTCAGAAATGCTACAATCCAAGATTTCTCATGAATCTATGTCTACACTGATAGATATTCCAGTGCTCTGTGGAAGGCCCCTGAGTAATATCACAGTCATGTAACCATCTTACATCCATATGATGTATTCGAACACTTATCCACTTGGCTCATCCTAGGATCCCTAGAATTTATGGGCTTTGCTCTGATGTTTGATCTCAAATTCCCATGCACTGTACAGTGTACCCAAAATCAAGCAGCAAGTACCTTTTCTGAGTCTCCTTAGGAGCAGAGGAAGTTGCAAAAAACCTGATATGACACCCTGCATACAGGGAGGAAAAATACATGTGTATGGGATTTTTGGTAAGCCCAGTTCAAGTTTTCTGATTGTAGGGCAACCATTCAGACAGGCCCTTGAGAGGTGCTGAAGCTTTTAACCATCCCTGCTAGGACAGATGATGCAAGTAATAGCAAAGTAATCAGATAAAAATAGGCTCTGAAATTCATAAAGCAGATGTGGACAGTATGAATCATATTACTTACGGTTGTAAATGTGGTGATAGAATTGCAAAGTTTGCAAATTGCAAAATGTGAGACATCTAGGATTTATAATATACAATTTTTCTCCTCTATTTGTAATGAATACAGGTCAAATCTTTCACAAGTCAGTAGGCAAGAAATTTTCCTTGTAGTCTTAGCATCTGCCTTTAAATATGAAGAAACATAGTTTGATTTCTGATGGATTTCAGCAATCATGTCACAAGATGTGGCAATAGTGCTTTACAGACTGATACATATTTGTTCCCACTTCTCTCCCTACAGCCGTATTTCTATATGTGAATGCCATACTCTGATTTTAAAAGATTATAAGAATGCATTTTTGGCTGTGCATTCTTTTTTGACTGAATTATGCCCTGGGATGAGTAAGTGATACTTTTGCTGAGGTCAGAGTGTCTCGTTACTGCATAACCAAGGGTGGCGTCTGACCATCTAGATTTAATCACACATACTGACTCTATAGGTCAGTAATAAGTAAACATTTTTCTTTTGTGGCTGGACCCACAAATGTATGTGATGGAGTTTCTTTTTAAAGTGACCCTATTATAAATATTAACCTAATTGAATGTTGTGCGTAGTCTTTACAGTAAGATGTACTAAAAATATCCTTTTTATAAATCCTGTTTCTGTTTGGCCTAGTGCAATAAATGTCCTGTGTTAAGTTTCCTACTTCTACAAATTTCTGTTTAATCTCCACCACTGCCTTTTTGCAATTTAGGTTACTTGCATCTTTTGAAATGTTTTCATTTTTCAATAATTTTCTACTACTTTTTATCTTCATCTTGAACCAGATAGTTATAAAGCAAAAAAAGCCTAGGCAGCAGCTTTTTACCCAGTAATTAATAAACTCAGTTCTTCTTTTGCTGCTGAAGCTATACATCAAAAGTAAAACAATTTTTGCTACCTCTTCTTAGAATATCATCAGACCAATGTTTGAACCACAGCCTTTTGCTCCATTGGAGAGGAAATGCATAACTGAGATACACATTACAAGTAATTTTCCCCATTTGAGGTGATGCATATCTGTGCAATGTTTGACTTTTAAGACCTTCTTATCGACATGAAGAACAGTTTATTTGTTGTATCTCTATCTGAACTTTGTTCCTTTGAGAGGCATAGTAACAATTGCTGCTCTATTCTTATCTATTAGAATTGCCCATGAGAGATATTATGATACTTCCAAGGGCTCTTCTTCATCTAATGTAACCCCCTTGAGGCATTTTAGCAATTAAAATGAGTGACTAGACACTTTCACGGTTTAATTTATACACTATTCAAACATTACTTAGGCAATGCTTTCATTTGGATAAATTTGCTTGAGCATATTGGAAATTCCCAGTTTTCCCTTGAAAATTTGAATCCTTCCACAACAATAGCTTCTCCATGCACTTTCAACCCAGTGATTTGCATAGAGTGGGAAAGTCATGCACTTCTACGTGTATATATTTAAACCAGTGATGGGTGAAACTTTAAAGATGCAGTGTAAAGAGCAACTGAAAAAAAAAAAAATCCAGACAGCAGGGCTACATTTAAATTATTCAGATACTGAATGTGTACAAAGATGTACTCAACTGAAGGGTCAGACAAAGTGTGTCCACGGGCAGGATGGGCTCACTAGCCTTCGGGCAACCATCCTAGGAGAAGGACAACTCTAACTCCAAACCCGGGCAGATGGAGCTCGTTTAGCCCTGTAAGGCCATCCATCTAAGGGAAGGATACTCTAACCAAACCTACGACCTGAGGACTTCGCTGTCACCGTCCAAGCTCGCTAGGCCCTGGCAGATGAACCTCAGGTGTAAAGGGTGGGGCCAGTCTCGCGCACACTGCGCCTCACCTAAAAAATCCACCGCGCAGGCTTGAAGGGTGTACTCATATTTGCAAAGCCCTGTAGCGACAGGCAAGGGATGAAATCCCGCATTGGCCTTTTCAGCCATCAGCGTGCTTGCAATAAGCGTGGGCAAAGCCCTTCCCAAATCTTCGTCCGCGAAGCCAAGCCATGATGATGATGACAAAGATGAGCTTAAATCTGAGGACAAAAATCTTCCCTGTACTATAGCTTTGCGCTAGGCTGATAATACTTTTTTTTGCTGTAATTCAGCTCTTGTTGTTAGCCATAGCCTTCCAGAATTTCTTGGTGACAACAACAACAGGACTTAGTAGGAAGAATAATCTCTATTAGCAGCACAGCTACTGTAAGACAGTATTAATTCAGCCTGTCTTTGCAATATGAAGAGCACTGTACATAGAAGATAACTAAATGTACATTATTTGTGTATTAAGTATTCACACTGACCATATGTTATAGAATATATTTATCTTTGAACAAGGCATTTGGTCATTTCATTAGTTTACAGAGAAATTTCTTGAATTTTCCAAAGAAAATCTGCAAGTTATATTCATATGTCTGTTCTCACACTTTTGTACATGTATTCCTCTTCTTTTGTCCCTTTAAAAAGGGATCAAAAAGAAAAAAACAGGTAGTAATCTTTTTTTTTGCTGTGGTTCCCCACAAAAAGCAAATCTTTGATACAAACACCTAAGTATATTGAATGAAAAACCACTGTTTCAGAGGCAATACCTCGAACTGAATGTAGTTCTTTGGCATTGTGCTGCTACAAAGGTAATCCAGATTTTGCAAATTGTTGTAAGAAATGGCAAATCAGGAGGCTATCTGTCAGATCCTATTTCAAAATAGAGCTTAGAAATCAAGTGAACCTATTCCTGAAGAGAGAATGAATAATTTCGTATTTTGTTTTTGAACTGTTTATTTTACATATATTTTGAAGGTATCTATGAAAAAAATAACCCTTAGACATGCGGAGACTAAATGTAATACATTTTGCTAGAACACGTACAGAGGGAATCTGAAGTAGCAAGAACAAAGTAATCAGAGTAGTAAGGATGAAGGAGTGCATCCATTTCGTATGGGAGAGTAAGAGTGTGAGACAGAAAGATGCTGCTGGTTTCTTCCATATACCTGACATCTCGATTAATAGATTTTCTGTACTTCTGGAACTTAGTGATCAGAACCTGCTAGGCATAACTAGTGCAGAACCTGCACTTCTATCCACAGGCCAGCTGTGATTTAAAGACAGCAGGTTGCTGTTTTGTGCTTTTACATTGAGATCGGGTCTTTGTTCTCTCTGGGGGATTTCCTTGTCTTAGCACGAGTAGATACAGAGAGAGGCTCACACATACGTTGACATGCAGAGAGTTGGATAGGATCATTACTTTATAAGTACGATAGGGAACAGAAGGCCTAAATAATTACAAAGTTAAAATGTAGAATTGAGAATTTTAGCAGCTAGGCAGAAACAAAGGCAAGAAATCCTCACAAAAACCTAAATCTCCTGGGATTTAATTCAAATCACAGAGCACGTTGTCTATTTTAGGGTTTTATTTTGAGAGTTAGCACTACCCAAAAAGCACCACAGAATGACACCAGTTAAAATTAGTCTTAGCCAGGAAAATATTTTAAGCAAGTTTAAGCATCTTGAATGGGTGACAATCTGTGTCTTTCATGCTGAGACAATGAAATTTACGTATAAGCATTTTCCTTGTTGTGACCCCCTTCAGGCAAAAAAACTCTGGTATCATGATAGAAAACTGATATTTAAATACATATTCAAACTCCTTACACATTTAAATCACTTTTACAAGTGATTGTTTTTCCATGAAGCTTTAGATTCTGGGCTGCACAGTTGGACCTCCCACTAAACACTGCAGGAGAGGCCCTCAGCTGGTGTAAATCACTGTAACTCCCCTCATTTCAGCGAGGGAAAGCATCCAAATTATTGACCTACAGGGATAAGTATCCCAGCTGTCATCTTCTCAAGCTATTTTTGTCAACTAAAGTGTTTTTCAAACTAAGTTTATTTTTAATTAGTGCATTTATGTAGCTATATTTGTCACTGGTGATCGGCTGATTTATGTTAGTGGAAGACCTGGCTTGCTGAGAATGTACTTTGCTGTGCTGAACACATGGCAGTAACAACCTGTAACTATCCCTTTGCGTCCCTAATCACATTTTATTTATGCCAAATTTCCCATAGTGGTGGCTGTTACAGAAGATCTAAAAGGATTATGGAACACATGCTTTATTTTCAAAATGTTTTTTATTTTCTTTTGCCTGAATTTGCCTTCCCATACTGAGGGACAGTAGGTTTATGCTTGTCTTGTGAATATTTTATTGAATGGGTAGATTTAAAATTTCTTCACATAGATTAGTTTCTCCACTATTATTGAATCTTGTATTAAAAATGGATTTTGACTAGTTATACAGGAGTCTTCCAAAACACCAGGAAACATGCACAAGGTGTGTGGAAGGGGAGGGCAAAAAGAAGAAGCACAACTAGCATGAATTCACAGGCTTTAATGCTAAAAAGAAATAATATTTAACTGAATATTGTTTTCACTTGTTGCCCTTTTTCTCACTGCCAACTCTGGTAATGTTTCATTCTCAATATATTTTACCGAGAATCACTGAATTTTGGGAAACAGATTGAAAGATAGATTTAATCTTCGATTCATGATAAAAGTGAGACTATTAAATACAACAGTGATGAAGAGTGAATGTAGAAACCTCAATGACAGCAGCTCAATACATCGAAACAATACCTGCTCTGTGTAAAAAATCGAATCCCCATAAGTCCTAGGATAAATAGAGGCTGGTGGAAAATATTTGTCAAAACTTGTTAACCTTTTACTAGAATTTTACCCTTTGTCAGTGTTTTTTATGAGGAAGGAGAAAAAAACTTCAGCAGGTTATTCTGTATTACTTTATAAAAGTTATCAGAAGGAGATGGATGTTAATATCATTCTTATTGAAAGCCATTTTTAATCCAAAACTTGGCTTTCAAAAGCTGAAAAATTATGAAAATGTGTTAAAACTTAGGCCTTATTTTTCACAAATTTTCATATAAAAATACATAGCAATATTCTTATATTCCTAATGAAAAGTTGCAGAGGACAGAGGAAAGGTACAGAGCAGCAGCAATGCAGATCCCAATGACTAGATAAATTAATTTTACCTTCTGTGAATTACAGACTCACAGTATCTTCTGGCTGGAAGAGACCTTTAAGGTCATCAAGTCCAACAGTATGACCTGCACTGCCAGGGTCCCTAAACAATGTCCCTCAGCACCACATCTACATGTCTTCTAAACACTTCCAGTGATGGAGACTCCACCACCTCCCTGGGCAGCCTGTTCCAAGGCTTCACAACCCTCTCCATAAAGAAATTCTTCCTAATATCCAACTTAAACCTCCCCTGGTCCAATGTGAGGCTATTTTCTCTAGTTCTGTCACTTGTCACATGGGAGAAGAATCCAACCCTCGCCTCACAACAGCCTCCTTTCAGGTAGCTGTAGAGAGCAATAAGGTCTCCCCTGAGCCTTCTCTTCTTCAGACTAAGCAACCCCAGTTCCCTCAGCCGCTCCTTGTAAGACTTGTTCTCTAGACCCTTAATTAGGGCTTATCTTAGCAGCATCTGACAGTCATAATGACAAGGAACTTTATTTATTTTTTCCAGCTGTAGTAGTCTGTGATTCAGCAAGGCATCTAAACACATGCTGAAATGGACTAAAGTTTTGTTGCAAAGGCATTTAAACAGAGGCTTTTGGACTTTGCTGGATCTCTGCCGTAGAGAACACAACCAAAACCAAAAACTTATTTCATGTGTTCCAGTTTGGACTTGAATCTTGTGGGAGGTTTCTAACACACTGGAAATTCTCTGGTAACCTCTTAATGAAAGAAAATCTCCAAAATAATCCAAAAGTTTTATTATATGGAAAAGCTGAAGGGAACAATGCTTTCAGTTGCCTATATGTTTAGCTTGCTTTATTTTCAAGTTAAATTTATTCAGCTTCATCTTGACATTGTAACTTTTCAGTATAACAGAGCTTTTTGTGTGAACAATTTCTAATTGTAGTATGAAATTTGTCACCTTGAGGATAGTGTTTTAGAATCCAGAAGAAACGCTGGGATCACTCAGTATTTGCTTTTGCACTTGGAAACAATTGAGTTCTTCAGTTTGTTTGGTTTTTTCTTCCTTCCTTAGAGCTATTATGACAAAGAGGTGTTAGAAATTAAACAATCCTTTGTCACATTCATGTTCAGGAGGCATGCCATTATGATCCATGAGAAAAACTGCATCTTTCACAGCTGGATAAACTTCTATTCTGTCTGCTTTTCGCTTATTCATGCTAGAAATGGACATACAACTTCATATTTATCCACAGCTTTTTAGTGTTCAGATAATTTTTTTTTTTGGCAAGTAAAATGCTCAAATTCAAATTTTGCAGCAAGAAATACTAACTGTGGAGGATTCTACAACCATGCAATCACCATATACGCAGGCAAGACTTTAGCTGGCCTTTGATCTGTAAAGAAAGCAGTGAGTATGGCCTCCACAGTGTTGTTCTGGTCTCTCCCTTTGTACCTAATAGGCTTAAGAAAGAAGAAAACCCATCAGATTTATTAGACAAGATTTATCTTCTTGATATGATAAAGAACAGAAATGCTCTATGATTACTAAACCAAAATAAAAGACATCAGGGAAAACAAAGTTCATCCAATCTCGTCCTCTCCAATAAGATTTTCCTTATTAGTGACTGCAACGGGTCTAGTAGTGCCTCTCCTCTGGTTGGGCTCTCCAACTTGTACTAGGAATTTGTCCTCAGTGGACTCCAGTAGTTTCCTGGACTGCTTGCAGTTCATTTACCAGCAGATGTCCAGCTGGCTGAAGGCCCGTATCAGGATCAGAGCCTGTGAGCATGACTATTCCTGCAGTTGAGAAAAGAACTCTTCAGCAAACTCCTCTTCTTGATCAGGTGGTCTGTAGTAAACACGAAACACAATGTTTTCTTTGTTGGCTTGGTCTCTAACTTTCATTCATATGCTCTTGACCCATGCATTGCTGTTCTTCAAAGATAACTCGGTGCAATCAGTCCCATTTTCGACATAGAGGGCAACTCCCCCATACTCCTTCTTTGCCTGTCCCTTCTGGATAGTTTATAGCTATCAATCACAGCACTTCAATCATGCTATTCATTACACCAATGTTTCTGCAATAGCAATCAGGTTATAGTTTTCCGTCTGGGCCACAGCTGCCAGCTTCTCCTATTTGCTTCCCATGCTGCATGCACATAGAGGCACTTCAGCTGGGCTACTGGCCACACCCCCATAATTCTCTTGTGGCACTTCACAAGTGTTTAGCTGTTGTGTCTTAATGTCTTAGGAGTCTTTGGCTCTTATTGAGTGCTTAGAATTCCATACCCTTCCCCTGCTAATTCTAGTTCAAAGCTTTGATTATAAGTCCAACCAGCTTATTGCCCAGGACACTCTTGGCGAGTTGAGCCATGTCAGCTGTCAATAGACCTGGTTTCTCAAAAGTATGCCCAAAAATCACAGAAGCTGAGATATTGAGCATGGCACAAGCTACGTAGCCAGTCATTCACCTATTCAATTAGTCTCCTTTTTCTTGAACACTCTTCTCTGACTGGGAGGGTAAGGGAGAATACCACCTGTGCTCCTGATCCCTTTAACATCATTCTGAGGGACAAGAAGTCTCTTGATATTTCTGAGTTGTCTCATTGTATCATCATTCAAACCTACTTGGAATAGTAAGAATGGGTGACAGTCCACAGGCTTTATCAGGCTCAGCAATCTCTCCATGACATCACATAGTTTAGCTGACAGTTGCCTTGACATTGGGCTAAGAATCTTAAATAAGCCAAAAGTTTTAAATCTACATAGAGTTTTCATTAGAACAGAGGAGTCTGGAGGAAAGATTCCCAGCTACATTTCCAAATATCTGATAGTGTTAATTAAGGTCAGGAAAGACTGACTGGATCCTTCACTAACTAGCAGTATAAAAGGGAAAATGGAAAAGTGGGGTGATGCAAAAGACATGGCTACCTTCAACAGATATAGGGTCAAAGACCTTTTGAAGAGGAACATTGAATGTAGGGAAAGGGAGATTAAAGTCTCATAGAAAACAATGACATTGACTCACCAGGTGTGAAATATGTTTATGTCTTATTACATTATGTAATCCTTGTTACCACTATACTGCCATCTCCTGCAAGGCTGATGTAGTTTTACTGGGAATACCACTGTGACGTCAGAGTCTGTCATTCTGTTGGAAGATATGATGGCCCATGGAAAACAGGGAATTTAATACCTTTCTAAGGTAACTGAACTCCACAGTAAGTTAGTGAATTAATAGGGGTTTTTTTCCATACATTATTTCATTAATTAATAAAGAAAAGGAACAACAGTTACTATGGAATATCTATTTCTGAGTCATTTAAGTCTTAATGAAGGATACAAAGTATGAATACTTCTATTGTGCTCATGAGTAACAGCACTTGTTCTATGAGAAATTAGGAAATAACAAATTTTCTTTTAAAAATGAATAGTCAAAATAAATAATATCCCATTTTCACACCTGTAGGCCACTGAAACTCTGCTGGCTTCATCTTGCTGTTGGACTCAAATACTACTCCAAACACAGTACTATTATCTGATGTTTAGTATTCTCATCTCTGCTCTTCTCTCTATGCTTTTGGAATATAGCTCCAGAAAATGAGGAACTGCACTTTTCTGAACCTTTTGAATGTGAAGGAGAAGAGTTCTTCTGGCAAGAAGAGTTCCTTTGCTGTGTACATCCAGCCTAATAGAGTAACTTCAGTTTGCCAACATATTTTCTATGCACAATAGCATGCAAATCAAAGAACAGGTTCTCCCCACACCTCTTGCATAAGAATGCTTCTTTATGTGTTGCAGCACTGAAGTTAGGATTTTTCGTATTCCCTTAAGTGTGTTGGAAAGGCCACAGTGTCTTTTTTTTTTTCCCCTCAGGAAGATTAAAAAATAAATATAAGCACAGCAGTTACCACTGCCTGCAAAAAGAAGTATTTTCATAAATGACAGTTGCTGATATTAAAACTTCTTTTCATTTGTTGAAAGAACTCACTTTGACAACTATAAAACCAGTTTCCACTAAATTATAGATATTTAAAACTTAATTAAATTGTAATAAGTAGATCTATTTCTAACAGTCTGTAAGAAATATGAAGTGCCTTGAAGGTCATTTACGGTTGTGAAATGCCAGAAAGTGTATGGCCACAGCCAGCAGTGCAAAAACACCTCCTGCGAAGGAAACATTATTTTCTAATGTCTCTTTTATCACTAACAGAACTACATCATCTCCCCTTACATTATGTGGTTTATGTTGTGGTGGAAACTTGTTGCTGCAGTAATATGAAATATGACTTCAGAATGCGGGAAGGATGCAACTCCCTCACTTTTTGTCTTTGCTGAAGACCATGGTGTTGTTAAAGCTTCTAGAACAGTTAATAACCTACTTTGGGATTCATAGGTAATAACTACTGTACTTGATGTTTGATTTAGCATGTGTACTTGCATATTTTTATATGTAATTCCAATGATGTAGCATACATATACTATATTTTTCATGTCACATACCGATATAACTCTAGAGTACAGCTGCAGCAAGCTTCAACTGGAATAAACAAGAGACCTGCCTAGTGTAACAGAGGGTTGTATTACCTGGACTTTACTCATTAGCACCTAAAATTTTCATCTTTGCTTTTCCTCCTTAAGATCATGTCACTAAAATTGTCAGGTCCTTGCTGTGCTAAACTCTTTATGAAGTGAAATACTTATTAACAGAACTAAGAATTAACTTAGAAAACTTTACTCTTAAGATGTGAGTCCCATTGAAATTTGCATACCTACTGGAATTATGTAGGTTTTGCTCGTATATGATCAAAATGTTTCAAAAGATTTTTGAGAATAAAATATTTCTTTGCCCCTAGCTAGTTTTTCAAAAAACAAAGTTGAGGGAATGAAGCTTACACTAGCAGTTATAGTTAATTAGAAAAAGATAAATTTTTCAGCAAAAATTTTAAAAGAAATTTTCAATAACAGTTTCCACCTTCCAAAAAGGCATGTTCTATTTCTTCATAGAAAATTGCAAATGTTAATTAATAGTTTTTACAAGAACTATGCCATGTTTGCTTAGATACGTTCTGACTGTATTTCTCTTGATACTAGCCATTTAATGATTTCTTTTCTCTACCTGGCACTTTCAATGCCAGAAAATCAGATATTCAGCAGCATGATCACATTGCTTAATATATGTTTTAACTCCTTCCAGAAACAATAAGTGTAGGATTGTAAGTCATTAAGTTGAAAATTTCACTTCAGACTGCTTGTTCTGACTCACTGATAGTACCTAGAGTGAATTGTCAATTATTACTTCAATATTTTTCAAGCCTTTGCTGTTTTAACTACTTGAAAATGAGCAAAAGAAAAGAATAAATGAGAGAGAGAAAGAGGGAAGGAAATTGGGAAAGGAGGGAGACGTAAGCTCATAAATCTTGATCCTTTCTAGGAAAAGAAGTAGACAAATATTTTGGTTAAAGGTTTGTGATTAGGAGTGCACTAAGATAAGCTCTTGTTTGACAAAGATTTTTGGCAATTTAAGTGAATAGTTCTGAGCTGATATATAAAGCCCAGTCATGTCAAGTTTCAGAATCCACTATGGAGTGCCCTAATTGATGAAAATATGGTCGTATAATGGTAACTTTATAATTCAGAATAATTTTTATCTTATTTTCACCCTCTCTCAAACATAGCATGCGCTGCTAGAAGGTGTCAGTCGATGTTCCTTCTGTGTTATCACCATTGTGTTTGCAGGAGTGATCAGTAAAACTAACAGGGTTTTGTTGGCTAAATATACATGTATACACGCATCTTATCACACATATAGAAACACATTGTGGCCTGGAAATCCTTAGAAACTTGAGGCAAGTTTCACAATGCCAAAAAGATACTTAAGTCGTCTTGGATTCAACAGATCAAGGACTGTTATATCAAAACCCTTAGCAAGATCTCTTCCCTTGCATACATCTGCCTGCCAAGTATTCCCACTTAATCTAAACAAAAGTAGGAATAACAAGCCACGGAGGGGAAGGAGGTGATGAAATAGGAACACACAGTGAGATCACACCATATATGTACTTAAATAAGAACGTAGGAAAACCCCTCTATCTCAGCTCCCCAGCTTAGCTGTCTACGAATCTGTGAAAATTTTCAGACCTAGCAGAAGAAAATCTTAAGAAGAAGTTTGGCAGAGAAACTGATAGTGAAACTGATATTCAAAGCAATTAAAATACATACTAAACTGCTCCATCTGTGGAGAACCTTCCATGTTTTCTGTGATGACGTATCCTAAATTATTCTTCCAAAGCCCCACACTGAGTTAAGTCTGGCACAGAGCAGAAGCTCAACTTTTACTCTATAGTCCTCATTAAAAAACAGCATACTGCTTCACTTGAAATTACAACCCATTCAATCACACTGGAAGAGGAAGTGTACATAAATCAACAACCTTGGAGTCTTACATCTTCCATGCAGAAGATGCTTTAAAATTTTGAGTGAATGTAGTCTTAACTACCTGACTCACACATGGCTTCATAAAAGTTTGAATCACTTAAATATGAAAAACAGTTCCTACACAATGCATTATAGCCAGAAATGCATAGCACAGAAACATGACACCCTAAGGAAGTCCTCAGTGACTTCCCAGTCTCACAACTGCCTTACACATGCACAGTTATGGCTATAAAGTTTGTGGAAAAGAGGCACACTTGCTAAGTGTCTTCCCTCGTAGACTACTTTCTGCAGGCATGGACATGTATACTGTTCTATCTCTTTAATGTACAAAGCTCCAGCCCAATGCAACAGTTGACTATTCATAGACATTGGTCTTCCCTGCCCTCCACCTTCCTAAAGCATAAAATCCTCAAAGAAAATGCTATACTGCTTGTACATAAAGACAGTCACCAAACATTTCCCGTTTGGGCTTGTAAGAATAGAAACATTTTTTGCAGCTGTACCGCCTGTGCTCACCTCTACAAGGCAAGGAACAACCTTCCAAGTGTTAGAGTATCCAAAGTCGTTATTATATCAGTTTAGGCCTGCACGGGTACTCTAAATCAGACTCTTTGGTGCACCAGAGCTCACTCAATACTTCTTTTACTTCTACAAGCTTATAACACCTTCAGACAATTTAGGCCACTGAATGCTATCAAAATAATCACTTTCCTCCCCTGCAAGGCAAGGGGCAGAAGCAGAAAAATGCAAAAACATCACCAGGCACTTAAGAAAGATGCCCCAGTATTAGAATTCTTCTGTGGGAATTTAGCAATGCTGTCATTTGTGTATTTATAGTCTAAATTAGCCCACGTTTTAGATAACATTTTTCAAGCCACATTCCAAAATAACAACCATAAACATTGTGAGTTATGCACAGTCAAAGCTTGAATTTGCACTTGACAACACAAATAGGTGTATCTCTCTGCATCCACATGTACCAGAAAATCAATTAATGCATATGAAATCTGTGGAATAGGAGGAAGGGTTGAATCTGGATACAAGCTCAGTGCTGTTTATTTAATTTTTGGGATTTTGTTGCTATCAGAAGAGAACAACTCCATTTCAGGAATATGAAAAACAAAAAACAAAACCCCCCAAACTCTGAAATTTCACATATGTTCTGAAACACCGGGGCAGCTGATACGATGTGTAAGATCGCACACTGTTCCACATCTCCTACAGTGGGTAAAAGCAGCAGGGCAAGCAGACAAGTGGAAGGCAGCATTCATTCCAGAGATGCAAGCACTTCTAGTTAGATAATATTTCCTTACTTTAGTGAAAATTAACATTGTGGCAAATGGTGGAAGAACCCTAGGCTTTAGAAGGGAGGCTGATCTTAGGCAAGATAGTTACCCTGCCTGATAGCTTTAGGAAGCCAGTAATCTGCTGTGGTACAGATGTGCTGATGCTTGGCACCATCATTAGAAGATGAAAGAGAGGGATACAGACAGAGGCTGGAGCCTCACATTACTTTTCTATCCACACGTGGGACATTTACAAGTCCACTCCTCTCCATCAATCTGCTTATTTTCCCAAAGTGCAAATACATGTATAAGTATTTTTCTTTGTGTCTTCAAAACTGTGTGACAATGTGCATTTACTCATGCCTTTGCTGTAGACAATCCTCCATGCAGTGTACAAGAGGGTATTGCTTAAGCAGACAGCGTAGTTTATTAGTAGACACTTCTGCCTCTATTTTATTATTTCATTGTCTTTTTCATAGGAAAGTGGAAAGACAACAATGGAAAAACTCACTTTTAAAAATCCAGTTCCAACTGCTACACTGCCTAGACAAAGTACTATATGCAGTTGTCTACATTTTGTCCATATCTGAGACTAAACAGTAGCAGGTGTTCTAGCATCTAATGACCCCTCCCCAGCCAAGAAGGGGGACTAGGAAAAGGAGAGGAATCCTGCGGGTTGAAATAAAAACATATTTAATGAAATAGCCAAACTAATGCAAATATAAAGTACACAAAGTCACACTTAGCCCAGCAAATGTACAGTGGTCACAACAAACAGGAAAGCAGTCCTCAGGTGAACAAATCAAATTCAGACAAAGCAGGAAAAGCCCAAGCAAGAGCAGCAGCCCAGGCAGGAACCTTCCCTCTGCTCAGTCACCTTTACAATGAGCATGATGTTTATGGTCTGAGATACACCCGTGAACCAGCTCGGGTCCGCTGCCCTGGCTAACTTGTAACTCCTAAAGCCTATGATTCTGTCCCAGCAAAACCAGGACAGTAATATTTGTGGTCTAAATACCCTTTTTGCACTCTCTTTTTTATGTTGTAAGACATGTTATATGTTTTCAAATAGGGTCCCTCTACAGCACCTTCTGGGTATTATCAAACTGCACAGAATTTACGTCTGAGGAAGCTGTCTATTTACAACCTACAATCTACTTAAGATGTTTCTGAGAAAATGGAATAAGTGCTATTTCATACAGGCATTATTACACAAACTTACCAAATCTGTTGAGTACGTGAAGTGCAAAAAAATCACCACTGTAGGAGTAAGAAAAAAACAATCCTATTGGACAGTGTGAAAATACAGGTGTTCTGAAGCCATAAAAGGAGGGATAATAATAAGTGATAATAAGAGACACACTAAAAACCTTTTCTACAATGCAGGTACTATAAAAAAGCCCTTGAAAAAACTGGTGATCGAGTCCGAGCAACTGAGATAGGTACGTGTTAAATGAGTAGGAGGATAGATGAAAGGAGGCAGAGGGGGAATGAAAGAAAAGGTTTATGAGAACGTTGTTTTCGTTTAGAAAAAAAGATTGGTGGGATTTTCAGCATAGATCTGAGGGGTAAATTGATATAGAAATTCTGCATAATGGATGTTCCCAGGTCCTATCTCCACCAAGAGGCTGGTGGTTCAGATTAGCAAAGATTAGCTCCATGTATTTAAATTCCTTTAACTTCATGATGATTAGTCAATTAAGAGTAGGCTTTGATTTTAATACAGATAAACAGTTTTAAAATATAATTTTCAATTTTATTCTAACTTTTTCAAATAAAGATTACAGCACCACAAGACCATTCGGGCCGGCAGGGAAGTCTCCTGTCTCAACTCCTGCCCAGAGTAGGCTCAGCCATACGGTCAAACAAGGTTGCTTAGGGCTTTGTCCTTTGGGGTGTGTAAACTCTCCAAAGAGGGAGACAGCACCACCACCGTGGGCTCACTCCCACTACTTGACTGTCCTCATGCCTCTCTGACAGTGCTCAGCTCGTCATTCACCAGGACCCAGGGCCTGCTGCCCAGAGCTGCTTCCCACCCCATCAGCATTGCTGCTGGGACTCTGTCTACCTGGGGCAGGGATGCACACTGCTTCTGCTCCAAGTGCATAGGGGCTCTGTGCTTTCTTCCCATCCGCCAGGGCCGTCTGGGCAGGTGCCATGCCCTCGTGTGTATGGATGAGTGTCCCCAATTTGGCATCACCTGCAAACCTGACGATGCACTTGTCTTCTTCCCAGGTCACGAGTAGAGATGTTAAATGGGAGAAGCTCCAGGGCAAATCTTGTGGGATGCCATGGGTCACAAGCCTACAAGCAGATTCAACACACTCTACCACCTTTGAGCCAAACAACATAACCAGGCATTTAGTCCCCTGGTGGACCACCCACCCAGAAGCTAAGATCCAGCTTGGCTACAAGGACATTGTAGGAAAGTACTGGAAGCCTGGCTGAAGTCAACATAAATGATAGCCCCCGTTTTCCATGTGTCCACAAATCTAGTCATTTTATCACAGAAAGCAACCAGAGGAGTGATGTAATTTTTGCTCTGAGTAAATCAATGCCCACTGTTCCCCATCACCTTCTTCCTCCTCCGCTGCTGAGATATGTGCACCAAGATCACTCCTTGATTTTGCTACTCTTTGACATGAAGCTGAACGGCATTATCCTTTTACTGCTTTTTGATTACAGGTGCAATATTTTCTTTCTCTCTGTTGTCACAGACCTTCAGTGCTCTTCAAAGCTGTTAGTGACTTTGTGAATGCATCTTCCAGCTTGCTTGACACACTTGCATGCAGACTATTTGTTCCAATGGAGTTGTATGAGTCAAACTCATGCCAGTCATCCCTGACAACCCACATCCATTGCTAGTTTTTCTCTACCTCGAAGCAAGATCCTAAATGCAGAGTCACAGGAGACCTTGCTTGGTGAAATCTGAGACACAGAAGACATGGAACACCTCAGCTTGATCTTTGTCTGCTGTCACTGAGTCACCTGCCATATTCAGAAATGGTCCTGCATTTTGTTTCGTCTTTTACTACCAATGTAGAGGTAGAATTTCTCCTAGTTGTCCTTGAGCTATCCCACCAACCTCAGCACCATTTGAGCTTTAGCTTTCCTCATGCCACCTCTGTATGTTGTGGCACTGTTTCTAAATTCTTCCCTTGAATCGTCTCCCTGCTTCCTCTCCCCACATGCTGCCTTTTTGTGTTGGAGTTCTGTCATGAGTTTCCCACTACCCAAACCACTCTCCTGAGACGTCTGCTTTTCTGCCTAAGCATGTATTCTTGTGTATGGACTTCTTCATCTTTGAAGCCTATTTCCTAGTATTCAGCTACTTTGAGGATGGAATTTCCTCCTTTTCATTTACAATGTTATGTTCTATTGGGTTTCAGTTTATTCTGTCGGTGAGAAGCCCAACATCCTGAATGTAAGGATTTTCTGTTTATTTGGTTTTGTTCTGCTTTGGAGATGGCCAGGTTAGATTTAGTGGCTCCAAAGAGTTAACTGTTGTGATCGCTTGTCTCTTTGCACTTTGAAAGCAGATTTTAACATAACCCTGTAGATTGTTAGACTGTGAGCACTGTTATTGTAGAGTGGCAGGGTTTGTTATTTGTTATTAGGATTAACAAAAACCTTTCTGCAATAGAAATCAGTTCTGTACAGATTGAACATGCGCACACAATCAATTTACCTAGGACAGGACAGGTTCTCCTACTGAAAAATTTAAAAATTCTCGAAGATTTAATTAATTGTTTTGTTTTGTCTTTCATTATTACACCGGTTTTCACAGTAATTACTCTGTAAATGAGAGGTATAAGCTACGTGAAAAAAGTCATTGTTGCTCCTGAGGGAAAGAAACAAATTAAGAAACCATGTAAAGACAATTTTTCCCTTTCTTCCCTCTTTGCTCGTTCATTTTGCTGAGGATAGCCTTGCTCTGGCTAAGAGCCAAGCACATTAACTGAAAGGCCGTGACCTAGGATACAGTAGGGATTAGGTTGAAGAAGCATCCTTAGATGGGTGTTGTTAGTAAGATACTAAAAATGCAAGAGACAAGGGACTCAGCAAATAATAGGCTGTTCCAGATGGATAAGTGGTAACTCCAAGTTGTTCCTATTTTGCTGAAATTAATGGATTCAGATTAATGGGAATTACGGAGTTTTGGGTTTAATTAGTTTTGTTTAGACAATAATCACATTTTGTATATCCTATGACTGTATATCCTTTCTTATTCGAGTCTTTTACTGCTAATATCTCTAGGATAAATAATAAAAAATATATTAATTCAAAATACTATGCACTTACAGAGAATGACTTGAATCTAAGCACTCTGCCTTTTTTTCTTCTCTCTCTTTTTCTTCCTTTTTGATCTCTTTACCTGCCTAATATATCACACAAAAAGACACTATTGATGTGTCAAGGCCACACTTTAAAAGGAAATAATTCATTTGCAGATGTTGCAGTCTCCATTCCTTTTTTGAATCACTGCTGTCTAATAGTGTATGTCTCACTTACATGGCTTGCTAAATCCCACAGGATGTCACATCAGCCCTAACACTGAACAAAAATTACTGTGTATTTCATTTTGTTTCCATAACTAAAACCTGGAACTGCTTTAAATGCTCAAAGTGATGATGAAATAATTGGAATTTAATATGTGATAAGGGTGTCTTTCAGGGGAGGGAATTTTCTCTCCCGTTTTTTTACACAAAAACCTGTGAATCACAATAGAATTGATAATGCAACAGTTTCAGCCCATGATTTTAGAGTTGTTTCTGAGGTACTGTGACCCTAGCATATATATGTGCGCAGCATGCTGGGAATGGTGGTTAAGGACGATACATTATGGCTCTTCAGTTATAGGTGTCCCCTCTCTTACCTCTTGTAGTCACCTTGAAATTATAACAGGACAGGTTGCTAGTGGACTGGTTTAATTATTTATCTTTTTTTGGTTTTAGTTTTTTTTTTGGTACACATTATGTGTGAGTGAATTTATGAGCCAAACTCATTGAATTATTCAGATATTTTCACTCAAATTAAGAGTACAAAACTGATGTGGTCGTGTCAATCTGTCACTTTACAGATACATTACACTGGGATTTGATGAAGGAACTGAAATATGATGATGCTTCTGGTTCTGTACCTTTTGTGGCACCACCACTGGCTTCTTTTCTAACAGAGACAAAATATTTTTCTTAATTTTTCATTGGAAATTTTTAGACACCTAATAAAACACAACTAATAAATATTTCATGCTTGCAAATTTATCCTTTAATGCCCCCACTTTCAGTTATGAGAAGAAGCCACCTACTACTTCTACTCTTACACCTCTCTGACCTCTAACTTATAACACCCTGCAGAGAGAATATTTGTGAGAGTATTTATAACAGATTTTTTGTGCATAATATCCACAGGTAAAAAGTGAAAAAGGAGAGATTTGGGTAATTAAAAACATTATCTAGGCTAAAATCTTCTCCAAACAGTATCAAATAAAAGAAAAGATGCTTATACTTCAACCCAATTTTTTCTGCTGTGCTTTGTTTTTTAAGGGGAGATCAGAAAACAAGAAACCCAGAAAGTCCTATCTACCCTCCAGAAAATATCACTTCGGTCATTTCAGTGCTTTTAACATTTAGACTAAAATACAAGGTTGAGAAAGTTTGGATCTGCTTTTCATAGTTCCTGATACCCACTGCATCTGAAATGTGGTGGTATACTAATAACAGAAATAATGTAACCAACTCTGTACCTCAGCGAATTCTAAACATATGGAATTTTACTCTTTTTCCATTCCTTGAATGTTTTTAGATGATAAGTGTTTTCTGAGAAGTGATAGCCATGTTCAGCACTTAACACAACAGGGACACTTAGGAATTATGAACATGTGCATCTATACATATAAATGCAATACGAATAATCTATCTATCTGAACTGTTAAACCTAAAATTCTCCACATTTGCTTGGGAAGAGCAACCCCTGCTTCATAAGTAGTGTGTAGTACTCCATGTTCTGGAGTATGTCCACATCACTTGGTAGAAACGTTGAGGAGAGATGGCAGCTGTATTCTTGGCCACCCTGATAATTCTGTGCTGGTTCTTCCAAGTAGCTATGCCCTTCATCAGAATGTGGTTAGTAGTCAGGATCAGACCTAGCAATGGGAACCAGGTCAGACACAGATGCTAAAGAAATTTTGCTGAAAGGAAAAAAACAGTTGCTAATAACCCTTGCCCTTGCCTTTCTCCACCCTCTTGTTTTTAGGATTTGCTAACTGCATTATCCTCCTTTTCCTGAAATTAGGTCTAACATCAGACCATATACAGTTGCTTACTACATAGTATAATTTTTTTACATAGTACATTTTCTCTTAAATGAAATTGAAGTCAGCTAGCCAAAAAGCATTTGCCATATCTGGAGCCCAGATGCTGTCTTGGCATTCTTTGTTTATTCTGTGATACAAGATCTCAGTTTAAGGTGTATTGTCCTTTTTTTTTCTTTTCTACATCATCTTTGACTCTCTAGCTGAAGTTTTTCCTAGTAAAAGGTGATGAAGCTTGAGTGGACCATATTTACCTATCTAGCGATGTATCATTTTCACCACTGTTGCACTTAATATTAGCTGATCACTTGAGACATCAAAGCATTTGCTCCCTTTTTGCAAGTGTGATACTATGTAGTGTCATTTGTATTCACCTCAGGCAGATGCTGAGCCTCTGTTCATTTCATCAAAGAACTATTTATGAGGCTGTAAAAAAGATGAGTTTCTCCGAATAGTCTCCAAATTAAACTTTTAAAAGTTTAATGTTGGCACACAAGAATAATTACAGTTTTAAACCATTAAATATTTAGAGGAAATTTATAGTATTGGAGGAGAAAATTTACAGCTGTGGTCAAACATAATAAATTTCCTCTGAAAAGCATTTGCACAGACACATTTCTTTCTGAGTACTAAAAAAAAATAGTGCTTTATCAACAACACCAAAATGCACAGGTGATGTCTTTAGATATTATTTAAACAGGAAGATTCATATCTTTGCAAGATACTGTTAACTAATCCTGCAGAAATGTGAACACATACATACATAGCCACATACACACATACATACACATACATAGCCAGACACACATATGTATTTTTTAATTTGTTCAAGTTTTTTTCACATCAACAAGTATGGGGCTCCGAGATCACTCATTATATCAGACTGTATAGATACTAAGTGATCCTAGAAGACAGTCCAATAGCTTGCAATATTCTTTCAAGAATCATGATGTTGCAATTACCACATGCCCACAGGGCAGTTAACATCTGAAGCTTAGTCAGTTCTTTAGCCAGTCCTTAGTCTCTATTTTTCTCTGCCATCGTATCTGTGATTTAACATCATACAAAATAATCTCACTTTTATTCTCCAAATCTCCACTAGCAGAGCAAAATTGATGAGAAACTGTCTCTGCTCAGCTCTCATGCTGCCTAATAAACCTCTGTTTTCTAGAAATAGCCTCAAATGAAATTAGTTTGTTTGAGGCAAAATAATCAATATGGAAAGAATAAAAAGGTTCCCATTAATTTCTCCAGTCTTTGATTCGTGCTATTTTTCACTTTAATTATTTCATGCAACTTCTAGCATTCTTGGAAATATTTGGATCTGTCTTTTCAAACAAAATAGGGATGAAGCATATTTCTTTTCAATATTTTATGCCTATGGAGAAACAGAAGCATTTCATACTCCTTAGCTACCTTTAGATTTCACTGAGTTATTATAATTTGTTATGCATAGCAAATAATAATATATTCCTATTTACAATTGTTTGGTGTAAAGGAGACAGTAAAGCATACCACTGAAATAGAATAAATCAGAAATATTTAACTGAACATGTAAATTAGAGTATAAACATTTTGGATCAGAGCCCATACTGTTCATGTTTATAGGTTTGCACAGCACGATAAGACACGGTCATGGCCTTTATATGATATGCAGTATGAACGATGATGAGATGGTATTTTGCAATAAATAACCACAGAAATAAATAAAAAAAAACCCTATTGAATTGCTTCTGCAGACTTCATGTCAGACTCTGTTGCATGTTTGTATTATGACAGGCAACATCATCTATCACTAAAATCTCAACCTTACTTTAACAGTGCAGTACTGTCTTTTACATTCCTTTCTTACTGAAGGCCCTGGGATTATTAAAATGTTATTGATAAAAGCTACTGGTTTGGACAGTAGTTGGTAGTCTTTAAATGTTTGAATGAGAAAAAAGGAAATAAATCTGAATGGAGAATTGGACTCTTAGTTTAGGTGCATTTTTTCAAGGGAACGAGTCTCCTTTCCACAGGATTCCTGCTAAGACACTTCAGATGTCATAAGTTTCAGCTCAAGATCTCAAAAGAACGTAAATGCAGGCAACAAAATGGTTTCCTGTGAACTGTGGGGCACTATGTCACCTGGCAGCCAAATGGAGTGAAAGTAATGCCCTGAAAACCCACCAGGTTATACATATATTAAACCACACCTCACAGACTGAGCACAGGATTTAGCAGACACTTGTACATTCTCTTTATTCCTTCTGTCCTGCTTGCTCTTACCACTTTCATGAATTTCATATATCTGCAAATTTCTATGATTGTTTCTTAATTAAAATTAATATTTTAATTTAAAAAAAGAGAGAAAAATTACTTTTCTGCTTAAAAGTGTTGATTTTATTTGAGCAAGAATATAGGAGAAGGTGATATGTCTTATACAATTTATTCATCTACCCCAGCTGACAGAGCAAATTAATCAGAAATTGCTGCCTGGCAGCATTTGTAAGTGTTCAGATTGATCAAAAGGTCTGGACAGGTGAAATCAAGCCATTCTAGAAACATATTGATAGTTATGGACTGTAGACAGGACTGCAGGCTTCCTTTGTACTAGGTGCATGTGATTATGGCTGTACTTTACACACACAATCCAGACCAGATAGACCAGATAAATATTGTTAGAACATGGATCTGTTATGCAATGAGAATTTGGATCTCATTATATTTGATTTCCCCACCCAGATAAGCAAGAATGCAATAACAGTGATAGTTTTGATCAAATATCAAGTAAGAAGGCTCAGTTGTGTGCCTCCAGATTGACAGGAATAGGTATTAAACACACTGGTGATACACCCTTTGTAGAGGATGGAGAAGGAAAATGAAACAGTGCAGAGAAAATAGTCAAGTGAAAACAATAAAGAAAAGACCTTTGAATAACTCCAGCAGTTTAAGCTTATGTTCTGAAAAAAGGGGGACTGGAAAAGAGAATCTAACTGATTTTAGCACCTTTAATGCTTACTGTTGTAGGTCTGTATGCACAGGATTTTTTCGGTAATACAATCAGCCAAAGGAAATACGGTGGTGGATGACAGATGGTTATATTTTTTGTGCTGTAAAGCCATTGTCAGGCTGAAATGCTTTCAGAAGTGCCACAGCTGCAACTGATGCCATGATCCCTGAGCAATGATCACAACAATTTGCAAATATATATTGATTAGTATTTTACTAATACACAGCTCTGAAGTCAAGTTGTAGGGCAGATTCTTGTTTGTAGCTTGTGAATGTCGAGTCTGCTGAGAAGGATGCCTATTTCTACCTGTGAGGGCAGCTGCCAGAGGCCCTTTCAGGCTAATAAAATTATACATAATAAAATGAGTATCATTTTAAAAAACACTTCTCTACTTCCTCTTTCCTACAATGAAAACCAAACTGTTCAAGAGTGAAAACTGAGGTTTCAGTTTCTTTGTGCAGTGGATATGTGAAACCGCTGACTGACAGGTTGATTTAATCTAAAGGTAATAATTATGGCTTTTATCTTTACGTGACAGAAAAGCTCCCAAGAAATCTATACCTGATAAAGGTGAGTTCTTTGCTTTCATTGGTTTGATACATAGTCAGCAGCAATGTGTAATAAACCTAATTTCTTCTTGCTTATTTATCCTACACAATGTTACAGATTTTATCATACAAGAAGAAATCGGTTCTTTGTTTGCTTATTTATGAATGACATTAACTCCTCCTTCTCTTAAAAAAAAAAAAAATCATGTATGGGTAAGCCTCATGTTATATACCAGCTTCTCTAATAATCGGGGGTGGGGAGTGGGTGGCTGTGATATAGATCTAATTTAAGGACTTTTTTATTACTTTCCTCTTCAGCGTCCATTATTTTTTTCTTATTAAAAAGCCAGGGATATTACCCCTGTAACTACTTGAAGGGCTTTGTTTGACATATTCTTATATTTTCTTCCCTTAGATAAGTTCCTGGTTTTTTTTTTTTCCTCTTTCCTGTAGGTTAAATGCTAGGTTAGAGAAACTTGCCAAAAGAAAACATGCCTTTAAAGCTTGTTACTCTCTGTCCTGGTTTGAGTTACTTTTTCAATAATTTCTGTTATTGTGTTACATGATTCATCACATTATTCAAAAATTGATACCTGATGTTCCTTGAACTTAAGGAAGACAATTTATGGACTGCAGCACTGGGACAGAGGATACTGCTAGGACAGTGGCAGTATGGCTGTACTGTCTAAGCATCTAAGCAAGGAGATGCTGAGTATTTACTGCTGAGCCTCATGCTAAGATTAGGTTAATTCTTACCAGAATCTTACTAACAAAAAAATATTGTTCTACTAATATAGCTAGCTATAGTTTGGGGATTTGTTGAGCTTTAAGCTACGGTTTAATTTATAATGACTAGGATGTCAAACGTGTGTAAATTTCATGGGTTAATACTCTTCACAGATGTGGGAAAACAGGAATTAGAGTAGACTAACATCAGAGATAAGGACAGATGGGCTAACATACGGAACTGTTCCTGACTGTGTTGGGAAATACCTTGGACCTGACTTCGGCTGAAGAACTGCAACACCTTAGAATTACTTGCTTCAGCCTTTTTATTTGTATGTATGTTAACATGATAGCAGCTACTGCTGTTGCCAAAGATAAAGAATGGCGACAGAGTGTCTTAGGATAATGGCTTTCATTCCAAGAGACCTCCTGTAAGGGTGGAGTCCTTAATTACCTGGTAACACTGCTCTGGAGACTGTTCCTGGCTGGATATCTCAGCCACTCCTGGGCTGGAGCTGGGGTGATGGACAGCTCCTGACACCTGGTGACAGGTGTCTAGAATGGTGGGAACTGCAGAAAATGAAGAGGGGCTGGCCTGTGCTGGATCCAGACATCCCCCCATTGGCAGAGACTGATACTGGACCCCAGGACCAGTGATTTCTACCTTTCTCTCCCACTGAGTGGAAGACACTCTTTTTCTATCTCTCTTAGTCGGCAACCCCACCAAGTGGGGTGGGACTAATTACCCTCACTCTGCCAAGCCGGGCAGGCTAATCTATCACTCTTCCTTTCTCTCCTCTTCTTTCCCTCTTTCCATTTCCTGTTTAAAATTATATTTTATAAGTAAAAATTTCTTTACGCTAACAGACCCTGAGTGTTTGTGCCACTCCTTCTTACTGCGCAGAGAATTCAAAAGGTCACCTACCTGAGCCCAGCAGAGCAAGAACAGGATGTTACACCTCCACACTTGCAGGTATTGTGTTCTTGCTTTTCCATCTCATTAAAAGTGAATTGTAGAAGAAGGTGTCTGGCGTAAAAAAAAAGTATCTGTAAGCAATACTTACATATACTATGAAGTACAGCCGCTCCTGAAATAAAACTTAGCAGCTGCACCAGTAGTCAGGCACCATTGCACAGAAAGATAGAAATGGAAGAGGAACGCATCGCCTTTTTTTCCCCTGATTGTTTCTTCACCACATGAAAAGATTGACTAAATTTCAAGAGCAAAGAACGAACTTACTTTAAAATCATGAACTCTTCAATTTCTGACCCTGTGTTTGAATCCAGCATGTCTTAGAAGTCAAGTAAAAGCAAATGTCACCACGTTATTAAGTTTCTTGCATCAGCTTAAACAGCTTTTTCAATTGCTTCATAGTGATCCTGTAGCCAAAAATGGATGAAGTATAGTAGCTTCCTGTTCATATCTCATTCTGAGGTTGTTGACTTAAAAGGCCATATAGATTCCCAGTAACAGTAGAGAGCCATCTTATCCATTTTTGTATCTACATGTTGTGGAAGGCAGACACATAGTTAAAACATATCAAAGCCATGACAACCACCAACTCACATGGCTGCCTTTATATATGGAAACTGAACTACTTGTTCTAAAGCTAGGGTCCCTGCATGTTGGGAGTGGAGGGGGAAACCGACTGGTCTTCTTTATCCTGTACAAATAAGGGACTAATGAGACAAAGAAGATGGTTAATTTTGCCAGATCTGTGCTGGTCTTGTACCTGTCTACCTGTTCTATGACTTCAGAGACACCTGAAGAGGCCAGAGGGATTTAATGTCTCTGGGAAAAGTCAACTTCTTTCAGAGGAACTTCTGAAGTTCGTCACCTGAAGCTAATGGTAAAAAAAGAAACTTGGGCAGCAGTTACTGCAAGGCAAGGGGCAGGGCAAGGGGAAAGAAAAAGGCATGCAATGACAAACAGGAAAGGAAGGTGCACAGCAACTGGGTGAGATGAATAATCAAGGAGTTGGTTAGCAAATTTTGTATAACTTTATAAGAGGATTCTATTTCAGTCCTCTGTGAGAGGAAATTCTGGGCCAGTCCTTCTGCAGATGTTTATGAAATGCAGCAGTGCCTCTTCATTTTAGAGAGGTTGCACCAGTTGTACCTCACGGTTGTTCTTTAGGTCATTGATCTTCACCTGCACTGAGTTATTTGGCTCTTCAGGCGGATCTTGTCCCTCGACCATTTAGGAATTAGGTCCAAAAGGAGATGCTAGCAAAGAGGAGGCCTCACATAGAGCATAGTCAGCAAGCTGTGATGTTCATATGCAGTAAATGGAGAAAACAGTCCATTCAGTGGTTCACCTCTTCATGAAGGGAAAGAAATGTCTAGTTTTACAGCAGTGGTGTCAATTAAGTATCAATTGACAGTTAAAAGAGCATTTATTGAGACTTAATAGGAAAGATGATTTATGATCTTTAATAGAAAAGATGATATGTAATCTAGTTAAAATTATGGCTTACAAATATAATTAGATTTTCTGCACATAAAAATTGTAATGAATATTTAGGCTTTTAATTGGATTTTAAAAAGCCAGCAATATTGAGTTAATAATTGTGACAACTAATAGAGGATCTAACTAAATGTCAGTATTTTTATTAATTGATATTTAATTTTCTGTAGACTGCCTTGGCAAATGTTAATTAAATGCCAGAAAATTCCTTACAAATTTTAACATATTAATAACCTTAAATTATGCCTTTATTGATTACATAATTGCAAGTTAATTACACAGCTACAGACTTACTCTCTCGGTGCTCGGGAGGATAAGGTTTCTTACGGGCCAATAAACTTACCTGCTTATTAGCCACACAAATGGAAAGTGAAGACTGATCCTGTGTAAATCTTGTTCTTTCTGTGGTGTAGTACGTCTTCATTTCTGGGCAACACATAGTGCCAGCCAAAGAAATTTCAACAAGGTGCAGTGTATATTTTTCCCTATTTCCAGGATATATATGGTAAAAGCACATTAATTAGGGATGGTAACAGTCTGGGATTCAAAGAAACAGTGAGAAGTTAGAATACTTACATTCTTGATAATCAAAACCTTGCAGCTTTTGATGACTAAACGTTGCCATTAACTAGGTTTAGCATTTGTAATTTAAGTCATTTAGAACAAGAGAATAAAATTCAGGTCAGCTTGACCAAACGCTTTGCCTTTTATCCATACACTGCACATATTTATCATTCAGAAAATTAGTGATAATTTCTGAGCAATTCTGTACCTCTGCCCCCAAGGTACTTCCAATCTTCTGACAAAACAACTTCTTCTTCATAAGCAAGGCTCACTAAGAATCAAAAGTACAAGCAAGTTCATGACTCTACCTTTCCTTCTCAAGGCCAGGCATTTTCAGGATCCTTATTTAGATACTTAGGGTCCCACACCTAAGAAAGAAGTACGTATGTGAACCCTTGGTTCTGTTGTATTATTTAAATGTTTTGGGACTGCTCAGGTTACAGCTTCTTATTCATTCTAAGATGTCTTACTTGCAAGAGAGAGCTTCACAAATACCAATATTTGGGTCTATTACCTCATTGCATAATTCTTTATTTAATTAAAAGGTAGTATGCAGAATAAAGAGCCATCAAAGACATAGACCTAATTTTTCTGAGTTGTTGGGTTTCATACTATGTGAATTAGCAGTGGTCATTCATGCCTCAGTGATGTACATGAACCAGCTTCTGTGCAAGAGTAACCTATAGCTATTTGCAGAAACACGAGGTGGAAAGTTTGAAGAAAATTTAATTTAGTGAGGAAGCTGACAAGTCAGATCTGTAACTGTAAGCTCTCTACTTTTTAGAGGAATAATTTCTTGTATTACTGAAAAAGTGAATGTCCTTACATTTTTTTGCCCTTTTTGTGGAGAGGGATATTAGTTCTTCTAAAATATGGTAAGATTCTATAATCAAAGCCTGTTTGTTGACATTTTGGCCAATAGGGCAAGTTTTTCTTGTATGCATATTAGATAGTCTACAGAAAAAGCAGATGGTGATGTCTTAGCTACTCTGGATGTTTGTAGAGGGTAGCGTGTAGGACGCATATACTATTCTCTCTTAAATGCCTGAAAATACTGAAAGAAAGTTTGTCAGCTGAGTGAAAACTTTGCCATCTTGTGTGAGAAGTGGAGTTTCTTAATAATTTAGCACAGGGACCTGTGTTTGTGTTAAAATGAGCAGGCTGTCAGAAAAGTCACCTGGGTGTAGTCATTTCAATCCACACCCTGTTCCTTCTCCATATGGCTATTTATACACCTTGTACTTTGCTACCCCAACAGATCGCTTCTCCCTTGATATCTGGCTAGAATAATTTTCTTTCATTGACTGAGAATTAATAATAAATTCATCCTTATATGATTTTTCTGGCATCTGTGCAATCATAAGTACAGTGCTGCTGATTAGTTGTGGAAGATTTTAGTGGCTTTTTCTTCCTCCTTTTTCTCAAGATGGCACTTTGAAATTCAAGACTGGGTTCTGGTAGATAAGACATATAGTTAAAAGTTGGAGCAAAGTTCGCTCTAGGGGTATGGATGCAGCAAAAAGTCCTTTCAAAAACCAAAGTCAATAAAGCACATTTAGTGAAAGACAGAGTTTCCCCTATATCTTACAAGTGGAATTTCGCTGGGGATAGCTCTTAAAACCGGGTTGTATGATCTATTGTAAGGTATTGAAAGTGATTCTGATATCTGAGAAGTTGGCAGGAACGTATAAGCCATGAGCTGATAGTGGATTTTGGTTAGTATTCTTTGTTAAGTAAACATGTTGCAACTACAGAGGGTGGTGTATGTAAA
Organism: Bucorvus abyssinicus; assembly: GCA_009769605.1. NCBI lineage: Eukaryota > Metazoa > Chordata > Aves > Bucerotiformes > Bucorvidae > Bucorvus > Bucorvus abyssinicus. Next base: position 51,623,291 of record CM020063.1, read on the forward strand.
AACCAGCTTCCACTGCGATTGCTAAATTGTTCCCTACTGCATCCTCAGAAAATCCCTTTTCCTTCTGTCCATCCCAAGAAACACAGCCTTTCGCATCAGCCTCCTGTAGCAGGTAAGATGACATGGCCATTCAGGTGTGCTTGTCCTCTGATCAATCCATCTCCTGTCTTCTACTGCGGCTGGTGAGAAACACTTCTAAGCTATTCTCTGATGGTTTTTGCCTGTGCATCTGGGTGATGTTCTGAACTTGGCCTTTCGTGTGGATTTCTGGGCTTGTCATTGAACTGCTTTTCATGTCATCTATCCTGTAGTCCAGAGCAAGATGGTTCATCAGACTCTGTAAGGTTTCTGGTGGTTTGTGTCACATTGCGTATGGACTGTAGTTTGTAACAATTTTGTGACACTTTTGTTCAGAATTATCTCCTATTTGCTTCCTTTTTCATTATAATGAACAGATCTCCTAGCTTGCTTCATAAATAACACAGCATTCCTTGCTAGCAAACTGGTTTGCACAAGATGTTCCTCATGTCAGTTAGCATTTTGGTTTTCCACAGATCTGTTATTACTCTGAACTTCCCTCTGAATTTTAGGGAAGAGATCTATTGGAAAGATCTGAATTTTCCTTCACACTGTCTCTTTTTCTTTGTCTGTTCATCATCTGGCTGGTTTTCATGATGCTCATGTTTCTTTTGCCTACAGAAGGAAAGATAACTTTTGTTCAGGTTCTCAAAGGACGCTGACCACAGATGCATTGCTGCATGTTCCAGCGGTACAGAGGTAGTAACACACCTTGCAGTACACCTCAGCTTCCTCCCTGCTTTGAACCCCATAGAAACTGAAGTTGTACTGTCCTGTGAGGAGGGAGCATTTCATTAATAATGAAGTAGAGACTGCTAAACAGTTGTCCTCTTGTATTAGTACATTACCTGAATACACCGGAGTGGCGGACAAAGGTACTAATGACCTCTCTCCTGCCTATAATAGCAGGTAGCACAGCTGCTAGAGACCATTGCTGCTTCTGGACCATCTCCACAACTTGCTTCTGTAGAGAGATTTTCTTTTGCATCAGTGGCATTCATTTCTGATACTACAAAAAGAAAATATAATGAGATGGGTGTGGATAAGTTGTTTATAAAGAACTCAGTGAATCAGAATTATTTTTAGGCATGGGTTGATTTCACTGGCAGTGAATACACTGTCCTCTGTCATGTGATCTGCTGTTTTTATTTTCATTTTTTGTTCCTCCTCAGTGACACAGTGGCATAAGAAGAATTTTATCCATTTAATTTATTTGTGATTGTGGTAATTCGTTACCTGGTTTGGGCTTCTTGACTTAAAGTGAGGGGTCATCACAAATGGAGATGGTGAAAATTAGCTATATAGTAAACATATACATAATTTTCAATTAACTTGCCCTTAGTCCATAAATGTATCTTGTGGTGAAGTGCTCAGCTGGAGGTGTTTCAGAGGAACGTACTTGTACAGAGCTATTATTGCTGGCAGATGGCATACTTATTACTGTTAGTAAAAACCCTGTATCTATTGGAGTATCAATAAGAGTAAGGATATTGACAATACAGCTCAATAAAACTACACACAATCAAAATGCACAACACGTTGATGGGCAGACATTCTCAGCAGGTGTAAATTGTCACAGCATTGCTAGTTTCAACACAGTAGCAGTTGTTTCCACCAATGTCAGGATCTTCACCATGCAGATATTGTCTCTCCTTGTCAAAGTAATGTGTGAATGTGTGTGAGATGCACCGAAAGTATTCTTACACACCTGATTTCAGTGGGAATGAAAGATGCCTGTAACCTTTCTGAATCAGGGAACAGCAGTGATTCAGGCAGAAGTCAGGCAGGTGTGTGGGGTACTAAGCTGATATAAATTAGGGTATCTTGTCAAAACTAACAATTTAAGTTCAAAAATATTTGAACATTTTGTATGGGGTATTTAATGAGCATAAATCAATGCCATAAGCAGCATAATTTTTCATGTTGCCTCTAATCTAAATGGAGCTTTTATAAATTACCGTTAGTAAATTCTGTTCTGCTCCCTTCCTGTTGTATCCTGATTTTAAATTGATTTAATTGATGAAGGCAATTTCATATTTGTGATATGATATGTTTTCATGTGTGATAACACTATTTTATTATTTAATTTTCTTTAACCTTCTAGCCTAATTTCTGTATATTTCTTTTATAATTCCCATGGTTTATATTCTCATGTGACTTTGTGTTTTTCTTATTAGATTTCATTCAATCTATTTTGGTTAATCGGCTTTCTTATATTCCAGATTAAAAATAATTGACACTGTTTCTTGGCTTGCATAGTTTATTCTACTGGATTATGGTGTTCTAAATGTCAACTTCTATTCTAGAAATAATACACCCCAAAATCATTTTACATGAATATTAAAGAATAGGGTTCTAGATATGTTTGTGCATGATTTTCCTTATTTTAGTATTTAGATGAAAATATGCAATTAATGTGTTTTCTGATTCCACACTATGCATTAAATATGTTGACATCAATCAGGTGTTTTAGTAATGTTTTGTTAATTAAAAATAAGTGAAAAAATCAGAGAGCTGTTAGTCATGATATACAGTGTTGGAATGAAAGCAGGCTCAAGTGCCAACTTTTTGAGCCTAAGAAATGTTTTGCACTCCCTGTTAGAAATACTTTGAAGCCTTTTCACAGTGTTTGAGATCTTTACGCTAAATTAATTACACTGATGGACAGTGAAAAGAAATCTGTACACACACATGCCCAGAAACATACATTATGTGAACACATTTTGCTTGATATAAATCCTGTAGGTCAAATGTGGTTATTATAGGTACTGCAACTTTAAATAGACTAAGATTAAAGTACTTTAACTTCCTGTGTTATATGAGGACACTTGTAATAGCCCTGTATTTAACTAGGTAGTGCTAAGACACTGGCCTATATCGGTATATTTCTAATCATTTTCTTGTGTAACAAATAAAACAGAAGCTAAAACATGCTATAGCAATGCATTCTTAGGGACATTATTGGATAATCACTGCAATGCTTCAGGACAAAATTTCAAATTACATGATTGTTTAAAAACCAGGATATTGAAATTTTAATGCTTTATTCAAATTGATATCTCCTCCAGGAAATCTGTGTATAGTAGTTTTATTTTGGGGTCAACTAGTTCCAGAAGTGCACGATCCCATATTTGGTGTTTCTTTAGCTCTGACCTCTAGATAATTTCTAGCGGGAAATTTTAATTCTTTCGCTGGTTAGGTAAATTTTACAGAAGAGAATGTGGAGAACAGACAAGTAAACCACAGACAAAATGCAAAGAATAGTTAATCTTATGTTTCTCTTAACACTATAATATGAGTTTAAATATATCTGCAGGGCTAAGCCGGTTGAGTATAAATCAGTTCTGAGTGGAAAAATATCCTTATCTTTCCTAAAGTGCATAAACCTATAATTTGTTCTCACTCTGTCTAACATTGTTCATGGGTTCTTAAGAACATGGCTTCTTGTGTTTGGATATTTTTGATTCCTAGTCGTAGGGGAAATATTAATGAAAGAACTGGCACATTATTTTGTAAGACTTTTTTAAAGACTGTCACCATTGGGCTGACATTTTTTCTCCCTAAATCCTCCATGACATGTAAGCAAGAAACTGAAATTCCTGTAGACATGGACAATACGTACCACTCTGCAGTACTGATCTTGCAAAGACCAGACTCAGGAAGAATTTCTACATAATCCAATGGTCTTCCGTGTCAATGTGTATTGCTCTGCTTTCAAATATATATATGTTTAAATTATAGTGAAAAAAGAACCTTTGTGTACATATATTTAGATTTTGTCTGTTATTATGTCAAGCATATTGGTCTTTTCTTGAAAGAACAAGATAGACTTATTCATTACACTGTATATGTTCTGACATTGGAAGAAAACATTTTGTTTCATACGGTGGTGACATTGTTGAGTTTGTTATAAGAATGCTGCTTCCCTCCATGATGCTTACCAGCATATGAGGTGTTAATTTTATGAGTATGTAATATGGTCTTGAGTTTAAAGGAAAAAAATTACTCTGTTTAATGCAATGGTTTAGTATGCAATGGGTAAATACAAATCACCATGCTCACTATCAGAGGTTTTCTCTGCTGTGGCACTACAAAAGTATCTATCTATCTGGTTAACATTACAGACAATAAGGATTGTCTCCTGCACTACTGAAGTAGTAAAGATTTTGGGGCATCAGCATTACATGTAAGACAGTTCTGAGACAGTGAAGTGGTTAGTCCTCCACTAATTTTAAGTGACTGAGACAAGAACATCACTGCTGTCAAATGAGTGTTTTTGCCCTACATAGATTTTTTTTTTTTTTTTTCAATAATGGGGAAATAAAGTTCAGGTCCTCAGAATTACAGGCGTAGCTTTTGTAGGGATTTTTATTAACAGTTTTATATCAGATTTACAATTTAAACTGAAATAAGAGTTCTGAATTTCTTTTTCCATAAAAAAGGAAAATTGTTGGTGATAAGCCATGAGAGTGAAAGAGCAATTCAGTGACAATTCACAGCTGTCAAGGATATAATGTGAGAAGACAAAGGAAGAGATTGAGAATAACAGTTACAATCACAGATTTTTAAGTTCCATGAAAATAAAAGTGTTTTAAAAGTGTTTTAAAAGTGATGTTAAATAGGTCTATGTAACATGGAAAATGAGAAAAAATACAAACGCAGATGGTTATCAGGCAAAATGAGATCTAGACAAAGATTTAACATTATTAAGTAAAAACAAAAATCTTTTGTTTCTATCAATCAGAGCAAAAGGGAGCAGGGGCTAAAATTTAGAAGTGGGGAAAGAGAAGTTGTTGTTGATGGTAATGTAGTGATGTTTATTCTGTTAGTCTTCTGGAACATATTTCTCCATAGTGGACCAACTAGGGCAAAATTTGAGCATAAACCTCTAATAAGAAATGCGAAACATTTTGTGAAGAGTGGAGGAGTGAATGCATTTTTTCTCCTTGCAGATTTAGGCAAACTCATCAGCTACCCACTGAGATCAATAAAGAAACATTACTTTATATTTGGGGACTCTGGATCATAACCTGGGTGAAATAAAATATTAAACTCAGTAAAATCATACTATACCTCTTATATAACAGCCCAGAGTTGCTTTGTAATGACTCATTTAGACTGCAGGAAGAACAGTATGAAATGCATGTTGATCTTGCACAATATATGCAAGTAAATTACCTTACTCATCCTGTCTTTTTCTCAGCCTGAATGAGGGTGAACCAAAGATTATCCCATTTTAGAAAATAAGATCTCACATCTGTTTATGTAAACAGAGATTTACTGAAGCATTGGCAATATCTGCATCTGCTCCTACCCTTGCAAAGGAAATCGTTTCACATTCATTGTCCTTTTTGATAGGGATGAGCTGAACTTCTAAATCATCATGATACCACCTGAATTATAACAACCCACTGGTCAGGTATTCTTGCATGTCTGCATGCTTTAAACAAGACTCCACGGAGTATTAGTCTGACATTTTTCTCTCTGTCTTGATTGTGCTATAGTTTTCATGGAATCACAGAATCATCTGGTTGCAAGAGACCTTTAAGATCATCAAGTCCAACCGTTCACCCTGCACTGCCAGGGTCCTTAAACCATGTCCCTCAGCATCACATTCACACGACTTTTAAACACCTCCAGGGATGGGGACTGCACCACCTCCCCGGGCAGCCTGTTCCAATGCTTAATGACCCTCTGTGTAAAGAAATTTTTCCTGATATCCAACCTAAATTTCCCCTGATGCAACTTAAGGCCATTTCCTCTCATCCTGTCATTCGTAACATGGAAGAAGAGACCAACCCCCACCTCCCTACAACCTCCTTTCAGGTAGTTGTAGAGAGCGATAAGGTCTCCCCTCAGCCTCCTCTTCTCCAGACTAAACATTCTCAGTTCCCTCAGCCGCTCCTCATAAGACAAGTTCTCTAAACCCTTCACTCATTTCGTTGCCCTTCTCTGAACCCACTCCAGCACCTCAATGTCCTTCTTGAAGTGAGGGGCCCAAAACTGGACACAGTACTCAAGGTGTGGCCTCACCAGTGCCGAGTACAGGGGGACAATCCCTTCCCTCCTCCTGCTGGCCACACTATTGCTGATACAAGCCAGGATGCTAGTGGCCTTCTTGGCCACCTGGGCACATTGCTGGCTCATACTCAGCCAGTTGTTGACAAACACCTCCAGGTCCTTTTCCACGGGGCAGTTTCCAGCCGCTCTTCCCCCGGCCTGTAGCATTGCAGGGGGTTGTTGTGGCCCAAGTGCAGGAGCTGGCACTTGGTCTTGTTAAATTTCATACAATTGGCCTTAGCCCATCGATCCAGCCTCTCCTGACCTTCAGGCAGATCAACACTATCTCCCAACTTAGTGTCATCTGCAAACTTACTGAGGGTGCACTCAATCCCCTCATCCAGATCATTGATAAAGATGTTAAAGAGGAGAGGCCCCCATACTGAGCCCTGAGGAACACCACTGGTGACCGGCCGCCAGCTGGATTTAACTCTTTTCCTTTCTGCCTCCCTTTCTGGGAAGGGTGCTCTTCGCTGTTCATTTAATCTTCCTCAACACATAGTTAAAATAATGTTTATCTCCTGGTGTGCATTGGGTGTCACAGCTGTTATCTGCCAGAAACTGGATCCCAGTTTCTGACAGCTAAAGGCCATAACTCGTCAGTTAACTGTAGCATTTGCTAGGAGCATAAAGGGCTTGAACAGATTTAGGTGTTATATAGACCTAACCTAAACACAAAAGGGGTATCAGAGCTGGGTACAGGACTGATGTTAACCAGAATAAATGACTGAAAGTCATTGTCGCCATAAACTGCATGGAAAGGAAAGCAGCTACAACAAATGTGAAAGCCATGGTTCTCCGATCTCCCCAAGAATATTCACAAGGTTTCCAATACAACCTTGTTTTACTCTAGTTCTAATAAAATCCTGATTCCTAAGCATTAAGAACCTACCAAACCAGTAACAATGTCAAAGTTGGATAGCTATCTAAATATCTGAATTTCTAGGATTAGGGAATCTTTCTAAGCCTTGTTTAAACCCAGAAGTTCAGAAAAACAAGGGGGGAAAGCACAAAAATTCAATATTAAAGAATTTCTGACTCTTCTGAAACCAATCCAAACAAAAGCAACAAAATCCACCACCACCACAAAACTGAATCAGAGGTTAGTAGCAAAATTAGTGCATTTCTTATTTTTCCTGGAGCAGATTTATTTATTCTTTATCCAGGTTAGGGTTATATGGCTTTTATTTTTAAGGATGAAAAAAAATCAAGAAGAGAAGGTCAGTAGGGCATAGTGCAAAAGCGTTGTGAAAATGCCAAACAGAAGTCATCATAGCCTGCCATCAGCTGCAGATATGTTCACAACCCATTGAACCTGCAACCAAGTCTAGCCAAGTACAATTCACCATACACTGGGACAGCACAACTCACAAGGCCTCAAAGACCCCTAAGGGCTCATGAAACCGAAGAGGAAGCCATCAGTAGCATTGTTATAAAGCAAAAGTTTTACATTATTTTTTAAGGAAAATTCATGGAATAACAAAGGCAACTATGTGTGTTCAAACAGGAACAACTCTGGCATCAGTTCTGCAAACATTCAGGCAGCGTTCACTTACACCATTTATACATGGAAAATGACCCTACAAAAGTTTGTGCAAGATCTGAAGTTGTCTTGATAACGCAAAGAAAAATAACTTCTTGTAAGTGTTTACTACAAACACAAATATTTCTTTTAAAATTGTGTAACAATTTCTCACTTGGCTTTAGGTGAAGTCCTCTCCCGTGCACACAAATATAAATGCCCTTTAAGCCAATGAATGTCTTTGATTTACAATATTTATATACAAAGAAACCCTATTTTTTTTTCTGTAGTTGTCAATGCATCTTGAAGGCATACTATCTATTTTAATTATTGTAATTGCAATTCAGATACTTCTCGTAACTTCTATATGTATATACTACGGAACAGGTAGTGTTGGGAGAGATCAGCTGTCTATGAGCACTGGTAATGGGCAATTTTTTATGTGTCCCAACAGGCATTTATGAGGAGCCTTCCAAACGGATTTAATCCAGTTAATGAAGATCACAAATGTGGTAAATTCCTTTATTCAAATATGCATGTTTTTAAGGTGTCTGTGTAGTCTTTCACATTTACGCCCCTTCTTTGCTCACTCCTTTCCAAAGAAATACAGTACACCAGTTTTTAAATCTAGAGTCTTAAAGCTTATTGATGTACCTTCTGCTACATAAGGGGTTAAACCAAAGTGAATTATGTCCAATATAGAAGTATTACGTTCAACTTAGTGTGGAAATTAGTGTGAGGTTTTTTTTAATTAAGCATTCCTCCAATTGCAGGGATACTACACAGAGAGACAGCACTATACTAGCACAGAAATAAAATAACTGTGGGTGTCCCCTAGTATTCTGCATAGCACTGCACTGCAGTCTGCAGAGAGATCCTGGCTTACTTCAATGTTTATAGCCATTATACAGGAAGATGAGACAGCTATTACTGTACTTTTGTACCTTCTTAATATTTTGCTTTATTAGAAAGCAATCGCAGGTGTAACTCAAACGTGTCCTTCCTACCTTTTTCCTGCCTGGGTGGGAAACCAGCTGTATTCCTTGTTACTGCCACTGACAATACCTAATGCATCTTTGTGTTCCTGCTGGGGAGAAGGTAGACTATCAATTTCCAACAGTACATGTGGACGGTACTGTATGAACTGCACAATTCCTCTGCTACATCAGAGGTAGCTTAAAACAGTTGCTTCAATTGTTAACATCAGATTTAGACTAGTTCATTCTTCGAACTGTCATTACAGAGAATTATTCCTTTAATTCTTCTCATTCGTGCCAGATGTGCTGACATGTACCTGATCTTGCAAAGTGCTGTTGACTTGAGTGACTTTCTGACATGTTTTTCTGTATTTTTTTTATCCTCTCACAACTGAGATTGACCCCTGACTGACGTATGATTAGACACCTCTCCTCACTTCAGCAAAGCACGATTACTTGATACCAGTTCAGAATTGCACTTCCTTTCCCTCTCTTAACAACATGGTACAATCAGGCACTATATTCAAATTGTTTGAGAGACTGGAAAAGGGTGAGAATTCTTTGGGAGATGAGACAAATGATTAATAGCTGAAAGAGAATCTTGAATGGTAACCTCATCTGTTTGTCCAAGTCTGAACCTTATTATGGCAGTTACACAATATTACTGAAGTAGAGAGGTCTCTTTTGCTCTCTCATTCCTTAAAGACAGAAGAAATGTAGAAAGTTTTCTATTATTGGTTCTGCTTCACAAAGAGATATCACAAAAAGCAACAGGGCTCAAACCAAAATGCTTTATTGAATAATAGAAGAAGGACAATATCAATATGAATTTATCCGTTTGAGGAATTTCTCTGTAATGGCTTTTTGGTATCCCATGCTCTAATACTCTATATGGCTACTAATGGCTTCCTAATCTAATTGTCTGCAATGCTAGAGTTTTAAATCTATTTACTTCAATTTCATGATATGTATCAGGGACAAAAGGATGCATTTACTGGCTTTGTGTTACAAGTTTTTATTAGATTAGAAGGTGCCCAGACGTCTTCATCAGGAGCTCGCATTGCAAGTTCTTAAGGAGGGAAGGAAAGAAAAGGTCACTTTATTAATAATGTCAATATTCGAATAAGAAAAGCCAGATTCTTGATGTGGTTTTGAATTACAACATATCTGGCACTGATTTCAGTCTGATTTTGTTCTTCGGTAGGTTGCAGCTTGCCTCTGAGGCATTGAGTTTACCACCTGAACCTCTTTTTTTTTTTTTTTTTTTTTTTTGTCTTTTCTGGGCTAAAACCAAATTTTTTGTTTGATTGGTTGGTTGGTTTTTGTTTGCTAGTTTGTTTCAGGAACTATGGCTCTCACTAAACAATTTGAGTGTGTGTGGGTATTTGGTAACGGGAGAAAATCTGGCAATACATTTCCTTTAATTCGTCTGAATTTTTTCTCTGAAAGCTTAGCCTAGAGCAACTGGGATGTGTGTAAGGAATATCAATAGCATTTTCATCCCTTGATAGTTGAATTCCTTTGCTATAGATTACTACCATCTCAGTAGAGAGTAAATAACTACTTTTTCTGAGGGGAGGAATTTTTAACAGGGATGGGGAGGAAATCATGTGAAATGCACTGTGTCTGCCCAAAAGTAGACAACTATATTACCATCATTGGATGTAAGAAATTATTTTTAACCCAAAAGTAGATGTGATTTTTATGTCCAGAGATTTTCAAGTTAGTCTGTCAAGACTGCTGCAAAAACACAGCCCACAAAAGGTGAAAAGGATGGGATTAGCGATTAGTGTAAGATCACGTATAAAACTGGATTCTTCAGTGCATAGAGGCTTGCAAGCTTGACAGTGACCCTTGCTTATTCTTTATTGGAAAAATGCAACAGAACATCTTAACCTGTGGAGGCAGTGGAACAGGAAGAACCACATCATGATGCATTCTTCTAAGAGAACGTTCTTGAGCTTTCCAGGTAAGATTTGTCTCTCCAATCCACATGGACTCTCTCTCCCTGTGTTCCTTATGCTGAATGCTCCTCCTGAATGCAAAAAGGTACCTTGCTCCTGTATTTCTGACAGAGCAAGAGAAGAACTGTGTATTCCTTCCTCCCACTTTGGATCTGTAGATTGGTACAGGTATTTAGTAGGCATGGTAATACGAATGTAAAACTTCTCGGTTCTGCTGAAGATCCCTGTTTTGGCGTATGTTATCAGAAGAGAGAGAAAAAAAAATGTACTAAAGAGCCACTTCTGAATTTAGGAAACTTATGACATGAACCTTGAAAAGTACTGATACTGAGTGTTCATGTGTCTGACCTCCTGCTGTGAGGGAGCAGGTGTTCACAGTAATTTTAGATTATATTCAGAAAATTTTCAACTAATCTGGGTGTCCTGGCTGACTATCCAAAGACTGTTAGGAGAAAGCAAGTTGAGGTAACACATTTCTGTTATGGCTGCAAGAAGCAGTTCAGATTCTAGCATTCTAGTAAATCTGTTTCTCTCTGTGCAAGAGGGCACAAATCTGCAATATCCAAACCTTGGCTCAATCACCGCATATTTTTGAGCTTTGTTGAAATTAGATTAAAGTTATTCTGATGCACTCGGCGAACCTCTAGAGGTTAAAAAGTTCAAAGGCTTATTTGAACCTATTTATGTTTCATTTTAATGTTTCATATGCCATTTGTTTGTTACAACTTTATATCCCGATACCAAGCACCATGTAATAAATCATGCTTGTGCATGTGTAGTAGTATTTCACCTAGTGCTGAGAATTGTTAAAATACCTGATAGTTTTTCTTAAACACCTCCTGTCCTGAAAACATTCAGGAGATGCAAACTAAAAAGTATGTTTTTAGACCTTCTGATTTCAGAAAAAAAGTGTGCTTGAATCTCAAGCACATTATAATGTAATAGTAGTGCCCATAATCTTCTCTAGTTTTACCAGGTTCCCTGTGTATCTTAGATTAAATTGTTGCCATTTCAGAAATAGGGTTTAATGAAATGCTAGAAATTAGTACATACTATAATTACAGTAAAGAGAGATTAGCCTAAAAATGGCTTGAGTTTATTCACACTTTGAGTACGCTTAACAATTGCTACTGAGAGCGACAAGAAATGTTGCTGTAATTTTTGATAGTACTCTTTGTTGAACCTTCTATTTAAAAAATGCATTAAAATTTTCTAGGTTTATTGTTTCCTATTCCTATGATGCTGACTCAATGGGTTTAGTTCAGTTATTTATTTGCGGGTATGTGTGGGGGAGAAAAATCATATGTTTAATTAAAAAGGGATAAAAGGGAAAATAACACCATCAGATATTCTAGGCAGTATTTACTACTTCTTGTATTCTAATTTTCAGTTTTACATTTATGTAACATCAGTTTTTAAGTATTACAAATTGGTACAGTTATATTGAAATTAATGGACCTACGTTTGGTAAAATATCTCAGAATACAGCCTACTTCATTTGGGTCTTTTTGTTTGTTTTTCTAACATGGAGAATAGCACAGGACAGTGACTTCTGGACCCTTCCTGATCTCTCTTAGAGGAGGATTCTAATTGTAAGGACTTTCTACCTGTATGCTTGTCTTGGGCTGCTCTCTTCAATTTGGCAGTCAGGAACACGGAGTCTCTTTTGGGAATATCTATTGTTAACCATAACACCCTCTCTTTTAGCAGTTAGGAAAACATCTTTTACTCTTAGTGTGTTTGCCTCCTGTTTCACCTTTTTATTTTTTTAAAATAATACTTTTTTCCTCCTCTTATATTGTGTTTTGGACATAATTGTAAAGGTTACTTGTAGATCCCAGATCTCTTTTCTAATTATAAATTACAGAAGTAGTCAAAGGCTTCGGGATTTTGAACAGAAATTTAGAAACCACTACCCTCAAGTGAAATTAAAAATGTGGCCCACAGGCTTGAGGCTTAGTCTGCTCAATGTAAAATTTGCCAGGGCCTACATGAACATGGTCTATACAATATGTGATCAATAACCTTAATGGGGAGCATTAGTAAAATAAATTAGAACAATGCTTCTCCTGTAGTTTGGCACAAATCTGGACTAATCTGTGTAAGCGGAGTGAATGGAAAGCTGGCCGATCACAGGCACCATTAGTAGGTTTGTTTCTTTGTTAAAGTCAGACTCTAACCCTGTTCCTATTTAAAGACATTACTGTAGAAAGACAGAGAGCTTTCTGAACCATTAGTTTTAAAAGCCACTCAGAATTCCAATGCGTACCCAGTTTCAATAACAGTTCTGTAACATTTGATTCTGCTTTCCTTCCAGCCTAACCTTTTCCTGGAAAGAAAACACTCAACCCATTTCTAGTGATGTTCTATGGTTTATACAAACGAGACCTGAAAACAAAGGCCGATCTGTGGCTTGGGTTTTCTTGCGACATTGATTTGATTGGTTGGGATGGTTTTGCAATTTGAGGCTTCCTCTGCAATTAAAAATTCTGCTAAGCAGTCACTAAAGTGAGAAAAACTTTCTGATACCATTCCAGAGAAATATCGTAAGCGCAGCAAGAATAACCATCTAAGGAAAGCTTGAACTGACTGTTTTGGCTTTTTCACGGACTGCTGTGACTCTTTTATTTCACGTAGAAGCATAGAGAGAACACATAAACACCAGTGTGACAAGGAATGTTTATGCATAGATTATTCATTATTCTCTTCTCCCCTTTTGCATGCTTTAAATACATACGTTCAAAACTTTCAAGCTTAGACTGGCAAACTTCTGGCCGAAGGCAGGGTAGGTTTTTCTTGGAGAAAGGTAAAGTGCTTTTTCTTTGGTCACCTTTTACACCACTGTAAGAGAATATCTGTGTGCCACGTGCTGCACTAGCAAGAATTACTGCACAAGATAATTAAAAAGAGACTAATGGAGAGAATCTGATTTATGCTTTATCTTGTCATAATTGTCTTTTTCTGCTTCCCTCTCACTGGTGTAATCAGTGTTGCATTTTTATTTATATTTGTTGTTCTTATGAGGTATCTCCCCAAAGGGTACTTTGACTGCAGAAGTCTGATAACTTTTAAATCTTCTAGCACCCTTTTCTCTTTCCTTTTTTCATATAGCTTGCTTTATAACCATTTGGCACATCTCTAGATGTTAGATGCTGCTGCTCAACCAATTTTCCTTTCCAGCTCCCTGCCTCAATTACAAGGTAACTCTAAGATATTCTTGTGAGTTGTTCAACAAATTCTCCATTGTAAGCTAAGGGCAACGGTGTTAAATCACACTTGAAATGATTTACCGTTCTTCAATGCCCTTCACCATGTATTGAAGAATATGGAGCAAATACGTTTGCTGCCTCAAAATGAAACAATGATTAATACATGAAGACAAATAGTCAAGAGAAATGGATGCAGGTTTATCAACAACGGAGGCGAAAATAGTAACTTATGAGTGATGATGATTCCATTTTTTTTGCCAAAGATACAGATTTAAATGGGTCAACAGGCTGCAGTAGGAGGAACACATTAAATGCAAACAGTTTGGCTGTCAAATCATGAATATTGCATTCCCTTGCATTACCTGTGAGACTGACTATCACTCTTAAAAGGGGTCAAAGTTTGAGTGGAAAGACAGCTTATTCTAGTAATAATAAACAAAAAGTAACCAATGGTGGGATGAAATCAGAGACTTTGTTTTGGAGTTTAAACTCACCTCTCATAGCAGAGGGATTAACACTTCATTACACCACAGTGAATGAAAGAGTAGCTTTGCCCTGAATGCTTCTTTCATTTGTTCATTCTAAGATTCTCTTAGCAGATTATTCTGTATTTACTAGCATATAGTAAAGGTTGAAAACCAGTGCTATCAATTAACTATTTTTTTCAAAAGTTCACACTTCTGTAGAAAACTCCCTTTTGGCCTTCTTTTAAAATTATTTTATTTACCAAACAGCTTTTTATTTTTTGAGAGGTTTTTATTAGATTATTCAGCATTTGTGTTCTACCCCTATAAAACTAATGTGCTTTTTAATGGAGGCATTGCAAAAAAATAATTTTAAAAATAAATGCAATTCACCTTCAGACTTATGTAAAAATGTGTATTATAGGGAATATATTCCATTAAGCCTCCATCTTGCTTATGATAAGTGGAACTGGTCATAACTTAATTATTATTCTGCTATTAATTTAAAAGAATGCATGGTGAACTTCAGTGAGTTCATGCTCAATGTGTGGGATTTTTCAGAAATTATTATTTAGTCTGCAGAATAGAGACTGCAAATTGAAATACAATTCACTGTTTATGATGGGATTTCATTGCTAATGTCTAAAAGAATGTGAATGTCAGATTTTATTGCAAATTTCAATTTCAATAAATTTTGCTGAATTATTTTGTGAGTCATCTAACAAAAATAAGGAAAATACTGAGTCCTGTAATATAGTTACCATTCTTAGAATGGAACTACAGAAAACTAGAAAATATGATTCAACACTAGAGGATTTCTTCATGAATATTTGCAGGCTCTGAAAAGCTGACTGTCCTGAAAAATTCAAGAAGAGAACGCTGCTATAACAATGATGTATCATTGCATAGCATAGATCTAAGACTGAGTGCTTGACATTATATGACCATTTACATAATAGTCTTAACCTTTTTTTCATTATATTCTGCATTTTCCATCTAACTCATTCTCAGAGATTTCCTGTTCCATAATTTTATGTCCAGCTGACAGTGATAGGCCATCCTTTGCTTATATGAGGTGGGCTTAGGAGAGAAAAACCATGACTGATTTAACTGTAATCAAGTTAAACATGAATCACTGACCAGTGCAAATCCAATGTGCCCTATAAATATCCAGAGCGAGTTTTATCAATGTAAGTTTTCCAGTTCATTAGCTGCATTTAACCAGGGTGGGGCAGAGGGACCAGAGAGCATTTTCATGCATCACTTCACCCAGACTGTTCTGTTGACAAGCTTTACGGAAAATGACAAGGAAGAAATTGTCATAAAAAGTAAAAAAATTTCAGGCATAGTGGATACTGTACTAGCCTTTCACTTGCAGGTTCATCTGATGCTCAGCATCACTACAGAAAGAGCAAAAGTTTCAAAGCAGACAAAATCTACTCCACCTTATTTTGTGCCACATAGCGAGAAACTGGACAAATTTCTTTATTTAGTCTTATGTGAGTTACAGCAAAAGAAGGCTATCATTCATTTTGAATGAGTGAAGTATCCTTTTGAAAAGTCTCCTTTTAATGAAAAATTTTAACCCACTTCAGGTTGTCTGTGATCTTATTCCAGCTGGAATTTCTACCACGTGTCAACAATTCACTGGTCTTCAGTAGCTGCTGCTATTCAGAGCTTAATTATTCCAGGTAAGTTCAGTGTCTTCAGACTTATCTGGTTCAGTACAAGATAATTGGTGGTATCATTTCCATCATTGCTGATAAAATCTTGGTACCCAAATTTGTGTGAGAAGCACTGCTGAAATTTTTCTTAGAAAAATAAGTGCTAGGGAATGGACTCTGGCCTAGGATCTGGCACAAACATCCGCTTAGAATTCATCAACTCATCACTCGTTTTTAAAGGAGGTCCATAAACTGCTACATTAACTGCAATCTACTGTTACCTCATTTCCCGCCTATCTGTCTTATGCACTAGTTCCTAGACTGGTAGAAGACAACGTCACTGTCTCTCTAATCCTGAGTCTTTCTTGGTTCGTTCACTGAAATGTTTCATAGTGAGTTGCTTATTAGGTTTTAATTTCTGTGGAGAGAATAATCTGATAGATGTTTTTCTTTCCAGTTTTAAAAAATTGAAAAAAAGAATTCAGTCAAAGACCAATCTAACCAAGTAAAACAATCAGGAAAAATCACTGAAAAATCTGGCTAGCTGTCAAGCTAAGTTTTCAAATGGATATATTGGAAGTGATAACTGATCACTCTTTAGCCTATTAAATAAATTTAAAAAAAAAATTGAAAGAAACTTTTGCATCCCTGAAACGCAGTTATGTGCACTGGACAGGCTGCAGTGAGGTTGTGGAGAAGGGATAAATGCAATGTTTTTCTTTGAAGTTAAGCCATTCAAGATCGACAGTTCCGTGGAAGCTTATAATTCTCAAAATAAAAGGCTGTATCTGTGCTTCAGCCTGGCGTTCTGTTTCAGCAACAGCAGGGCCTTTCAGGTTTTATTTTTTATTTGTAGGTCTAATACAATGCCATTTAAATAATTTTTCGGTTTCTATTGTGAAAGGGAACTATAATATAATCCAAACATTGCCTGAATAAAACTGGGAGTTTAAATTAAGAAACTAAATATTCAAAAGTGTGGACCAATCTTGGATTCCTAAAGGCACATCTACACAGAAAATTGAGCAGCTAGTGGAGAATCAATGCACAAGCGCACGCTCCCAAAGTATCATTGTGTGTAGACTTAGCTCCTATCCAAATACAATTTAGCTGTATTTGCTGGGAGACTCCCATATTGGATCACAGAAGAGAGAAGAGATCTTCTAGGTACGGCAGTACTTTTAATTTTTACATATTGTGCTGGAAAATTTGCTAGTGTAATGAGAGCATTGAACTGGAACAGCAAGAATGCGTGGCAGACACCTAACAGAAAATCTTGTGTGCTAGAAAAAGGAAAAAAATTTAATGAGCAACTTGTTCTCAAAAGCATGGGATCATAGAGTATCCTCTGGAATCACTGGAGTATTGGAATAAAGACAAGCTGATAAACCCTTGAAACTTAGAAAACGTAGTCATAATATAATGATTTGTGGCTTCAGTGTTTTGTTTCCTTAAAATGCTACTTTATTTTCGCATTCTTGGGCAGTTTTTACTTGCTCCCATTCTTGTAGATGTGTATTGATTTTAAATGCCATGTAAGTGGAAATTTTAATATGATGAGTCATAAGGAGAGGGTAGGAAATGAAAGGGAATAAAAAGTGAAGGAGAGCTATTGAGTTAGGAGTATAAACACAGAACTTCCCTACTACCATTTTAAACCAGGGTTTAGTGATGAAAATTCTGTTAACTACTTAAAAAATCTCAAAAGGTAATGTCAGAGAAAATGAACAGGAGCAAGGCAAAAAACTCAAAGTTTTGGAAGCTGTTCCATATTTCCTGTCTTCTTAACTGGATGATATAACTTCTGTGAAACTCAAGTCACCCAAAAAATCCAGCCTTTTGAGGAGTATTGCAGTCATATTTTAGAAGATCCTATTATGATAGCTCATTGAAATAATTTATTGATGGAAGTAGAAGAATATGATTAGAAGAGGGAGAATAGGGAACACTCTGAACTTAGTTGTGGAGAGAAAAAAAAAAAAAAAACAAACCTGTCAGGCTGCTTATAACAGCATATACTCATGGTGATAAACTGGTAGTGTTCCAAAATGTTCAGAGTACTTCAGTTTTGTACCTGACTAGTGAATGATGCTGAATCTGTCACATGTTATTCTCTAGGAAGAGGAGGACAAATAGAAACCGCACTCATCCTTAGACAACAGCATTTCTTTCACATGAGATATGTCGGGATTTGAAAAGGACCAAAACGTTTGCAAGAGACAAATACAGCCTCAAGGAGATGTTAACTCCCTGAGAGCTAAACAAAAGAATTGAAATGTTCGTGCTGGAGGAGAGACAATGGGACTTAGGACTATGGGTAAGGGGGAAAAAAAAACCAGCAAAACAGGTTTTTGGATTAAGGGAGTGAAAGAAAATTAATTTAATTCGGAAAACAATGAGAACCATAAATTGATCACTCAAGTTCAGGTTCAAAATTTAACTTTTTGGTACAGACTCCTTTAGCAGTATGTAGTCTTTCTCTAGGGTAGCTGGAAAAACGAGTTACCAGTTTGCCAGGGGCTGGTTTTGGCTCTTTGCTCTCCCTATCTGCAGAACAGGAGATGAACCGATCTCTGGGAAACACTTTAAGTTTCCCGCGTTCCCGTAGAGGCTCCATCTCAGGCATCTGAAACCTTCTTGTGTTTCCCCTTGCCAGCAGCTCTGTTTCCCTCTGTGCAGAGTTGGGGGCTTGGCTGTTTCATCTCTTTTCTTCTGGCAAAACTCTAACCACCCCTGCCAGTAATGGGCAAAACAAAAAGTCTACCTCCTGTGCAGAAGTTCTTTTATTGTCCTGGCTTGAGGATGACTGTTGTTCTCTCTCTTATCTGACCTGCTGCCGAAAACAAAATGTGGGCACCAGGGAAGCCACGTGGTTTGCAGCTTTTATAGGTTTATTCACAGAGGTGTTGATTGACATTTCTCGGCTCCAGGGGCGTTGTGAGCCGAAGCAGCAATTTTGCATTGCTGGCTTCAAAAAGCCTTTTGCTCCAAGAGAAAAAATACTAAAGGGAAGGGGAGGGGGAAGTCCGCCTCCCCTGCCCTGGAGCAGACATCTTAACTCATTACAGGATGAAAGAAGAATATAACACATCCCACATAGCACAGGAACTCAGGAAGAACATGGCAACAGTTTCAAAAGTGAAAGTTTTTTATCCAGCATTCGTTATATGTTCCTAACAGATAACCTGTCACAAAAGAAGAGAAAATATCTTTTGCTACTCTAACTATGCTTTCTATTAAAACCAGAAGAAGCCTTTGGGAACATTTCCCTGTAGACCTGTGTGGCAAGCTTCCTGTGGTATGATCTGTGATTCTCTTTATCTGTAATTTTAAAAATAATTGAACGAATTTTAAAATTAGTATTTTAAACGTTTTGATCATTCATTCTGTGCCTCACTACTCCCAGTTTTCACTTGTTCTTGTCACTCTGCCGTTTTCTTACTCATGCAATTTTCCTAAAACCAGGTTATAAAAGGCCAGAACGAAGTCTAAGAAGTGGGGCTGTCACACTGATATCAGAAAAACAAGCAGGTTAAAGGATAGAGAAGTGATTTAAGCAATGAAGCATCCCACAGAGATCAAGATTTAAGGGATATCTTGCTGGTCCACACTGAGTGCATTGCACAACACTGATTAGTCATTAAAGAGAGGAGAAAAGTATTTGTGGATCTACAACCGTTATGTTCTTGGCTATGTGCCCCAGAGTCAAGTTCCCAGGGTACAATAAAATGCAGCATTAAATATTCTCATCTGCAAGGCTTATACTACACAAGTGTCTCCACATTGCATACACTGTGCACTCAGTTGGATGGATACTAGGTGTCTAACTCCATTGCCTGTGACAGCTGGATTAAAACTAGCTTCGTGGTGACTTCTCACCTCCTGACTGCAGGTAGATGTACACAGCACTTCCCCGCTCCCATCCTCAGTATACTGGAGTCTTAAAGAAAAGATCCAAGGCTGAAGAGTGAAGTGTTGTTATGGCTTAAACATGGACCTTTTTGCAGTATTGTGGATTCAATGGAACTCTTCGAGAATAATAAAAACCAGGCAGTTCCCATTGTCAGGTTTAACACTGGCAAGGATTAATATAACCCGTATATTGACAACAGCCACCACTTCACACTTGCTTTTGTTACTTGATGGTTGCTAAGTGCACAGCCATTTAGACAGGGAATTTAGGTACCTTCTAACTTTGTTTTGAACAATACTGACTCATCAAAGCTGGGATGTTCTTGTCTTTTTCTGTAAACATAACAGTGATCCACCTGTTCTCATTTCTACCCCTTGTTGACTGCTGCTGAACGAACTCTCCCTAGCCCTCAAAAGGTATGACCCCAAATTTCTGAACATTTCCTACACGTACAATTACTAGATAATTACATCTGAACTGATCTGAAAAAAAAATCAGCAGTGTCTTCTCAGATTTGGCCCCCTCCTGTGTTAATTTGCTTGTCCAGAACAAAGGGCACTAAGAGGAAAAATCAGCTGTAGTAACATCCATCCCGATATCTGCCACAACACTATGGATTTATAAAAGTAAATACGATTGGACTTACTGTATGAATGGAGTATGTTAGGAGAGGGATCCTTTTAGTACTGGATATGGAGATTTATGCTTGCCTAACAATCAAAGAAAAAAAGATGTACAATAGCATCCTATTATTGACTGCACAAAGGCAGGATGAAAACTTGTTGCCAAAGTTTGTTTCTTTTAAGCTGTGCTCTCATCACTAAACAGTCCTTTGAAGTGTAAGGAAGAGTCAGAGACATCAAGCTTCAGTAAGCATTCTTTCCTTGAAGGGTGTCTCAGTTGTACATGGTAGCACCCCATGCCTTCCTTCAGTTGTCATAGAAAATCATTCTTGTCATTGGTGTTTCTTGAATAGTCACTAATTTGGAAAATAAACTTATGCAATCTGGACCTCAACTAGGGAGAAATTTGTTAACTACACTTGTAGAAACTCTGGGTAACCACTAGTTTAATCCCCAAATCCAAAGACTTTTCCAAGGTAAATATTCTATTATGGTACTTTCAGCTACAAAACAGTTCTGATTCATTCATGAATAAAGAACATACAACTTTAATTTAATATTAAATATTAATAGTTTCATAAAACCCTCAGGGAAAAAAGCCAGAAGGAGAAAAGAGTAAAGAAAACCTCTTTGGAATGAAACTTTGATCCTGAGTTGAAAAATGAATTGTTGCTCCATTAAAATGAAATTATTTTTCTTCTACTTAGCAGCAGAAAAACGAAGGAGGGGAGAAAACCCCTCACTTCACACACCCAAAAATCCTTGTTACTTCACAACAGCACATATAGCAGTTATCTTCATGTACATGCATATTTCTGACATAACTTTGCCATGAGTGAGCAAAGTGGATTTTTGCACAGCTGTGTGCAGTATCTCTCTGTAATGTTTGGTGTATTGTTCTCAGCTCCCAGGATTATGATTTATGTATGGCACCTATCTATTAAAATGTTAATTTTTGCAAGTTGTCACCAAGCAGGATTCACCTTGCTGGTTTTCATTCACAGGGGTATCTCTATCAGAATTGAAGGGGTGTAGGGCTGTGTCATTTGGTGCTCAGTGTCATATTTACCCTAGTCTTCCCAGGCTTGACTTAGGTTTCTATCACATCCCTAAACTATGTTCTATTAAACCAATGTCTGATGAAAAGGAAAAAAATTGCATTTTTTTCATGTTATTGTTGTTTTTGTCTCTAGGGCTTCTTTCTTCATTGGTAGCTCACTCTCTGAATCAGATGGAGCGTGGGAAGAAATCTACTTGGGTAGTTTAATTGGTATTTTTGCATTATGTACCTTTTAATTACACCTGGCCGTGTCACACAGACAGGAGTGAGCAAGGTACAGAAGACTGCGTGGTTTTGAAGATTTACCTGCCAGATGGGAGTGCCACTGGAAATTTGGTTATGGAAAGGGTGCATTTGTTTCGCATTAATCTCTTCTTCTTTTATATGAGTAACATATCATCTACGTTTATGTCTCAGACCTCAGAACACTGTTATTAGAAAGGGGAGGTAGGGGGAGAGATTCATAAATATTAACTTGCGGCCATGGAAGGCACATGATGTTTGCTGTCAAAGCTAAAGACAGAATGATTGGGCAAGAACTTTTTCATACAAGACCATCTTATAAACTCTTAATCTGTTGCTTCGTATACAGCATGGAATAAGGAGTATTACTTTGTGTATTAAACACTACATAGATGTCTTACATAGGTGAGTCCAAAGTAGTTGGCAACAGTTATTTTCTAGCTAACATACAGGGCATTGAACTGCAACGGATAATTTTTACTTCCATAGGTATTAGCCCTTGTTCACTCTGTCCTAGGATTCCTTATAAATAATCTGTCAAAGCAGTGATCCAACAGCTATTTCTTATTGTAGCATTTGCGTCTGACATTTTCGAAAGTTCTCTTTGATCTGCTCTTCAAGTCTTTAAAGATATTCACCTCCTTTCCTCTCTTCTGGTGCTTGTTTAATCTGAGAAAAATTTTCACAGGTATTTTATCAAAAATTTGCTGCTGCTTAGTCAGATACAGAATTTCAATAAAAAAAACCATTTGAAATGTTAAGTTAAAAAAAGAATAATCCCACATCTATAAATTTTAGGAGGCTTATTGTGTCTGGCTAACAATTGAGAAAACACCACAAACTACAGAAGGACCAGGTTCTGAATATTGGGTCCTCCAATGTAAGGCCTCAGAGATTCAATATTGAAAGGTGTTTGTTCAGATTCAGATGCATATATAAAGATTATCATTTTTGTTCCTGTGTCTGAAATCTTTTATCTTCAAGGACATCTCATTTGAGAAAACGTTCCAATGTTTCAGATGGTAGAATATCCTAAGACCAGAGGCAATCTGAAGATTTCAAATGGAAGTTGAAATGTCCTTCAGTGGGAAAAAATTAGTGTTACATACCTGACTCATTGCTTTGTTGAGGCAAAATAATATTATTTAAAAAGAAGTAGTAACAAGTTGGGTTTGGGGTTTGTTTATTTGTTTGGTTTTGTTTTTTTTTTTTTAAATGTCATTTGCTCTAAGAAAATGAATGTTAACAGGAGGAGGAACCTTCAGCTGGCCCAGTCAGAGATATGCATGCTTTTGACGCTTTATGTCAGAGATCCAGTGCAATTCAATTTAACATAGGAAGAAGAACTGAACAGCATAGCAGCTGTTATGTTCCACCTAATATTTAGACCTAGGAAATAATCAGTGATAATTGTGCATACTATCTAGAGTTAGTGCAGGATTATTTGATAAAGTCTGGATATTTTAGCATTATTAACATGCAGCAGCTGAACTCCACAAGCACAGAGGCTGCCTGGTAATAAGAAACACTTGTTTTGCTCAGTGTGGATTGGAAATCCCCTAAAACAAAATCATGTGGTCATGTAACACCAAAGTAAGCAAACAAGGTGTGGCAGGTTGAAGGAAAAAAAACCTGCCCGAAGGCTTTTGGTGTAAACTGATCAATTGAATTATTCCCTTCCATGTTACGATTGGCAGCATCTCATTGGATGAGAAAGTTTTCTCGGGAGCGTACTGCCCCTTTAAGAAGCTGCGGGCTCGGGGACTTCCGGGGCTGCTTTCCGGACGGCTTCGGGGGCATTCGGCTTTTCCCGGTTCCCGGGACTTGCTGGGCTGCTTTCCGGACGGCTTCGCGGCATTCGCGGCTTCTCGGCTCTCCGGACACTTCCCGGCTCCGCTCTGCAGGAGTCACTGCAGGACACTCAGCTTCGCTCCGGGGAAGAGGCTTCTCCAAACACTGCGGCTCGGCTCCGGGGACTTTACAGGCTGCCGGAGCGGAGACTGTGCGCCGGGGCAGCCCCCGCCACGCCGCCTGGGACAGACGGCTCGCCTGGAGGCTGCTTTTCTGCTGCCGTAAGGTTTTACCCTCTCTGCCTGCCACGACAACGAATCCGGTAGGGACAGAGCTTTCTGCACATTACAGCCTGGCGTTCATAACAGCCGCGGTTTCCTTTGTTCGCTCCACGAGGGCGCACACGTGGCCGGTGCCATTTTCTGGACTGCACGTGGCACCGTCCCCCTTTGTCTCTTTTCTCGCGTTTAACCCTCACCTTTCCATCCTGCACAGACTCTCAGATTTTGCATTGGTTTTTCCCTGCATGTTATATATATATATTGTTCTAGTTTTAATAAAGTTTGTTTCAGTTTTCCAAACGTTCAGAGGTCTCACAAAATCTTTCTTTTCCTTTTCGTATCTCTGCTTTTGAACCCTTTTCTCTCCTGGAGGAGAGGGGTTCAGGGATAGGGAAGGACTCGTCCCCGTGATCGGCTTGCCTCAGCCGACCGGCGACATAATTGGCGTCCCTGGGTGGGCACTTCTGAATAATTTAATATTCATATTTTTATTAAAGTTTGGAAACTGAAACAAACTTTATTAAAACTAGAACAATATATATAACATGCAGGGAAAAACCAATGCAAAATCTGAGAGTCTGTGCAGGATGGAAAGGTGAGGGTTAAACGCGAGAAAAGAGACAAAGGGGGACGGTGCCACGTGCGGTCCAGAAAATGGCACCGGCCACGTGTGCGCCCTCGTGGAGCGAACAAAGGAAACCGTGGCTGTTATGAACGCCGGGCTGTAATGTGCAGAAAGCGCTGTCCCTACCGGATTCGTTGTTGTGGCAGGCAGAGAGGGTAAAACCTTACGGCAGCAGAAAAGCAGCCTCCAGGCGAGCAGTCTGTCCCAGGCGGCGTGGCGGGGGCTGCCCCGGCGCACAGTCTCCGCTCCGGCAGCCTGTAAAGTCCCCGGAGCCGAGCCGCAGTGTTTGGAGAAGCCTCTTCCCCGGAGCGAAGCTGAGTGTCCTGCAGTGACTCCTGCAGAGCGGAGCCGGGAAGTGTCCGGAGAGCCGAGAAGCCGCGAATGCCGCGAAGCCGTCCGGAAAGCAGCCCAGCAAGTCCCGGGAACCGGGAAAAGCCGAATGCCCCCGAAGCCGTCCGGAAAGCAGCCCCGGAAGTCCCCGAGCCCGCAGCTTCTTAAAGGGGCAGTACGCTCCCGAGAAAACTTTCTCATCCAATGAGATGCTGCCAATCGTAACATGGAAGGGAATAATTCAATTGATCAGTTTACACCAAAAGCCTTCGGGCAGGTTTTTTTTCCTTCAACCTGCCACACAAGGTAACATACATGGAAATGTAACTTTTAAGCTCTTTTCATAAAGCAGCTCAAACCTCAATCAGTGAAGGAGAAGAAAGCACACTTCACTTGTTTTATGAGCGATTAAAATTCTCTACCATGTAATGCTTTGATGCAGTCGTGTCAGACACAGAACAAACTGTCAAGATTCTGTTCAGTTGTTTTTTCAAAGCTTTAAAATTTAATTTCTGACTAGATCTGGAAACCTTTAATCATGTACATCTAATCTACAACAGTTTTGTACAGAAATGAAATAAAAAGGAATTACAGCACTGAAGAAACAAAAAGAGCTCTTGCTGTAGCTTTTGTAATCTACCATCTCTGTGACATCTTCTAGGCACTCTACAATGCTACTCCAACACATAGCCCTACTCAGTACTGTACACCAGTCTTGGGCACATGCTGTACAACCTCACCAGGGTTTGAGCTTCAGTGGAAAGATGGCAGACAGAGCCTGAGGTACAGTGTCATGGTTCTCCAGCACACACTTTTAGCACTGTAAGTCATTGGGTCGGTTCCCACTGGTTCAGCCAAGACTGCAAAGATCACAGCATCTCCCTACCATTGTTTACAGTCCATTCCTTGTCAGCACCCCTGGGTTAGTTTCAATGTAGGTTTCTATGATACTCTGACTAATGGAGCAAAGCCCAGGCTTGCTGAGTTTTTCGCATGTCCTCCACCATTCCCTCTCCAAAACCACCAAAGGAGTCGGTGTAGAGGGAGTAGAATGGCATGTTGTGCCAATTTACAGAGGTAATTTTATCACAGGTTTGATCATGTTATTTTCAAAAGCAAAATGACAGTGAAACATATTTGTTTTACTACCATGTGTCCATCCATCCCATTTGCCTCAGGTTACTGCTGAGTGTTTTCACTTAGCAACAGCTGTCCTCATTTTTGTCTGCCAGCAAAGATAACATCAGAGCTTGAGACTTCAGTAAGTAAAACCATACACTGTAGGATTATCAGTCTAGTTGCTAATCACAAAGGTAATACTAGAAATACACTTCTAACCCTGTCTGACCATTTACAGAGCTGGTATATGTATCTATACGGCCAGGTGGAGGACAATCCATGTAGCTCTGGCCCTAAAACCATATGACTGTAACAACATCATGTCATAGTTGCTACTTCACCTAAAACATGCACACTACTGTTATACACCGTCAGCTCAGGACAGAGTCAGGGAAGACACACTAAACTGTGATCTGACTTTGTAATTGCACCTGCAGTGTGCAAAACAATGTGCATGCCTGTATAAGTATTGTCTTCCTCCCTGTTCTCCCTCTGCGTGACAGCGTAGCCAAAGTCCGTTACTATGGTTCTTCTAGGTTAATCAGCACAGGAAAGAGAAAAAAGTCACTCAAAACTTGACACACTGGAATTTAGGAGTGTCCTGATGCTCATGAGTGTCTGTCTGGAATGGATTTAATTTTCTTCATAGTAATTTTTCTAGTAATTTTCTCTTTCTTTTCTTTCTTTCTTTCTTTCTTTCTTTCTTTCTTTCTTTTCTTTTTCCTTTGCATATTAAAATGTCTTAATCTGGACCCATGGGTTTTCTTTGTTTGCTCTTCCTATTCTCTCTCTTGAGTGGAGAGGGAGTGATCGCCTGTGTGGTGCTTAGCTGTGGCCTGAGGTCAACCCACCACACATGCTGTACACAAAATGCCTGTTCTGGAAAAGGAAAATGAAAACAAATTTTTGTACAAAATTTTTCAACTTTTTTTTAGCCTTAGAGAAGAGCATGAGAGGGAAAGCAAGCACTGTATGCTCCCCAAAACCAAAAGGCAACCACAGGAATTTATGAATTATGAAGAATTGCTTTTACCTGAAGAGTTATACTTTTCTCCCTCTATGATCACTAGTTGTAGGCAGTAGCAGTTGTAATCACAACTGTACTAAACATCAAGATTTTTACTAATGCAGCATCTCTGAGAAGAGTAGTGACAGTTTCTGTTATATTAGGCTGTCCAGAAAGTTTTAAAAAATTTTTAGCACTCACTATAAACTCAGCAGCTCATGCAGAGCTTCATTTTCTACAGCCTCCATAAATATGGTAATTTTAACATTTGCCGCCTCTTTTCCTCCTAGATATGATGCTCTCAACAGGCCTACCACTTCTGACATATTCCTTCATTTTATAGAGATAAGTAGCAACCTAGAAGTGACTTCCTTGGGCCCCTTGTGACAAGAATTCGTAATATTAATTGCCAAAAATTACCAGCTGCAAGGAGTTTTAGCTAATAAAGCTGCTCTGAGGCCTCCTTAGGACAGTATAGTACCATTTATGTCCCAAGCAAGTACTTAAGTATGTAAATAGGAAGAAGCCCGAAGTATAATTAATATTTAGAAAGTAAAATGTCAGGCTCAGCTAAACATTTTTTTAAGATCCATCTTTTTCTTTTTTTCTTAAATCATATTTTCCTCAGAGAAATGTGTTTGGGGACCTAACTGAGCAACTTCCAACTGATCAGAGCTAAGTGTTTTACAGTAAAATGGCAAGAACTACACAGCTATGTAGACTCAGATCTAGAATGGAGGAAAAATACCACTAAACTATAAAACATCTGATCATGTAGAACCATGTGTGGCTTCTGCTTTTTTTAAAGAATATAGAAGAAATCCCAAACAAATAAAGAAGGAAAACATGATAGGGGGAAATTGTTACTAGATGCAGAAAATAAAAAGGACTTCTTACTATGCATACGTAAATGAAATTTGTACTTTACGTTCTTTTGGAGTCTGTGGTAAAATCAAAACAACTATAAGTTCTTTTTGCTGCTGTATGTCAATAATGACAACTTTTACAGTCCCAAGTTACCTCACTGAATTTTAAGCTTCACATTACACAATAGGAAACTGTGGAGCAGAGATCTTATTGGATGTATCCAACTTCCTCTACCAGGGAAGAAATCCTGTAATAGACTTTGAAGATAAATGTAATTCTGGTGTGTAGTCCTAGATTTCATACACAAAAATATAAATCTCCTACTAAAAAACATGGGGGGGGGGGGGGGGGGGGGGGCGCGGGGGTGCGGTTTGTGGAAATCTACTTTTTATAAAGAATTCAGCAGTTTCGCTAGCTTGAATAATTTTTTGTTTTGTCCTGGAAGAACTATACTGAAATTATGATATATAGGAAGTAAAAATCTATAGATTGCGGTGCTTCAGAGATTTATTTCTCTCCCCTCCAAAAAAACACCAAAACCACAGAGGGTCTGTGAATAGTAATGAAGTTTTCTGTCCTTTTTGTATGTCCAAAGTTAAATGATCTGTCTCATTTAAAAATACATATGAAAAAAAAACCTTTCTGAAATAAAATGAAGTAGAGTTAGGTAAAAAATGAATACAGCAAAATGACCAACAAATAAGACCAATGAACAAATACAGTCAAAGACCCAGCAAACTCTCAAACTGAATATTAACAAGTGAAGGAATATTCTGCTTTCTGATAATCAGAATTTACTTATGTTTGAAATACCTTAATCCTTCATCCAGGGCCAATTGATAGCTGTGTGATTTAGGGTTGGTTGCTAGCTCTAAGCATCTCTATTTATCAATAGTGAATTTAGATACAACATATTATTTTTAAACAATTTTATTTTGGAAGCACCTAAGTTCAACTGTCAGGTAAGTCTAGTAGTGCCATATGCTGTACAAACATAAAAGTGATAGGATTGCATAAAAAACGGTCTTCTCTCAGTGTCTACAAAGTGCTTTGAGAGCCTAGGAGGCATTAAGATAAGTCAAAGTCAAAGGTGCTTGCTTGCAGGTAAAAAGAGTAAAACTCAGTTGAACAGAGGAAGAAGGCTTTTATGGCCAGTGAATTGCATATTGCAGAGCAGAAGGGTGAGGCAGTTTTCTGAGGAATTTGATCCACCATAAAGTTAGACATCAAATTGCTAGTGTAGGAGTAAATATGTCTGCATAGGAGCTGCTGGAAGGGCCATATACTGCTAGGGCTGAATATAAGTTCCTCAAAGAGAAGCCAGGAGCCAGCTGTTTAAACTAGGGCCTGTGACATACCAACAATCCTGTGGACTAATGAGATGGAGAAAGTGAGACATGCCAATCAAAGGATAACAGCTGCAGCTGAGAATTTACGTCAGCGTGTGGTAAATTACAAAGTTAAGTTCCCTTTCCAAAGTGCAGGGACTTCGGGTGATGATTTGGGATACCAAAATTTCCCTCCATTCTTTTATGACTAACAGAACAACAGCTCAGCAGATGACAACATGATCTGTAAAGACTTTCAGATCTACACCTGCTCTGTAAGTGTTTTTGACATCTCTTTTCTGTTTTCAATGTTTAGCAGTACAAAAATAATGTACTAGCAAGTAGTACTCAAACTTTCAAACTCAGTTCTTCTAATTTGACTCTCTGAGAAGCATAAGAGTAGGTACTTTGCTGCATTAACCCTATAAAAATTTGGTAAGATAATTAGAATAGTTCTTACAAAAGTCAGCTGATTACAAAGTACAAAGCTAAAAAATCTGGTCCATATGACAAAAAACATAGAATCATAGAATCACTTGGGTTGGCAAAGACTCTTAAGATCATCAAGTCCAACCATTAACGTAACACAACACTGCCAAGTGCACGACTAACCCTGTCCCTCAGCACCGCATCTACACCTCTTTTAAATACCTCCAGGGATGGTGATCAGCCACTTCCCTGGGCAACCTGTTCCAACCCTTTCAGTGAAGATATTTTTTCCTAATATCCAGCCTAAACCTCCTCTGGCACAACTTGAGGCCATTTCCTCTTCTTCTCTTGCTTGTTACTTGGGAGAAGAGATCGACACTGAGCTTGCTACAACCTTATTTCTTGAAAGTAGTTGAAGAGTGATAAGGTCTCCCCTGAGCCTCCTTTGCTCCAGGCTAAACAACCCCAGTTCCCTCAGCCGCTTCTTGTAAGACTTACTCTCTGGACCCTTCACCAGCTTTATTGCCCTTCTGGGACCATGTCCAAGCCAGAACCTCAATGTCCTTCTTGGAGTGAGGGGCTCAAAACTGGACACAGTATTCAAGGTGTGGCCTCACCAGTGCCCAGTCCAGGGGGGCAATCCCTCCTCTTCCCTCCCCCTGCTGGCCCCATTCTTGCTGATACAAGCCAGGATGCCAGTGACCTTCTATCTAGATCCCTCTGCAAGGCTGCTTGTCCCGCAAGAGACCCGACAGCACCTCTCGGTTTGATATCATCAGCAAACTTGCTAATGGTGCATTCAACTCCATCCCAATCACTGATAAAAATACTGAACAGAACCAGCCTTAGGATTGAGCCCAGAGGAACAGCACTGGTGATCGGTCGCCAGCCAGATGTAGCCCCATTCAGTACAAATCTTAGAGCCCTGCCATCCTATCAGTTCTTCACGCAGAACACCACGAATCTGCTCATCTCACAGCTGGACAACTTGTCCAGAAAGATGATGTGAGGGACAGTGTCAAAAGCCTTACTAAAGTCCAGAACAACTCCCTGCATCACCTTCCCTTCATACTCAATGTGGGCGACCTTATCGTAGAAGGATATCAAATTAGTTAGGCAGGACTGTGCCTGTGTTAAGCCGTGTTGACTGGCCCTGATCGTAAATTGTAGAATCGTAGAATATGTCAAGTTGGAAGGGGCCCGTAAGGACTATTGAGTCCAACTCCCTGCTGCTTGCAGGACTACAAAACTTAACCATGGGACTAAAAGCGTTACCCAGAGGCTCCTTTGTGACATCACTGTGCGGCGGATAGCAATGTCAACGAGCGACGGACTGTGACCTCACGTTCCTCGCTGCTTAGCATCAGGCACCGGCAGAGCCTGGGCTAGTCTGGTTCGTGCTTGCACTTCAGCCGAGCGTGCCCACGAGGTGTGGAGGGTCGAGCGAGGCTTCTGGTGGTGCTGGCTGGTGCTTTGGGGGCTGCTGTCATCAGCAGCTCTCAGTGCCCACCCCAGAGCCATCCTGTGGTTCAGGCAGCCGGGCACCGTGGGACGTGCTTACAGCGGGAGAGGTGAGTTGTGTGGGGAAACAACCCCCTGGGGTGGGTGTGGGGTGGGTGATGGGGTCGGGGATCTGGCAGGGTGTACTTCTCGAGGGGCCTGGGCACTTCTGCCTCCCCTCCCCAGGGCAGCAAGTGACCGTGGCCTCTCCTTTTTGCAGCACAAGACACCCTTTGGCAGTCTCCTGCCGAGTGTGCCTTTGAGGTGTGGAGGCTCAAGTGAGGCTTGTTGTGGTGCGGGCTGCCGCTTTGGGGGTTGCCGTTGGCAGCAAGCACTCGGTGCCCATCCCAGAGCCAAAGCAAGAAGCTCCTCATCCTCAGTGCTCCCCAGCCCACCACAGTGCGCAGAGAGCATGGCCACCAAGAGCGAGTGGAGCTGCCCCATCTGCTGTGACAATCAAGAGGACGTCGCCTACATGTCACCCTGCCTGCACCATGTTTGCTTAGGGTGTGCCCTGCGCTGGGCACAGCAGAAGGCAAACTGTCCGCTGTGCAGATCGGTGACGACAAACATCTTGTTCTCGGTGCTGTCGGACGACGATTATTTGACGTTCAGCGTCCTAGGTCCCGCAGAGCCACTGGCTGAGAACAGTGAGGCCGAGGCCGAGGCCGAGAACGAGGACGAGGACGAGGACGAGGACGAGGACGAGGACGAGGACGAGGACGAGGACGAGGACGAGGACGAGGACGAGGACGAGGCCGCGTTGCTGTCGCCTGTGCCAGACGACGATCCTCTGGTGGCCGATCACCTGAGCCCCACAGAGCCACAGGCTGAAGACAGCGAGGAGGAGTGGGAGGCAGGGTCAGAGCCAGGCGGCTTCCCTCCTCAGGTCTGGGCGGACTTCTTCAATAGCCACCCAGATCACATGCGGCCCCTGCGGCCGTGGCTGCGACGGGAGCTGGGGCTGATCTACAGGCCGCAGTGGTGGGAAGCAGCTGAGGTGGAAAGCACTGTCGTGGCCTTCCTGTGCCTCTGGGGGCTGGACGAGCTGGAGCTGGGGCAGCGGCTGCTGGTCGACCTGGGCGGAAAGGCTAGATCATTCGTCCGGCACCTCATTGCCACCGCCGTGGACCTGTGCAGTGGGGAGCTCCGCCGGCACGTGGACCAGCAGGACGCCCGCGCTACCGGGGGCGAGGACGAGAGCCCCGCAGCCGGCCCCAGCCCCACCGGCTCCCGGGAGGGGCCGGCGGAGGCGGCGGCGGTGGCAGGCCCCTCTGCCCAGGGCCACAGCGGCAGCCCCTCTGCTCCCGGCCAGGGCAGGGACCGCTCGCCCGGGGAGCCCCGGCGGCCCGCGAAGAGGAGGGCCCCCGGCCCCCAGGAGCCTCCCCAGCCCCGCAAGCGGCGGCGCCGCCGGCGGCACTAGCAGCGCTCCGGCTGCCAGGAACTGAAAGAAAGGAACTCCTGGTTCCCTGACACACTCTGTGGCTGCTGCTTCCTCCCCCTCGTCCCGGTGCATTTCCCTGTCCCCCGCGCTCCACCGTGGTAGGCTGGAGCCTGCGGTGGGGCACGGCCATGGCCCTCCGGAGCCCTCGGGCTATGTTGGCAGTGCCTTCTCCCACAGGCAACCCTGCTGGAGGTTTACACCCTTTGGCAGTGCAGCAGATGCTGAGGGCAGAGCAGGCAGCAGGTGAAGCTGGTTTTGCTGCAGGACTGATGGGATCTCAACCAGTCATCAGACCCGGCCTCCACTGGTTCGTCAATAAAAGGAATTTGGATGAGCTACAGGCTTGCCATCTCCAGCATTTGCCTCTGCACCGCACCGAGTACAACAAAGCACAAACCCCTCCAATGTGGGCAGATGTTCGTCGTGCTGGAGGTGTCTGTGCCTGTGCCAGGGGGGTCATGTATGTGCAAGCAGAGCTCAGTTTCAGGCGCCTTTGGAAGCAGTGAAGAAGCCAGGTTTGGAAGGGAATGACAGGCCAAAGAACAGGCTGAATAATCCCTGCATGCCCCTGTTCCTAATGCTTCTCGTGTTCAACAGCTTCTGACAGCACTAGTTCTTCAGCTCTCACACCTGGCACGCTAGTGTGCTGGAGGAGTGACATCACAGCCACGTTCCCTGCAAGACATGGTCTGTGGATTTGTGATGGTGTAATTGTGGAGATCTTTCACAAGAGGGTGCAGAGACCTGATGTTTCTACTGCTGGTTTCAGCAGCTGGCATGCCACATGGCAGTAGGAATCATGGCAGCATGCTCCCGTGTAGATGTCTGTCTGTATAATTTTGAGCACTGCTTTGTAACACAGACTCCTTCCCCCTTTGGCCATGTCTTGGCATTCAAAGGGAGCCCACCTACTTTCATAGGATGTGTGAGAACATAGACAGATATACAGGATGTGCCTGTTAATAGATCTCATGCCAGCTGATGCAGAGAAGCGGTTCCCAACAGGAACCCTGTGGCAGGTTGAAGAAAAAAACCTGCCTGAAGGCTTTTGGTGTAAACTGATTAATTGAATTATTCCCTTCCATGTTATGATTCGCCCATCTCATTGGATAGAAAGTTTCTCGAGAGGGTACTGCCCCTTTAAGAAGCTGCGGGCTCAGGCAGCTCGGGGACTTCCGGGGCTACTCGGGAATTCCGGGGCAGTCGGGACTTGCGGGGCTTCTCCGGACGGCTTCGGGGGTTTTTCTCTCGGGTTTTTCTCGGCTCTCCGGACACCCCCGGCTCCGCTCTGCGGGAGTCACTGCGGGACTTCAGCTTCGTTCCGGGAAAGAGGCTTTTCCAGACACTGCGGCTCGGCTCCGGGGACCTTACAGGCTGCCGGAGTGGACCGTGCGCCGGGGCAGCCCCCGCCACGCCGCCTGGGACAGACTGCTCGCCTGGAGGCTTTTCTGCTGCCGTAAGGCTTTACCCTCTTTGTCTGCTGCTTCGATATCCTCTCTGCCTGCCACAACGAGGATCCGGTAGGGACAGCGATTTCCACATTTCAGCCCGGCGTTCATAATAGCCGCGGGTTCCCTTTGTTCGCTCCACGAAAGCGCACACGTGGCCGGTGCCATTTCCAGACTGCACGTGGTACCGTCCCCCTTTGTCTCTTTTTCTCGTGTTTAAACCCTCACCTTTCCATCCTGCACAGACTCTCAGATTTTGCATTGGTTTTTCCCTGTTATATATATATTGTTCTAGTTTTAATAAAGTTTGTTTCAGTTTTCCAAACGTTCAGAGGTCTCACAAAATCTTTTATTTTTCCTTCTCGTATCTCTGCTTTTGAACCCTTTTCTCTCCCGGAGGAGAGGGGTTCGGGGATAGGGAAGGGCTCGTCCCCGTGATCGGCTTGCCTCAGCCGACCGGCGACAAACCCCTAGGAAATGCTTTGTCAGCTTTCTGCCTGTGTCTTTGAGACACTTTGGTGACAGTTCCTGCATGTTGCATGACTGATCTAACACTAGGAGAGAATATCTGGTAGAGGAGTTTCAGTCTGCATAATTGCTTCCTTAATTCCGATGCTGTTACGATTTCTTCGTGTCTCGCTGCTAAGGATACTGGTAATCACACATTTGTCTGAATTAATCTGTACAAAACCACTGAATGCAGTATTTTATACATAGGAACCTAGTAGATAAACTCAGTTATTGGCAGGTACCACTAACGTGATGCAAGAGGAGTAATCCTTGGGCAGTTTTCCATTCCTCATACTGGAAGAAAAGGTTATGCTTAGAGTATTGTCAGAGTGCAAAAATGATATCAAGGTTCCGGAAAATGTTTTTTTGTACCAAAATGGAAGCTCCATCTTCTTAGCATGATATATTTGTCATGTACATTGAGGTAATCCTTATTTCAAAAAACAAGTTTGAAACTATTGAGACCAGTCAGGAGAATTAGAATGAACATGATGGAAGTAGAAAAAAAAATGAGCTTTTCTGAGCAGAACAATTTTTTCGTGTCCAACAGTATTCCTATCCAAAATCACCATGAGAAGTTAAAACATGAAGAAATACTTGTAAGCTAAAGATATAGTGAAATAGACTTACCCCAGTGTAAACAAGGAAACTAATTCTGAACATTTTACTTTAATGTTGTCCTTTATATGTTTTTGTTATAGATCCACTTCACA
Source organism: Bucorvus abyssinicus (assembly GCA_009769605.1). Lineage (NCBI taxonomy): Eukaryota > Metazoa > Chordata > Aves > Bucerotiformes > Bucorvidae > Bucorvus > Bucorvus abyssinicus. Next base: position 51,658,459 of record CM020063.1, read on the forward strand.
GTACCTGAAACAACATTTTTAAAGGAGAAAAGTATTCCATTTGAAAATATCTGAGCAGGATACTTCAGCAATTTCTCGTTACTATTTGTAAACAGAAAATGTGTTAAAGTTAACTCTTTCTTATGAAATTTTTTGTTTTAATTAGTCAAGTATGAACATTGAATGACAAATCAATGACAAGAACCTACCCTCAAATTCCTGATTTTTTGCATGAAATTATCCCTTATTAGTCTGCAATGATAAAGATTGCAATAATGCTATCCCTTATTATCTGCATTGATAATACTGTATTAGAATTAGTCAAATTGGTTCTTCTGCATGCTCCACCGGCAGACCAGCCCCTTGGACCAAGACTTAGGTGGGTGTCATGAACACAGAGCTCAGCCCAAAGACTGTTAGTCCTGGTTCCAGCTGGCTCTTGACCAATGCCCCCACGTCCTTTTCCTCTGGACAGTTTCCAGCTGCTCTTCCCCAGGCCTGTAGCATTGCAGGGGGTTGTTGTGACTCAATTGCAGGTGTCCTGGGTTCAACTGGAATAGAGCCATTTTTCACAAGAAGATGGGAGGGGACACAGCCAGGATGGCTGACCCAGCAGGTTATTCGATGCTTACCTATTCCATGATCACCAGGGGATGAGGAAGGATCTCATCTCCAAAAAGGGCTGAGCATCATTCAGGGTGGTGAGCAATTGCATTGTGCATCTCTCATTTTATATATTCTTTTATTCGCATTGTTATTATTATTTATTCTCTTCTTGTGTTGTCCTATTAAACTGTCCTTATCTCAATGCACAATTTTTTATATTTTTCCTCCAATTCTCCTCCCCATCTGCAGAGAAGACAGTCCCAGAACAAAGTCCAAGTCATGTCAGACATATATACCATGCAGCTGGATGCCTGCAAGCGCTTTGTCGATAAAATTCGGCGCTGGGCGAGGTGACAATCAGAACTACAACTATCACTAGATCCATATCTGATGTTAGGTGTTATCTAGATGTCCGGAAGATGTGTGAAACGGGGCCGAGACCCCATGGTCGCACTCTTCCATTTTTCCACCTTGGACAAAATGAGCTGTTACCTCCACCCATGCAGGTGTAAATTGAAGGACTTTGTGCAATTAACATAAGTGATAAGCTTGTCTACAGTTTTCCCCATATGCACCTCTACAACAATGATGTAATGTAAAAAACTAAGTATAAATATTGCCCCAATATTGACCCTAAATTGGGACAGGAGAAGACCATACTGACAGACAGATTGAAGAATTCGCTCCCTTTCTCCAGTGGGGACTGGAATCTTACCCATGATTCTCGACCTCAGCCTATGCTGAGAGATACTGTTCTCCCTGGGTGTATTTTATGTGGTTGTAATCGTGATTTTACTTACTCCTAATGCACTATTGATGCATTAGCGGGCTTATTTTACCATGTAGCTGGGCTACAACACAGGTTGTAAGCTTTTTGGTATCAGACCTATGCTGTCTTTCTGGTAAATAAGCAATAGTTAACCTGCTGTTCTTTTATCAAAGGCAATACCAAAAGAACTTGTGTGTGTTGCACTGTAAATAAACCACATTATTCATGCCCCCCGATTTTGCTTGTTTCGCATGTTCGGTGTCGGCCCTATAAGACTGGTTTTATTTTCCCATTTTCGCAACACCACCCCAACAGGGGAAGAAGGACTGAGTAAACAGCCATGTAGTGCTTAGTTGCCATCTGGGCTTAAACCACGACAGGTGGTCCAAACCACCAAATTCCCACCATAATTCTTCCTTCTTGGCCTTTCCCCTGATTCTAATCTATAAACATTTAAACCTATCAGCACCATCGTCAAGCTCTAGACAGCCAGAGCGCTTCCTAACATACAGGACTACCCCACAGCCTCTCCTTCCTTGCTTATCCCTTCTGAAGAGTCGATAGCCATCCATTGCAGCACTCCACTTGTGTAAGTCATCCTGTCATGTTTCTGCAATTGCAACCATTATCATAGTTTTCCAGGTCCACAATGGCTTCCAACTCCTTCAGTTTGTTGCCCATGATGTGTGTATTGATGTAGATGCTCTTCAGTTGGACTACTGGTCCTGCCACCTTTTTTGGGGGAGAAGCCCTAATTCCTATGAGACTGTTCTCAGACAATTCTGTGGTTTTAAACACATCAACAAGCATTGTGTCTTTGCTGCCATATGGATCTCCATCCCCTATGCCCACTGAAATGGATAGGGTGCTGCACACATTAGTACAGGGTCATTTCAAATGTGCTCCAGTGTACTAAGTGCATCAGGTAGCAGACTGAAGGACCTCACTAGCACACCATCCCTGAGACAGATGTACACTACCTGTCACCAGATGGTCTGATGTTGTGTAGACAGACCCATGATCAAAAAACCCAAAATTCTGCCACTGACACCAGTCTTGGAGATAAGAGTGATCAGGTGGGTCTTCCTGTTTCTTCCCTCATCATTCCCTGCAACTTGAAGGACAGAGTGGAAATCCACTTGTGCTCCTGACGCCTTAATGAGTCAACATTCAGCCAACAACATTTTTGCAAAGCTGGAAGACCAAATTTGAAATGAACATGCGCAATCGTTCTCTCTTTTAAAGGCAAATATTATTATGACTAATAAATGAATAGTATGATTATTTATGAAGTTCCCCCAGATAAAATGGCATTAATTTCTTCATTTTTATTTTTGAAAGCAAAAGCATAAAGCTACTTGTTTTGTGATATTCTTGAAAAGCAGATGAGGCATTGTATAATTTGATAGAATAATGCAGGTAGTCCAGGAGGGAGGAATAAAGAATCCAAAACAAAACCAAAATAGGTGTTTTCTTTCAGAAAGTGGACTAGTTTTCATTCAAATATTTCTAAAGTGTTTACCTTTAGACACAGATGGAATATGGAAAATGTCATTAAAAAAGGTGAATGTGTGAGTGACTTGGAAATAACAGGTTACAATGGAAAATTTTTTTGCATAGCAGCCACTTTCTGCATCATTTTTAACCTTGAAAATATTTTCATGCTTTAAAAGATAAAAGACCTAAAATGTCTTGAGGCTTTCAAAGTGCATGTGTTTGAGATAAGAGAGCTACGCCATACAGTACCTACCACAAGTTTTAATATCACACCTGTAGAAAAAGGTCATTCTATTGAGACACTTACTTCATTTGCAAAATATGATTTATAACAGTAACAATGCAATAGAATTACAAAATGTCATGATAGAAATGTCAGTGATTTATCTACAGAGTTACTGTTATTGCGCATCTCATGCACTTGGCTGAGTGGTACAGTGCTCTTCTGGTTAAGTATAGGACAAGAAAAGGAGAAACACAGGGTGTGTCGTGTATGACCTTGGACAAGGCCTAACCACTTGTCACTTAACTGCTCTTCCTTACGTCACATGAATTGATTGCATGCATTTACGTATGCGTATACATGACCCTGTTGTATGGGGTCCAGAGGAAGGACACAAAAATGATCAGAGGGAAGGAGCACCTCTGCTATGAGGACAGACTGAGAGAGTCGGGGTTGTTCAGCCTGGAGAAGAGAAGGCTCTGGGGAGACCTTACTGCAGCCTTTCTGTACTTAGAGGAGGCCTACAGGAAAGATGGGGACAATCTTTTTAGCAAGGCCTGTTGTGACAGGACAAGGTGTCGTGGTTTTAAGCTAAAAGAGTGGAGATTTAGACTAGCTATGAGGAAGATATTTGTTACAATGAGGGTGGTGAAACACAGGAACAAGCTGCCCAGAGAGGTGGTAGAAGCCCCACCCCTGGAAACCTGGGGCCGTGGGCAACTTGACCTAGTTGAAGATGTCCCTGCTCTCTGCAGGGGGCGTGAACTAGATGACCTTTGAAGGGCCCTTCCAACCCAAACCATTCTATGATTCAATGAGTCTATGATTCTATATCTCCTCAGATGTTGTAGCCAGATGCTGTAACGGTAAGAGTCAGTTGCTACAGTGATTTCTACCTGAGACTCTGTGTATAAATTGTTGGACATCTGCTACAGGATAAGATTGTTGGGAAAGGAAAATTTGGCCTAACTTCTGGCTGATTCCTAGCGGAAATGTCCCCTAAAGTTCCGGTACCTATTTTTCCCCTTTATGTCATTTGTTATTATAGTGACACAGCTGCTATAATAGATGTCCAGTTTGTCTTCGTAAACGTTCTCCTAAGGTGGGAAAATAATGTTAGATACAGCAGTTTTTCTTCTGTTTGTCATACTCTGAGTGACTGTCAGCTAACTTGGGAGCATTTTCTTGATCTGATGGAGGCAGTTAGTGTTGATAAATATTTTTTCAGTAGGTTTTACTGCCTTCTTTTATTAGATAAGACCATTTTTTCCTGGTTATTTACAAACCATAGACCATTAGCAGAATACAGGACGGATCATCCATATGATACTCTACGAGTCAAGTTGTTAGCTTATGTTAAGGGGCTGATTTGTCCTTCTGGAGGGTCTGGCCTTACCTCTTAAGTGATAAAGCTATTTTTTTATAAATTATAGTGAATGTGTTTGGTAGACCTTTTACATCAATCACTGTTGCAGAATAGGAAGTATATCTGGTGAAGTAGAGTAAAACACATGTGCAGAGCTCTATCAGAAATATTTAGACTTTTCTTGACATCTAACAAGTTATGAAGCCTTTGCACTACAAAGAAATAGCTAAACCACAGTACCAAACACTCTTTGTAGAGGCCGTAAATGACAAATTCATATTCAAGGTTTGAAGTGGCGTTGCAAATGGTTAAGTAACAAGTATAAACAGACCAACCATATCTTCGCCAAGGAAAACATTTGAAAATCAGTGTGTGCAGGAAGACTTGCATGTGAAACAATAACACTTTCTTTCAAGGAGCATGGATTTTTGTAAACTGTGGGAGCTACTAAACTGCTGTTCAGAGATAACATGGTAAGTGCCCTGAAAATTCCATTCCATGCACACATGTGCTGAGATATACATGTATGTATACACTGCAAAGTCCTGTACCCCCATGATGGAAAAAAGTTTATGTCACCTGCCCTGTTTTTTGAACTAAGCTGATGCAAGTGCTATTTAAGCACAAGGACCTCTCTGACCTCAGTGATATTGGTCAAGCCGTACCAGAGTGTAGGAGTTGTGTGTGACTTTGCTTTATAGACTGATTCAGACTTGCTGGATCAGACAGAAAGAAAATGCAGAACAAAGTAACTGCCCTGAAACTGCCCAGGAATGCTGGCATGCAGCATGGTGTGCTCCCTGCAGTGTGTCCAGAGAGTGATAACAGACAGGGATGTTCCTCTGAGAGTGACTGTGGTGCCTGATCTATGGGGCTTGGGGTAGCCCTTGTACTTTCTACTTGGAGAGGTGGAGGGAATCCAAGGAAAGGAATGTGCTGCTGTCACTGGAGGTGATGCAGGCATGAGCAGCCTGCAGATGGGTCCAGGTGTATCTTGGTTAAGTGGCAGAGCTGTCCAGATGGGAGGAGACACCTGCAGGGATGCAAGGAGCAGCAGAGATGCTGTCCGCTGTGCAGCTGTTTCTGACAAACTATTCTTAGACATGTCCTTCTAGGCTGCTGTTATAAAATCTACATTGCTTTAAGCAGCTTTGGTGGGTGACTGCTGGAGGTGCAGGCACATGTACCTCAGGGCTCCACTTGCAAGCAGGTGAGGGAGGAAGCTATGATTAACCCACTGAAGCTGCTTATGGTTCCTGCTTCACCAGGCACCTGGGATGTCAGTGAGAAAATGCTGTAGGAGACTGGCATTATTTGACTGTGTGGTGGTGATGAGTTTGTATCGTTTGCTCAGTCTAGCATGGCATGTGTCTTTCCCATCCTGCTCACTGCAGAGAAATGCTTTTCCTCTTTCCCTGAATAACAGAAATCACTGCAGGTGGTTAGTGGAATGTGGTACCTCCGATATCATCCCAGAGGCAGTTTTGCTTCTGCCTCAGGGCCCCATAAGGCAACTCGTGTCAGAAACCCCTAAGAGGCTAGGAATTTTTTTGTTTGGTGGCATACGCCAGCTGAAATCAATGGGCATTTGCTTCTGAATTTGTCAGCCTCAAAGGTGATGCAGCTGCACAGGTTATTAGCTATTTTTACTATAAAGCAACATTTCCTTTTTCCACTCAGTGGTCTGATACAATACTACAATAATGACAAGGCCATTAATGAGCTGAAGCAAAGTCACATGATGGTTTCCATTGCTAGCCTTCATTTACAATATGATTTAGTTTTGCTAAAGCTGTCTCTGGGCTGTTTGCTTTACCTAATTTTATTTCTTCCCTCTTTAAAGAACTTCTCTTGAACCTTTAAACAACTACTACCATCTGGAATAAGATTTACAATGTTTGCTATTTCCAAAGCCAAGCCTGGTTTCAAAGTTTTACTGTGTCTACATACAACACCAATGCTATTAAAGCCTATGTTTGCTGCCCTAGAATTTGTGTTTGTTACTTTACCAGACCAAGAAACAATACTTTAAAGTTCTTTTTGCTGCCTATATGTACTAAATGAAGTATCTAATTGGTGCTTTATAAGCAAAGAGGAACACAAAATACATTATTTGTTTCATGATCTTGCTGTGTAAATAAACATGGCAAATTTACAATAATGTATACAACACATCTCAGAAAAGGAAAAGAACAGGCTGCCCAAGTAAGTGGTGGTGTCCCCATCCCTGGAAGTGTTTAAAAGATGTGGATGTGGCACTGAGGGACTTGGTTTAGGGTCCCTGGCAGTTCAGGGTGTATGATTGGACTTGATGATCTTAAAGGACTCTTCCAACCAGATGATTCTGTGTGATTCTGTGATAGACAGGTCATTGGAAGTGCTAAATAATGATGGTCTCTTCCACAGTTATTTCTGTCTGTAGAACATTGCATCAGAAAGGACTGTTCCACCTCTGTGCCTAGACAATTTTTTTTTTGAATTACAGAATTAATTGCCAATAAAGATTAGCAATATATTATCTCTAGAGCTGATCCAGCTCATTAGTAAGATTTTTGGTTGTCATTGTAAGACTAAAGTTTATTAATAATAGTTTTTGAGGCTCCTTTCTGAAATTCAAGCCACAAAGGCTTAGCTAAGTCTTTTCTCACCCATCACCTCTTTTGGAGCACTGTGTACAGTACACCAGCCAAGTTTATCCCAAGAGTATAGTTTTCCAACTCACCCATGAGCATTTATTTCTAACAATTACAGTTAATAAAATATTCTTAAATCTATCAAAATACGGTTATGATCAACAAGGAACTGAGATACTGTAGCACAAGGCAGATGTGTGATGCAGATTCAAAGCAAGTAAATTTATTTTCTAGAGTGATTAATTTGTATTCCTTGATTTTAGTCAATTCTTGTATTTTTTTTTTTTTTAAGAATACTTTGGTTTTAAAGGACAAAAACTTCTCCATATTAGGCAACGGAACAGGGAAAAAAAGTTTTCTTTGAGAAGCAATCCACAGAGCCCAATATTTGAGCGTTTTTAAAAATGAATTATTCAAGTCAGATGTCCAGACAAGGGATTGGTTCTGAAGACCAGATTTTCTGGCTTTCTAATGTTGTTTTCTCTGTTGGAAATGTCTTTTAGTAGTCACAGATTATTTTCTTTCCTTTCTTATGTGTGGTATCAACTGATTTCAGGATGTTTTATTTGGAGAAATACGGCACAGAGTTACACTACCAATAGCTTTTTATCCTTTGCACTCTGCAGTGCTCTTCAATTAAAGACTCATGAGATTGTGATTTAGTTACTATTTCTTTCCATCTCATGCTGCAAGTAGAGGTGATTGAACTTGCAAAATTTCTCTCTGGATTTTGTTTGCCCTAGATAACTTCTGATCATTAACTTTGATACTGATTTCGGTTTTGGTCACCATCTAAGAATAAGACTGAAAAAATATTTCAGAATGGGCTCTGGCATGTGCTTTTCTTGCAATATATCCAGACATTCCAATGTAGGATTTTCTTTCAGCCAATATCTGCATATTATATGTCTTCCCAATAAAATAACTGCACAGAATATAACTGCATTGTACATGCAGTCTTCCATCAGCTAACTCAAATTACTCCTTATTGCACCAGCAAAATGTCTTAATGAATAATAATTTTCTTTAGTACAAAAGTAATGAAAAATTTGTCTTTTCTTCAACCGACAAATATATAAGACAGCTCCTTTGTGACTCTGCTGAAGTCAATAGATTCAATAAGATGCGGGTCTAGGAATTCGAGTCTGTGCCTATGTGTTGAATCCACTGTGTTCAGTCACCGTTTTACTGGGAACCTGTTACTTTAAACAATATCTGAGGGCCTAACAGCTTTGTCAGGTCTGCCCAGCAGCGCACTCAGTGGTGCTGTTTGTCTCCAGTGCGTGTTGTGGTTTAACCCCAGCAGGCAGCTGAGCCTCACACTGCAGCTCATTCCCTCCCAGTGGGGTGGTTGAAAGAATCGTGAGGGTAAAAGTGAAAAAACTCGTAAGTTGAGATAAAGGCAGTTTAGTAGGTAAAGGAGTTAGCTAGCAGGTGTGTAGCCATTTCCAAGAAAGCAGGGATTCATCACACATAATGGTTACTTGGGAAGACAAATACCATAATTTTGAATATTCCCTCTCCCTCCTTCTTTCCGCAGCTTTTATTGCTGAGTATGACATCATATGGTATGGAATATCCCTTTGTTTAGTCTGGGTCAGCTGCACCAGCTGTGTCCCCTCGCAATGCCCTCTGCAACCCCAGTCTGCTCACTGAAGAGACAATGTGAGAAAAAGAGAAAACCTTAACGTTGTGCAAACACTGTTCAGCAATAGCTAGAACATGGGTGTGTTATCAACTCTGTTTTCGTCAGAAACCCAAAACATAGCACCCTACAAACTGCTATGGAGAAAATGAACTCTATCCCAGCAAGTTTTTGAACAGTTGTCAGGTTTTTAGTTAGTTTGGTTTTCTTGTAATCACTTCTTAAATTTGCAAACCATTATTTAAGCGTTCCCTTGTCTTAGATTTTGGAAGTATTGGAGCTATTTCAGCATATGATTCACCTAAAGAGGAGTATGAGTTCGTGACTTCAGGGTCTCATCGAGCTCTTCATGTTAATACAGACCTGTTTAAGTTTCACCATCATAAAAACCTGAGGAAAATAAGTAAATAAAATCTCCCATAGTTCATAGAACACAAAATAGTAATCAATTAAATCTTGAAAGAAAACAGACCTATTCTATTTTTATCAAGGCCTTAAAAGAGTTGCTTTAATTACTTTGCTTTAGACAAACATTTAAATTAATTCAATGATCCTATCATAAAGCATAGGACAAGAAGAAATTTTTCCAGGGTAGGATCTGGAGTATGCTAGGATGAATTCTTGGAACCAGACTTTTGATTTTTCTTCTCAAGAGACAGAGTAGCCATGCACATTTAATTTCTTCCTCTATCAGGTAATTTGTGGCTGGTCATCTTTTGCTCTGCAGAGAGACTCCACAGGCAGAGTCATATGCAATTTATGTTATCAATTACCAATGGTTAATAAACATAACAGGTGGCTAGGAGGAGCATGCTAGCTGGATAAACATGAGTGTCCTGGTTTGAGTTAGACAGAACTCATTCTGTTCAGTGATTTCACTTTTCAGCTCAGTGTCACCTAACTAACGGCACTGTCTGAAGTTAACGGCATGTTTTTGCAGACAGTGTCTGCTTCTAGCAGTGATAACGCTGGATGTTTACAGTCACCACCAGGGTCTGGGGTGCAGAAAGGCTCTTGCTTGTACTTTCTGCTGTGCAGACCAAGGTCACTGCTAAATCCTGTGCCCCACAGTGGGGGTGCAGTGAGTGAGAGGCTGCACCTGTGGGGAGGAGCGGACAGGACAGGTGATCTTAAAGGTTGGATCTTTAAATTTCCTAGACTGGTCTTTTGACTCTACTGGTTTTTTTGAAGCCTCAATATACAGTTTTGTGTTGGTACAACTGGAATCTTGCCAGCACTGTAACTCTGCAGCATCACCTTTTTGTTTGGACTTCTATGCTGCATGTCTCAGCTTTAGCAATCTTGCTGCTGAGTAAAGTAGAAAGTAAAGCTAAGCTGGTTCCCAGACCAGTAGCTCACAAACAGAACGGTGTCAAAGACTGCTGATACCCCAGGCCAGATGCTACAAGAAAGGAAATACACCAAAACAGTGAGCTTTTGCCACTGTGCCATACTTAGCCTGCAGAAAAGAAGGCTGGAATTACGAACATTAAGTGCAAAACATCTGTATCCTTTGAACTAAGCAGAAGGGACAGCACAGGCCAGTCTTAGGTCCTGGATCCTCTCCTTGCCTCACACAATGCAGCAGGGCATTGTGTGGGACAGTACTGGTGGGAACAGGTAAATACTGCATTTTGCCTCCTCTGAGATGCCAACATGAAATTCAGTCTCAAAGGGAATTTGTTCCTGCCTTCTCTCACACTCAGCTTTTTCACATTGCATCTGATGTTCTCCTGAATGGGCCTATTGCAGCTCCCATGTAACTGGGAAGAACTTCCCAACTGTTCAGCCTAGAAGGGACAGCCATGTCACTAAGACAGAGTAGGGGTGCATATGCCAGATAAAATTCAAGGTGTCCTTGTTACGTCTAGCTCATGCATAAACATAAGAAATTTGAAATTGTGATAATAAGATATTTTTTGTTTTGAAGGGCCTCCTAAAGATGGCAGAGTCAAGGTATAACATATGTAACGTTTTCTACCCTGCTCTGCAGCCTCAGGAAAGTCTGGCATTAACTTGGATAATAAAGTTATCTTCACCTTTCTCCTATCTTTGATCTCCTGTTTTACAGGTATTTGTGCTGTCAGAACTCTACTCCCTTTGAGAAGTTTCCAGAGGCAGGGCATCTGAACGGTCAGGGTTTCACTGATCTTCAGACTGAACGGAATTGCACAAGTACTGGCTTGAAAGACCCATGCATGGGTATAGATGTTATCCATTCTCGACTGGTTCACATATATTTGGTCTTCTTGAAACATGTTATGAATCTCTACATACAGCATTATACAGAACTCATGAGTACAGAAATATTATTATTGGCTAATACATGTGGATGTATCAGACGCAGAAGCAACATGCTACTAGAGAACTACCACAGCATACTTACCACTGGCACAGGCACCCAGTGAGTCTGCTGCCCATACACATGGCAGCTAGGTGTAGAAGTGAGCTCCATGCATCAGGCTGATCCTCACTATTGCTGAGGTGTTACCTTTGTACCCTCCTATGTTTTTCTTGGGAATTTGGCTACTTTATACCTTTTCCTGTTAGAAGTTTTCTCTGAGTTACTATTAGGTTTCACTTCTAAGATAGGACTTCTTGTAAGAAGCTCAGAAAGATATTTCTCAGGGCACTGAACTAGGTCTCAAATCATATATCTTGTCAGAGACCTTTGTCACACACCCATAAGCTGTGGGGTGAAGTTCCTGTCCTTGATGGCTCAAGGACGCTGACCTTCTCAGGATTGCCCTTATCCTTTAGGCTTGGTGCTGAGGCCTGGTATCCAGTTGCAACACTGCCTGATGGGCTGTAGTTGCAAGTCATGTTCAACATCTTCTAACGGTCCCAACCACAATTCTATCCAGACTTGTTTCTTTTCCTATGGTTTGCTCAGAAGGTTGTGTTGCTCTTCACTACGGATCTCACACAGCAGTGTCCTCTGGTTTTATTAGCAAGTAAATCACATCAAGGGTGTAACAGCTCTTCTAACATTAAAACTCAAAGGTGGAGCACAGTGTCAAACTGTAACGTGATTTTCAAAACTATATGAAAAATGATCCTCTCATTAATAGGAAATGTCTGTGGATTACGGTTAATCAAATCTGGCACTCTACTACTTTGCATATTTTGTATAATGACTGAGATCTCCCGTTTTACAGCTGCCAATGTGGAAAATTAAACATGGGTTCTGAAGTGTAATCATGCGTGGCTGGCTGTATCTGTTGGTCTCATGATAAAGCTCCTCCTTGCAAACTTTGTGGTATGATAGCTAATTTTACTAGTAATTGGAAACACATCTATTTACATGAAGCATATTTGGTATGCATTGCCATCATGATCTATAGACACATCAGTCAGTGATTTATGGATTAATAAACAGTGGTACAGAAACTGACTATGAAGGCTTCATCATCTAAGAATACTTACTGCCTGATAATCATTAGGTTTAGGTGAATATATCTGTTGATGACTAAAGTACAGCAGTAAAATGATCTTTAAAATTGTTGTTCTAGGGGCTTGAGATTTTTGTTGTTCCACGAGACAGTAATGTTTGAGGTTTATCACTTCAGGCATTTTCTTGAACATTTATGATTTTAATTTGAACTTTTTTGTTTTGTTTCTTTTTTTGTTTTGTTTTTTGTTTTAAGACTGCAGAATTCATTAACCTGTTGTTGTCAGATCTTTTCAGGTGATGTTTTCAATATTTTTTTTTGTGGAAGTGACTTTCTCTTGATTCTAACTTTTTATGGTATAATTATAAATCTAAACTCAAGGTTATTGCTACCAAGATATCAATATTTATGACAATAACAGTAGCTAAAAGCAGTTGATTGACTCTTGCACTTGATGCAGTGGTCTCTTCAGAAAGTTTATCTAACTGTCACTGCATATGACCAATTTTTGTATGCTTTCTATTATAGACTATCTTCATTCATACAGCAGATCTCTGCTCTACCTAACTTATTAACTAATATTTTGTTAGTGATTTTATTTACTAATTCTGAGCTGCCGCTTACAGCTCCTATGGCAGCTAGAGCTGAATGATATTGCCCCAAATGTTCTGAATTTGACTGTTGCAGTCACAATTTCAAAGGAGCAATGAACTACTGCATATTCTTTAAACTAAAGTGAATAATAAATGTACAAGATGAGCATGACTTGCTGTTTAACTTTAAAAAACCCACAAACAACAGTTGAAACTGCCGACATATTTTACGTTTTAACTTCCATTATGATCTTGAAGATAAGTCCATCATCTGATATTAGACAAGAATAACCACACATATGAATAAGCATGAAGCTTCAGCTGTCATTGCAATGTCCCTATGCTCATGTCCTACAGTTCCCTGACAGTCAAGAAGTCAGAGGACAGTGGAGTTAGCAGAAAAGCATGAAGAAAATAAAAGCCTTTACAGTGTCATGGAAGCCTAGTGTGGATATATTGAACATGGCTGGCCCATGTTAACCTAGGAAATCTGTGGCACAACAGAGAATAATTCCAGTTCACTTCATTGTAGTTTATGCTTTATCCAGCAGGTTTCTTAAAACAAAGATTTCAGGCCTTGCAGAAATATAAGCAAGAAAACAGAGAAAAATAATTCTCTCATCTAGATTTTTGTAACTCCAAACCAAGTTCTTAGACTTATTACATTACCTAAACAAAAAAAACCCAACCAAACAAATAATAACAGTACTAAAACTTAAAACCTGATGAATCATAGACATCAAAGGAGTTTAAAACTCCTATGATACAATTTTGCAAGATCTTTACCTTTCAGAGGAAGCTGCTGTAAGTAGTTATGCATACTTTTATGACCCCTTATTTATTCTTTCTTTTAAGCTCCCAGAATCTTGATTATTAAAAATGCTCAGCAACCACTCATACTGTCAAAAGAGCTGACATGAGTATTGTGTATTTGTCACAATGCCCAAACATTCCCAGTGCTTGCTTTGTAACCTGTGATGGTACAAAGCAGTGTACTTCATGTATGACATTTCAAAGCTGCAATACAATTAAAAAAATGTATCCTATTCAGTAACTTGTGGAAAGTATGGTTTAGAATTAGTGGCAAAATATTACTTAGGAAGTATTTGAATGGGTTTTTTGGTGTTCATAACAATCTTCATAAACCTTCAAGTTGTCACTATTAGCATAAGTCTGGAAAAATACTTATAAATGTTCTGTTTGCTATTTATTATGTATCATCATTAATTTAGTTAAAAAGTTTCTCCAATCAGGAGGAACAAAACCTCTTATTGGCTAAGATGACAACATACACAATCCAAATAATAAATAATAAATAACAAAGAATTAGAGAGGGATTTTGAAAGAAGCTGTAGAAAGAATACTCAGTGAAGGCAAACCATAGACAATATTCAGTTCACTGAATATGTGAATTCAATGAATAGTTCACTTTGTGAACTATTCAGCAGTCATTAAATACACTGGAAATCCAATGACATTCCTGGTGTTGGAGTCATTGCAAGTCTTATGTTACCTGGCCATTTACAGACTATCCTAAATTTAGGAGAACTTTAATTACTCAGAAATGGTTTTCCCTTGAAAAACATTTTATTTTTACACTTCAACACTACAGGGAAAAAAATTGGAAGTGTAATCTTAGAATGAAAATAGAAAACAAAAAAAATTAACTCAGTTTTTTCTCCATCATCCCATCATCACCAGCAGCTTACAATTTTTTAGTAGTAGAAGTTGATAACGTTGACTATTTGTAGCAAAAACCAAACCAAACCAAAACCAGATCTATTTTAGTTCTGCTTCACTATTGCACAGTAACATTCACAGTTGTCTACATTTCAAACCTCTGGACCCAAATCTCAGCTGATGTAAACTGGAGTAGCGGAATCATCTTCCAAGAGTTTTGCCACTTCTGGAAAAATCCCTGCAGTATCACTATGCAATAGACTGCTATAGCACAGTTCAGTTCCTTTTCCTCTGATTCTGTGCTTTAGTATGTCTGATGACGCATGTATGTGCACTGAGGAGTGCAGACAACTTCCCTGGCTAATATGCATAAGTAACTATGTGTAAGGATTTGGAATGAAATAATTGACAGGACGCTGTTCTTTACAGTTTTCCTTTGCTGAAGTATCTATCTAAATTATTTTAATGGATGTAATCAGGCCCATTGCACATTCAGAAAAAGATCGTTGGCATACAGCCTAACAGGCAGATGGCAAGAATCTCACCAGGGCTGTGGGATGCCAAAATTGGTGCCTCTACTCACATCCTACTGAAAAGAAGTGTTTAGAACCTTTTCTGGGAAGCACCCCCATTGACTGGCTGTGACACATTTCTGCGATGTTGTTCACACAGCAGCCCTATTTCTTGTTGGCTGTTTTGTTAAGCAGTGTTTTAAAGACCGATTTATAAAAAACATCATCTTTCATAATGTTGTCACTTGTTGTTGTAAAAGAAACCAAAGTTCTAGTATAGCTGTGGTGGTTTCAGATAAACTGTCCACAACAAAGGTTCTTCAGAGGGGGTTTTTTAAATTATTTTTATTTGCCTAAAAGACTTTCCCCTTTCTCTGTCCCAGTTTTCATTTTTACATTAAATTATTACAATAAATTATATTACTTTATTTTCCACACATTTTTGTTATATTTGTGATCCTGTTGCTATTTATTCTGTGTGGGACCAATAAACAACTACTCGTTTGAAAAAGTAGGCAAAGTGAATACATGTGAATTTACATCCATAAGTGGTATTTGAGCAATTGTAATGAAAGTAATTTATGATGAGAGCATGGCATAGAGTAAAAACAGATTAATTTCAAGAGGACTGTAATACCATGCAGGCACCCTCTGTGTCTTCTCTGTTAATAAGATTGACGTTTGCCAAAATTTTCTCTTAGCTGACAAAAAGCCAGCTATTGGTAATCTATGTCTTTTCCTGTTGTCTAGTATTGTAACACTTTGCTAGGAAATAGCCACATGGCATTGCACCTCAGAATTGTCTGCTTCTTATTAATCCATTCCTAAAAAAGGGCAAATTCTCTTATGTCTTTACATTCAGTGTGTATATACAGCTTTCTATGTGGTTAGAATACAGATCAAGCTGTGAAGTTTTCCAAGGCCAGTTCTTTGTATTCTTCAAAAGAGCAATGCCTTTTTACTTGTCTGCATACTAAAGGACCTAAAACCAGATGTTTTCAGACTGTGAAAATCTTTTTTTCATTACAAATTGGAGACCCTCATCACTTTATATGCTTCAATTTGACTTGATTTGGAGAGCTCTTTAAACACTCCCACTGAAAATAACAGGAAAGGCCAAAAAGAAACATCTTGTTCGGGCTGTACTCTTAAGTTTTGCTGCCCTGCTGATATAAGCACAAATGAGAAGAACCTGTATGAGACGTACAGTCACAATGAGGATATTGGTGGAAAGAAGCTTGATTTGTCACTAGGCATTTGGACAGGATTACAGCCAAACTCCTGAATCACGGATGACGGCAGGAACAGACCGCATCAAACTGCTGGCAGTGCTGACCCAGTCAGTGGGTGATTGCTCAATGCTTTCGACATGTTCCCTTAGTGCCTGTGCTTACGTGAAGTGTGGTTTTTTAAAAAATCTTGTTAGGTCTTCCTGCTGAAAAAAAGAGATGTCATCACCACACAAAGCAGGTGTAGAAGGGAACACATCTCAAGTAATACTATCACAGCTTTTATCAGCATATGTCTCACATCATGCCAGTGGTTAGAGCAGCAGGAACCTCTAGTTTAAAGAGAGTTTATTGACATGCAGAGAGGAAGACATGGATTGTTACTTTGTCCGTATCTAGCATAAAACAAATACAGAGCACTGTCACAATTTAACTATGCCAGAGAGAATACATGGAAAAGGAAAGATTTCAGAAAAGAAATTACCACATTTTTTTATGCAGTAAATATTTTTTTCTCACAGATTGAAAACAAATAACCACCATCCACTCAATAAGAAACGACATGTAACAGAGAAGGCAATTACAACTCTAAAACCAAAGGTAACCAAGGTCGCAAGAGAAAAGAGGATATATGTTTCTTTCCTCACGTAACTGAAGGATGATTTTTTTGCGGGTTATCACAAATTGGCAAATGCGAAAATAAAATGAGAAATCAAACACAGAATACTAAATTCTGCCGGAAAGAAAATGGAAAATAAACACAGAATAAATGGCAGATTAAAATTACAGGGAGCATATCAAAGAGCCATACAAAGCAGGCAAAATTATTTCCAGTTGAAAATCTGCCTTGGTTATAGAGGAGTCGTAGTTAATGTCCAGCTCCTAATGATAATTTTGCTAGGCTATAGATAGTTGGAACTATTAGGTATTGCCTTGTTTTAACACGGTTTGTGGCTGGCATATGCAGTGGAGAACATAGTGCTAAAATGCCTCCGGAGAATTGTAATCCAGTCTACTGGTTATCAACACAATAAGAAAACAAAAAAGGGCAGAGCTGAAGGAAAGAAGTCAAAGAGCAGGAGAAAGACAACTGAAGGCAAAAATCCTGCCTGTGAAATGGAAAATCAATCACAAACCCCCCCGCCAAATGTAAGGAAAACCATATCTTTAATTTTATTTACACATTCTTTTCACTGCTTGAGGATTCTCTTTGAAGAATTTGCAAATCTATCGTGTTTTTATTGGTTTGTACCCAGATCCTCCAAGGCATTCAAGAACATAAGATGTGTTCAGGATTTCAAGGAAAATAGGACTCCTACAAAGGGACCAAAACCTTAAACATCATAAGGCTTAGGGGGGATTTTTATGCAGTTCCTTTTTTCAGTTGCATTATAATTTTCATATTAAAGACTTGATCTTGTAACACATATATTTTTCACTTAATGCAGTTTGCAGCTTTTACGATGATTATTAGGTTTCTTGAAGGACTCAGGTTCCTCTGGTTCCAAGTATCTACAAATTTCAGAGGTATGTAGCTCAAAGTGGAGGGGTTTTTGCTTGCAATAAAGTTTCCCTCCAAGATGACCTCCTTCGCTTTGTAGTACAGGAATTCCAAGAAGCTAGCTGAAAATATGACCATCTAAGTTGGCCTTTAATGAGTGAAACTAGAAAAGCAGTATGTAAGTAGAAGTCACACTTTAGGCAGTTACTCTTTCTGATTTCCACACTATTATTTAGTTTAGGTGAGTCAATGCACTACTAAGTACAGGTCACCTGTGCACTGCAAGTTCAATTTTAAATCATATTACCATTTGCAATGAAGGATGCATTTGATTTAGATTCGGATTTAGATGGTTCACTCCCTTGACTTAGAGGCAATCAAACAGTATAAAACAGCTGACCAAAGAACACCTAACCTATTAAGGATAAACCCATATAGCCAGGAATTTCTAAGTAATGCCATGATAGATGGAGGTGGGGCTTTTCTGACCTTTTGTTATTATCCAGTACAGAATATGATAGCTGTTGTATGATGTGAATGACTTAGTGGGAATAAACAGCTCAAATATGACCTTAAAAGTAATGTCACAAAATCTCTGCTTGCTAGTTACTTGAGAGTTTTTTCCTTCTGTAATACTGGCAGTAGTGCTTGATGGTTTTATTAGTTTCCCCACAAATGGTCACAGAGCTCCCAGTGACACACTTGACAAACTATAACATGAAAAATATCTGTAGATCCCTTCTACAAATCAGTCCTCAGTGCAATTAGTTATCACATAACTGAGACGCCCAGTTGGCTGGGTTTTGTTTGGCTCTTCTAACTCCTTGAAATGTGCAGCAACATCCTCTCCCTCACCCCAGACCACCTTACTCTTTCGCTTGGGTGATCTATTCTCAGCATGGGTGTAGATGATTTTGACTGTTTCACACTGTTGCCAAAGTGGATTTAGACAATGATGCTGTCAGGTATTGCTATGTTGAAAGTCATTCAGAGCAAATGTATTATTTTCCAGTGATGTGGAAACAGTGAGGTAAGAAATAATTCATAAGCATACAAAAGTGGAAGTGATTTCCATGAATGTTTCAGCACACACGGCACTGTGATCTTATCAAGTGACAAGCTTTACCTTTCCCTGCATTCCTTCTGAAACAACAGTATTGATAGAAGTGTGACTTCCATTAGCTTTTGCAGTGTTCCTAAGTCTATACCAGTAGCGCCTGCTTGAGACCTATGAAGAAAGAAATGAATTTTAAATGCAGTGTCTCAAATAACCTTAAAAATCTTCCAATAAGCATAGGTTTCTCTTGGTATTTGCCTACCGAGGACATTTAAGGTAAGTATGTTAATATTTTGCCAAATGAATATTTGCCATTATATCCCTGCAAACAAGCTAATAAAATGGAAAAAAAAAAAAAAAAGAGGAAAAAAAAAAAAAAAACCACAACCCCAACAAAAACAAAAAAACCCAGAGAAATAAATTAATAAAAATGTGGGAAAAAACATGGGTCGATAATTTCTTCACTTTCAATATATTTGAAGATATTTTTCTGCATATTCAGAGGTCATAATAAATCAATTTTGGTATTTTTGGTTGAGATGATGTGGACAATGGTAATTGCCTTATCGTATGGCAGTGGTTTTATTCTCAAATTAATCCTATCTGTTACATGTTCCCATTTTTCGTGAAGGATCTCATGATCAGTGAGGATAAAAGTAAGATATTTATGAAATGTTTGAGTTTCCAAAAGAGTAGCATGTAACAGCTACAGAGATTTCAAAAAATACCTACAATAGTGTCATGAATCTAATTCATCAAGTCAGCAGTACCTTACATTTCTTCTTCACCTGGAAACATTACCAAATATTGAGAGCTGCATAAGCTGAGATATGCTGAGAATTCATTCCTTGAATCTGATAAGGCCACAAAGAATACGCACATCAGCATAAATACATACCTTGACCCTGCTCCAACTTCTGCTCTAACAGTACTGCAAGAGAGAATGAGAAAAGGCAGAAAAAGCTATCAACTAAGGTAGAACTACGACTAATTAGAGAGTTCAAAAGCAATTAAAAATACTTAGCGAGGCTTTAAATAATTAGTTTATCTACTTAAAGGGGTTTTATCATTGTCTTAATTCTGGGTCTAGGGCTTAAATAAACTCACAATTCAGATGACAAATTCTCTTCTCTCGTCTGAATTTTTAAACCATGTAAGCCAGAAATTCAACACAAGTTTCAGATTCAGGTACAGGGCTTGATTTTCCTGAAGAAGTTTTTGGCAATAAAACTTCAGTAAAGTTTTTCCTCATTCAGTTTTTGTTTGAATATTCCCTGAAGCTGCCATTGGTGTGGCTCTCTATTGAAAAATTAAAACTTCTGTGGAGAGCACTCAAATTAAAACTGAAGAGTGTGTAGGTCAAAGTAAGCAATAGGGAAAGAGTGAATGTGAGTACATGATGGCCAAGTGAGTCAATAAACTCGTTACTACTTTGCTGTTCTTCTGAACAGAAGCTATGCTAAATTCCATTTAGCTTCAGGACTTGTGAATAAATGCAATAATTTTAGTTTCCAAGGTAATCAAAGTAAGATTAAGGTATTTGAATTCTGTACTGAAGATGGAAAAAACTGTCCCAGAGCTTGCCTAATATTTTGGTTGTATGACTGGTATTACATATTGGTATATAAAAAGTGGAAACTGTGAAAATAAATGTATATCAGAAAAAGATCTGAGAAAAATAGAATCACTGAATACCTGGCCCCAGCAAAATTTTTTACCTAAGTTTTGTGAAAGAAGTTACCATATTTAGACTAACTCTTTTAAATGATAACAGCAATGGGCATTTTCAAACTGAAGGCTCAGAAATTATCTGAAGGACTTTGCAGAAAATAATGATACAACAATGAAGGAACAGCTGTTGGATTTCTTTGGAAAAGCTTTGGCCTATTCAAAGAGGAACAATGTAATTTCAGCATTGTCATTAACTTCAGAGAGGTTCTTTTGATGACATCTGAAAGGAACTAGAAGCTTTGAAGCTGAATGTTAGGAAAGATGTGTATGAATTTTGTTCTGAGTCTGCTGTCATTGCACCATTATTGCCAGCATTTATTATAAGAGGTGACCTTAGAAGGAAAGTAGCCTGCGTTGCTGCCAGAGGCAATTTCTGTAGCAGCATATGGAAATGCAGTAGATTCTACAAATCCACAAAAGTCAATTAGTCAGGATCTTGAAGGAATTTATCTTGAACCTTACACTTCAACTGATCATTCCAGTCTGCTAATGATAAAAACCTGCATGCACAATGATTGGTTAAAACTCCACAAAATCAAAAACATTATTGATCTATGTACTGAGCTAAAAATATTTTTCTTTTCCTGAAGATGAAAATTGCAAAACTTGTACTTCTTATTAAGATGAACAGTATTAGTAATTATGGTGCATAAAATCAGTAAGTTAATGAAAAGTCTCAAAACAAACAAATAAGGAAATCCACTAAACCTCTCCAAAGAAATTAAAAGTCCTCAAGCAAAACATTGCAAAAAAATATTGTCAAATTAAAAAAAAAAAAAAGAAAATGAAAAAGAAAGAAAAACAAAGCAATCCCTCAAATGTAATGTTAAAGGACTTGTAGAAGAAAGAGACACTTGCTAAGTGACAAACAGAGGGTTTGTTTATGTTTTTGTTACTTTCTGCACGATTTAGGGCAAATACGTGCTGCAATTTCTCCAGCAATAAGGCTGAGATAATGACATTTGCATCCTCTGTGTAATGCTTTGGTCCCTGTGGGCTATAGCATGCATTAAAATACACAAAGAAATGCAACCCAATAGTGACACCTCTATAGAATTCTTGGAAGCATATTAAAACTAAGCAATTGTTTTACAAACATATGTAATTAAAAACATATACATATACATTGCAGTTGTATTGGCATTGAATGGTCTATAAGTAGAAAATTCTCATTAAGTTATCTCTTCAAGGTTGTATTAGACAAGAAGGGTTGAACTAAAAACAAGGGTAGAAAGGGACATTGACCTGATCTTCACTTAGAAACAGAAGAAAATAAATTATGATGTCTCGTCATGAATAATGCTTTTCCTACCCACAAGGAAAGATACTAAGAGCTTAAACCAGACAAAACTATTACAGAGAAAAGAAGACAAAGGAAAAGTTTAGGGGGAAAGTACTGTATTTAGATGATTCTATTAACAGACTAGAATGCCTAGGCAAAAGTACTGATGGCTCATGAGATGATTGCTCATTCCTTGTCATACACTGCCCTTCAGGTTCAGTTGCTCAGAGTCGAAAACAAGATCTGAGACAGGTTCAGGTTTTGACTAGAGGAAAGATGATCAGAGTCATAATCACATATTCCTACCAAAATAATCGAAGCTGAGGCATTGGGTAAGCCAGGTTTCACTGATGTGTTTTGTACATTTAACTACCTCTCCCTCTCACCTCCACTCACTGCTTTACATTTCAGCTCTCTTTTGTTTCATCTTAGCAGCAGACTGTGGTCTTCCTCGAGAGGTCAATGGCAAATGTGATCTCTAAAGAACTGTCCAATAGAGATAATAGCTAAGTTTCAAAGCTAAAGGAAAACCTATCCCACCTACTATCCTTCTGAAACCACCCCACCCCGCAAAGCCTCTTCAGTTCAGAAACTCTTCACTATTCTCCATGTAGTTTCAGTGCTGAGCCTTTAATCTGTTTAAGGAGATAGGTTAATCTAGGACTCCTTTCCATTGGGTTTTCACTTATTTGTGGCATATCGCTGCAGCTTCAGAATTTGTGTAAATCATCTTAACTTGTGGCTAGTTTTTCTTTAGACAGTTGATATACTAGGTTAAGCCTGAATGTACTGTTCATTAGTCATCGAGAAGGTATCTTTTCAAATAGTGGAATGTTAAGTAAGCCTGAATAGAAATCTCATTAATAGGATTTGTGCATCGCTTTCCCACATAACGTTTTGCAAATCTCCCCTAGGAAAAAACCTACCCTTCGCACCAGGGACAGAGATATTTCACACAATTTTTTTTTTTCTTTTTGACTTTGAATTAGTGGGAATTATTTTTAATGGTGAAGTTCTTCAGGGAAAACTTAATTCAGCACTCTCCACAGTTCATATATATAGTTTAAAACTTCTCTGTCAGACTCCGTGTTATTCCTCTCAGAGTTTGGACTGGATTTGGCTCTTAAAATACCTGAATTTACTCACAAAAAGAAATACCAGAATGTACTCAGAGAAGAATTTGAAAATATAATTATATGGAGTAGGTCACTGTCCTGACATTTTTTTATGTAAAATTATTATGTCAATTGAAGCTCCACTAGGAGCTTACATGTCCATAAATCGAAATAGTATTTACATTATTACAAGTTGTTATTTCTATTACTACTTTCATTCTAAAATGAGATGTTTCCAGTGACTTGGTATCTAGATGTGTCTAGTGTATTATGCTACAAAAGTTTTTTATATTCACAGTGAAAATGACAGCTTAATTAAACTGCTTCCAGATGCCTTCTTGACTCAAACTTTGAAGTGCTAGTGGGTATAAGTAATATTCTCTTTGCCACACTCTAAGTTTAATTTTCACTTTTCAACCTAGTGTTTTGCTTCTTGCCTGAGGTAAAATTGAATAAGCACTGGTGACAATTCCATTCTCCCTGTGGATGTTCTGCCTCCACAGCTGCTGTAATATCAGAAGTTTTTATGTCTGCGGCAGAGACAAAATAACTTCACCACAAAGTAAGACAAGGTGTGTCAGCAGATAAAGAATGGATTAAAGTGTCATACTGCTTCAGTAGTGGTAGTAACAGCACGTAGACTCATTTAGAGCTCCAAATCTAATATTTTTCCTGTGGCCCCTCCCTTTTCCTTTGTTTGAGATGCACTTGAACAGGAAATATTCTTTGCAAGTTTCCTGTGTGGTTAAAGGAGAGCAGAGGTGTCTGGGTGCCGCACCCTAATCAGCCATTCAGAGACTCTTTAAGGACCTGAGAGTTGGGAGTCATTTGCTTGTCATTTTACACCCACAGTGGGCTGATTGCTGCAGAAGAAAAACAATTCTATAGTTGGTATTTCCCTGAATGGAGGGAAAGGCGTATCAGCATCTGTCCCTATCCCAGATATGTTAACAGTGGGAGAAGTGTCAACTGTGAACAGAGTACCTCGTAAGTATTAAGACTCAACTTAGATGTACCTCTTCATTTCATAATTAAATACATAATTTCATCAATACACATTAAACTTTGAGATTTAGAGCTCTATGCATCTATAGAAAGTGCACAGTTCTGAAGAAAAAGGATTGGTTGCAAAAGATACTGCTTTCAGAGCCAAGAGCGTGTTTCCTACAGCATGACAATCTCAAGGATTTTCAGGATGAAAAATAACATAGGTTAAAAACCCACCTTCCTTAGAATTTTCACTTTTTCATTTGTGCATCCTAGCAAAAATAAAAATCCAGTTCCAGTTTTTGGTTCTGGGTTGGTTTATTTTTCCATCTTTCTGTTGATTTTCTTTTCATGACCCTGGAGGGGGGAAAAAAAAAAAATCAAAGAAAGAAAGAAAGGTTTCATTAAGTGCATTTGTCATTTATTTTTACTATTTAGAAAAAGCAGAAAAAAATACCTTGACTGCTTAAGAAATAGATACTGAAAAAGGGCTTCTCAGTTAGGTGGGAAAAATTGCATTTGAAGTCAGTGAACTGCACAAGTTTACACTAATTGAAACTCTTACTGCATATGATTAAGTTCCTGTCAGGTAGTTAAGCATCTGAGAAATGTAATTTGAGGTAAAAAAACCCGTGACACTAACAGAGAGCTCACAAGCTTCTTTCCTCATCACACAAGCACTGATGTGTCAAGAAAAATTCAAGATAATACCTGTTTTGCTAATGTAACTTCATCCTGTGTCACAATAATTTCCTTACGTAGTGAATTTGGTAAACATCATGTGACTTATAAAATAAACAGGACTGAGATAGGAAAAATACAATGCTTCCTGTACAAAATCTCTTCTAAAACAGTAATACAAAACTAGAGATGTTTTTTGAAAGTCATGTTAGAATTATGACAACATTTGTGGTACTTAAGTTTTACTGATTTCTGAAACTTAGGTAAATTAGTAATTATTTTTTCATCTAGCCTCAAGCAGAATACTTTCCAGTAAACTGGAAGATCAGGCTTATGATTTTCTTTCTTTCAGAAACGATGTAACGACAACACAAGAGACGCTTTAGATTTGCATTTTTCCCATTTTGAACAA
Organism: Bucorvus abyssinicus; assembly: GCA_009769605.1. Lineage (NCBI taxonomy): Eukaryota > Metazoa > Chordata > Aves > Bucerotiformes > Bucorvidae > Bucorvus > Bucorvus abyssinicus. The sequence continues at coordinate 51,683,349 of CM020063.1, forward strand.
GATGGGTGCACCAATGTGTGTTTACTTCCTTTCCATATCTAAAATTCTTTCTGAAGTTTGATGTGAAAACCGGGTTTAGGAGAGGTTAAGAAGGAGGTTTTGAGGATACGCGTAGATGCAGATCAATAAAAATCCCAGAACATACGCAAAGGCCAGTGTTACATCTTTCATCCCTGCCTTGGGATAGAGTTTATTGGGTATTGCCTGCTTTGCTGAGCTAAGCCTAACTCTTCTCTGATGTAAGAAACATTGCGAGGGAAAACCAAATGCTTAACCCACATTGGCATAGCAGGGTTGGGACCCTGGACTCCCCACAGCTAGGCTGAGAATCAGTAAGGGCATAATGTTTCCCCATTCCCACTTCTTTCTGCATGTGTTTAGACTCATAATGTACAAAAGAAATTATTGCTGCTGTGCATTACATATATTCAAAATATATGACCCTTCTTCCCAAGGAGACCTAGGAAAAGTCCTGCTATGACAGATTCAAGATACTTTATCTGATGTCTTAAGGGGTCATCATTAGAGTTGCACAACCAAATAAACATGCCAAGCACGTTTTATCTGCAGACTACTGCTTATGTGCTAAAATGTGTACACGCAGCAAGCTTTTAAGTATTTAACTATTACAAGTTATTGTGGGGGTCAAGTATCACAAGCCTGGCTTATCTGATGAGCAAACCACACACAGTCAACAAGCTCCTAAATCCTGCTAAACACTAACAAAGCTGCTTGAAATTATTTTGGAATATAAAGAACTATGATCAGTTATTCATTACTGGACATCTTGGCCTGTTATTCAGTCCAGTGTCAGTGCAATTGTCTTATTGCAATGATATGTGTAGCAGTTCACAGAGATAAGCACATTAATATATCTCTCAAAGGCAATTACATTCCATTGTACATTAGCAAAAATGAAGTAATCTCAGTTTTCATTACAGACAGGCTCAGACTGTGACATGAGAGAACAAGAGGAGAAGGCAATGATGCTCTGATGCCCAAGACCCCTTTTGGTTGGCTTTCAGCACTCACAGACTCACAACTCTAGCCTTGCAAAAGACTCCCTTTCTGGCTTGTTTTTTCCTGGCTGGACTTGTGACTGGTTACTTTCTAAATACATTTTCTTTACCATCTACTAGTCATCAGTGTTTGAGTTCTAATTACATTTTGCATGACAGTATCTGATACGGTTAGTTAAAAATGCATTTCTATGTCTTAGATGAAGACATAGAAATGGTATCGTGAAGACGTAGAGTGGTATCTTCCCAAAACAGCATTACCAAATAAGCAAAATTTTTATGCATTTGGACTAGTTGCTGGGGGTTTATGAATCTGAATTTTGTCACATATTTTACTATCTCATCTCTTACTCTTGCTATATATGTTAACCTTGTGGAAACAGGTATGTATGCTTAAACCCATGAACTATGTATGTATGCTTAAACCCATGAACATCAGAAAAATCCATAAACCCTGGTGATAATGATAAGCCAAATACTATTAGTGCATCAGTAACCTGTCTTTAGGACAGGGAGATGTAGTCAGTTGTTTAAAACAAATGTTTGCATCTCATGATGGGGTTCATCATGAGATTTTTCTCCAGTGAATTGCACCCATTCTCTTGAGGTGAAAAAATATACAGACCACTCCACAAAATCCTCTGGAGTTCAGCTGAACATAACCCACCCTAATGCAGCTATCCATGATTCATTTAGAAGAGTGATCCTCCTGACGATTCAGGGTATTTCTCCTTTAACAAGTGAGAGAATCTACATTTTATTAACAGGCAAAGAGTTTCCTCAGAGGGTTTTGTGCCAAGGAAAAAAAACCCCAAACAATCCCAAGAATCCAAATCCAATCCTTCCTTTGTGCTATCTCAGCACCAATAATAATACAGTAAGCTAAAATGTTACACTGGAAGCATTTTTTAAAAAAAACTTAGGCATATTCGATCCATTCTTTGCATACGTATACACAAAGTGGGAAAGGTGTTAACTTACAGACTCTAAGGGTTTTTACTGACAAGCCAGTAGGAACTTTTATTAGGTATCATTGAATTAATATACATGATGCTACAATATGCTACAGAATTCAGTAATGTGTTCAATGCTATAGTACGAAACAGAGTCACTGTGGGCAATGACCTGCTTTGTGGGAATCCCTAAATACCTATGCGAGCAATCTCCTTTCCGATTTTTGTGCTCAGTGTTGACAACATGGTTGTCAGTAGATACCTTCAACTTCTTGCCCAGAAAAACTGCAAACACTTTCAATTTTTGGAAACTTAAAAGGAATGTAAGTTTAAAGAGACATGTTTTTTGTTTTTTGTTTTTTGTTTTTTTTAAGTACTTATTTTAAAGCTCTGCCTGTAGCCAGAGTTGTGTGCAGGGTCTAGTAATTACAATATTCAAGCTTCTTCTCTGAGGCCAAAGAGTTCCTATGTGTTGTTTGGGTGCTTGGTATATACAAGTCTTCTAACAGCATCTTCTGGGTTCCCAGCACCAAATAAAGTGAAAGGTGTCTCTACAAGGGTCAACAGGCTGCAGGATGAGTTGCTGATGCTGGTACGAGCAGCTGAGCAACAGTTCTCAGTGTTACTGCCTCATGGATGCATAGTACACATTTTCCTACAGAGTGCCATGGTGAAGTTAGTTTCAAGGGAGCTGGGATGTTGTAAATATAGGGTGCTTCATTATTATCATGCTGAAGTGAGGTATTGATTACAGGTCTTATTCTGTGGCAGGTGCATCGGTTAGAACAGAGGAAGTTCAAAACTGCATTAATGGAAGAGTAGTGTAGAGATTTTTCTCTAGTGGAAATATCAGAAGTAAAGCTTTCTCATATGCCTTGGTGTGTTTTGGGGGATGGGAAGCACTAGGTGTGGATTTTATGAAAAATTAAGAACGGGAAGCGCCGCATAATAGACACCTTTCTGGCTTCATCTGGAGTCGTCATTGAGATGAGAGTCGCTTTACACAATCACAGCTTCTCTTGTTCTTTCTGGCACAGATTATTTGCACACAACTTGTAACACTGTGAGTTTTACACTGCACAAAGTACTTGCCTCTGGGAAAAAAAGATCTTTTTTTAATGAATATTTGAATGCTTTGATTCAAGGGGGTGCTACCTTCTAACACTGACTAAAAGAGCAATGAGGAAAACACAGTGGGGTTCATTGAGAAGAACAGTGACATTTACCTTCATGGTTAGCTGACATAATGCCCGTCATGCTCTTGCTATCTTTCAGTTTTCACTACTGAAAGTAGTGTTTGGATTAGGAGATAATGTGTCAGCAGGGCATTAAAAAAAAAAAAAGTGACTGAACAACAGCACTTCTTAGCCACATTTTCTTGATCGTGGTGAGACTTGAAAGGAACCCACTGTCAAACAGAGCAAACTAATTTTACTCCTAAACTCCTGTCTGATGAAACACTATGCTTACAATGTTCTTCAAGGCTTTTTGCTGCCACCCCAGAATCCTTAAGGAATGATAACTCCACGGTCAGACTTCCCCAGGAAAGGAAGTTTTCTGTCAAACTTTTCTCTGGTTCACTCCTGATTTTGGAGGTGTTCTTCACTGGGCGGGTTGGTGGTGTTCGGCTAATTTCCTTTACATGATATGTCTTACTAACATAGTCAATGCTAATCCAAAGCAAAACACTTTCTTTGTCTTTGCCTAATATGATCCCTTCGTGATCATTACTAGCTAGCACAAATTAGGCTACCTGTGGAAGTTGTTCTGGTTTTCCAAATTGAGCAAATTCAGATTTGAGAGAAGCAGTGAGGACAGCGAAAAGATCATTGCATTCTTAACAATGGCATCCTTTTTCTGCAACAATTGCACACAACTTTAAAGCCTGATTTTAAAGTTTAAAGCCTGATTTTCACAGATTCAAGCTTTAAAAGATATATTTTCATAAACTATATAAAATGACAGAAGTTACATATTAGACAAGAAAGAGAGAGAAAAGCTCTGCAAGTTCTGTTTGCTGTAGAAAACATTGATAAGAAAATCTTGTTTATCAGCACAAGGTTGAAAGATAACACAGAAAGCATTCAACAGCTTTTAATTTACTCTTTGCTGTGCAAGAAGCCATGTATGAACAACAAAAAGATCATGCCAGCTGAAAAAAACCTGCTGTCTGTGATTCCAGTTCGGTGGAACACCAGACCTTGTGGCTATGTCATTAGGCCTGACAGATTCCAAAGTGATGCTTCCATCTTACAGGTCTGTAGTTGTCACATAAAGTCAAGGCAGACATGAAACACATTGGTCAGATTTAAAGCAGGTGCAGATATAAAGAGAAATCCTAGTTTCCAAATAGGAAATTCCTTCTTTGAAATGTGGCCACCGTGGCCAACATTCGTGATCACTACTTACTTTGACATTCAGTCTGTAGGCATGCAGTTTGACTTACTTTGCAGGGATATACCATATACTCTGAAAAGAAAGGGTGTCACATACTGTTACACTTCATCACAGTCTAGTCCAAATTCAACTATGTTTGCTACCCTGTAATAATTTGAAGATAATCCAAGTGCTACACTATTCTGAACTCTCTCATTATAGTTTCCTTAATGGACCAAAAGAAGAAGATACTAGTTATAATTCTGCTGCATATTGCCCAAAATCAAGGGTAACACTGTGCCATTTGTGATAGATTATTCAAGTTGTTCTGTCTTTAGAAAAAAAAAAAAAATGAATACACTTGGGTGAATTTTATTTTATGCAGAATCCAGATATTTTCTAATGGAAATAATCATTGAAATATAGTGTTAAGATAATGACATTCGCATGATTTGGAAAGGTTCAGGACAGAACATGAAGTTAAAACTTTAACCTTCACATTTTTTGATTTAAGTACTGATGCACGTATGAGTGAACCATTTCTTACTCCCTGTAAAATCTCCCTTCCTGCCAGGCTTGTCACTGTTTTACTGGTCACTAAACTGTTCCATACAAGCATAACTAAGGTATGGTCACTGACAATTCCAAGCCACTACTTTCTCTCTTGTCTTATGATGGGTTAATGGTGTATGAATCAGCTCATTATAAAACTCTCTCTGATGCTGCTGCTAAATCCAATATCAATTTTCTTCTTCAGCCTCAGGGCTTTTTCTGTTCTTTTTCTTTTTTTTTTTTTTTTTTTCCTTTTCTACATGAAAATGCATCTTTAGAGTCCAGCAATGTAAAATGAATAACATAAGCAGTGTCAAGACTGTCATACATTCATTGGTATAATAATAATGTTTCCTGAAGGTTTCAGGAATTTGTTTTAGCTTCAGACTAGTCAAAGTACCTCTGTCAATATTTAATCTGTATCGACTCATGACTCGATTAAAATGCATAATGCTGACCACATCTATCTTCCCATAAAGCCTGGCTTCTCCTTCTGACAAAACTCTATTGATACATTTGGTTCACCCTGATAATGCAAAAGTGAAAAAGTGCTGAGATTTTCACTCACTGTAAATTTTGAAAGGACATACAGCAACATCCTGATAGGTTAACTACTGCTTCTGTTTGTCCGTTTTTGTTTAAAATGCAAAAATGAGACAAAGCAATGTCAAATGTACAAAACCATGTAAAGGTCTAGAAATAAGCTTCAAATTTTATCTTCTGTTGTGAATATCTTCTTCCTCATAGAAACCAATAAAAGCTCAAAGCCTTTTGTTGCTTGTTCTGGCATTAAACAATTCTCAGCAAAGCATCTTGACTGATGCTTAACTTTGCAATATTACAGAGTCCTTTGTTAAAGAGATATATCTTTAGGCACTAAAAGCTTTTGTTGAGCTATGCCCAAGATTACTTGTTTTATATTCTAAAGTATTGTAAATTGATATGTTAGTTTGCTGCCTTATTTTTAAAAGGAAAACACAGATTTACAATAATAGAAATGCACTTGTAAATTTTATTCATATATTATTTTCCATTTAGGGGTTTGAGCACTAAATCCAGTTAATCTATGTGAAAAATAACACACATATACATGAACACTGAATCACACAGTTCATCAGAATATCAGATAGTTAGTAGATGAAAAAGTAGATGGGGATAGTTTGAAAAATGCTAAAATCTATTGAATGCAAGTATTAATAAATGCATAACTGATTTTTTGGAAGACAAATAAATTAAAAAAGCAACAGGTTAAAACAAATAAGAGACAATGAACTTACTGCCACAAGACATTTGAAATAAATGTCTCAGACTTAAAAAAGATTTAGATGAGTCTTACAGAAACAATATTCAAATCTATGGCAATCTGGTTAAAAGAGCAGTAGATTAAACAAAAGGCGTACCCATAAGTGTCTGCATGCAAGCTCTTGGCATAGCAGATGCATGCAGAAATTCTGGCAGAACAAAGAAGAGCTGCTATATCTATCTCTGTTGAGCAGTCATAAATGGATATACATCTGCTCTGTTACTTCCTATACAGCTTTGCTTAGAAAGTGTAAGAGCAGGTTAGAATCACAAATATGCTTCCTATTCATTACAACATAATTTTGTGGTAGATTCTAGAAACTTACTGCACTATAAAAAATCATATAGCTAGAAATATTTATTAAGGACCAAATATTAGATCTTTGATAATGAATCTAGAATACAATTGCTATTACTTATGAAATGTGTGCCGCTTCATATTAATTTTTAGATAGTCCTTTCCAGGAGTCAGTTCTTTTTTGTCTGACATACCATATAACTTCATCAACTCAGATGTGGTTACATCTATGTCAACTCACAAGTGAAGACGTTATTTGGCCCAGAATATTTATTGGACAGATCACCAACTAGTGTATATCAACTTAGACTGACCAGCTTTGACTTACATTAGCTCAGAGACTGTCCTTTATTTTTGCATTTTGTTTAATTTTTGACTCATCTAGGAGTAGTGATTACACTTGCCCCAGAAGGTTTCTAGTCAGCACTGCATATCTGATTCAAGGTCTGAAATTAATATTATATAACAATGACTCTTCATTTTTGCATTGTCTGCAATATTTCTTTTTCTCCAGTAAACAGAGCCAATATTAAAAAATCATGACTGTACAGTTAATCTTATGATTATAATGATGCTTTCTTGGCTTGATTTCTAATTGAGGCATCAGCAGATAACACTTTGTAATGTCTTGGAAAACAATGACCGTAAGGGTGCTCTGACACATTAGTATCTTTTATTGACACAATTTACTATAGAAATGGTCAAAGACTCCGTCAATATGAAAATTCAAGATACAGCCTGCTCATACCTACTGGATTCATTTCCTGAATTGTTCAGAAATTCTTTTCTTTACAATGTCCATACTTCGTTGGTTTGAGACTTGTGACTAGTTGTGCCTGAATCTACACATCCTCTAAGGGATCCTTAGAGCACTGTCAGTGGTGCAAAGAGAAACAAAGGACAGTACATAAAATCTACAGCTATAACAGCAGAAGGTTCACATGTAAAAGTGACAGCAAACTGTTGCCAGCTGTTAATCCAAAGAAATAAATGATGGCATATGTCTTTCAGAAACCGGGTAACAGTTTATTGCCAAGGAGTCCCAACACTCCTCAAGTCTCTCCCTGAGCAGTTCACTACATTGAATTCATTGCTGTGACTAAATGTTGTAGTCCAGCCCTCAGGGGTAGGCTTCCTGGTCATTTTTACGTGTGGATTTTCCACCTGCACTTTGTTAGCTGGTCCCTTTTTAATGTTGTGAAGAAAGCCCTACATAGAAAAAAAAATCTCCCTGTAGAAGTTTGGTCAAAAGTGATTTATAATTTGTCATAGGAATTGCCCTGGAAGCACGTTTCGGAGTCTCAAATGCAAAAGAAAGTTCTTCACCATCAGTAGCACAAAGAGTGTGTCCACTTTTGTCTTTCTGTAAATCTCCACTTTGTTTCTCATCATGATGACTAATGATCCCAAGTTATGTCTGAAGCCAGTAGCAGACCACACAGCACCAAACGGCCATGCAGAAATACACAAGTACCAGAATATGATGAAGTCCTCACCTGCCTTTTTGGCATCTAAGATAAGAGTGGCACCCCAACATCTCAGACTAAAAATACTTTGCTCCACACAAAGGGATCCTGGTTAGGCTACCTTAACAAAAATGCAGTAGTACTGGAGGAACGTCATGCTCAGGAGAAAGACTCAGGCCTAAATGCTTCTCTTGCAGGACAATTAGGTTATCCTTACACTGCAGCAATCAAAAAATTTAATTGCAGACCTAGTTTATTTTGAAAATAACCTACAGTACACCCATGAAGAAGTAATAGTGGTTATCACAGACAGACTTCATATGTAACAGCTGTTATAGTAAGCAGCTATTTATTTCCACCATGTGACATGAAACATGTAAATGAATATAAGTAATTAATGCAGTGAATGGGCTGTTGTGTCACCAGCCCTAGGTAAAGAATCAACCACTGTAAAAAGCATCTCCTCTTGGTGAGGGTCTTACAAAAAGACTAGCACAGGGTAGACCACACCAGGGGCAAACCTATGGCCGGTCATTATGAAAAGATTATTATTAGGACTTACTTCTGTGAGTGAAAATACCTTTTCTTTGTTACTAGAAAATATTAATCCTGGTCTAAAGTAGCTGAAGACTCCATGTGTCACAAGCAGCAAGATTTAAGAAACAGTGAATGCGGGAAGTTTTAAGTAGAATTTCCATATCCTTTGACCCTGAAAAATGTGACTTTAATGTAATCAAGGGTTAATATGACATGTAAAATAAAGTGAAATCCTATTCCTGCTCAAGTTAATGGTAAAATTACTTGTCATGCACAGAGGTACATTTTCTCTAAAAAATTAATATCTCTTGTTCCCTGGCTGTGCTGTGAACTATGTATTCTAGAAAAGATAACTACTTCTCCTGGTAAAAGTAATGACTACAATATGCAAATCCCACCTAGGAAGTCAAGTAACTAGTTATTTTAAAGTCTCTTTATGAGGTCAAGGCTGTGCAGCTCTCACACAGGAAATCATGGCATTTGTAGATTTTGCTGGAACTTGATCTTATACTTCAGGAACACAGTGACAAGCACAGTTGAAAATGGAAGAAGGTCATTATGGAGCTTCTCCTTATGTTGTTACTATTTTCTGAACCTCAGGAACACAGCCATTTGGCACTGATCATCCATGACGTAACAAAATACCTTATACGCCAGGCAGGACAATTAAATTTTGAAGTTTTAACTACTTGGGAGTGTACAGAAAAATTGGGAAGCATGTAATTTAGCTTAATTCAATTCTTTGTTTTACAAATAAATTAATGCAACAGAAATACATTTGCCAATATAATATTTTAATTTATACAATTAACATTGTAATTGTGAAATACTAGTTTTAAAATAAAACATGATCTCTAAATTAAGGCTTTCTACTTATCAGTACACTGCAGTGCCTAATTTGCATATAAGGAACCATTTACACCAATGCCATCTTGATTGCTGATGGGTTTTTTTTTTCTGTAGATTATCAATTTAAACAATTTGAATATACATCGGTTCACCGTAATCTTCTTAACTCATTTTTCGAGGTCATAAACTCATTTGGCAAGCTGTTCTCTGAGGAATGCATATTTATTTTCAGCCAGAAAAAACAGCTGCATACACGGAGTGGACTCACGCAACATAAAAGTGTCTAGGAAAGTCCAGGTTTGGGGAAGAGAAGATCTGATGATGGTATAACCTAGACCCGAAAAAGTATGAGAAGCTGTTGAGGAGACATCATTTTTACTGATATCTGCTAAGGTGGAGGAGGGAGGGCCAGGGATATCCAGTTTCAATACAGGCAGTGCTAGCTAGACTAATCAAAGCATGGGGTAAAATTCAAGCTGAGGTGGCACGTAGGTGAATGCACAAGCACCGGTAATGCAACACACACTTGAACTGACTGATATTTGTTTGTTGTTAGGAGGTTCTGACACTTCAAAAAAGCCTACTGAGATCAAAAGGGATCTTTCACTGTTACCGCAGTGAATTAGAATAGAATAGAGTAGAACAGGACAGAATAGAATAGTTCCATTGGAAGCAACCTACAGTGATCATCCAGTCCAACTGTCTGATCCCTTCAGGGCTGACCAAATCATAAAGCATGTTATTAAGGGCATTGTTCAAATGCCTCTGGAACACTGACAGGCAGAGGCTATCAATGACCTCTCTAGGACGCCTGTTGCAGGGTTGGACTACCCTCTCAGCATAAAAATGCTTCCTAATGTCAAGTCTGATCTTCCCCTGGTGCAGCTTTTAACAGTTCCTATGGATCCTGTCACTGGATTCCAGGGAGAAGCGCTCAGCACCATCCTCTCCACTCCCCCTCCTCAGGAAGCTGTAGAGATCCATGAGGTCATCCCTCAGACTCCCTTTCTGCAGACGATACAAAACCAGAGTCTTCAACTGCCTCTTATAGGACATGTGTTAGATTTTGGGGCTGACAAAAACCAGATTAAACAAAACTTCTCTTGAAAGCAGGGCTGGGTACTGTGGAGAAAGAGAAAAGTCTCATTCCTCAGACATAGGTACTTAGGTTAAGCAGGGGCAGAGAGAATACTTAAGATGGGAAACTTGAGCTGAGGGGAGATCCTTCATGGAAGATTTTATGTTCTTTTCTGCAGGGAGAGAAAGGATGCAGTGGCTTTTGTACAGCTAAATATGACCAGTTTTGTTTGATTCAGATCAGCAGACTTGCAAGTGTGCCCATCAAAGCAGATGAGCCAGAGGGGTACAAAATAAAAACGATTAAGGTGGGAAGCTGATAGAATATCTAATACACAAGGATACAGATTTAGGCTTCCTGGTTTTCTTCTGAAAAAGTCAATTGCTGGAGAGAAAATAGAAAATTGTAAAGTTAAAACATCAGAAAAGTGGGACAACTTTTTTAAAGTATGCAGGAGTCATGCTTAGACTAGTAATGGGTATGTGAAATACAATACTGATCTCAATCCTGTAGCCCAAAAATGACTTCTTTCCCAGGATGATGTATACGGCGGATGCTGAGAAAATGTGTGGCCTGTTTAAACGAGTAAAACATAAAATACTGGTTATGTTCTGTTTTGTCCCTACTTACCTGGTTCTTGCTTATTTTTAAATCAAAGAGAAAAATAAGGTAATTAGAATCTTTTGTATTTGTAAACAAGCACAGGGGTAATAAAAACACTGGAGTAATACATAAACAAAAACATTTTTGAAAATAAACAATTTTAGGGAATCATTTTCAACAGCGTTTGTATGCCTATGAAAATTGGATACTGAACTTTAGAAACACCAGTGTTAGTTTCTTGAAACCCTTGAATTTGAACTATGAGTTTTAAAAATTACAAATGTATACTAATCACAGAAGTACATGCCTACTCAATGCCTACTTAAGACTTTACTGCTATTCTTAGATGATAAAAAGTTATTGATCTCTGCAAGAAACTGCTGTTGTTTTGATAGTTTGCATAAGTTTCTCTGCTGAAGTAACACAGCAAGGAGTCTGCAATAAAAAATAAAATGAACTCTCACCACTTTGATTCGCCTTTTTTTTTTTTTAAATCAGTTTTATACCCAAACTTTTTATTTTCAGTGGTCAATTTTCACATATGTTTGTACAATATTTAATGACTGCAAGTGTCTGCAACTTCTATTATTTGAAAATCCAATTTCAGGAACAGCTTTTCCTTATTTGCCAAATGGTGAGAATATTTTACTTCATCTAGCGAGTTCTTGGCAAATAGTAATTTGAGGGATGACACAACATTGGTTTCCCAGGAAGAGAAAGAAGACATAATTTGGAGAAGTTTTAGCTGTTCGGAAAAATGTGTGAAATTCTCAAGCATTTTTTGCTCTGTAGTGCCTGTTCAAGGCATACCAAGACTGGTGGTTTTAACTCCTCAGCTAAAAATCTCTGTTAATATACGGAGAATGGGTTTCACCTACTTCAGCCCCAATGCACATAACATGTATGAAAAGATACTGCAAGAAAATATACCTCGAGCTAAAGTCTGCTGAGACTTTTATCTGCATTTATCTTTTCCCACTCCAATCCCCCCCTCCTCACCCTCTCCAGAAAAATCCTTGTGTTTCTGGAGCTCCCTCATCAGCATATAGCACAGCTGGAATTTTGTGACATGTACCAGACTTGTTATACTAATTATTCATATCCTGGAGCATTCTTAGTTCAGAGACACATAAAATGAATACTTACAAATTTGCTTGTGGCAATGTCCAAGACCCAGGAGAGAGTGTCAGAACTGCTGGGAGCTGAGCATGCCTGACACTGGGATACATTTGCAATGGCAGAGCTACTCGGAATCAAAGGAGAGCCAGATTTTAACATGGAAGAGCAAGGCATATGTGTAAAAAAGAGAGCAATCATGAGCGGCACCCAGGTTGGTAATAAGGAGCAGTGGATCACAGCCCTGAGATTTCAGGACTGGAGCCAGCATTCAGGAGTTAAAGATCAGGCTGAAATAGGTGCTTGACCTCTGAGACCTGACCAGGTCATGCTTCTCACATTTTTGACTGAAATGAGGAATAATGATCACTGTCAGAGGATGATCATTTGACTAAATGAACCCAATCCATCTTGACAACTCCTATCTTAATACTGCCAAGATCTCTGACTGCAGGGATTTTCTCTGTTGAGTTCCAAGACACAGTACTGATTTTTTAATTTTCTGATATTTTTAGCTCCTTACAGCAGTTATTTTCTTCCCAAAGTCACTGTGTCATAAAATTACTCATGGTTGTACTTATAATAAATCGTAGTGATCCTTTTCCCAACAAGCTGAAAATATACTTGTGTCTATAGCTGCAGTTCACTCCTGTTTATAGTCTCTTCTCAATCCAAAATCACATGTGAATCCAGCTGTTACAGTCCTTGCAGTGACTGTGTGCTGATCTCCAGCTTTTTTCCACATCGTTGTTCCTTAGTTCCAGATTTAGAACCTTATCGCTTTTAAAACTTCCCAACTGTCACGTTCTCCAGGAAAGTATAGGCATAAAGAAAATCAGTAAAATATTTGAAACAGATGTGCTGCAATCAGTGGAAATCCACCCACAAGCTGCAGCCGGGTTTTCTTGAACTAAGTGGCATGATGAGAAAATGATACTTGAGATTCTTGGGCTACTTGCGTGACAGTAGGATTTTTTAAAATTAATTTTTTAAAAAGAAAGGAAAAAAGAAAAAATGACATCAGATTCAGTCACCCATCCTCACGCTCCATTCCAGAGCATGTTAGTCACATAATGTCCCCCAGGTGGGTGCGACAGTAAAAGGAAATTAACTCTTGTCACTTAGTAGCCTTGCTTTACCTCACATTTGAGGCTAGATTGAACAACTAGAGCAGCAGATGCTGTTTCTGCTGCTATTGAAAATAAAAGCACTGAGTTGAAATTAAAGTGAGAGGAAAACTATAAGGTAATGAGATTATGCTTCCAATTTCCCATGTGCATAAAAAATACATGGAATTAGCCTACTTCTGGGTATTTATATCTTCTGGTTGGAAGCTAACATACAGTATTAATGCAGAAGACTCAGGTCAACTCAGGCTTCACAAAGCTAGCAAGGAAAGGCATCCTAGAGAAAGAATAAAATTTTTCCAGGGGATTCATATCCTTACATTTCATACTTTTGATGGAAAGGGGGAAAAAAAAGAGAGGCACAGACACACAGAAATTCTACCTTTGCGTCTAATCACAGGGAGGGCAGTAAATGAGCAAGAACAAGGAAGGGGAGAAACATGAAGGAAGCTGCTCTAGTCACATAATATTCATTGGTTTAAAAAAAGGAAAAAAAAAAACCACAAACCCCAAACCAAAAAAACAACGTGCCCAAAAATTCTGTACGCTGAAATCTGCTCCTACAGACACCTCACTGCACATATCTAAATATCTATCAAATTTGTATACTGTGTCATGAACAGAACATGAATTGCTTGTGTGCGGAGAAGTTTAATTAGTTAGAGGTGGTAAGGAATTATCTCTTGAGAGACATCATGGAAGCAAAACTCCCTTAATGATTAAATAGTTTGATACTGTGAACTTTAGTCAGCTCTAATTTCTGTGAATTGTAGAAGGGAAACAGAGATGACATTATTGTTTTGAAAGTAGGGAAACAAGTTTTAGAAATATTTGGTTACATTTTCCGTACAAGTTAATTTAAACCTGTGTCATGGTTTGATGTGTTTTTCAGTTTGTTTCTCACTGTCCATCTGTTTCCTCTACCAGATGTGCAAGCATGCATCAACAGTCAAGTAAAGGCACTCTATCCTATCTAAAAAGGGTTGTACAAAGTACCAGTGAAATAAGAATGTACATATAGTCCTTCTCTTGCACAAATCTTACATCTTTGGTGCAAAAGTCTGAAAAATAGAAAAATCTGGTAATTGAAAAGGTGATCAGCAGAAAGCTCATGGTTCCATCAAGACTGCTTTTTTGGTCCTCTTTCAGAGAATGTTCAGAAAAAAGATCACAACAGACCTAAGGAAGCAAAACTGACTTCTGAAACTAGAAACACATCACTGGATTTGAATAATCTAGTAGTCTGTTGACTGTATCTGTTGACACCTATCAGAAAGATCTTGAGATAAATTTCACTGTGGATGCTATGGGCTGGGGTGGAACTCATAGCAGACAGTTTACACCACCGGACAAAAAACCTGGCTACAGGATGGATGATATGCCCTAATGTAAAATTCTTTGCTTGATGGGTGGTTAACGTATTAGTGTATCTAGAAGAATGGATATTAGCTGTCATAAATCAGAATATATTTACAAATGTACAGATATTTTGATCCATAAATTGCAATTTGGTGAAATATTTCAGTTTTCTGCCCTTAGTAAGAACATTATCTCCAGGACAAATATGCCTCCTTATAATAAATTAAAAATAGTCTAGCTTTGAGAATGGCCTCACCCATCTTTTTTTTTTTTTCCTCCAGAAAGAGAATGCCATCAAACAAGTTGATACTACGCAATTTCATTCCCTCAATGGAACTGAAGACTCTTCTTTGAAACTAGTAGAATTATTTCACTATTGGATAACTGTAATTCCAATCCAGAGACATTACTAAACCTCCTAATCCACAGTTGATACACAGCCTTTGACTCAGAAGAAAGACTCACGGGTTCCAGGGTGAAGCTGTGCTTCAAAAAATATAAATGAGTTAAAAGTGTATATACAAAACCAAGTACATCAAAATGTATTTCCTGATGTTTGCAAAGTAGGAATTCAATTTCTTATCGATTTACCTGCACTGTTTCTGCATTTTGCAGGCATTAAGAGATCAGATTTCCTTTGCACAACTGGTCATTAAAGTTCTGTTAAAGAAGACCCACTTAAAAAGCAGTTTATTTCACTGTGTCTGATGCCCTCAGTATATTTGTTGATACCTCAGGCTTCTGTGTTTTTGTTTTCACCTAGACTATGACTGCACATCTTTGCAGTCACAAGGTTGTGTTTCTGTGCAATTATTGCAAAATGAAAAGAGAAATTAATTGTCTACATACCCTAATAACAGTCCAGACTAAGGAAATATTTATGCAGTCTTGAAAGACAAATATTAAAAATTCTCTAATACTCTTTACTTCTGCTTACCTTTTTCCTATCTGAATTCCCTTGCTGTTTCCCCTTTGCTACCCGCCCCTCCCCAAGATTCACATTACATTTCCTGTATTATTGTTCTAACTTGTAGTATGACCAAAAAAAAAAAAGAAAAAAAAAAAAAAAGAAGGAAAAAAAAAGTTAAACCGCAGTGGGAAAATACCCCATAAATGAAAAAAGCTTGTATTAACTAACCAGCTTAGTTGAAATGTAACAAGCACAGAATTGCCATTAAAAAAAATTACATCTTTCATAGAAGGAAAATCTATTTGAGAAATCTCAGTCTCAACAGACATTATGAAAACAGGAAAAGAAGTTAATTTCAAGGATTATATTACCGGGAATTATCTCTTCTAAAGTTCTGCAACATTGTCACCTCTCATTGTGACTTAATTACGTTTCTGATAATTTTTTGAGGAAAATTGTGTAAAACTTTGTCAAAAGTGATGACAAGTCCAGTCTCTTGCTCAAGGTGTAAACTCTGCTTACAGTAGCATATTGAATCTTACCAAGCAAATTCTTCACAATCATTGTGACAGTAGGATAAATAGTGAGCTGTCATTTTAAGTGTGCGCTAAATTCCTATTTGATCCTCAACTGAAAGTGTGCCTTAATGGAGTTATGTTGACAAAGCACCTACTAAATCTTTACGGTGCATAATTACTTAGCATGGCTCATGCATTGGGACACTTTAATCTTTAGTGACCCTTGGAGCAGCACTTCAACTCGTGTATAAAAATGGTGAAATGTCAGTATTTTATACTGCATTGTCACATAGAACACTTCAATCTACTTAATATTTTAAAGTCATACTCATTCTTGCAACCAATGGAATACCAGGTGAGAAGAGGGAATTTGAGAGAGCATAATTTTTCTCTTTGTGTGATGTCTGTTTTTGTTAATTGTCTTGTGGTTTTCCTTTAATATATGTAACAATGCAGTTAGAGAACATAATTTTTTTTCACATGGATACACTAGTTTATAGATGAAATAAATTTGTTATATTCATGAACATCCATGCGTGCAATCACAAATATTCACATTTGATCTATGTAGTGTCTCTCTCCTTAACTATCTGTGAATAGTTCATGGTTTCTTGATATTTTCACCTCATCTGTCACACACTGGAAAAGCAATGATACTGACGAGACAGATCAGAAACAGCTAATTCAAAAGCAGATTCGCTGGGAATTTTCTTCCCCTTCATCAGAACTGCATCTATAGCCATTCAACTCTTGCTCAAATTGCATTGTATTTGCCAAATTTTGCCAAAGAGATGATTCTAAGCTTTTCCGAACAAAATCGAGATAGTCAGGCAAATTCCCAAGCTGGTTTTGTGACAAAATATTGAAACAATTTAACTACACTTTGCCACAGGCCTGGAACTAGGTGATATGAGAGCTTCCTTAAAGGAAAAAGAAGAGTTAGGAAGTGCTTTGTACTTACTTTCAGAACTGTAAGGCTATGATTTTCCCAGGCATATCATAACTTTCAAAAAAATAATAAATAAGGCAAAATAGCTTCCCTAGACTCTTTCTTACATTCTGCATGTCCATAGGCTCTGTATCTTCTAAGAGCTTCACAAATCACCTTTGTCTATTGCCAGTGAATCCATATGAAACTACACTACGGCTTGTTATTGTTTTTAGTAATCGTCACCTTGATCACTGATAACTGACAGTTGTAAATATGTTCACTTAAGATTCACCTTCTGAAGACAGCAATACAAATGAAAAATGCTACTTGGAAACAACGGGTTCTTTTTCAGTTATATTGTTCAATTCATGTCATCTGATATGAGAGAATAACGCACATAACGATTGAGCATGATGTTTGAGGTTTATTTTTAAGTGACATCATGATGATTTTTCAAAACTATTTCTGACATCTCTAAATTAATTTGCATAAATAGTCAATTTGCCAGCAGTTTACAAATAAGCAGTCTGTTAGAACCAAATGTTATGAATCTTCCTTTTTAATAAACTGAAGCAGTTTTCACATTGCAACATATTTAATCCTTGCATGAGTGGGATGCACTCTGCCTGCACTTAGGAGAAGTTGGCTGTATGAAACACCATTTAAAGTTAGATCAAAAATATGGTATAGAAGCCCTATTTCACTTTCATGAGATAACTTCTCACTCGGTCAGCTTAACTTAAAAGAATGTTTTGCTTTCTTTGCCTAGTTACAAAACATTTCTGCTTGTTTTTTCAGTCATCACGTGTTTTACTGGCTTTAATGTGGTGGCTAGGAACACAGAATAATTTTGTAATTCTATTTTTGTTATTATTTTTTAGAGAAGTTTTCAGTTGCTTGGCAGTTTATACCACAATAAGCTATGCATGTTATTCATTGACATTTTCTCAGTTTGTCACAGTTTTTGTTCAAGTTTTGTTGCCTCACTCTCTAATTGAAAAATAATTTGAGTAGTAGTACCAGTAGCAGTTCTTTAATGACTGTTATATTTATGCCAGTTGTTTATTTTTGGTGTTGATACCTAGAGATACTTTTGCTGAGTAAGTTAATTTTTGTTTTTTACCCCCATCCCATTGCTCTCATGTCTCAGACTGCAGATATCACACGATCGCATTGCACATCCGAAAACTTCATTATTCCGTGAACTTATGCCATGCCTCACGTGCTAGTATGTGTGCACTGGCTGATATAAGAATCTCCATTTAGCCTGTAACCAGTGCTAAACTATACCGGTTGTTCTATCACCTGATGACCCCTTCCCATCAGAGAAGGGGGAATAGGGAAAGGAGAGGACATCCATGGGCTGAAATGAAAACAGGTTTAAGGAAACAGCCAAACATCAATGCCAACATGAAGTATACAAATTTCTAGTCAGCCCAGCAAATGTATGGTGGTCACAAACAGGAAAACAATCCTCAGGAGAAGAATGGTAAACAAGCTTCTCCAGGGATTGGGAGCGGGAGCAGGAGCAGGAGGCCCTCCTACCCTTAACAAACCTTCCCCATTATAATGAGCATGACTTTTGTGGTCTAGTGTACACCTGTGAGCCAGCTCTGGTCTGCTGCCCTGGCTGACTCCAAACTGCTAAAGGCCTGCAGACCATGGCTGGCCTATGAGTCTGTCCCAGCAAAACTAGGAAAATAAGCATGTCACATCTGGCAGTGATTGCTCTGGTGTGATTTACTGGTAAGGTTGTTTTAAAAAAAAAGTCTTATTAGCAAGAGGATGGAGACAGAAAGATACTTACAGTGGGAAAGAGTATAGAGAAGTTGGATTTGGTTTACTGCCTAGACAGTGCTATTTGGCTTAATATGTTTTGCCATGTGACATCCTAACGAAATAGTTTACATAATGAATATTCCCTTCCCAGCCAAGGGACTATGTGTATATTAAAGTGTGATGGAGTTGGAAGGTCTACCAGAAATGAAATATACATAATAACACTTCAGTGGTTACAACAAATATTTACAATTAAAAAAGGTGAATGCTATAATTCTGAGAAATTTTCAGGTATGACCAAGCAATTCTCATTAACAACAACAACAACAACAAAAATCATGATAGAAAAAGATTTTTCCAACAAGAAGCCCTGTTTACAGACTTTTGGATCGTATTTAACTGTTATTGGGCTATCTATCAGTTTTCTTTTATTTAGGAGAGAATATTGATTTTTTTTTCTTCTTCTTCTTTTTATATAGAGAAAGAAAAGGCTAAGTTTTTCCTTTCATAAAACAAAACAAGAAGATTTCATATTTCTTTTAAAATTCTTTTATACTGAAAAGGCTTTAGTGGTTATTGGGAAGTAAAACCATGTAAGAATGCCTTATTCTATCTTTATTCAACCAAAACATCAGATATGCAAAAAAGGCTAAACTGTTTTACTGGTTTCAAGGGGTTATAAATATTGATAAAGATAACATAATTATCGGTTTGCATACTATTCTTTCATGGAAATAGTACAATTTAATTAAGGTATTTTCAGGGTTTCTCTTCTGCATGCAGTTGCACTTGCAAAACTCAATCCTTACCTCTCTTCACTCACATCATTTTCCCCTTACACTGACTATTGTAGGTTATACCCCCAAAATACTGCTTTCCTTTAGTGGTTGAGTCTAAATAGGGTAATCTTTTCCATTGCAGACGCTTTAAACATTTCTCCTAGGTCAGACACAGACATGGTCATCACCTAATCTAATGTGAGCACCACAGAAAAAATACCAGCTTTGTGGAGAAGGTCATGTTCATGTGCACAGAGAAATAGCAGCAGTGGCAACTGGTTCTGGATAGTGTGGACTACAGTCCAGATTTTCAGCTCTGCTGAAACAGCACTGCTCTGTTTTTGTTGAACAACTGAAAACAGAAAAGTTTTCTATCTCCTCTTTTATCTACATTGTGTAAGGTGGTTCAAACAATCTTCTAAGAAAGATAGTATTTTCTATAGGCTTCCTATCGTTTCGTAAAACAATTTAGAATTACAGAACATCTCAAGTTGGAAGGGACCCATAAGGATCATAGAGTCCAACTTCCTGCTCCTTGCAGGACTGCCTAAAACTAAACCATATGACTAAGAGCATCATCCAGACACTCCTTGAACTCTAACAGGCTTTGTGCTGTGACCGCTCTCCTGGGGAGATTGTTCCAGTGACCAGCCACCCTGTCAGCAAATAACCTTTTCCTAATGCCCAATCTGAACTTCCCCTGATACAACTTCATTCCATCTCCTCACATCCAATCACTGGTCACCAGAGAGAGGACATCAGCAGATACCTCTCCTCTGTTCCTCTTGAGGAAGTTGTAGACTGTGATGAAGTCACTCCTCAGCCTTCTCTTCTCCAAGCTGAACAAGCCAAGTGACCTCAGCTGCTGCTTAAGTCTTGCCCTCAAAGACCTTTCATCATCTTGGTCACCCTCTTCTGAACACAATCTAATTGATATCCTTCTTATATTGAAGCACCCAATACAGCACACAGGACTACATCAGTGGACAAGGGAACAGCTCTGGATGTAATCTATCTGGACCTCTGTAAAGCCTTTGGCATGGTCCCTCACAACATCCTTCTCTCTAAATTAGAGAGCTACAATTTGATGGGTGGGCTCATCAGTGCATAAAGAATTGCTTGGATGATCACATCCAGAGGGTAGTGGTCAATGGCTTGATGACCTGATGGAGATATGTGACAAGTGGTGTCCCTCAGGGGTCCATACTGGGTCCAATGCTGTTTAATATCTTCCTCAATGATATAGACAGTGGAATCAAGTGCACCCTCAGCAAATTTGTAGATGACACCAAGCCAAGTGCTGCAGTTGACACCCCTGAGGGATGGGATTCCACCCAGAGGAACCTGGACAAGCTGGAGAAGAGGGCCTGTGTCAGCCTCCAGAGGTTCAACAATGCCAGGTGCAAGGTCCTACACGTGGGTCAGGCTTCAATACAGGCTGAGGGATGATGTGATTGAGAGCAGCCCTCTGGAGAAGGACTTGGGTGTCCTGGTGGGTGAAAAGCTGGACATGAGCTGAGCTGACCTGTGCTTGCAGGCCAGAAAACCAATTGTGTCCTGGGCTACATCAAAAGAAGTGTGGCCAGCAGGTTGAGGGAGGTGATTCTGCCTCTCTGTTCCACTATTGAGAGACCCCACCTGGAGTACTGGCCTGACAGCACGTGCCCAGGGTGGGCTTGGCAGAGCCCTTCTGCTCCCGAGGGGCTGGCGGCACCCACTGCTCTGGCCTATCTGGCCGTGGGCCTGGGGACCGTGTCCTTGACCTTCCTGCTTATCCTTACAGCCACAAGTGCCAGCTCAGAGATGGCCAGCCCCCATGCCAGCAGTCAGGAGGCATCCCAGGGCTCCCCATCGCTTGAGGGCAGCAGCTGCTCCGGCTCCGCGGGGCCCGACCACAGGCAAAAGCGCTCCCGGTCGAAGCGTTGGGCCCAAAATCCCTATAGCCAGGCCAAAAGATGCTGGCAGAGCAGCCAGGCACCAGCGACCACCAGCCAGGCACCAGCGGAGGCTTCCTGCACCTCCGCAGCACCCAGGCGCAGCAGATGCCACTCCAGCCGCTGCTCCAGCCACCCTGGGCCTGTGTGGGTGCGAGTCGGCTCCCGCTTGCAGCATCAGGAGCCGAATCCTTAGGGCTGGCCTGGACACCACCGCTGGACCAGCCCTGCACCATCTCCGAGTGCTGGCCCTCATCTCCCTCCACTGGCACAATAAAACTGCCTGTTATTCTCTGCACTGGAGGACATGACTCTATTGGAGTGGGTCCAGAGGAAAGGCCACAAAAATGATCAGAGGGATGGAACACATCTCCTAAGAGAACAGGCTGAGATAGTTGTGGTTGCTCAGCCTGGAGAAGAGAGGGCTCTGGAAAGACTTTATTTCAGACTTCCAATACTTAAAGAGGGTCTATAAGAAAGTTGGGGACAATCATTTTAGCAGGGCCTGTTGCAACAAGACAAGGGATGATGGCTTTAAACTAAAAGAGGTGACATTCAGACTAGATAATGGAAGAAGAAGAAATGCTTTACAATGATGGCTGTGAAACACTGGCACAGGATGCCGAGAGAGTTCTTAGATGCCCCATTCCTGGAAACATTCAAGTTCAGATTGGATCGGGCCCTGGGCCAGCTGATCTAGTTGAAGATGTCCCTGCTCACTGTAGGGCATTTGGACCAGATGACCTTTGAATGTCGTTCTAACCCAAAGCTTTCAATCATTTTGTCATTCAATGATTTGAGGTGGGGCCACACCAGTTCAGTGTGGAGTGGGAGAACCACCTCTCTTGACCGGCTAGCTGTGCTGTGCTGGGCTGTGCTTGATGCAACCCAGAACACAGCTGGCCCTTTTGGCTGCCAGACACACTGTTGACTCATATTCAATATTTCATCAAACCAAATGCACAGATCTCTTTCCACGGGGCTGCTCTCCAGCTATATGCAATTTGTGTTTAGCTTTCCCCCTTCGCAATCCCCAGACTCACCAGCATCCAGTTTTCTGGATAAAAACATAATTAACAGGAGTTGTTATAGCATCTCTGACAGTTAACAAATGTCACCAGACTACTCATCAATTATTTCCAGTGGAAAAACTTAAAGCTTCTTTGTCGTGTACCAGACAAAAGACACAGTGCCAATTTTCAGATACCTCTCCATCTAAGAACTTTTGCTTTAGGAAAGATGTAGGAGTAAACTGTGTGGTCTCCAGTGCTGTGTATCACCCGAAGCTGTAGCTCACAGAACTAAACATTTATTTACACCCCAATATAGCAAATAAAACCATGCAAAGCCACTGGACTTTACAGATGAGGAAAAAGTGTAAGGGTGAGTAAGAGCTCAGACAGCACCTCCTTCTTTCCTGTTGCTCCACCAAACAGGATGGTCTTTAAAAACAACTTTTCTTGTTAAAGACAATCCATTTAACTTGTTACTGGCAAATACACCAGTATTTTATTTTCATGGAACCCATGCTCATTAGCTTCCTCTCTTTTCCTCCCCTCTGACCTGACTGATACGAATGAAAAGTGGTTACTATACATCCCAAAGCTATTATTAGAGCGAATACAGGAAGTATAAGATATGTTTAATAGCTTTCTAAAGAGTTTCATATTAGCCTCTATAGGAGGAATGTTTGGTCAAAGAATCAAAAATCTTTGTAGTCTTAAATTACCCGTCAGCTATCCCAAAATGCTCCAACAGTATTTTAACAATGTTCCTTTGCTTTTACCTAGGAAAGCTTGTTATAAGATTTTAATTGACATATTTATGGAAGGAGATTCAGTAAATAACAGTGGCTTCTGATTACTATGTTTACAAGTTAATTATTATACAGATTGAGGTGTCCTATTTTCCAAGACATCTCATTCCAGAAAAACTCTGTCTGCTGAACTGTGTAAAAGCTCACAGACTGTCATCATGTAGTTATCATTATGAGAGAAAATTTGCTGTGGCAGGTATCTAAAAAGCACTGCCAGCCAACAAACCTTTAAAAGTCACACTTTCCCCTGGAGAAATTCAGTGAGTCATTATAATATGACAAGTATGTGATTTCTTCTTAAATTCTAGTAGCTATGTTAAAACACTAAAATTATAGACTTCATTTCAGTGAGATTGAAAGAAAATAAGGTCTTTGAGAACAGAAAAGGTTTAAATGGTAAGGATAGACAATAATTAGACAGGAGAAAGTGGGGAGAAAATCCAGAAACAAGAAGAGCAGAAGAAAATAAAAAAAAACAACTCAAGCACAAAAAAGAAATAAGAAACCCTCCAAAACCTGAAGGCAAAATCTGAAGTGAGACTGAACTGATATATTTTCAACGCTCTGAAGTGGAAAAAAGAAACATTTGAATACAATTTAGAAATAATCTTGTGTCATTCCTAAAATTATAACAACTTCAAAATAACAAGCATTATCTTAGGAGGAAAAGATCTAGAGGTTAGCAGGTTAAACCTGTATCTTCGTTAAACATGGTGAATATGTTATGCCATTTCTATCTTCTGCCCAACATAAAAACCAAAACTTTATAAGAACTTGCAAACTACCACACAACTTTAAATAACTGCATTTCTTTTCACTGGTTCTTTTATTTTCTATTCAATTAAAAAAAAAAAAAGGAGAAATCAAGCAGTTCTACATTTATTTAGCAAATACGAGCATTACTCTGTGGTCTTAAACTTCTTCTTTTGATCGACTTATCTAGGAAACCATTGGCTTGTAAAATCCAGACCTCCATTTAATGCCCGTGCAGCATTGTATTTCTCTCATCATTGGTTCAAATGGCTAAGAAGTAAAAGTTGCTTTAACAAGAAGGTCACACAAAACTTACTTCAAGGACTGGAGCTTTCCTTGTGAATATAGAATAACAAGTGCTACTTTCCCCATCTTATTTAGCTATGCAAAGGCTATCTCTCCCAGGTGACCTGACACAGACCCAGTCAACACCATCCATAATGAAAATCAATGGCACCAAGTCACTAAACAATTACTCCATCTTCTTTAAAAATGCACAGGTCTTCACAAAAGGAAAAAAAAGAAGGTTTCAGAGACTGATTAATTTGCCATTTGCCTGGGAGATTGCACAAGTTGCATTATTTAAGAATTTGCCTTGTCTTTGTGTCCTCAAAGAATGGACCAAGATCAAAATCTCAAAGATTGTCATGTCCCCTGAAAAAAAATCGGTGACTATATGACTGGAAATACAAATCTGAGCTGTGGTTGTGTAAGTTTTTCAAATACCTGTTTGTGTAGGTTCCTAATGAACAGTGTTCTGCACACAAAACTCACGTTGATCTAGTTTTGCAAACACTCAAATGTCAGTTGGTATTGAAGAAGGCATTTTACATACAGTAATTTAAGCGCAAACCAAGAAAAATACCAATTTTAAAAAATTTAGAAATTACAACCAATTTGGACTAGGACCAAGCACTAAAGGACCTTTTTAAGGATGAGATTTCCAAGGGTGTTTTTAAACTCTGGGCATCCAGGGGATTTATGCTTTTTGTAGGCTCCTAAAAAACCCCCAATCCCAAACCAATTAATGACTTCACATTTTCATCAAAATTGTCCAAATGGGAATACTGCATTCTTTTTCATTTCACAAAAGATCATATGAAGTCTCTGCTATAAGACAGATACTTGGAGGAAACTATATTTGTAAGGTAATCAGAGTACTAATGCAAAAATTTTGTGGTGGTTTATTCTGACTGGGTACAAAACTAATTCCTAAACATATTGTTCAAAATTAAGGCACTGTATTCAGAAGAGTCCTACCTTGCTTTCAGGAAAATTACTTCACAAGATGAATAACTTTTGTGACAGAGTCTCAAGATGGAGGGATACCTTTTATCAGGGCTTGTAGTGACAGGGCAAGGGACAGTGGTTATGAACTGAAAGAGGATAGATTCAGATTGGTTAAAAGGAAGATACTTCTTATTATGAGGGTGGTGAGACACTGCAACAGATTGCCCAGAGAGGTTGTGGATGACCCATCCCTGGAAGTGTTCAAAGTCAGGTTGGACAGGGCTTTCATCTGGTGAAAGATGTCTCTGCCCATGTCAGGGAGGTTGGACAGAAGACCTTCAAATATGCCTTCCAACCAAAACTATGCCCTGCCTCTAGGATTTTAGGATTTTTCAAGTTATTTTGACTTATCTTTGACACTTCAATAAAAAGGTCCACTAACGCTTTCTAGTGGTAGTTGTGTAAGCAGTTCAAGTACAAAACCACTTCCAATATTAAAATAAAGAATTGGTAAAAAACGTGGCTCTTAAATGTATTTTACCATACCGCTAAGCCCATACAGCAATGACAGCTACAGACTGCCGTATTTTTTTTCAGAATTATGTGAAGAATATGATTGGTATAAGTAAACAGGAAAAAGAACATGAAAGAAGTGTAATAAATAGATTACTTGACAGAAGAAATATTGCTTTTGCTAGCAGCAGTATAACACATCTGCGATTGTGTTAATGGTCAAGCTTCACCCTAGTTGCAAGGGATAATCCCAGCAAGGCATGGAAGAGACGTTCAGTCTCATACGATGTCTTGGCTGTCACTTCCTCTACTCCTAACTTCTCTCCTCCTTTAAAGCATCATCTAAATCTCTTTGGACCTAATCTTCAGATGAGTTTGGTTTTTGTTTCAGTGGAGGACTATGAGCAGCTTACTTTCCAGTGTGCTTGGCTTCTGTATCTATTCTCTAGGTATATTTTTATCTTAAAAGATAGGTACTGATATAAATACTGTATATTTATGCGTATGTGTATATGTATATGGTTTTATATAGATAAGTATATTGTGTATGTATGTGTGTGTACATACATAAACTTTGATATTTTCTCCTATATAATAATTTCATTCTCTTTTCTTCAATTCTTCCCAAAGCCTTACTCTGTCTTAAAACATCTTGTGTAATTTATAAAAGATTAGAAAATCTCTTCTATTATTCTCTCTATCATACCAAACCTCATTCCTGTGTTGGTTTTTCATTTATAGCCTGGATACTAGCCCCTATCAGCACAAAAATATGTATTCAGGCAAACTCAGGTTTTTTTCCTGAGGTGATTATTTCTACCTTTCAACTGATGTGCAGTTCAGTTGTCAGTAACCTTTTCTGCTGGACAGTTTTTGTAACCGTTACAAAAGCATCACCTAGGCGATCTAATTTCTGTAATGGCTAACTAATTTACTTCAGATTCATTATCGTGGAAATAGGGATCGGTCCTGCAGTATTGTTGGCCGTAACTAAAGTGGTGGGATTAGGCCACACACTGATATACAATAACAATGAAATCTCATGTACACTGTGTAGTGTCAAGGGAAAATAACTGGTCATCATGATATAGCATTGCCAGAGCCACCGGAACCCTGATGCTGGAAGGTATTTAGGCCCCAAAGAGTATTGATCTTGCACCATCTGACTTCATTATGAAATCAATGGGAACCGCTTGATGCTCAAGGCTCTTGTAAAATCAAGCTGTCAATTCAGACACATAAATATAGATTTTGAAATCAAACCTTAGACACCTGCTTTTTTAAAAAATTTGACCCTAGGAGACCAGCACAGCAATATTAAAGGTCATGTGCACATCAAAGAACATTGACAAGAATGCTGCTTTGGGCATAGATTTTAAAGATTGACTCCAGAGTGGTGGGAAATTACAAGTCGTAATGTAATTTCTTTCCTAAATCAATTTGTTTGAGGTTCGTATTTTTAGTACAACTACTTGATATGACACTCAATACAACTTTGAAAATAAAGGCATTTCTTCTTTGCTTTCTGGAAGACATAGCAGATGACTTTTTTTTTTTTTTTTTTTGGTGTCAGTTTGAGTGAGTGCCCTTGGTATTTTCTTCAGTTAAAATTAACACTGCCAAAAATAAAGGACCTTTGTTTCTTTGAAACAGTATTAAATAATTCATGCAGCAAAAAAAACTTTAAGTCTTTACTCAGAATAATAAAAAAAATATCCATAGATAGTTGCAGTTTGTCTAGTTGATACTTCCAGACCTCTATCTAAATCAAGCAAGGGCTATGCAGGGACTGTGGTAACGTACCACTCCGTAGTGGTAGTATAAAAGCTTTAAGTACTATGATACTGCAGGACTAGACATGTAAAACTGGTGGATCCCAGAACTAAAGCCACAAGTCTTATGGGGAATGACTGAGAGAACTGGTGTTGTTTAGTCTGGAGAAAAGGAGGTTGGGGAGAGATCTTATGTCTCTCTACAACCTCCTTACAGAGATGGGGGTTGGTCTCTTCTCCAGAGTAACAAGTAAGAGGACAAAAGGAAATGGCCTGAAGTTATGCCACTGGATATTAGGAAAAATTTCTTCATGGAAAAGTTATCAAGCATTGGAATAGACTGCACAGGGAAGTGGTGGAGTCACACCCCCTTGAATGTATTTAAAAGAGGTATAGATGTGGCACTTAGGAACATAGTTTAGTGGTACGATTTCACAGTATTAGGTTCATGGTTGGACTAGATGATTTTATGGGTCTTTTCTACCCTAAGTGATTCTATGATTCTATTTGCTCTGTATGTAGATGAGTGGGATTTTTTTCTTTGTGTTAGTTGCATATACATTTGGTCCAGGGAAGTGCCTGTGACTAAGCTGTTTTTACAGCAAGTAGGCTTAGTAGTTAGTTTTGTTAATTAAAAAAAATAATCTCTGTGTCAGTGAGAAAGAAATCAGCATTGATCCTAATGTTGGTTAGGGCTGGTAAAATACAACAAATTTCTGTATAGATTCTTCTGGATTTCAGAACCTCCTCTAATCGGAGGAAGAGAAATACTGCATCTGGTCTCAGCTAGCTGGGCTGAAGAAAGGCAAAGCAGTCTTGCCTTTAACACGTGTGACTGGGGTTCACATAGTAGGGAGTTTGTTGCTGGCTTTGCCGTTTTTCTTCCTCAGCACACAACTTTCTTCAGTACCTGAGCTCACACTTGCACTATCCCTCTCCAGTGGTTTGTTTTAAAAGGCTGAAAGAAAAACAAAAAAAGATACATATTCAACTTTAAAACTGAGTTGTCCCATGTGATTTCTTTCAGACTTTGACAGAGAAGTTAATTAAATATACGTGTAGCTTTCAGAAAAATCCTGATGCACTTCCAGGCAGGTAGGCACTGCAGCCTCAGTGCTGGCTCCCTGGCCCCAACACCAGACACAGTCTGGCAATGGGTAAATGCATCCCTGCATGCATCCCACAACTCCGGTTACCAGGCCTTTCCGAAACACCGTTCCTGTCTACACGCTCCAGTCCATGCATCCCAGCATCCACCCAGCATGTGTGGAGGGACGGGGCGTCCTCCGGCTCCTGCTAGTAGTCAGGGAGCTGGCAAAAGCGTTTGTGCCTGGAAACACACACTGCACACTGCAGGCTTCCTACTGTCATGCATTCACGAAGTGAACACAATCTTTCTTGAAATATTTACAGAATATCCTCCACTATTCATATCCTGCTTTATACTTGTCAGTTGGCAGCTTTTTGACTTTTTTTTCATTCTGAAGTACTAATGCAAGTAAATACTACTGAGATTATTTGCAGAAATTATAATGTATATTCATATTGTGTAACTGAGTCGATTTACATTAAGTTTAAAATGTTATTATGAAGTAAAACTCAACTCATTTTAGCCTTATTCTTCAAAGCAAAATTACGGCAATATTGTACAATTCCCTTAGTTGTAAATGCCTTTACTACCTCTGGGACAGAAGAACTAATTAAAAATAAAATTGATAATTAAAAGTTCCAAGACTATCAATAAAAATGCAGAATCGATGCAGTTTGAAACATTAGCTGAACAGTGTAAGTATCATAGATCCTTCAGAAGTTCTACTTTAATTGCAGATTGATTAAAAATTAGAAAGCATTAAAATTAATTGCCATCTCCAAGGGATCTATTCATTTCAATGTAGAAATACTTTTATACCAAGAATTTCCTAGCTTTTATTTCTCTTTGCATAATTGCAGTACAGACCAATAATTTTAATTATAATGTAAAGGATCTGTCATGGAAACACAACAACTTCATAGCCCTGTATTTCAGCAGCTCAGGATACTGCCTTTATTTATTTTCCCTTGGCAGGTGGTGATTTAGAAATTACATTTCTTCGGTGAAAATATCTGAAAAATAAGTATCTCATTCCTTCTTTCATCTACCTATATGAATTTGCTTTTTAAAGTGTTGGGGCTATTAGATTTTTATAAGGAAAAAGAAAAAGACTGAGCTTCATATGGACACACTCAATTTTTGAGCTAGTGATCTGAAACTTGACCAATTGAGAGTACTGAAAATATGGAGAGTCTTTGTGAAAGATGCCGTAAAACTGCTATACAGTTCTCCACATTTTTTACTCATAGTAGGTAAGACACACATAGAAAGAGATGTTTTTGTGTAATTGACATGATGGGGAAGGAAAACCTATACTATTCAATGATGGCAACTCAGACTTCAAAAAAATGCCTTCATCTTTCTGGGTGCTATGTAAATTTGCTCAGCTATAACGAAGGAGACATCTTCTGTGTAGCTAGGTTGAACTGAACTGAAATTATTACAGACTCCAAGCTGTAGATCTTTGCCCTACTTCTTTATGAATCCTGTATTGATGATATTATTTCCCAGAATTACAATCTGTAGCTCAGTATCCCAAGACAGCAGTGTCTGTACTTGCTCATTTCACATGTCCCATGGCCCTAGTATTGACCACAACCTCTTTGCTTAAGAAGGGATTTTCTTGCAACCGTAATGTTTATAACCACAAACATATTGTCAGTTTGCAAAAAGTAACTATCAGCAGAGTCACAAGTCCATAATACTATGAACTAGTCACTTTTTAGTAACCAGCTCTTCACAAACATGAATATAGATAAACAAGTATCCTTTTAAGAAATCCTTACACAGCACTTTCTTTTGTAAAATATGTTAACATGCTCCTCAATGCTAAGCCTCCATGATTCCCTAAAGTGAAAGTAATAAAGAAATCTTGTAACAGAAATTACAACTAACATGGATTTTAAACTTCTGTGGCAAGTCATTACATTGTAAAATTTCTTTCTGCTATGTAAGATAGAAGGACTGGCAGGGGCTAACAGGTGTTACAACTGTAATGGGTTAAGATGGCGCCGGTGGGAGGTGAGACTCTTTGTTACCTCTTCTCCTTTCCCCCAAAGCACGGGAAAAGTTTTCTCATGACTTTTGGGAAGAGAAGCCTCAACCCTCTTCGCTCCCTGATTGGGAGTGGAGACATTTACACGCCTCCGTGAATAAGCACATAAAAAGTGCGGTTTGAGACACTCCCCCAGGCAAGCTGCAGCACTTTTGATTTTCTGCTCCAGGACTGAGAAACTTTTTGTCAGAGAGAGAAAAACATCTGTAGTCACTTCAATAACCTTGGAGCAGTAAAAAGACTCCTTCTGCGAAGCAGGTACACCTTTCTGCTCTGCCAATTACCAGCAGGGGTGGCTTTGGACTGAGTTCAACCAGATAAGGGGTAAAACCGCCTGTAAGCCCCCAGAACCTGCGCTGAGGGGACAGATACCTATGGCGAGGGGAAAAGCGAACAGAGTTTCAGATGCACAGCACAGAGCCTCTGCAGACGTGGGAAACCTACTGGCATTCCCCTGAGAATTCCAGTCCATATCCCACTCCACAGCTGGGCTGAGCTAGAAGCCTCGGAGTATTGTCTAGGTAAACTTAAGTCTTCTCCCAGCTACCCCAGAGGACGAAGGGCTATGTTATTGCATGGAGGTTTGCTCCAGGAAAAGTTTTCTCTGACTGAAAACTTGTGAGGTGATGAACAAAGACTCCTCTCCTCTCCCTACACCCGCCCCAGCAGTGCAACGCAGGCTCTTTGTTTGTAAACGGGACATGTGGGTCGAAATGGGAAACTGTATTATGCTTGTATATGCCTAGTTATGTATTTATCTTTCTCCCTCCCTCTCTTTATCTCTGTCTTTACCAGTCCTGTTTAAATGATTGTTTTATGGTTTTAATTGCGTTCACCATTAAAACGCTTCTGTTTTCACACCCTTTAGGTTAAAATCTGCATGTCACATTCTTTTCCTTTGCCTAAACAAGCCTTAACAAGCCACTAAGTTCTCTTTTATGTAGTTTTTGGTAGGTTTACATTTCCCTCAAAACTACAATAAGTCGCAAAACCTTTCAAGACAACAGCCTCATAGTTTCAAACCGCGACAATGGCATAAGCCCAGATTGTATTTAGTAGGTGGATTCTATTAATATGGGACTGTAAATATGTCACTTATTTCATATTATTTCCTGGTAGCGCCGTCAATCATAGATGTGATACAGTAATCTAGGATTACCAAAAGCATTGGTGGTACTCCTCAGCTTTTCCTTCCTTTCTTCCCTTGAAACTGCTCCCCATGCACCCGAATGCAGGCTGACCTACGAGTCCCTCTGAGGGTGGAAAGGACATCAGTGCCCTGCTGACCCCTTTGCTCATGCTACCTGAGTCCAGAACTGAAGAAAGAAGACTGGCTCTGCCGCAGCCCTTTTATCTTTCCCGAGTGTGCTGTGAGGAAACAAGCAAAACCAACCCTTTGCTGACCCCTAACTGCTCAGAGTGAAGTTCAACAGAGGCAGCAGCTGTTTATGTTGTATATACAAGCTGTATCTCACAAACCCACTGAAAAAGGAAGCTGAGGTAGGAGAATTGTTATTTATCTTGAGGAAATAATGCCTCCCTGGGTTACTCAAGGGTTCATTCAGCTTTTGCTCAGCACTTTGTCCTAGGCTGTGTCTGAAGTCTCAAGATGGTCCGCAACAAATTCCCTGAAAGTTATTGTGGTATGTCATTGCAGTTAAATCTCAGGATACTTCTGCAAACAAATGAGACATTTCAAAGGTGTGACTCTGTATCAAAGAGACTGATGCTAATACAGTAGCAGTAAATGTCTGAATCTTTGTGTGCAAGGTTTCTGAATGTGGTTTTTATTTTATAGTCCAGCTTTTCATCTCCATTACATCAGACTTTAGGCATGAAAAAAACAAATCCAAAATGTCTCCTAAAATGACAAACTGACTGCCCATGACCATGGATCTTCTGAAATCATGCTGCGCATCTTATTAAAGGACTCTCAATTATGGTTGGCTTTCTGCCTGAAATTTGCATGTGAAAAGGTATTGCTAGCCTCAAGAAATGAGTTTTTCCTTTTACCTTGAAAAATGACAGCTTCTGAAGAAAGAATTTTCCAAACTGTCCATGCTTATGGTAGGCCAAACTTTTCTCTTTAGTGTACATGTCTGATATTTAAAGTGCTTATAGACAGAGGATGAAGAGAGGGGAATGTAGGAGAAAGTAATTCCAATGTCCATGGGGCTGAAAATGGATCATTGGACTCATTGTTACTTACTTGGCACCTGGCTTCTCCTCTAGCAAAGGAAAGAGCAAAATTTACCAGGTCCCTTCCAAAATGCAAAACCATATGAGCTACTTCACAGCCAAATGCTACAGCTTCTTCATCTCAGCAGGCCCGAACTGTACTCTCCCCTCTCACAGAAAGCAGAGGGCTTCTGCTGAGCACAGAATGAGATTTGTTGACTCCTCTTGGCAAACATGAGTGGGGTTCAGGGATTCTGCAGTACTCGTGTCAGCGTACCTGCTGATCTCACTGGTACCTCTTACAGGAGGAGAGTAAATGTGGTCTCAGATTGTAATTTCCCCTGTATTTTTCACATTCCTCTTTTGCAGAAGGACAAGATATCTTCATTTCAAAATTTTCTTAATTGTTTTCTTTCACTATGTTACATAAACACGTTGTGATAATGATCATGATCTTATGCAAAGGGACAAATCATAAGACTACATTTACTATTTCTCTTAGTAAAAAGAAATTGCGACAGTGTCAGATGGCTTTCTAGTAAAACAATTGCACTAGTGCATCTGGCAGGATAAAATGGAGAGAATGTTAACAGATGCAGTTTTCCCCTCTGCTCATGCACAGGAACAATGTTAATTCATAAAAGACATATCCTTGAAAATTTACAGTGATTTAATGGAAGAGAAAAGGCACTGAACTTTAACATTTATACTACATTAATTTGGCATCGATGCTAAAGAGCGTAGAAGTTATACAACATCAAAGGAGAAGTAAGGAATTGCATTAATTTTGTTTGCTTTTACCAGCACCCTTTCCACTGTAAATACTAAAATTTAAATCGTATACGTGAATTGCAATGAGAATATAAAAGGAGATTTGCAGATACTATAGCTGCATTAAGCTTTAAAATAAAACTAGTTTACTGTCAGTTAAAGTATTTTTAACATTGAAAATAATTTTAATTTCAAAATTACTCATACTTTAAAGTTCAGAGAATTGAAGCTGAGATATCTACATGAAAACTGAATATTGTTTCACCTATTTTTGACTTAAAATACACTGCATGTGTCACAAAAATATGTACAATGAGGCATTGGAACACTCTAAGTATTTATTAGATATGATTTTGTGCAATATAAACTCTGCCCATTTTATCTCTGGCAATGTAAATCTTTTTTTATTCTTTCCCTTCAATAAATAAAAATATGTCTCTAAATTGAGCTATTTTGCATGTAACTGAACATTTAAAAGGATATAGTTAACATTTTTCACACACTACTAACCATAAAGTGGATTAAGGAAAAAACACTTCATTTAGTGCATTTCCAGTAATCTCAAAATAAATTTATGAAGGATTTTGGTATTGGCTTTTGGGATTTTTGTTTTGTTTTTACTCTGAAGTAGTTTAAAGCACAATATATTTAAATGTTAAAATAGTTTTGAGGAGGAAGATTAATAATGCATAGAAGATGATTCTTCCTTCTATTTGCAGGAAAATCTATTCCATAAAAACTGATTGCTTTTCTTTTCAAATGCCATTGATTTGGGTTTTTTTTTTTTTTTTAATGGCTTCTAATAATAATCTGTAAGACATTGTCAGGAAAAAAAATTCACCTTATCAGATATTCTGTGCAGAATGAAAAATCCTCCTTCTGATAAATCAGTTCTATTCTCAAAGTGACAATTCTTACTTCCAGTTCCAGGCAGTACTGCAGCTCAATAAATTTGTCGAACAGAAGAAAAAGCAGAAAACCACTCCAGAATGCAAACTCGAAGAAAAAAAGGAAAAAAAAAAATTCTTTATGTTATTTAAAGACGTAGAGTTTTGTTCTAATATATAGTTTCTCCTACTTAATTTTTGCCTTTGTTGTTGCTTCATCAAGTCCCTAGTAAATACCGTCACTGACTTTAATGAAACTGGTCAGAATGAAATAAAAAACACAAAAAGCTATCCTTCTGCTGACCTCAGATGAGGCAGCAAGCAGCCTGTGTCTTTAGCAGGTGTTTCTGCTTTAAATTTAAGACATCTAAAACCTTCGGTACTTGTTTTAGTTACTGCTCTGGGTGTAAATGACACACAGAACATCATAGAAATTTGCTACCTGATGTCCACAACAAATTACTGACCTTCGTGGCAATATCACAACAGAAAATCTGGACTGTAAACAACTGAACAGATTTATATAGACACGATACTAACATCTGACCATTGCACAAAGAGGGGTCTCCATCAGGCCAGCCCTGAGACCTCCCACGTGGTTTTGGTCCACGCTGACCACCAAGAGGGGAGGCATTCCCCAAGCACATGGCTTGAGCAACTTGTGTATTTACAGGAACACAGTGCAGCACTGTGGTCTGGGACAGTCCGTGCTCCTGCTGCTGCTGCTGACTGGTCAGGGTATCTACAGCATTTAATTTTGTTCCACATATTGAACATCATCAGGTGCTTGGGATCAGCAATTATCACATGGAGTTGGAAGGGGATCTGGGTTTCGACGAAAAACATTTGCTGTTGACTAAGAGACACAAGAAAAATGAACTACTATTGCACAATCAAACTCAAACAGCTGATTTTTCCCTCTTATCAATAACTGAAGCTCTTCCCTCTTCTTTCTCATAGAGCTCACAGTGCCAGAAGCCCTGCATGATTTATTTAAGATACAGTTCTTTTGGTTTCACCATTAAGATGAGTACCTATGGACATTTTGCCCTGTTCAGCTCAGTAACATGGCAAGACAACATTTAGGCATTTTTATTAGAAATGAATCATTGGTCTATTTGATTCTATGATCTCTGAGGTCACAGAGGAATTTTCATATGTTATTTAGTACACGGAGATTTGTCTCTAATGATTTCTTTGGGAAAGATAGGAGAAGAAAGGTTTCTGTTCAACAAGGAGCTTACAGACATGTTTAATTTCAGTGGGATTCCTTTAAAAATGAAAAATATTCATGATGACTTTGCTAGATTGGGTCTGTATTTTAGGTTTTAGGAAGTAAAAGAAAATAGGATGCAATGAACAGAGCATACAGCATAAAAGATAGTGTATTAAATGCCCAGATTAATTCTTGTTCACCTCTTTTAAAAATTCGCAGTCCTGAGTTAGCAACAACAGGCATGTTTTAGTAAATGACCCTTGTAGTTTTCCTCTTCTTGGTTCATATTCAGCAGCTAGCAAATTCTTTTGGATAACAGCAAGTTCTCAGTCATCGTTTAAAACAGTTCAAACAAGGAGGATTCTCCTCATGAAACATAACAGCACCTGAATGACATACAAAATGCAGAAACTATGTAGGAGATAAAGTTTGAATATTTCTTTAGTGAAAAGAAGGGATAGCAAAGCTCCCAAGACATATAAAAGCCGATCATATAATTATCACAACAGGTAAATTTTTGTATAATGAACCATCCATGATCTGGATTGAGATTCTGTACCATGCTTTCTTGTCCTCTTTTTGACCAGGTACATTTCTTTCCTCCATTCTTCTCCCACCATCTCATAATTCAGTGAAAATTTTCGTTAAATTGTACAAATGCAAAAATTTATTTCGAGAGTCTTGAAAGAGCAGATTTTCCTAACTGCAGTAATATTCCCCCAACAGAAAATAATGGGAAGCTTAGAGAAAAGAGCCAATCTGAAAGAATGGGATACAGTCTATTTTCATTGTGTATCACAGGATGATTGTACAACATCAGAGTCATTTTATCCTTCATAAAAAAGCACCATATGTTAATTCTGGACTAAGTATTTCCCATCAATGCTCCTCCCACCCCCCCCCACCCCCCCGCCAAAATTGTAATAAAAAAGCGAAGTAGGTTTTCCTGTCTTTTACTTCGCAGAGGATTGTTTAGTAGACAGGACCTGACTGAGAAAGGCACTAATTAGGTGATAATATTAGACATAACCATAATCCATTTCCCATAGAGCCAAGGAACTTGTATGCATTTAAACACAACTGAAAATGAATGTGACTTTAGGTGAGTTTAGGGATACAATTATTCATATCCTTAGAGTTAGATACATACTCAAGTCTTTCCTGAGTTAAGACATATGAGTCACAAAAATTTGTGATCAGTATTTTTCAATACGCTAATACTTTTTACTGTTTTATTCTGCTATTAGAGCTTGCTCACTATTTTATTCACAGCTGCAAATAATCCAAACAGCAGCAGCACACACAAAAAAATCTGTATCTTGGTAATGCTCTCTGTTCTTAATTTCTGACGGGGAAATGCAGCAAGAAGTAGCTACAGACTTTCTATCTGACTCACGCAGGGCACATATTTCTTGCCATAGTATTTGCCCAAGGGCTGACTAGGTGATGAATTACTTAGAACACTATGTTTTACTGATTATTTTAATACAGTGTTAGTTTGAAGGCTTGTGCATAGCAACACATAAAACACAACAATATTATCTTATTTAGGGATTTGACCGTACTGTGTAATCATATCACATGATATGTGATATCATATCACTTGAATACCAAATTCCAAGCAGTTGAAAGGATCTGCGGCTTGGTTAGGGACAAGACAAACCATGCCAAATAACAGTGCTTATATTGAAGTGATTCTAAGGGATGATGAATTTTCTGAACTATTCACCAAATCAGTTGCATGAAAGACTAAAGCTAACCTTACATCTTAGATTCAGATCTCAAATTCATCACGCTATCATGGGCAAGTCATACGTAAAATTTTGTACCAGCATATCTATGATAAGTTACAGATAAGAAAAAAGTGTTCTTCTTTCACCAGAACTGAGGTTATGAAGTATTTGTACAGATACTTGCAACTGTTTTATGTGAATTTTTCAGATCTAGTCTATATATTATTTTAGTTCCGCTGTTGGGTCCCTCTGTTCCTTCAAACCCAATCCCCTTCCTTCCCTTTATGAAGAACTGGAGAGAAAATTTCAGTTATTCTTTCAAATGATCTGAATACTAGGCATTTCCCTGGATAATTAAAAGGTACAGAGGAATAGAAACAAAGCAAAAAGTGTTTGGGAGGTAGAGCAAATAAAGGTGTTAACATTGAAGAACATAGCTGCTTTCATGCAAAGTTTGAATCTTCATTTTTTCAGTTGTTATAGGATATAATCACTATGAACATTTTTGCAAAAAAATTTTCACTTTAAATGTGGAGAGCAATTCTTTTGTATTAAACTCACATTAAGGCACTGCCGAAGGCCTCGTACTGGATTTAAACAGTATTGGTCAGCACAGATCTGTGTCTTTCCCTTTTTTTCTAATAACTCTAACAGTTTTATCATGAATAATGAAATGAAAAAGAATTTAAAAATTCTGGAAGAAGCATTTGATGTATGGATATACAATGGAATGATACTCCCTGCTATTGGAATGGTAATGTAGTACAGAAGAGCACAAAAAATATAGAATGATAGTTCAAAGTACTAAAAAAAAAAAAAAACCCCAAAAAACTAATGCATCTTTCAAGCAAACATTATCATTGTGTCTGTTCATAGTTCAGTTTAATACACAATTTTAAACATAAATAAATAACACACACACCCCCCAAACACCTCTTTTATCCATGTCCATTAATTGCAATAGTACTGTCACAGTATTTTATTTGGTTTCACTATGAGCACCTCTACAATCTTCCCATGAACTGGAAACAAATTTAATTATACAGTAGAAGGAGCTATGGTTACACTTTAAAAGTATTGCTCTGAATGTTGGGTAGCCCCACCTGCAAGGCTGATCTAAATCTTCTTCCTCAAAACAAGCCAGGCATTGCTTATGACCTGTTTCATAAAGTCACACTCTGGATTATTTTCACTCAGGCTAACATGTTTTTTCTTCTAATACACCAAAATCAGTGGGAATAGAAAAAACAGAATCTAGGGAAAGAAAATAGACTTTTTTTTTTTTTTCCATAACTAATAATTACTAAGGACCATTCCCCACAATAAACCCCCCCCCTCCATGCGGCTGATCAGACAAGCACTTATCCACAGCTTGTCTTAATCCTATGTTTGAAACATATAAGCAACCCTTAGGGCCAGGAACTTTTCTCGTCTGAAATACTTAAAGGGCTTATTGGTTCTTATAGGGTAGCACTGAATTTTCTCTTTGTTTTCTCTTGATAGTTGTTTCACTACTGCAGCCTTTGTGTAGACAGAATCTTAGAGGGGTTCAGAAAAGCCTAACATTAAGTAGGAATTATGTTTATCCCTGCTGATAAATTAACACTACTTTTTTCTTTTCTTTTTTTTTTTTTTATCCTGTTGGGCAGCCCCTTCCTAACTTAAACAACTGTAATCTTTAGCTTTCTGTCTTGCTTTGATGCCACGGCGTGTTTATACACCTAACTCCTTGAAGAAAGCCCCGAAATAGGTATCACAATAAATTTTTTACTCCCTAACAATAGTATAGATGTGAAGACAGGGGTTGAAAGTCTGTAGTGGACATCTTAGACCTGCCAAAAAAGTACATACTGCAGGTACTGCAAAATAGGTCCTTTGATCAAGAATGGAAATTTCCGTTCAAAGAATAAGGGCTTCATATCTAGTTTAAGTGTGTGTGAAAAGCTACGTGGCACTGTTAGAATCAATGTATCTCCTTTTCTTTTTTTTTTTTTCCTGTCAAGTGCAACCAATTTTCTTTAATGGCTCCAACTTCCAGATGAGGAAAAAAATGTATTCTTTTTCTGTGCAGCCTTTTTTTTTTTTAAACAAGTAACAGACTTCCATTCTATTCTCTTTTTTTTATTGTCCAGAAAAGCACCAGAATTATTCTGCATATAGTTATCAGTATAATCAGGTTTATTCTAAACATAGCCTGCATTACATCTCAGACCTATCTCGAGAACAGAAGGTTATAGAAAAACTTTGTGAAGAGAATTCTGTTCACAAAGATTTTCACAAATGTTTTCTTCTCTTCCTTTCCTTTCCTTTCCTTTCCTTTCCTTTCCTTTCCTTTCCTTTCCTTTCCTTTCCTTTCCTTTCCTTTCCTTTCCTTTCCTTTCCTTTCCTTTCCTTTCCTTTCCTTTCCTTTCCTTTCCTTTCCTTTCCTTACCTTCCCTTCCCTTCCCTTCCCTTCCCTTCCCTTCCCTTCCCTTCCC
This sequence comes from Bucorvus abyssinicus, assembly GCA_009769605.1. Taxonomy (NCBI): domain Eukaryota; kingdom Metazoa; phylum Chordata; class Aves; order Bucerotiformes; family Bucorvidae; genus Bucorvus; species Bucorvus abyssinicus. The sequence goes on from CM020063.1 coordinate 51,723,327, forward strand.
TTCCCTTCCCTTCCCTTCCCTTCCCTTCCCTTCCCTTCCCTTCCCTTCCCTTCCCTTCCCTTCCCTTCCCTTCCCTTCCCTTCCCTTCCCTTCCCTTCCCTTCCCTTCCCTTCCCTTCCCTTCCCTTCCCTTCCCTTCCCTTCCCTTCCCTTCCCTTCCCTTCCCTTCCCTTCCCTCCCCTCCCCTCCCCTCCCCTCCCCTCCCCTCCCCTCCCCTCCCCTCCCCTCCCCTCCCTCCCCTCCCCTCCCCTCCCCTCCCCTCCCCTCCCCTCCCCTCCCCTCCCCTCCCTCCCCTCCCCTCCCTTCCCTTCCCTTTCCCTTTCCCTTTCCCTTTCCCTTTCCCTTTCCCTTTCCCTTTCCCTTTCCCTTTCCCTTTCCCTTTCCCTTTCCCTTTCCCTTTCCCTTTCCCTTTCCCTTTCCCTTTCCCTTTCCCTTTCCCTTTCCCTTTCCCTTTCCCTTTCCCTTTCCCGTTCCCTTTCCCTTTCCCTTTCCCTTTCCCTTTCCCTTTCCCTTCCCTTTCCCTTTCCCTTTCCCTTTCCCTTTCCCTTTCCCTTTCCCTTTCCCTTTCCCTTTTCCCTTTTCCTTTCCCTTTCCCTTTCCCTTTCCCCTTTCCCTTTCTTCCCTTTCCCTTTCCCTTTCCCTTTCCCTTTCCCTTTCCCTTTCCCTTTCCCTTTCCCTTTCCCTTTCCCTTTCCCCTTCCTTTCCACCTAAACAGGCAGCATCATGATTCAGTTTCTTTCCTAAATCATAGAGCAATTAGCTTTGGCAGACCTGTGTTTTTGTGGTTATAGTGACAACCATGGCATCCTGACGCAGTGCTACACTTGCGCTAGCTTAGGACATGACTTGCGCTAGCTTAGGTCAGTGTGCCTAGAGTTATTTAGAAGATGAGGAGAGATGTAGTTGGCAGCTCAATAGACAGTGTTCGATAGATGTTTTTTATTTTGATGATAAAGACCATCATTTTTTATTTAGAAGAACTAAAATAATTCCAGTACAAGTTTCTAAGTCGTGATGTCTGGGACAGAAGTAACTCTTCTGGTTTTGAAAATTGGGATAGCAGTTTGAGTGTACAAAAGTGTTATGAAAGGAAAAGCTTGGATGTTAAATGCTAAGAAGGTTAAGAAAGGGAAAAGAGAGTACTCAGCATTAGAGGAAAACTTTTTATGAGACTGCAAGATAGGAGCACAGAGTGACTAATTTGTGGATGGAGTCACATTTGACGAGGAGTCTACTGCTCTTGTGTAATAGAGAGTACACAGCAGACTTTCCTTGTACAGTGAAGTTTTTGCTTTCGGGATTACTCATCTTATGCTGTACAGGCCTGTGATGTCGGAATCTGAAAGCATAACTGTTAGGTTATGCAGCACCACAGACACTAGACCACTGTGAAGGGTATTTGCTGGATCTCAGATTTCAGAAATTTGAATATCAGACCATGCCATGGAATTATAGCAGGAATGACATTGTTTTATTGTAACTTTACAGAATTAGAGATTAACCACTATTTCTAGAGTAGATACAAAGTTTAACTTCAGCTGTTTTGTCATGTGTAGTTTATGCACATGTCTAGGTGGTCTCACACTGTAATGACTTATGAGGACACATACAGCACAAGAGCAAGAGAACACTCTTCCTCAGCCTGACACAATATTTCAAGAGTGTTTTGAAAAGGCATAAAATCACACCAAACTGAGTTCACACTTTATTACAATTAGCAGATCAAATTTCATTTATCACAGAAGTAATAACACAGACGTTCTTGCATTTACATACACAGAGACTGCATAGTGCGACTGATTTAAAGCAATAACTCCAAATGCACAAGGTGAAAGAGATGGGAAACAGTCTTGCTATCACAAAAGCCTACAACGTGGCAGATATTTACTGTTTTTTCACCGAGCTATGTACCTGAGCTTTGGTGGAAAATGCCACTAATTTTTCTAACATGATATTCCATTTTTACCTGAGTGAATACAAATCCTGAATAAGAATTTACATGGCAGAAGGTTTTCACACTATAAGTTGGCTGAAAACAACAGTTATGCTATATATCTAGTTTCACAACTGGCTTCTTATACTACAATCTGATACTTTAAAAGTCAGCAATTATTTCCAGTAGCAGATACGCCTTTTAACATAACTGGAGGAAGTCTGTTGCCAAATGCTGAGTCCAAAACTGCAACATATAAAGCCTGAGCAAGGAACAAAATCTTTGTAATCTTTACAATGCAATGGTATGCTATAGGGAAATTGGGGTGCCTGATTTTGTTTTTCAACCAGTGAAATCATAGAATACAACAGAATACCTTGTCACAGCTCCACATATGATCACACGGCATTATTCCTTTCACTATGTACCTTCAACTAACTTTTTGTGTTTGATGACCCTTTCATTCATTTTTATCTAAAACCTTGTTCTCTCGTTTTGTTAAAAGGTGAAATGTCCTTTTGAAAAATCAGTCTTCTGTAGTGAATGTGAAGTAATTGGTTTCTTTTATGTCAACCTTTTAACCAAAAAAAAAAAAAAAAAAAAGGTATAGGGCACTGCAAAATTATCAAGGCAATTGAGCCTGCCTAGTTTCACACAGAGAATTAACATTGTCAGGTGAAGCTGTGAAGATAAAATCTCCAGCCCTGAGAAATTTTTATTGTGAAATGGTTTTCTTATCAGTGAGGTTAATGAAGATGTCAGCAAATGGGATGAGGTTTTGCCAAATGGAATTGCTTTCACCTCCAATCCAACTTGGAAAAGGTGTTAATCAGTACATTAATCTTATCAGCAGCTGAGAAGACGGCTTTGAAACTGGCCATTTCTGTTTTTCATTAGGAAAAACTGAAAAGATAATTATTCTCAAAATCCATATTACCAATATTATTCTTCCTTCTCGCTCTATTTCAAGTGCATACTTTTGCAGAGATACAGCAAGAATGGATGTGTGGGGAGTGGAAGGGTAGGTAAAAGGATTACTTGCAAATGGAGCTGAACTTTCTCTCTCAAGTTTTCAAGACATGCTTGAACAGCGTTTTTCATGAGCAGTTATGAAAATGCTTGGGAAACCTTTGCTTGTATAGCCATCCCTAAAACAGCAATATCTCTTTTAGTAAAATGTTATATACTATGACTTCTTAAAATTATAATGATATCACATAAAATATGATTTACAGAATCACACATGACAACCAGTATATTCGTAGATTAACAAGGAAAACGAGATTATTTTGATTGATCCTGCAATTGTGTGATTCTGTAATCCTTGTGAAAGACCTTCATCATGCAAAGTGCTTGTTTAGGAAAAGCTTTGCAGAGAACATTGGAATATACTGTGGTTGGATTATGCAAAAATTCCAGATAACCTTGCTACAGAAAATAGATATCGCGATTTACAGCTGTACATCTCTTACATCTCTTACTATGTGATATGAATGTTCTTTGAAAGCAAGATGATATGAATTCACTATTGGTAACCAAATCCTGCTATAGCTGAAACAGGTATTAAAATTATTTAAGTCACAGAGCAGAAGAAGTATGATGTTATATTTATTTTGTTTATTTATGCAAACACAAGTTCTTTCTTTTAAAATTAATATATGAATAAAATATCACTTCTTAAATGTTTATTTGTTTTGTTTTAAATAAAATACAAGGAGGAAAAAAGATGAACGTTTGAAGGATGTAGTGTGAGGGCAAATAAATCAGGGTGAAATTTCTAATTCTGTCACTAATTTTCTGCCCTGAACAAGAGAGAAAATGTTTTTAAAATCTTTGAAATGACAGGGAGCAGAGTGGGAAAAGCTTGTTCTAATGTTTCTGGTTGAAAGAGACTTTGGCATGGAAAGGAAGACTCTGTAGGAAACAGACTCCCAAATAACGCAGCTTGAAACTCTGATCTTAATCTCTGCCTCAGTTTCTTAGCTGAATAAAAGAGATAACAGATCTCTTCCATAAAGGGATCCTTCCCAAACAAAGTCATTCATGATGTAAGGTACATAGACATGTTGGTCTACGTGAAAAGCACATTCTCCATCTCAGAGGAAAGATGAAATTCAAACTTGGTATTATTTACAATTCCTACAACTACTTATAGTTCCTTTACTCAAGGACCAAATTAGACAAGTTGCACATGGAGGTTCTTTTCTACATTTCCAAATTTTCAGAAAATAGACTGACAGTCCTTGGCAATCAATGAAGTCATGTTTTGTCCCATTCAAACTACTAAACTCGTAATTACCAAGATTATTCTGCAGATGGGGAAAAGAAACCACACAGTCAGATAAAATACTTAAATAACCATTACTAAATTAAATTAGTATTAACTAATTAATTACAATTAATTAATTAATTAATAATTATTAAAATTTAATCATTACTAATTTAAATACTTAAATAACCATTACTAATGGCTCCTCAGTGAAAAAGGAGATAATTTAAACTCATTTCTTCATGCACAGCATAGACATTGCTGTTACTAGAGCATCTACTTTTCCATCTTGTACAGAATTTATTCCAAGTTGCCACAAAGGTGACATTTCCTTTTGGTGATTCATGCAGAAACAGATTCTAACTCCATAAAATACTGTTTACCTTTCATTAGGGATTTCACAGCTCTGAGGCTTTAATCACAGTCTACAGTATCAGTGTCATGGGTTGATCCTGCGTGGACACTAGGTGCCTGTCAAGCCACTCTATCACTTCCCTCCTCAGCTGGAATGAGGAGAGAAAACATAATGAAAGTCTTGTGGGTCAAGATAAGGACAGGGTGATCACTCACCAGTTACCGTCATGGGCAAAATAGACTCAGCTTGGGAAATTAGTTAAATTTATTACCAATCAAATCAGAGTAGGGTAATAAGAAATAAAACCAAATCTTAAAACACCTCCCCCCTACCCTTCCCTTCTTGCCAGTCTCAACTTCACTCCTCTCCCTTTGCAGGGAGGCAAAGTGGTGCAGAGAGATGGGGAATGGGGGTTGTGGACAGTTCATCACACGTTTCTGCTGCTCATTTCTCCTCAGGGAGAGGACTCCTCACACTGGAGAAGGAGAACTCCTGTGTGGGGTTCCTCGCATGGGAGACAGTCCTCCACAAACTTCTCCAACATGAGTCCTTCCCACAGGCTGCACTTCTTCAGGGATTGCTCCAGAGAGGGTCCATTCCATAGGGTGCAGTCCTTCAGGAACAGATTGCCCCAGCATGGGAGTTCTGCCAGCAAATTTGCTCTCCATGGGTCCACAGGTCCTGCCAGGAGCCTGCTCCAGCACAGGCTTCCCACAGGGTCACAGCTTTCTTTTGGGCACATCTAACTGCTCTGGTGTGAGGTCCTCCATGGGCTGCAGGTGTGTAACTGCTCTACTGTGGACCTCCATGAGCTGCAGGGGGACAACCTGCCTCACCATGGTCTTTACTGCAGGCTGCAGGGGAACTTTTGCACTGGTGTGTGGAACACCCCCTCATCCTTCTTCTTCACTGACCTTGGTGTCTGCAGAGTTGTTTCTCTCATGTATTCTCACTCCTCTCTCTCAGCTGCAATTGCTGTTGTGCAGATTTTTTTTTTTCCCTTCTTCAATATGTTATCACAGAGGTGTTACCACTGTCTTTGATGGGCTCAGCCTTGGCCAATGGAGGGTCTGTCTTGGAGCTGGCTAGCATTGTCTCTGTCGGACATGGGAAACTTCTAGCAGTTTCTCACAAAAGCCACCCTTGTACGATGCCCACTAACAAAACATTGCAAACCTAATACAATCAGTTACTACTATATTCTCTTTCACTTTGTGGAAGACTAAAGTCAACTCCCAAACAAAACTATTCATTAAATCTTGCTCATAGCATGTCAGTGCACCCACTAGGGTCAAGTGTTTCTTGAGGTCATGTTTATGGCTTTTAAATCTAGAAATAAAACTTGTAATTTTGTGGACCATAATGCTTCTTCTATGCTTCTGTATATTCATCTTATACTGTTCCTACTATGCTTAGGAACTCTACGCCCATTGTGAATAGTACTCAAAAGTTTGGATGCTTGAGAAGATTTTTAGACACAAAGAATTGCCCATATAATACCTGCATCAAAATTGCCAAATTATAAAATGTCTCTATTGCTTTTCTTTCTCACTTATCTTCTGATATGAGTTCATTAAAAATACAGCATCATTATTTTTTCACCATCCCCAAAGTAAAAGCCACTTTGTGGCTTCTTTTATAGGTCATACTGAAAAGCAGAAAACTTGGTTGTCCTCTAATGTAGGTGTTTTACACCCAGAATTATGTAAGACATCTTTTAATAAAACTGCAGGGCAGAATAAGTTCTGTCACAAGTGTCGGGTAAACAATGCAAGTCTTTGGATGACACGGGCATTAGTTTAATAGGATATGGTAGAAGAAAAGCAATTAAGGTAGAATATAGGCAGAGGAAAGAAAGAATAATATTACTAGCAACATAATGAGTCTAAATGTGATACTCTTGTCCTGTTGCTGACTGACTTATGCATTCTTTTGTGTGGACTGTAAACAGTGTACTTCAGAGTCATTTGCAGGACCAAGGAGTGGAGATATTTGCCTTTTAAATCTTACATTAGTTTTAGTTTCCCTCCTTCTTACCTCTCCTCTCTCCAGAACATTACAGGATATGTGAGGCTGTGGTGGTGGTAGAATGGAGGAAGTGTGTAGGTACAGAAGTTCACCAACGCCTTTCTGAAAACTTTCAGTGACTGTCACAGTTTAGTTATAGCTGCAAATGCTGATAATGCTGTATACATGCTTTCCAAGGTTTTTCAAGTCAAACTGACAGCCCAGCAGACAGTTTTCCCCATAAGATCTACTGTGAAAAATCTGCTTTATGTACTACAGCTTCTATTTCCTTATGTTGTGCAGTTCAGTTATGATTTCAGTGTCAGCTCCTTGTATTTCTCATCAAAACTATGAAATAGCACCCTTATAAGAAACAGCAGTTTAACATAATGCTGTCAGTCTGCTCTTAGCCAGTGTTGCGCCAGCTACTAATTCATTATGAAAACTGTGTGTTCCTTATCTTTCCTTTAACTCTGATGCTATTATGGTTGCTTATAATTTTAAATGTACATTGCTATTTCTGTATTTGGAGCTTTGTGAAATAAAGTAAGGTCATCCCTCATTCTCTGCATGCCTTTTCCTGACCTTTTTCAACCTCTGTCACTTCCTCTTCTCTTTGGAAATTAAGGTGAACTGAAAATTCAGTTAGTGCATACTGTCCTTTATGGCCTTTGAATCAGATCTATGCTCTCGCTTTTATAAAAATGAAAGGATCTAGAGATGAAAAAACATAAAATATACCTAAAATTAAATATTGTCCTCCTACCTGAAAATATAAATGACAATACTGAATTACGCTAAGTCCAGTATTCTGTCTCTGATGATAGCCATATACTAGCTACTTACATATAATCATAGAAGGAAAAAACCCCTAACGTTTCATATGTTCAGCCTCTGTGATTATGATCCTGAGTCTGAGGTACTTGTTTGTATTTAATAGCCCCTGATGTATTTTTCTTCCCTGATTTTTTTCAATGGCTTTTGGAACAACTGTAAATTTTTAGCAACCATTGAATCTCGCAGTGAAGCATTTTGCAACTTATCTACAAGGAATGTTAAGACATATCATCTTTTGTGGATTAAATCTTCTGTCTGAGAGATGCATTTTATATCCATATTTCTCATATTAGAGGAGGTGATAGATAATACATCTCCGTTTATTCTTCATGGTATACATGATTTTAAAGACCCCTGCGCTATTCTACTTCCTACACACACAAGCATAACTGGAATCACAAGGTTGCAGCATTCTACCTCTGAAATCTGTTCCACGCAATTAACCATCCTTTGCCTTTGCTCTTTCTCTATATGCTTTAACACAGACACCAGAACTGATCTGATCTTAGAGATGAAGGTACTGTGTATGGTAGTATGGTTGGATTATTTTGCTAAAAACACTTTGTATTCTATTTTCTTTAACTGCTACCAAGTATTTTCATAAAACTATATGTCATCACCCAAAGATTTCAACACTATGTATAATAGTCAGTTTTGAACCCATCACCATCCAAGAAAGGTAGGGCTGAGTTTTGCTTGGGTGTGAATAACATCATTCTTCTCTGCACTGAAAGCCATCACCTTTTTTGTTACCTAGTCATTTGGTATCAATCTTCTTCTACAACTCTTAGCAGTTAGCCCATATTCTTACCTCCCCAAATAGCTGTGCAGATTTTGATTATTGTTTATTCTTATTTCATTCTTAATCTGAAGATCTTAAATAAATTTTAACTCTGCAAAATATCTCTTTAATTAATTCCTTTCAATTTCCTGCATCCATCTCTTGCTACTTTTAACAAACCACTTTAAATTAGAACTGCTCGACAGAAGCGAACTGCCTAGGCAATACTCTGTATCTGCCAATGATTTGTTTTGCCAGCTGAGTTAATACACTTTAATCTTAGTAGCGGTGGATTCTTGATCTCTTTGAAAATCAGACCCCAATCAATATCAATTTCAACAATTAAAATGAAAATTAAAGCGTGGAGAATTAAATTAATTTAGAAAAGTTTGCATAATTATGTGCCTGAGATAACAAAGCAGATCAGTAACAAAGAACAAAACATGGACCTCCTGAAGTCAGGTGCATTGACATCATCTGACAGTTGCCAACACTCCTGACTAGAGCTTCCCCTCAGTGAGGTTAAACTTATCCAATAGAGCAAGTCCTTTCACTAGGTAGTGAAATTCCTCTTACCTCAAAGCATGTACTCATGACAACCCCACCTCATACAAACTTCATTGTTATCATCCATGTTTGTGATTCCATAGGTGGAAAGGCAGCATCCGGTACAGGACTGATCGAGGATGCATGTGGTCTTTGGGCTTACACTGTTCTAGGACTGAAGAGCAGAAAAAAAAGGCATTTTGGATCCCATAAGAAGTAAGCACCTGTACATCCTGCTTCCAATCTTACTGACATTCAAAGAAAAGTGAACCTTTACTGGCTTCTTTGGACCAGGAAGTGGCTTGCAAGAGTACAGAGAGATACAAGCAAAGTTCTAAAAGTGTTATGAAAAACTACTGAAAACTAGCATTAGATTTATTGAATAAATAACACTGTTAAAACATTTTGTACGGGAATTAAGGCAGCTTTTCTTTCATTGGTATTAAAGTGAGCAGAATAGAAGAATGGAAATGGGGTGCTGTAGGAGGCATTAGTTACACAACGATATAATGTGCAGAAAGTTTAGAGTTGGGACTATCCTAGCAGTGCAATGATTTGATCCTTAACATCATGAGAGTGCTCTGTAATCAGATTCTGGATCCTCTCACCTAAAGTCTACTCTAATTTTTGTACCGCTGCTGTTAAACAAGTCATCCTGGTGTAATCTGGAGCAGAATCACACCTTGTGTTTACTATTCCGTTTTCATTAGAACAATGCTTTGACCTTCCGTATTATTCCCTCTTCATTGAGCAATAATGTCTCACAGTGTAACAGCACTTTTCTGAAATGAAAGCCTCCTTTATGATATGTATGACAAGGCAGATAAATATTTGTGGAGATATTCTTCCCCAGTATCAACAGGGACTGCAAAACTTGTGAACATAAGACACTTAATCATGAAAATACAGAGTTTTGCAGTAATAGCCCATAAACGAAACGATCACTTTTTTTTTTCCTTGCTGTTTTGGTGAACTGTTCAGAGTAATGAGATGAAGTGAAAGGGCGTCTTTCACAGTGTCTGATTCCTATGGTCTACTCAGCAACTGCGTTGCTCAATTCCGAAGGATTTCTGTCAGGTTCCTTGCACTCAAATATATAGCTAGGAGAAATCTCCTAGAAGATGTCTCTGCAGTGTGGTAAAGTAGAAGTATTCTAAGGGCTTTGACCATAGACTAGAAGAGGCCAGGGAAAAAAATACTTGAATAAGAAATTTGTTTTTCACTGTCTGAAGCATGAGAAGCAATTTTGATCTAAGTATTCAGTAACAGTAATAATAATTATTTCTAATGAAAGCATCGAGTGCTTAACACTTTTTTCCTTCAATAATTAAAAAAAATAATCATAAAAACCCAATTTAGCAGAAGATTAATCTGTAATGTTCACATTGCAGGCTAATAGCTATGGTCATTATGTTGTTTTCAGAACAATTGAGTTATTTCGTTTAATAATAATAATAATCTTTCAAGCATGTTCAATACTTTTTATTCTGTTACACTAGAGAAAATGTGATCTATTGAGGCAATGATCCACCAGCTGAAAAACTCTATTTCTTAGCCTTGGTGTGATAGGCCATAATGTGCATTAAAAGGACCATTATAGTTCATCATGTCAATGGTACTGACATTGATTTGACAGTTTATGACACTTCAGAATGATCTGGCAAATTTTAATAATATTACATGAGAGTATTTTTTAAATGGAAAAAAAGCAACATATTAAATGTTTATATAATGGTCAAAAGAACTGTCTAAACACCAATATATCTCAGAAATTCCCAGTTTTACACATAGCAAAAAAAAAAAAGGAAGAAAGAAACTCAAGGAGTTCTTTAAGATAGTTACTGTACTTATTTAACAAGTTTTATACTTTAATAGGAAAAATTTCTTCTAGTTTGAGTGAAGGAAATGTCCACTAAAGCATGGTATTCACCCACAGGAAGTCATAATCATCAATGCTTTCAAGGGAAAGCATAACTCGAAGTCATGGTTCCAGAGTCAGAGAACAATCCAGACTGGAAGGGACCTCTGAAGAGCTCCTGTGCAGCTTCCTACTCAATGAAGGATGAGAAAAGCAGTCAGAGCAAAGCACCTCGGGTGCTCAGGTCTTCTTTCAGCAAGGTCTTGAAGATATCCACAGAGGTCCCTTCCAACTCAAAATGTTCTATGATTCTATGGAGACTCTACAGGCTCTCTAGGCAACTTGCTTCATTACTTAATTATCCTAAGTTTCTTCCTCTCTGGCTCCTCTCTCCATCCAGCAGGAACCTTTCTTGTTTCAGACTCTGACCAATGTCTATTGTTGGTCCATAGACCACCTCAGTAAAGAGCCTGCCTTTGTCCTTTTGACAACATCCTTGCAGGTACAGGTAAGCTGCTAATAAGTTGTTCCCTCCATAGTCCCACACAACAAAGCCCTTTCTGCTCCAAGTTAATTCAGCCCCAGCCCCTCATCTTTTCCTCACAGGGCCTGTGCTCCAGTCCCCAAAGGTCTTGGTAACTGCTGCCTGCTTTGATTTGCTTTATCAATATTTTTTTTAGAGAGAGTGCAGTATCCTAAATGCCAGTTGCATGAGCAATAGAAAATAATCCTCTCCAGTGGTTCCTGGGCTGTGCCCTGCTCACTCCACCTTGAGTGTTGCTGGCCTTCATCACCCCCTGGGTGTATAGCTGGCCCCTGTTCAGCTCATTGTCCACCTGAGTGCAAGATCTCCCCTGATCTGCTCCCAGCCTCACCGGCATTTCTGCCAGGGTCTGACTGCCATGGGCTGCCCTTTGCTTCTGCCCCGATTGCATGGGGCTCCTGTCAGTCTCTTGATCTCAACAGATCCAGTCCCTGCTTTTTGTGTCAGTAGTACAAACTATTGCGTTGTTCTAATGAATTGTCTTAGTGGTTTTTTTTCTCAAAATATGCTGCTACCAAGAATTTAACACAATCAACTCCTGTTCTGTTTTTTCCAGAACAGATCTTTACTTTTCTGTAGGAAGAAAGAAATTTTCAGAGTAATTCAAGAATAATACAGTGTTGGACTGAAATCCCTTGAAACCATTGGATCTAGCTGCCACCCATCAACTGCAATGGTTGTGAAAAGTCGTTAGAGAAACAGACATCTAAAAGAATCACAATGGTTAACACATTTCATTACAAATGTCTAATCAGAGGTGTGTGTTTGCTTTCAAAGCAAAGGCTGTGCGGGCCCCCTCAGCATTTCAGTGGTTGAGGAAGAATAATTTTGTGCCATAAAATGATTCTAAAAATTACCAGGGAGATAGCCGCACCATTTTCTCGACATAATTTCACTATTCCAGCTGATTGCTATTATTTTAAACATGAATATTTGCCTGTGTGGGAGAAAAACTAGTATAAACAGATGCCAATGGCTAAGGTCTGTGTCAAGGATGTTAGTCTTTACCTGACAACTAAGTTGTTATGGGACTCTATCTGAACCCACTTCATAAATTGGAAGTGTCTTAAGCACCAGAATACAAACAAGGGAAACTGGGCAGCACTGCAGCTGTGTAGTCTTTTTTCACCTCCTTCATAAAGAAGTTTGGCATTTAAACAAACAATTTCAGATAAAGGCAAATCGAAATTTTATTTCTTCCTTTTTTCGATTCACCTGTGTTCACGTCCTTAAATTCCTTTCTTTCAACTGTGCCCTAAGAGTAATTATCATTACTAACAATACAATGCTAACTAAAGATCAGTAAAAGTACCTCTTTCAAGCTTCTCAAAGTCCTTGATTTCTAGTGATTGACTTCAGAGTGTCATAAGAATTGTTAATAGTGTTACATTCCTACGAGTTGCATCTTGAACACTCTTCTTACGGAGTTAGACGCTGAGAACAGTGTTATAGTTCAGCCATAATCTTCCATGCAAAGTTCCAGTTCATTTCAATAAGGAAATGAGGTCTACACAGATACAACTGATTGATAGCAGTGCCTCTGGAGTATCAGACAAAATTAGAGAAAATTTTGGCCAAATGACCTGCCAATAAAGGACCATAGCAGAAAATGGTAAATGTGGAACGGAGGTGCTTTAGGCAATCAGCTAAACTAACATGTCAGTACATGCCTCTCATGTCAAATTCTTTTATACATGACATGTAAGCACATTTCCCATGAAGGCAAACTAGGGGAGATCCACATTTCTTCGGGCATGTATACTCAGACCTCTCTCGTTGTGAAGATATTCCTACCTCCAAAGCCTCCTTCTCTTTTTAATTAGGTTCTGTCATGCAGTGTTTCTATGGGGTGCAAATACTGTCTTGTTTTAAAAGCAATTTTATTCTTTCTGGTTGACAACACTACAATCTGACATCCACCCCTTAATGAAGGTGAAGGTCTTGTTGCCAGTGTCACAGCCATGCAAATATGTTTGGGAGAACTATTCCAGGTGATTAGCAGCCTGGTTAAGTTCTTTGCATCCAGTGAAAGAATAAATGGATTTCACCTGAGGACTTCTTGGGAGTTATTTGCTTGATATGAAGGTGGAATTGTTTTCTTTTTGGTGCATAGTTACACAGATTCTCTGTTTACTAATAATGTTTACTGCAGGATGTGCAGCTCACAAACATGGGTTTGACCATCATTCCAGAGTTTGTTTTCTTCTTATCAGGCAGTGCAGTTCGAGGAAACAAGTTCACAGGTTTTAAATAATCCTTCTATATGAATGCTAAGAAGCCCTTGCTGTCCCTGTGGTCTGTTCCCTGATTCTTGAGCTTCTTTTTCTTCCAATCTTGAATGCCTCAGCATAAGAAGTTGCAGGCTGCTACTGAGGAAAACAGTATTGTATTTGTCTGTGAACATAATCTGTTAGTTCCCAGATGAATCTGGCTAAATGTTTGGGCAATGAAATTATATCAAGAAAATGGTGTGGATATCTCCCTGGTAATTGTTAGAATCATTTTATGGCACAAACTTCTGATACCTCTACTCGTTTATATTTACATGAGTATAGCTCTATGAAGAGATAAATCAAGGCACATTTTTCTTGACCAGGTACCAAATAGATGCATTTTGTCACCTTGTTTCCTTTTGGAATTAGCTGCAATAACATAGAGAATTTAAATTTAGCCATTGTTAATATAAGTCCCTAACTCAGTGAATGAAGCTTTTAGGCAGTACTCCAAATTCTGAACTACATACATTTATAGCTGGATAAATTATCCAATGCCAGTCTCTTGCACTGCCACAGCTAATGTAATTTTAGGCCTTAATGTAACTGGCTGAGAAATCCAGTATCATTGGCTCATATCATGGTCTATAGTCAGCAAACATGCTTAATCTTTGGTGGAAATTTTAACAGATAGCCTTGTAGTACAACATTACCACTGCTACTAACAGGCCATAAGCTGTTACTACACTTAACAAATTTCGAAGATCTCAGGAGGGAGGATTTTGGGACTTTTCTTTACCTGCTTCCAGCTTTGTTTTCATTTGGTGTAGCTGTGACATCAATTTCTCTAGTGAACCAGGATTTGTTTTACTTTGTGTATCTTTGTGTGGTACCACCATATTTTTACACAGATAGCAGAAACAAGAAGTGAATCTGTGAAGAATTAGATATTTATGACTCTAACCACAGAATGCAGAAAAAGGCTTGGTATTACAGCAGGAGTGGATACACAACATGGGGCATAAAGGAGCTTAAGTAATGCTTGTCACAAGTCTCTTAAAGGAATACATACCCAGAGCTGGGCAAAACTGGTTTTAAGGGAAACAAACATAAAAAATAAAATAAAATAAAATAAAATGAATTTTAAAAAATTGTTCTCTGTTGATATATAATACAGCTAAAAACTACCTTATTCAGCATAGTTACATGTAACCTTGACCTACAACAGCAAAGAAAGAATTATGTGTAAAAGCATGCTAGTAAACATATGAAAATAACTTTGCATGGATCCTAAAGTGAGGAAGAACAAAACATCAATACGGACATCCTATTCTTCTCAGCAAAAGAATCCATATGTTGGAATTCACTTCCACTCTCAACACCAGTGTAAAATCATTAACCTTAGGACCAATAGGAGCAGCAGGAGGGTTAGCATAACCTGAAGAAAAAGGATAGAAACAGAGGAGATAATAATTTTAGCTGGGTTTTTTTTTTAATTATTAGATGTAGACTAACAATGATCCTTGAATTAGACTCTTAAGATTTCAATAATATTATCAATAAATTCTTGGCTACATACATGAATATATACATATATATATGGCGTGATTCCACTCTGTCCTTGAAACTTACAAAATACCATAGTTGAAGCAAACACAAAAAGTGGACAAAGCATATTGCTTTTCAGTCCATAGAGTTACTTTAATTTTAAAATCATGTTTGAAATTGTTTAGCAAAAAGGATACTAACTCAGATAATAAAAACATTTTCTCTTAAAGCAATTGGGAAAAAGTGATAGAAAAAAAATCACAGAATCACAGAATCATTTTAGTTGGAAGAGACCTTATAGATCATTGAATCCAACCACTACCCCTGCACTGCCAGGTCACCACTAAACCATGACCCTCAGCACCGTATCTACACGTCTTTTAAACCCCTTCAGGTATGGGGACTCCACCATTTCCCTGGGCAGCCTGTTCCAATGCTTCATAACCCTTTCAGCAAAGAAATTGTTCCTAATATCCAGCCTAAATCTCCCCTGACACAGCTTGAGGCCATTTGCTTTGTCTTCTTACTTGTTACTTGGGAGAACAGGCTGACCCCCACCTCACTAGCACCTCCTTTCAGGTACTTGTAGAGAGTGATAAGGTCTCCCCTGAGCTTCCTATGCTCCAGGCTAAACTCCACTTCCCTCAGCAGTTCCTCATAAGACTTGTACTCTAGACACTTCACCAGCTTCATTGTCTTTCTCTGGACATGCTCCAGAACCTCAATGTCCTTCCTGGAGTGAGGGGCCCAAAAGTGGACACAGTACTCAAGGTGCAGCCTCACCAGTGCCCAGTACAGGGGGACAATCCCTTCCCTTCCCTTCTCCTGCTGGCCACACTATTGCTGATACAAGCCAGGCTGCTGGTGGCCTTCTTGGCCGCCTGGGCACACTGCTGGCTCATACTCAGCCGGCTCTTGACCAACACCCCCAGGTCCTTTTCCGCTGGGCTGTTTCCAGCCACTCTTCCACAGGCCTGTAGCAGTGCAGGGGCTGTTGTGACCCAAGTGTAGGACCTGACACTTGGCTTTGTTGAACCTCATACAATTGGCTTCATCCCATCAATCCAGCCTGTCCTGATCCCTCTGTAGATCCTCCCTACCTTCGAGCAGTTTAAGACACCTGCCCAACTTAGTGTCATCTGCAAAGTTACTGAGGGTGCACTAAATCCCCTCATCCAGATTGTTGATAAAGGCATTAAACAGAACAGACCCAATACTCAACCCTAGGGAGCACCAACTGTGACCAGCTGACAACTGGATTTATCTCCCTTCACCACCATTCTCTGGGCCCAGTCATCCAGCCAGTTTTTTATCTGGTGACGAGTACACTCATCCAGGCCATGATCAGCCATGTTCTCCAGGAGAATGCTGTCAAAAGCTTTACTATAGTTTAGGTAGACAACATCCGCAGCCCTTCCCTCATCCACTAAGTGGGTCAATTAGTTATAGAAGGAGATCAGGTTAGTCAAATATCTAAGATAGATCATTGTCAATGGCATAACATTTTATTCTGGAGCAGTTCAAAGATCACCTGCTGTACAATGGCATTACATCACATATTTGGCTGACTCTCTACAACACTTACTCAAAATAAATAGCTTCATCTCAAAACCTCAGCCACAGCTGGGAGCCAAATTAGGCCGAAGGACAGCTTGCAAGTGTCCCAAGTTCTATATTATTCCAAGCTTATTACCAAAATTGCCTTTTATCATTTTAATTCATACAATATTTCTACTACTTATCAAATTATTATTCATTTATGTGATATGCATAATTTTAAGTAATTTACTGAGAGCTTGTTTTGCTTCTTCTCTTCATATGGAGCCCACAGTTTTGAACAAAACCAGGAAAAAAGAATTCCTCAGCTAAATACATTAAAATGTTTCTCAGGTTGCCAAAGCAAGACCTAATCCTCTCAATACAGAGTAAATATTGAGCTCCCTCACCTTACACTAGCCTGAAGTTTCCTTACACTGGTATAGATTGTGCAAAGCTGAAAACAAAGGTATGCTTTAACTGTTCAAAGAATCCTCTTGCCTCATAAGCAGAAAAAAGGTTCAACCAAATATTAAAGAACCACAGATTTCTCACCTCATTGCCAAAGATCTCAGTCTGACAGTGTTTGTAATGAGGTTTTTCTTTCTCTAAAATGTAGTAGTAAGAACCCAAATAACATTTTTGAACAACCAATTTTTCTCTTCTACCCTCCCCTCCTCTCTGAAAAGTTAACTTTGAAACCTGTAATTATGAAAGGAGCCCTACATCCTACAGAAATCAGCAGGGAAGCTCTTTCATTATTTATTGAAGATACTTTTAAAGAGGGTGGTACTTTGATCAGGAAGGCCTATTTTCAAAGATTCTCTGATCCCACTCAAGAAAAACTGAGGACTGTATTGTCATATTAAGTTTTTTCTCTAACGGTAGTGGGATCTTCAGTATCATATGGACTGAAGAAGAGTGGATATTGTTGCGGTTCCAGCAATTCTGAAGTGTTACTTTTAACAGACATTTGCCTGACAACTTTGATATGAAACTGTTTGCATTTAAACATCTGTAGGGAAAACACTTATTTATGCATATCATACATTAGCATTTTCAGGAAAGTCCCACTCAACTGGCAATGGTCTTTAGGGTTCACGCAGTATCATATCATATAGATCTATGTTTATGACCTTTCTTTTTCTTTACCAGAATGAATTTGGTGCTATGCAAAGTATTTTGTGAGCAGAAAATTTCTGAAATAAGAGCTACAGAGAAAAGAGGTAAGAACAAATCTCAGGATAAGATGGATGTCCCTTCAGCAGCATAGGAAGGGCAGTGAGGGTAAACAATTATAATTTAGATCTGTTCCAGGAATTTCATGTTCCCTAAACTACCTGACTGGTTCTTGCCTGTTATTAGCTCTGAGAAATATTTCTTCTGAGATGCAGGAGCTGCTTCTGCACCTTATACAATACCTGACAATTGAACTGCAACCTCAAATGGGTTAAATAGCAGCTTCCAGCTGAGACCTTTGTAACTTCTCTGAAACAGTGTGTATGTGTGTGTCTGTGTCTGGGGATGGGGGGTTCTTTCTGAATGGTGTGAGTTTTTACATTTTGCTGTGCTAAGTGAAGGACAGTACAATGGACATGCAAAATACTCCCTATCTTTGTCTGGGGACTCCAGAGCTGATGTAAGGATCTTCAATAACATTTAATGAGTCTAAAAATCCATCCTAATTGTGTCATTGGAAACCAAGGAGACACAGTATAAAACTTAGATGATAGTCAGAATTCTAGAAGTGCAAAACGACATTTGGTTTTGAAACTATTAAAAATCAGAAGTGTGTTAAAAAATCACAGCATCTTGTTCATCCTGCTTCATAGTAAGTACTGTAATGAGCCTGTTTTTCAATTTTTTGTTAAAATGAAACTTCTTACAGACATATTTGAAATGTTTATGGGTCTAGAATGGTAGGATCTAATCTCTAGTGACATTAAATTTATGCCAGCAAATACTTACTTTTAATAAAAACAATAATTAAATTGCACCTAGCAGATATTTGAGGGTAAAGAAGGAAGTTTTGTTTTGCAATCAGAGTGAAAGATAAGCCTCCTGGCACAAAATATTCATTACATATCTCCTCTACCATTTCCAAATCTCCTTGAGGTTTCTCTTACTATCTATCTTCAGCCTGGGTGTTTTACGTTCTTCTAAAAAAATTATAAACTTACATGAGCTATGAAATGTTATTTACAACAAATGCAGTTTAAAACCTGGTACCTGCTGTATCATGTCTCACTGCACCAAACTAAGTCTTTGTTCACAAATTTCAGAAAGCAGAGCAAGTCCAGAACATGCCAGCAATGACAGAGTTTTTCTCAAAAAATAATGTTGCTATGATGGAGCCTGAGCATGTTTGTTTACTTAAAAAACACCAAAAAACAGAAAAGGATTAAAAAATCAAAAAGTTTTGTTGAAATTGTTGAAAATTAGAACATTTTATTACATTCAATAACTATATTTTTCTCTTCTTTCCTCTCTGTCGAACAGCTGTAGGATGAAGCTGAAGAGCTAAAAAGAATAAGTCAAAGATACAGATGAAGAAAATTAAGTTAACAGGAGCATCTGATACCCATTTTACCTAATACTAGTCTAGTCCTGCAGTTATTAAGCAAGGTCTTGTAAGGTACTCAACTATCTCTGATGCTGTATTCCAGGATGAAGACTTTTTTTTTTTTCCCCCCAGTGTCTAATTATGTTTAATAAAAAAAGAAAAATGTGGACATTATGTAGCTTAAAGTAACCTCTCTTAAATGCAAAACTGTGGCTACGTAAAAAATGTCATACAACTTTTGTTTATCCTGTCAAAAAAGTATAATTTTTGCTTTAATTTAGAGTATGAACAATAGAAGATACAAAATACATTTTACAAAATGTAATACACTCAAAATGTACTGTGTATTGCTACTTTGAAAAATAACTAGTTCTGGCAGACATAAAGCATTGTGATGTAGAAAGCTTAAGTATGGTATTACAGGACTCTAAGTTCTAAATTGGACTTCTATGCATGATAAAGTTAACAACAGGAACATGTAACTAATCCTGTCACTGCAGGGCAGCTTCTGTAATGTTCACAAGTCTGTGATTGGTGAAGCCAAAGTTGCTCACTTAGAATTATTTCTGCTTCAGTGATTTGGCTGCTTGGCTGCTCAGATATCAAGATATATCTTATATATATAAATCTTGAATATATTTTAATAGCTGATGAAGAGAAGGAAAACTATCACAATATGTTGACATATTAGATATGTTGAAAGAAATTTAACGAATATATAGTAAAAAGACCAGCTTTTGTGGGCAAAGTTTTGTCTATCATTTAACATTCTTGAAAACCATTGGCTACACTGAGAAGTTATAGTTCAGTGAAAAGAAAAATATGTTTATCATTTTGGTACGGTAGAGTAAAGAATATATGCCAGGTTATAACCAGTGAGGTATGGGAGCTTTTGACATCAGCTTGTAGGAAGAAAAAGTCCTATGAATCCTTTCCAACCTTGCAGGAGTACAATTCTGCATACACTGAACTTCTTAATAAATATGAACTGAGGAAAAAAAAAAAAGAAAAGAGAGAAAAAAACAGCAGGGACTGCTCTTAGGCAATCCCAGTTCACACTCATTTTGGCACAGAAACAACTGCAATATCCCTTTGCAATATACTATACCCCTTACACAAAATCTCACATTTGGAGTAGACGCAAGTCCTAAAGCAGATCAGACTCTGTCCCCAGTGAATAAATGTCACTCATGAAACACCATTCCACATCATAAAACTTCTTCAGTTTTTCTGATCCATTTATATACATGAGAGCAGATCTGAGTAATATTATGCAGAAAAAATTGTTAAAAAACCAAGCAGGCTCTTGTAATTTTTCCAGTGCATCACAGTCTGAAGGATAAAAGTTAGAATAAGTCATTAAAGATGCCTGATAACATCATTCATGACGGAGAATAGGAATGAGGGGATCCTGAATGTTTATTTGGCTGAAAAGTGGTAATGGTTTATCATGAAATCAGAAAGGTAAATCCAATAGTGAGGCATGGTGGTGGTCTTGTAATTACCCAACGTGGCTTTAAATTAACTTAAACTAAATGGAATGCTACAAACTTTTAAGAGGAACAGTTATCTCATAGGTTTATTTCTCCTGTTAGAATCTTTTTTTTTTTTTTCTACAAGAATCCTTTCCCTCTGAAAGGGCATCAAAAAAAATCAGTGAAGGGACTCCAGCTTCAAGAATAAAATTAAATAAATTCAAGATGACACAGATCCTTGTGTTAGTAAGTGAACTCAAACTGAAATTTAAATACATGTCCTAGAAACTGAGACATTGTACTATAAATACAACTAGTATAGCAACATGTTAGCTAAAAGCATTAAAGAACTTAACTTCCATTGAGTTCCTAGATCACTGAGACCCCTTTTACTACACACCACTTTTGCTTTTACTTTTTAATTTCCTTTAAATTTCTCCCTGCAACAACCTTTGCAACTCTGTTGATTTCAGTGTGGTACAAACATTTAATTTCACTGTTAAAAATGAAAGAATATAGTCTCATATCTTTGAAAGATCATTAATCTGTTATTGTAAATTCTAGTCCTTCCTTTATAATCCACATATTTTTCTGTTTTCAAGAATGTGATTCCTCCAGCCTATGTCCTTGGCACAGCACAACCTTTTTTTTTCAAGCTTCTGTGTATCTAACAATAGCTACGTATTGTTTACACTTGTACGTAAGCTGTTTCCTGAGATCTGATAGAAAAATCTCCACTACAAAACTGTATCTGTTACTTCAGTCTGCTAGACATTTCCTAGGTTATGATATTGCAGCAGCAGCAAAGACCTAACCTTTTTTCCTCTTTTCTATACTAAGATTCTATAAAAAAATCCCATATTTTGCTTTAGAAATTTAAAGTCAGAGAGGAATTATTATTCTTTTGAACAACAGAATAAGGAAATACTCTTTCATGTGAGTGACTGTTTTAGTCCTGTCAGAGTTAAGCTAAAGCTAGACATGGTTAAATGAAGTTGCATATCAAGTGATTGCTCTTGAACATGTTGCCATGTTCTGCCAGAAACAATCTGTTCAAAGTGAGACTGGAGTACATTGCCCTGTCCTGTCTAAACTGTGTCACTGTGAGAGGTGCATCACCATTTTTTACGATGTTGCTACAAGTGTGTTTATTAGAAGTGTATCAGGTGTGAACCAGGGTGGTAGTAGGTATTCTATATGCATTCTTAAGTTAGATCATATGCAGCCAAAATCAATTAAATTTCTCTTTCGTGGCCATTTTTTGAGGAAACTGACTCTTGGGCTAATACTGCAACCATATTGTTTAATTTTGTATTCCAAGAACAGCTGAAAAGCCAGTTCTTCTGGACATCCTTTTGCTAGGTATTTTCTAAGTCATAATGCTAGCGTTTAGTGCTAGATTTACCAAATACTACCACTCCTTTACACGTTGATTAGGTAACTTTTGTTCCCAACATGTCCTTTGCCTCAATCCAAATGCATGGTTTGTCCATGCAACAATTTCTGTGATCCCGTACATATCAGGAGTTTGTCATTAGAGCTGTTTTATATAATTTTATTTCTTAGATGGAGACAGAGGTCTGTCTAGTATTTTACTGATATATATAGTTCTCTGACAATTGTTCCTCTGTTAAAAGATGCTCCATCCGTTTTAACAGTTCAGTATCCCAGTAGTAGCAATGTCCAGATATATGTTATGTTCGCGCCTCGATCCACATCTACACTTCACTAGAGTTACTATATTTTTTTTTCACTTCTATCTGCAAGGTAGATCTTGTCCAGATAGAGTGAGACATGTATTATTTGCCGAGGGTGCAAGTTTGGATTCAAATTACTAGAAAAATATGTCATCCTGTGGCTACTGTTTACTTCATATTTCTTCCACTTCCTGTTTCTTTCATTTTCCATTCTAAATGAGATCAACTTTGCATGTGACTTCAAATGTGCATGCACCATGTGTCCAGAAGTATTATAATGCAAAAAAGGAATGCATGAAAGACTATCACTTACAAAAGCAAAGTGGCACAGTCAGTTAGCAATTGCTCAGTCAGCAAGTGTAAAGAATGGCCATTATGGTTGTTAGTTGCTGACTGCCTTCTGAGTCCAAATTCAATGCCATGTCAAGCAAAATTATTGCAGCAATGTAGCAAAACTAATTAGACAGTGATAACCACATTAGTGGACAGATACAGGTATGGTTAAAGTAAGCTATCTGGAACATGCTAGAGTTTTTCTAAAAACATAAAAAACTGCAAATCTACTTACACTTGCAAAAATCTTAGGACAATTATATCTTATTTAAAACGTTGTGCGCATAATTAGTATATTTATCAAAAAGTCAGTTCCTGGCAAGGAAAACTGGAATGCAGTTTTGTCACATAATGGTTTTGTCAAATGAAATAAATGTGTTCATCTGAAAACTCAGTTTTGACTCTTATTTTCTTCTAATTTTTGTAAGAATGTAAACTCATTGTCATATATGCAGTAACCCCTTTTTGACATAAATAGAGGTTACTGAAGAACCAAATCCACTCTACAAGTCACGTTTTCTGAATGGTAGCGAACGTTTTTTGCAGTTTACAAATTTTTATATTTGTACAGTTTGTATCCCTATTACATGCTCCCCCAAAAATCCACTGCAAGAAAAAATAAAATAGTTTTGGCTGTCAGCTTTTAAATAAGCATGCATTTAATTATAGAATAACATTTGTTCCAAGTCTGCTAGAAAACTGAATTTACTACTCAATATATCCATTCACCTCTTGTGTTGTACAGGACTTCTGATCATGACTTAGGTTTCTGTCTCTCTGTTTCATTATAAGAACCCACAAGCTTCCTTTGGGAAGTTGAG
Source organism: Bucorvus abyssinicus (assembly GCA_009769605.1). NCBI lineage: Eukaryota > Metazoa > Chordata > Aves > Bucerotiformes > Bucorvidae > Bucorvus > Bucorvus abyssinicus. The sequence continues at coordinate 51,746,642 of CM020063.1, forward strand.
AGAACAGTTTTTATCAGCAAGTAGAAGCAGAAGAGCAGGAGTCTCTCATTTTTCAGACTACTCTGTTTTCTTTTACAAGTAAAGTATTGATTGAAGGGTGCCATCCTGTAGCCCAGATGAGGAACAATGAGGTTAGTGGTATATCCCGTGTTGATTTTACTAACCATAGACCACACAGAATGGAGAAAAGTCGCATCCACAGGACAAATGATCTGGGCATCGATCTACCCAAGGGAGGTGGTGAGGGATTGCCTTTGTATCACTTGCTTTGCTTTCTTCCTTTTTTCACTTCTCACTTATTAAATGATTTGTAACTTGAGCCTTGAATTTTCTTGCTTTTACTCTTGCTTTGCTCTTCCTCCATCAACTGGGGGGAAATGGAGAGTGACTGAGTGGCTATGTAGGTCTTACCTGCCTACTGGGGCTAACCCACAACAGCGTAAGAGAAGTCTGACTTTGAAGACTTCCGATCACAGACTTAGCCAAAGAAAAATATTATGTCAAATTCTAATGTCCATATATAATTTCCAGTATTGTTATATATCCATGAAGCATTCAGATATATCAGAGATTCAGAGATGGCTGCAAAAGCCTTTGAAACCTTTATTCTGCCACCTGTGGATTTATTGCTTCCCGTCTGCTGTGGAGCTGAAAATTCAGGTTTTAAACTTCTCAGACCTCTCTTCTCTATTTTGCTAAACACATTTATATGACAGAAGGAAGGAATAAAGAGAAAGCTCACCTACATGGAGAGTACTGAGTACAGCTAACCTGTAATGCTTTATTCTGTAGTATAATTTGCTTTCAGCCATTGTCCCTCACTCCAGACAGTCAATATTCTAGTCTCGGTCTTCAGCACAAGCATAACGGACAAAAAGCCTCATTTAAAATTGAAGTTATAATGTTGGTAAGACTTTTTTTTTTTTTTTTCTTTTTAGTAGTAAGAAGAAAAGCCTCAATTACAGTTCTTCAGTTTTTAGCAAAACAGATAAGGTTTTAATTTGTAAGAGGTATTATTTCAGGCAGCAACTGAATAGAGGCTTTGTTGCTAAATTAATGTAATATTCTTTTGTATGCACAAATTTCCACACTATAGAGTACTGGGGAACACTTGGTGTCTCCATCAAAAAAGGCTATTTTTTATCACAAAACATTACCTGAGTCAGTTTGGAACACAGCAGATTTGATTGTCATCTCAGTACCACCTGGATGTAATAAAAAAGGCAGCTGAACCACCTGTGTTTAAAAAGGCATAATCTAATGGAAATACATGGTAAAAAAAATGCAGTTGGGAAAAATTGCCTTAATCTCAACTGTTTTTCCTACTCCTGTTCATCAAGGAAAAGTCTCTGTATGAACATGAACGTTATTCTCTGTGGAGATTGTCTGGACACACTGGTATAGAGAATGCAAGGCGAAGATGAGGAAAAAATTCAGAAGACGGCATAGATGAGCTGGAGAGCAAAAGGGCTCTTTTTTTACTAAGCAAAAGGGAGGACCAGCTAGAGGTCAGAGAGAAAACTGGTCAGTAGTGAAAGCAGAAAAGAAATGAGTTATGGAATGTATTTGGAAATTACATAAGAATTTCATTTGAAGTCGAACTGGTGGAATGGGCTTGAAACATTGAAAAGAAATGAATGTAAAACCTAAGCAGGTATACCCCCGCTGTGACCTCAAATTATATTCATAGAATTCTAGCCATACAAGACTTTTGAAGATATAATTCACACGAACATTTTCAGTTCCCAGACTCGTTGCCATAATAATGAAATTTTTTTTACTCCACTTGTAATGAGTGCCATTGGTGTTACTTTCATTGCTTATTTGGGGATTATTTTAGAGTCAGCTTTTCCACCCCCAGGTTTTTTTTTTCTTCACCTGAAAAAATTCCAACTAATCTGTGAAAACAAAAACAGGATTAAAAATTAAGGAAAATAGTCAAAATAGGCATAATTTAAATGCATACAAAGACTAAATTAGGAATTTTATTAACTCTGCAGTTAATAAAACTGTTGAAGTAATTTAGTTTGCTTCAGATAAGCCTAGATAAATCCAAATAAATTCTTGTTGTTTTTCACAAACAGAAAATCACCTCAAGTATTTCATGAAATTGCTGAGAAACTTCCAGTACTTTTGGTTTTTCCATTGCCTGTAATACCACACTCTCTGTTTGTAAAACTGGTAAGAGGTTTAGAGAAGAATGAAATTTTAAATTAAACTTTCTTAACTTCAAGTATTTTGAAGTTTTGGCAATAATTCTTAATTTCTTTTTATCTCCATTTAGCTATCTCTAACACTAGCAGCTTATACCATAATAAAGATACATAGCCTTTAAAAATGTTATCTTTTTGTTTAGAGTTTAAATTGCCAGAAGAAAATCTTTTAGCTGAATTTGAGTAGGCTAGTGAAAAGGTGAACATTAAAAGTTACAGTCTTTTTATGTCACATTTTACAACCTCATCACACAGATTCCCAGGCTCATCATTCTCTGCATATCTTCGTTAATGGAGCCGGCTTGATCAACCCCTTTTCTGCATTATCATTTGAATTGGTGTATTTTACAGTATTGCTTTGTAATGATCTCTAGTTGTTGTTATGGGTATAGTTGTAATGAAATCCATAATATGATGCTACTAACAATCTATATAAAATCTATGCATCAAGATCAATTCAGAATTAATTCAGGTAATTCAAATGGCTGATTTGTGGGAAACTTGTTATTTTGTATTTTGTCGCAGAAGAATGCTGCACGTTGCCAACAGCCCACAGAGGAACAAGTTCATCATTTTATGAGGTCACTAGGTAAATGACTAGAAGTCCTGCTGACAGACCTGGATCCCAAAGAGGAGAGCTGCAAGCTGGTTTTAAGCACAGCTGAGCATTCTTGGCAGAAAAAGATGTCATTCAGTTTTCCTTGCTTTGGTTCAAAATCATGTTTACTATGGCTTTTCTTTTTTTATCTGCCACAGCACTGCAGATTAGACTTTTTTCATTGAGTAAGGATATTCTGCTGATGACTTGGTAACTCAATTTAGAAGTACTACAGTCTTTCACACGGAAAAATATATTTGACATAGGCTTACTGTGTTTTTTCCGCATGGAATAAATTCATGCCAATAGTGTTAGGATACTCCAGAACTGATAGTGATTTTTCTAATGACTGCAATGCAGCAGTGGAGCTCTCTATAACTGTAGTTAAAATCTCCATGAATTTGAAAGCTACTGTTATGGAATCATTGATATGGACATATCATTGTCCAATGGACTGGTGACCAAACTGGACTTTTCACTTTTCCTCTTCTTTATATTTTTTTGCATGACGTAGGTGGAGTGATAACTTATATATTTTAAATATGTCTGTACAGCGATTGAGGTGTCTGAATTATATTTGTGTGACTTCCATTGTCTTCAACAGAAACATCTTAGTAGCCCCTGTGCAGGACTTATTAGTGCACAGGCAAAGGATTTCAGTCTTAATATATTAGAAAAGAAATGCATACGGGCAAAGAGATTCTCATTCCAGACTTTTTTCTTGCACTGAATTTAATGCAGGTTTCCCCATTAATTTCAATATCTGAAAAAGCAGATCTTGATGCATTTGTGACAGTCCTAAACAAAGAGTCTGAGACATACATATCAGCTACTCCCACGACATCTAGGATATATATTAGTGAGATACATAAGCCATGCTGATACTATTTAATATCTGAGTATGTTTGTGCCTGAGGTGAGATTTTTGGCTTGGTTTTGTTTGCGTGTGTTTTTTTCCTTGGGGTGGGAGGAGGGAGTGGAGGAAAGTAAGTTTTCTTAGGGGAGATGCTGACAAAACATTCAGTTCTTTAGCTAAAGCCTCCTGCAAGACTGTGTAAGGAATTATTTTTTCCCTCTGGAAGTGTTAAAGTCGTTAAAAAGAATGATGTTCCTTTTTCTCTATCACCACAAAAGTCTACAAATATTATTGTTTGTGCGGTGGTCTGAAGTTTTCAGAATGTCAGTACTTGGCATGAAGAAACTTAGACAAAATAAAGTATCAGTGGATTCTTCCAAAGTAAAGGAGTCTCATAATATTATGTCAGCATTGTCCCAGTGATACATTGCTATCTTCCTGTTTGGATTTCTCTAAACCAGACTCAGACTATGTCGTACGTTAGAGAAACCTGAGTATCATTGCTGGAGAAAAACCATAAAGTACAAGTGACATGCCCACACTTTGACAACATTTTCTGATGCAATTGAAAGTTTGTTAGCTTGCAACGTCCCTGACCATAACTGAGCAGTTCAACAAACTCATCTTTCTGGGTCCACATATTTTAAGTCTTCAAAACATGCCTGCGGGGAAAAAAAAAAAAAAAAAAGGAAAAATGCACAATTATCACCTCTCTTTTGTCTCAGGCATCCAGATTTTCTGCAGCCTCCAGTCCCTTCCTAGTAACTTATTGGCCATCAGAAGTTTGGCGCTCCCCTCTCAGCAAATTATACTAATCAAATTCAGGACATTTGCTTGATTGTTGGAAACTACCACATCAAATATTTATGAAGAAATCTTCTAAAGGCTCTAGCTCATGTTGTGAGGCTTGGGAATTGTTAATTTGCTTTTAAGTGAATATCAAAATAGAACATATGAGCATCAGAGGAGCAATCTGAAGAAAGCAAGCTACATATAAGAAGACACTAAGAAATACAAGGAAGAAATTAAACAAAGAAATTAAAATATTCCTCTGGTGTCCCAGGACAAACAGGCCCTTATCAATAACCCTCCCCTTCAGGACCCTGCTAGACATTAACCACTGAAGTTTGACTTCCAAAAGGGAGCTCTGCAGGAAACAGTATTGATAATACAGAAATCCACTGGAGGTAAAAAATTTCAAAAACTGCCTTCACAAGTGTTCACGGAGCAAGGATCCAAGGATCAAATTAACTCTGCACCCACCTTTTTTCTCAAATAAACATATTAACCAATGAATAGTTGTAAGAATGATATACAGCAGCCAAACAATATTCAGTTGCTCTCAACACCACCTTTGTTCAAATCCAAAGCTTTTCAGTGACCAGAACATCCCTGGATTGATGCAATCCCAAAACCAAAAGCACTGAAAAAACATTTAGATGAAAACCTGTATTTGTTGGTGGTTATATGAAGCACATATAAGTACATTTCCTAGTGCTGCACAGAAAGTGCTTGTCAAATGCCACTGCCTGAAAGACACCTCATTTAAGCAACAACAACAATGAGAAAATAGTGATATTATATGTTGTTTCTATGTATTTTGTTCTCTGGCAGTACTGTTATTTTCAATTCAATATCCCAAGTGTGAATACTACTCCAGTTGCCTCAAACTTACTGTCAGTATCTCCTGCCAGTAAATGTGACAAATCAAATCCAATGGTGCCCGCTTCTCCTCAGTGTGGAAGTTTATTCATTTTAATCTAATCTAACATGTTTTTTGTATTGGTGGTAACTCTATCCTTCATCATCAGAACAATGACAGAATAAACTGAAAAATCAATGGAAACTTTATATTAAAATTAGCCTCCTCGTAAGAATTTATAAGGAATGGAGAATATAACAACATTACTTATGAAACCAGAAAATTGTCATTGTGATACTTTTGCAGAAATGCGTTGTTCCAGTAAATTTGGGTACTGAAGCGAAGCCATGAATGAGTCTTAAGTGAGGTAATGTAAAAAGAGATCCCAATTTAATATAAAGCACAGAAAAACCACTTGGGATTTTTGATTGTTTCAGAGACTTATGAAACAACATATGAAATCAGAAGAGATTCAGAGAACGCTTATGTGGTGTCGTCCTGTGTCTTGTATTAAATTTGCCTCACTGTCATGGGTTTGGCTAGGATAGGGTTAATTTCCACAGCCATGTTAATGAGACAGAACCAGCCAATGGGATATTTAATACCATACTGATGGCATGCCCAATATATATATATAATATATATATATATATATATATATATATATATATAACAGCAGGTGAGGTACAGTGCTCAGCCCCAGGACTGGGTGTGGTGGAGGTAAGCAGGGCGTTGTATATCACCCACTTTATTATTGCTTCCTCTCTCCGTTGTTCCAAGTAATCTCTTCTTACCTTAACCTACTGTTTTTATCATTCATTCTTCTACCCCCAGGTGTAGGAGAGAGAGAGCAGATGTGTGGTGTTCAATTGCCAGCTGGATTTAAACTGCAACACTCACATATGTTCATATAATGTTGTTTCTTTCCCAAGAAATGCTTCTCATGCACTGCTTTGGATGTGGCACTTTTTAAACTCTGTCAACTTCTGTAGAAGCACTAGCCTAGAAGGACTACGATTACCAGAAAACATCTACATAAAAATAGATTAATTAGGTTTTTCCAATATCTAGACTCTCTATACATGCACGTTAATCAGGAGACTTCTCACCTAAGAGTAGATATGGATCACATTGCACTGGAGAAGATATTGAGGCTAATCAGGATTTCCAATGTCAGATGAGATGAAAAAGTATGTTTGGAAGACCTTCTATCCTAGTTTTTGGCCATGGAAAAGAGAAATTTTGTCAGAGAAGCCCAGGAGATGGCATCCAGAAACAAGGAGGAATTGTAATGGAGACTCAAAGCAAGCTCAATGCATGGCAAGACCACAGAATGGAGACAAACACACATGTTTAGTGTGCAACAGCTGTCAGATCTGAGTCTCCAGCCTTTTTGTGAATATATGTGTAAATCCATTTTCAAAGTCTGCATTTTTCTAAGTGCTACATTTTAAATCAAAATACCCAGCAGACTGAAGCCAAGCAGGCTGTGCAAAGCACTGGGAAGTTCTGTAGGTTATTGAAAATGTCATAGTATAAGAGGATGACCAGTAGGTCTCATGACAGAGAAGGGTACTTAAAGAGGAGGCAAAGAGACCTTATGCAGCCCCCAAGAAAAGTAAAGCAGATGGATCTGATTATAAGGTCTGAACATGGCAGCCTTGGGAGAGCTTAAGGCCACTGCAGAGCTTCACCAAAGCTGTGACAAAACTACCAAAATGTACTTTCAATCTTTATAGCACAATGGGCGTCACTCAACTGACATTTAAAAACCCCCAACAGGTAGAAACTAGTCTGAGATATCAGAATCTAGCTACGCTCCTTCATCTTGCACCTTCGGTAAGACATATGACCAAAACTGAGTCAACAATGTTGCTGTTGATCCTTGATGCAAAATGAGGCTGGAATTACTTTGTAACTGCCTTGTGTAGTTAATGTTCCTAACGTACAGTTTTCACTAAGCTATGTGTAGCAAAATTACAATTTCTCAACAACTACAGTGGAATGAATTCTATACGAAAAGATGAATTATATATGAAGCAGTTAAGGACAATAAAAATTAACTTAGTCTTATTATCTTTCAGCTTTTGGAGTTAGTGATATTTACTGTTATGAAAAGTATTTATAATTATGCAAGAAGAAATTATACCCTCTCAGCAAGGTTACCCATGGCCACACTTATGCTGGTGACACCCAGTTTTCTGTAAAGCTCATCTCTCCTACCCCTTTTGGACTTCCAGTTCTACTGCCAGTTTGATACCTTCTTTACTCTCAGGTGATATTGAAGAATTCTATTAATGGTTGTCTGAGCAATCCTTCTTTTTTGTAGATCTCTTATCTTGCTTTTATTACTCACTTGATTGCATCACTGCACTTCTGGTCTTCCTGCCTCACAATGTTTTCATAGTGTGGTCTTGCCAGATAAGTATTTGTCAAGAATACCAGATACTTTGAAATTCACTGAAACACCAGTGAAATTCCAACACTGGTTGATGATCTGGCTTGCTTTAACTCAGTTTAGAATGTTTTAGACAATGTGTGAATTCCCTTCTTCTGCAAATCTGAGTCTTAACTCTCATATGGTCCTGCAAGGTAAGGCATTTGCATCTCAAACACAATAAACCATACAAATATCCCAGAACAAACCATGCATGTAGCTTAGTTGCACTAGATTTAAAATTCAAGATGTAAAGGGAACATAAGAACTCCATGCTTCTTGATTTCTGTGAACTTTTGAGATTCCTAACCTTAGCTCTTTAAAATATGAACACTGGAATTTCTTTTCTTGTTTCTGTAGGCAAAGGCAGTATTTAATGATGGACAAGATAACATGTTTGTTTCATGTTCCGAATTTTTGTGTTTCACTAAGTACACATGGCTAAAATCTTGTTGTTAATAATGATTCAAGAAAAGAATGAAGAATGTAAAACACAAATCGAAAAAAAATTACTCTCAGTACATACTCATCCTCATGACTTCTATCTTACAAGGTACTGTTATGCTCCAAATACGAGGAAAAACCTGTCTTATGTTATTTTTCTGACTCTAAGAAGGGAAACTTTCAATGAGAGCAGTTAATTCATGAGGTGCACCCCCATAACACTATACAAAAAGCTCTTTTATTTTTCTCATATGCACCCATACTTAGAAGAGCACATCGGAGACTTAGCCAAGCACCTTACATGGGTGGGAAGAAATGAAGGAACCCTCCACCTGGGGCACTGTTCATTGGGGATGTCAGTCCTCATGGACGTCATTTAGATCTGCCATGTGATGAAAATTTGAATATTCCATGAGGAACGTATGGAGTATATTTCAACTCCTGCTATTCACCAAAATAACAATAGCTTAAAGATGGCTTAAAGGAAATTTTTTCCTCTGCTTCGCCAGTCAGAAAAACAATTTCACTGTGGCTCTCCCCCAGTAGGCACTAAGTATCTTTTATTTAGGTGTACAAAATGAAAGAAAAACATCTTGTAAGGCAGTACAACAGATGAAAGAAACTAGATTTTTTTTTTTTTATGGTGGAGCTTGGTCATTTCACTCACTCTAAATCAATGTCAGTGGCAGTAAAGAAAAGCTTGAAACAGAATTGATTCAGCCTAAAGTAGTGAGAACTGAATAGCCACTGTGTATTAATCTAGGTGAAGGTGTTTTATATCTCTGCAGGAATTTTTCAAGACTTAATATTCTTTCATATATATATATATAAAAAAAAAAAGATAAAAGGAAAAAGTGATTGGAAATTATTAAAAATATAATTGAGGAAAATATTAATTTCAACCATAAATGAAATTGAAAGTAAAAGAGCAATGAATTTCTACAGTGCTCAGTAACGTTCTTTAATAGACAACTATCATTCACTTAAAATATACTGAAATAGAGTCAGGAAAAAAAAGACATGAAAGTATTTTCTAATTAGATGCTTCAAAAGAGTGAGCTATTTTGTTGAAGCTAAATTGCCCTTTCTTCTTAAATCTTTGTAGCCATTTCAAACAGTTGGAAATTCTAATAATTTTGCAGTGAAAACCATAGAATAAAATGACATTCCTGTAGTTTATATGAAGGAATTTATCAGTAGACACAAAAATAACTTCTTGAAAACACGCTGGAACTTTCAGAACAGCATTTCAATAATAACTGTTTACAGCTGAAGTCAAAAGGACTAAACCACAAAGTTAAATGTCTAAAATGAGTACAAGTATTGTAAGTCGTAAGCAATTAGACATCACGAATCGTACGACTGAAATCATGAGTCTGAAATTAATCACGCAATTTCCTGCTTTTCATCTAAACTTTGTACCTTTGAACGGAGATCATTGTCCCTAGGATTAATAAGATCCTGTCACGTTTTTAAGGTACTTCAGTGTGTCCAGAAGAGGTCAACAAAGATGGTGAAAGGGTTGAGAGGCACATCCTGTGGGGAGTGGCTGAGGACTCTGGGTTTGTCTAGTTGGGAGAAAAGGAGGCTGAGGGGTGATCTCATGGCTCTCTACAGCTTCCTGAGGAGGAGATGCTGAGCTCTCCTCCCTGGGATCCAGTGACAGGGAGTGTGGGAATGGTTCAAAGCTGCACCAGGATGGTTCAGACTTGACATTAGGAAGCATTTCTTTACGAAGGCAGTGGTCAAATCCTAGAACAGGCTTCCTAGAGAGGTCATTGTTGTCCCTTGCCTGTCAGTGTTCAAGAGACATTTGAACAACGTCCTTACTAATATGTTTTAACTTTTGGTCAACTACGATGTGATCAGGCAAGTTGGACTGGATGGTTGTTATAGGTTCCTTCCAAGTGGAATATTCTTTTCTATTCTATTCTGTTCTGTTCTGTTCTGTTCTGTTCTGTTCCGTTCCGTTCTGTTCTCTCACCCTAAATGGCGTAAACAAAATGTTGGCTTCCCTAGCTATTATTTGCAAGGGCACTTTATGCTCTTTACCTTCTAATAAGCAGGGACCAACATTGACTCTCCCAGTTTTACTGCCTGCCTAGACAACATAAGACTCACACCCCTTCTCCAGCATTCATTTTTTGCCTCATACCTTCAGTCCCTGTTACTGCATCCTTTTGGCCACACTGCTAGTTCACAGCTATGTGCTTTCTTCATTTCTCTCTCAGACACTTGCATTACTCTGCAGTTTCTCAGGTTTTTTTCTGTTATTCACATTTCATGTCACTACAAACATCACAAGAACACAAGTCAAACTGAACAGCTAGCCCTAATATACATATACAGGTTCTTGTATGAAGACCCTCTGTATATACTTACGGTTAAACCTAACAAGACTAGTTAGGCAATTAAGATTGACAACACCATACTTTGAAGAATTTAGACAAAAATAACTTAGAAACTTGAAGACTATCATCTTGAGTGTCCCTCAAATTAGCAGACTAATTTAAAGTAACTACAATTTTAGAAGTTGTGAGACTAGAGACACAGGCAAATGAACATTTGATTCTATATCGCTGTTCTCTACAGAACTTATTCTTGTATTTTCATATCTGGATGTTTTTAATAAATTAGTTTTTTAGGATCTTGAGCTATATAGTAATTACTGTAAAACATATTACTATGATATCTATTAAGAAGACACTAAGTCTTTGGCATGATGGGAAATAAGACACAACTTGCCTCTTTCCACCAGACATGAAATTGTATCTTCCTTCTTTCATGGTGCATAACTCCAAACAAATAGACAAAATAAGTCTTGGAACATTTAAAAAAAAAAAAAAAAGATATCTCTAAGCTGAATTTCCAAACTTTCTTCCTCCATATCTTTGTGTTTATTTGCCATCTGTACAGTTGGTTTCTTTTCTTCACCCGTATCTCAAGGGCTTCTAGTAAGCCATAAAAGACAATCAACTAAACCTTTATGGCAATCTATTTTAAATCAAAAATGCATAACTCTCCTCAGCTTTAGGCTGTAGAAATTTTTATGTCTAGAGATTTTTCTTTTCAGCTGTGGTATGCAGAGCTGCAGAAGGGACAGGGAGCTCCTTTCCTAAGACTGCACTACTCTTCTGCATTCCTACCCACTCCTGTTACCTTTTACTTCATATAACCAAGACAAACTTACTCAAAAGTCACTTCTGAATTGCTATACAACATAGAAAGCTCTTGTAGTATCTCCACATGTAAGCCTGCATGTGGTGGTAAGGCGATATCCTAGCCTATCCTAGTTTTCAGTGTTCTTGCTTCCTGTTTCTCTGAACTGCATCGATGCCAGTAGTGCCTCCCAGCACCTCACTTTCCATTATGTCTCTGCAAATAAAAGAGCCCTTTTGCTCCTTTTGTTCCTCCACTCTGCCTTGACTAACAATGGCAAAAGAACCTTGAACCCAAAATATCAAAAAATACTTTTCCCTATTCAAATTTAACACAGTATTTTTCTAGGGTTTTTTAATATAAAGGCAACTCAAACATGAATGAAGTGTTAGTATTAACACAAAGGATGATGCAGTCAAATAAAATACTGGAAAATCATAAAATGCTACACTTTATACAGTTATAGGTATGGAGTAGAAAGCTGACAGTTTTATAGGAGAACATGGGGGAAAAGTCCAATCTCCAATATATATTTTGAAAGGATAAAGGTCATCAAGAGAATTTAACATGGAGACGCAGAATTTAATTTCAGGTCTATCAGAGGTGCCTGTATATACTTTTAGTACATTATTTTGACCTGTTATGGGATATTTATTTGAACTAGACATAAAAATAAAATCAGTTGCTTGATTCGAATTATGCATCCATTATGTTGTTCTTAGAGTACAAATGTCTAATTTTATGATGCACTGTGTGAGTCCCAAGTTAGCCAGATTCTGAATGTTCCTGTACTGAGAAAGAAAGAGAAGCAACAAGTCCTTGGTGTAAATAAGCGAGGACAAAAAATGCGATTGGCAAAGCTACTGTAGAGTCTCAGTAGAATTTAAGGGACAAAATAATGCTATGGGAACAAGGATTACCATTCAAATATCAGCAATACTTATAGTTAAAGAGGCCTAGAAATATACAGCTTTTGGTAGTGATGTTGCTAAGTTCTTGTCATGGGTTAAAACTTAGCTGGCTACTAGACGAATGACAGACACCGTCTATTACCCTCTCCTCCCTCCCCCTGCTTCCAAAGAGGGGAACAAGAAAAGGAGCAAGGGAGAGGGATGTATGGATTGGAAAAGAAAACTAAAACTGCTTTAATGAGAATAATAACAATAAAATGAAATATATACAAATATAGACAATACCAAAACTAAACCCAGCCCCCCTAATGGCAACCATATCACCGTCACCACTGATGATGTGGGCAGGCACTGGAGAAGGCCCAGGCTGGGCTCAGCAGCAGATGGGAACCAGATGCAGGAGCTGGATTCTGGAACTGGATTCAGGAATGCACGGATTGGGATTGAAAGCAGAACAGACAGAGACCTCCTCAGATGTCAGCCATTGAAGAAGAGCAAGAGAGAACGAGACCCTCAGCTTTATACTGAAAATGGAAGGAACACCTCATTGGTCAGTGTAGGGTCACCTGTCCTGTCTGCTCCTCCCCGCAGATGTGGCTTCTAACTTATTGCACCCCTACGATGGCACACAGGATTTATCAGTGACCTTGGTCTGCACAGCAGAAAGTACAAGCAAGAGCCTTTCTGCATCCCAACCCCTGGTAGTGACTGTAAACATCAAGCGCTGTCACTGCTAGGAGCAGACACTGTCTGCAAAAACATGCCGTTAACTTCAGACAGTGCCGTCACTGAGCAGAGACTGAGCTGAAAAGTAAAATCACTGAACAGAATGAGTTCTGTTCTAACTCAAACTCGGACAGTTCTTCATGGGGATCTAGAAGTCAGTCATCATTCCATGTCTAGGTATTAACAAGTAAATATCAAAGTCTCCAGTACTTCAAGGAAACTAAAGAATTTGAGGACAGTGTGTGAGAAGTTTATGAAATACTCTGTGATAGATAGGGAAAATCTTACAGGTATAAAATTCAGCTAGCACTTTATGTCTCTAAGTATGTATGAACTGGTACCTCTCAGCAGGTTTTAAAGGTGGTGATTGCCTCATTGCCTGTTCTGTACTTATACTCATTAGTACTACGCCTGAGGTGGCTAGAAAGGAACTTCTGTTCCTAGGTACACAACATATCTTCTGGAAGTCTCCTTCTTTTGAAGCATTGCAGCTCAGTTAGAAGTTGATCCTGGAAGAGGGTGTGATATGTCAGTGTTCCACTACTTCTGAAGTTTAGCAAATATTTCGTAACTGCACAAAATTAAATTGGCTGACAAATCTGATGTCAGGAAGGAGTTATAGATTGCAGTTTTACCTCTTAAGGCTGTATACAGACTTTACCAAATCATTTCTCACTTGTTCTGAAACCCTGGATACTGGCAAAGTCTCTGATTTTTTCTCAGCTTTTTCACTGGTATTTCATAATTGCCGCTTTTAGTCTTTTACAATAGTTTTTGGAGGGTTGGAATGTGATATTTAGAGGTAATGGGATGGGCTGCCTGTGTATCTATAGGTCTGTGATTTCAACACACTGGATTGCAGAGGTCTGGACTTAATAACCTGTCCTAAGCTGTTCTGCCGGTGTACACTTCAGTAGACACACTTAAAGATATTCTGTCCCCAGCCTATGTCAGTCAAAAAAAATACCTCCTGAATATAAGAAAAAAGAGAGATTATGTTTCCAGAGTATACACAGACATATGGGTAAGTGGCCAGGTGAACTTAGAGACCTATCGTTGTGGTTTAACCACAATCAGCAATTAAGAACCACGCAGCTGCTAGCTCACTCCTCCCCACTCCCAGTGGGATAGGGAGGAGAATAAAAAAAAAAAGAAAAAAGAAAAACTTGTGGGTTGAGGTAAGAGCTACCCCCAGGTTTATACACTGAGCATGAGTTTCTGCGATATGGAATATGCCTTTGGCTAGTTCGGGTCAGCTGTCCTGGCCATGCTACCCCCCAGCTCCTTGTGTACCTGCACACTAGAAAAACGTGGGAAAAGATCTTGATTTCCTATCAACAATGAAAAACATCAGTATGTTATCGACATTCTTGTCATAGCAGTTCTCATACTGAATCCAAATCATGGCACTGTTCTAGCTACTAAGAAGGAAGATTAGCTCTGTCTCAATCAAAACCAGAACACCTGTTAAGGCATCATATACCCTCAGCCTGAATAGGCTCCTTCCTTGGATGATACAAAAAGTATCCAGCACAGTGCAGTTGGAAAAAAGAGTCTCTAAAGTGGCTTCCTAAGAAGGGTCTTCTTCTCTGTAAATGACCTCCACAGTCTCAGCAATGGGTGGTCTAAAATTTCTTGGAAAACTCGCAGCCTTTTTTTGCTGCTAAATAAATACAATCTATTTCTTATTTGGGGGAAAAACCCAAATATATATATGTGTGTGTGCAACACAGTTAACATCAAATATTAAATAAAACATTTTAATACATAATAAAATATTATATATTCAACTTATATTTTATATATGCACATAACTATGCATCTCTCTCCATAGATTTACTGTAAGTATGAAGAATTACCGGCCAACTCCAAAGGATAGGATTTTCTCTAAGATTTTTTTTGGTGGTGCTGCTTTCTCACTATGGAAAATTAAAGAAAATTTACAGAACAAGCATAATTATTAGTTCCCAGGCCTGATGCTAGAGTTGCTCCAGTATTACTCATCACATTCTCTTCTGCATCTGTCTCTTGATAGAGAGACATCTATTTTGAAAAATCTAAGTTTGTATTCATGAACAGACCAACAGAAATCCTAGCGGTCACAACATTTTTTAAGTAAATATTCACAAAAAGACACTCCAAAATTTCGAATTTGCAAACATACACAGTTGCATCTATGATATTATATGAAGAATTATCTTATGTAGCCAAAGTTTGCTCAACAAATTAGTATACTTACATACCAGATCAAAAGAGATCAAAGTTTCAGGTGTTTCATATGCATAAATAAGAACTCCTAAAAAACTTTTTAGTCTGCAGATCATATTAGTCTTTTGTTTCCAGCAGAAAAATAAGCCAGAAATATGTCGGATATAATCTGTTTGGAGACTAGAAAAGAAAAATAGTGATGGAAAAGGGAAAAATCACTTTGTAACAGATATTTTGCTTCTTCTGTTTCTTGATTCAATTAAATAAAAAAAGAACTCTGGCCTGAAGAAACAGGCTGTAGAAATCAAATATTTTTGGTAGGATTTTTGAAAATGAAAGAATTATTTAAAACGCTAGACTTGATAAGGGTCATCAAAGGAAGGTTGTGGGGAATATTTCTCAAAATATTTATTCAGACTTAAAATATGCCAGTGAAATGGCATTTAGTTAACTAAATTTTTTTAATTTTTGTGAATAAAGATGTGGTCCTTGGATGAAATGAGGACATTTTCCAATTTAAGTAAACTCCATGACTTAGTGAATGCACCTTTTTTGTAATCCTCTTCGGAGTAGAACATTCCATTCACCCGATTTTATCATGGGTTGTGAGCATCTCAGAGGGAAAACTCATCTTCCACGGTATGGTTTCCCTACAAGAAAAAGATTGTGTAAGTGTAAAAGGATTTTAAATTAATTAAGAAACCCGAAAGGGAGTGCGTGACATAGTTCAGCTTTCCAGAATGCAAAACGTATGAATGAACCTGAAAATTATTCAATTAAGTTTATTATTAAAAATGTATTATAAATGGATGTACACAATATTTGCTATCTGAAAAAAGAAGTGAGGCAAACTTAACTACTTTATACACTAATGCTTGGTTTACACACACATTATGCCATATTATAACAAGAAATATGAATGTGTAATCTCAACAAAGGAAATAAAAGGCTTTGAGAAAAAATGAAAACCTGATCCTACACCTTACAAAATGAGAAAGGTTTTATATCTTTTTCGCAAGCCCATTGCTATGCTTAACTGCACATAACCTAACTTTGTTTCTGTCTCTTTAAGTCCAATTACCAAAACAATGGAAAGATTTTAGGAATACTTCATCAGCAAAGTTTTTTGTGAAAACACGTTCAAGAATAATAATGAGAAAGGTAAGGTTTTTTCACACGAGGAGAATTGGGAACTTAGAACTCATTAAAACCTTAAAATGAGAGGAAAGGATATTATCCCGACTGCTTTCAGGCAAATTGGTCCACCACATGATGACTTTCCTGTGTGTTCCCAGAAAAGCTTCAGTGATATCAGAAGTCTGCAGTAGTCATCCATGGCTGGTTGAAAGCTGACTTATGATCAGCAATGATTACTCTTGTCACGACTACATAATTATAGAGTTTTCACACTGGACGGGGGTAAATTTGTCTTGAAATAGACAAGACAATATCTACCACCTTTTCTTCTGCGGTTTTACTGGAGGTGTTTTAAATTACAAAATTAGATGGGACTTCAGTTTTCAATACTTTCTCCCTTTTCTAAGTTTTAAATACAGTCCACTTTCATCACAATGATAGACAAAAATAATGTCATTTATGCAGCTCATTTGCCATAGATCTAACACAATTATTCTACAAACACAAATCCTGTGCTGTAAGAATTAGGACCACCAACTTCAGCATGGTCAGGAACAAGCACAAGGTTTTCAAAATTCAAATGCCAGTTGAATGACATTTGAATTCTTCTGAGGAATTTGAGATTTTGATTTGATTCTAAAAGTGACTAAGGTACAAAGGCGATCCATTTATTTGACCAAAACTTTCCTAAACCTGTAGGTTTTACTAGCTCCTTAGTCTTTTAAGAGTCAACTGAACTTAGACTTCAGTTACTTGGCCACTTTTGAAAATTGTGCTACAAATATTATGAAATTAAAACATGAATATTGGAAGCAGGAATAATTTCCCATTATTAACTTTAAAGACTTCAAGCAATGAATGTGTCAAAAGACTACTCAGTATTTAATGATAAGCACATACATAAGTCTTCACATAACCAACTGAACAGACTTCCAGACTGGTGATATTTCCACTGTTCTGTTAATAAATCATTAAAAAATTAAAAAAAAAAAAAAAAAAATCTGTCCTTCATAATGAAATACCTTCCTTCTTCCATCCTGCTCTTCAGACTAAATATTTTCCGAAACATTTTCCTCCACAAAGGGGTAGAATTTATTTCTGGGCCTTTTGAGCTAATGATGTGTTCACAATATCAAAAAACAGTAAGTATGTTTCAGAAATTTTTAGTTTCTTGTACAAAATGTAAGTATTGGTCTATAGTAAAATAAAGATATATTTATTGAACTTTTCCAGCTTACATTCACTTGAGTTTAGGAAGCATGCAACCCACTGCAGCTGTATGTGTATCATCTACTCTTTGCTAGACAGAAAGACTTTGGCAGAAAAGTTTATGTCTTTAAAACAGGTTAGCAAGCAGACTTGAGTAAATTTTAGGAAAAATATATGAAAACTATTTGCATTTGCAGAGAAAATTTACCATATTCTAGAACTCTTTGATGTCAGTTTACTTTACTTCAGCTTTTAACTTAATAGGAAACCATGAAAAAATCATGCAAATTCAGGGAAATGCCTGTTTCCTAATACATATTTTTCCTTGAGAATGCAATAATTAGTGTTCTTTAGATATGCAATTAATGCATGCACTACTACTGCTTTTCCCTCTTGATTAGATGATAGATCAATGTAGTTAGCAGCATTGGTACATTACATTACAGATAAATACGCACATGTGAATTTGTTGTCAGCCAATAACACAAGGAATTTGCAAGCATTACTAATTACGCTGGTTAGCTGCATAAACCAAAATTCTAATTGCAGAATGTATACTTATAGCATGAATGATCTGAAGAACCGTTGAAAATTAGGAATAATTTAGAATAATTAACATGCCTGAGAATTTTGAGAGATGTTTACTGTCAATTTGCTCAGTAAAAAAAGGGACAATCAATTATTTGTTGTGTATTCTCAACTTGAACTCTGTAATTTGCTGAACTCCATTATATCTGTGAGGTAAAGAGTAAGCAATTAACAGGACAGGATAGAGTGAAATTACAGGAAATGAGAACAAGCAGTTACAAAACCATCTTCTACCAACATATGCAAAGACCGTACGCTTCAGAATAAAGGTAGTACTTCATGCCCATAACCATGGATACAGGTAATGCCCAACTTTATCACATTGTACAAGTACTATTGAGTCACAATAAGAGAAAAATTACTTCCTTCCAAACACTGCTAAACAAAAACTTTACAATGCTGTCAGTTCTATAATTTTGTAAGAAGGGTTTTGCTCAATTAGGTTTTTAAAAGTGAGTAACAGTCTATAATTCAATTTTGTCCTCTGCAGATTTCAGAGTGAATTTTAGATGATGGAATTTTGAAATTAGTTTGATGACAAGCACTAGGCACGTACAGATAAACTTGCCCATTCAAATATGCTTAGCAAAGAAACAAGTGGGAGATAAAGAGTACTCCAATGAGTACTACTCAGGCCTCCCATTTTGCTTCCTTAATACATAGTCCAGAGCCTAGCTTTCGGTAAATGGGCAACATGTAACACTGAAGAGCTCTGAATAAGCCTGAAATTGCAAATGGTTAAGAACTTTATAAAACAGATGGAAGTATAAAAGGCTCTATAGAAATTATAAAAAAATTATGTCTATTAATAACTGTATTTTTTTTCAGAAAATGTGTAGTCCAGCTCAGACCCGTGGTCATATTTGTTGTTCAGTTTTAATTGACTGAACATTTGCATATGATTAGATGGCTTTCATCTCTTCTTTAATTTTTTTACTTAAGTCTTTTTGTATTTATGTCCAGTTTCATTGAATTTTACAGAACTAACATCAGCAGTTAGGAATTTTACTTCTTCTATAGAAGCTTTTTTCTTGTATTAATATAATTTTCATGTTTCATCCATGTTTGATTTTCTATCTGGTGAAAGGTATTTATTACAATTAATATTTTTGTATTACTTTGTCTGAATTCTGTGAAGTTTGTTGTTCAGAGATAATGGTCTGGAGTTTTGTAACTAGTGATTTGAATGCAGAAATTTTCTGCTCTCTTTTTTCCTTAATTCTGAATTCTTATGATTTTTATAAAAATTATTATTTCTGCTTAAGAATCTTGTTATCAGTAGAGAAATTATTGATTATCCACAAAAGTCATAGCTTTTTGGGAAGTCATATATGAACTGTGTGGAAAGATGATTTTGTATGACAACCTTTAAAGTTCATTAAAATATTAAACTCACAACAGGTGCTAATCACAATATTAATTTTTTCTCTCTCTTCAGCTTGTGCCAAATCTTTTAGTTTAATTACCAGGGCAGTCTAAAATGAAAAAATAAATTAGCAAACACTGGCGTAATGAAAATTAGTTTTAGGAGAACCATCTTGTGAACAGGTATATTGGGAAATAATCTAGTTATTTCTACTTTTTTTTTCAGTCTAGTAAGATCAATGTATGTACTACATAAGTAACCAGTCCTCATGAAAGTTATAGAGATTATCTGATGAAGCAGGCAGAGCCAAGATTCTGCTGTCTTATTGGTCCTTCTGGGAGTACAGAATGTACAACATATCCACACGTAGTTTTTGTACATGAGACTGTTAGTGGGAGTTTCATGGACAGAAATAAATAGTGGTTTTAGTCTCTCTGTCATGCAACTGTTTTTATTTCATGATCAATGAATTAACTTTCAGTGTAGACATCTAAGGTTTATCAGTGGTATCATAAAACCCCCCTGCTGAAATAAACATGCCTTTCATGACAATTTCTACAAATCATGACAGCATGCATATATATTTGTTTGTTTGAATTCCGGCACTTTAAGGATAATTTTAAAGGAATGTCTATGTCAAAGAAACAGCATGAAAAATTTGCACTTATGTTGTACTGTGGCAAACTAGCCCAATGCAAGCTTCAATTAGTTCTAAACAACATATAAAAAGGCTTACAATGTCACTATAGGTGGCAGGAATTTATAGCATTCCTGAATATATAAACAGATTGGGGGAATTCTGTGTTCTTTAAATGTGTGATTGACAAGACAACTGTTTGTGTACAAAGTGAACTTCAGGGATCTACATCCAAAAATATACTGAAAATTATGAAGGGCTCAGAGAATTGTAAGAATGTTTCAAACACCAGAAAAGTGCCCATCCATGAGAAATGCCAGATCTATCTTCTTGGTCTACCGGCAAAAGCCCCAAACCGAAACCATCAAACCATCTCCGTAAAATCAATATTACTAGATATCTATTTATTTGTCAACTTGTTTAATACTGTTGCTTGATAAATTGATACAGCGTTCAAAGTTTTCGTTATCAGAATACTTGCCTGCAGAAACATCCTACTGAGGTTCATTAAGCATAATACAGAATTTGAAATATCTGTAAAACTTTGAATATTCTTCAGAAAGTTAAGCTCTATGTCCTAAAAGTATATGGTTCTGATGGTGGAATACATGTTAAAATTTTATGTCCTTTTCAAAGCAGATTAAATTTCCAAATAACAGCAATTAACTCTGCCATTAAAATCAAGGAATCCATTGATATAACCATCAAACTACAAATCTTAGCCAGAAATGTTACATATTAGCATAATGATTGCTGCATTCCTCAAAAATATGCCACAGCATTTTAACTTTTAAGCAGGAAGACTTTATTAACTCAAATCTTATGAGAACTTTCAGAACAACTCTGTTATTGGAACAGCATTGAAATGTTGCCTTTGTTGTAATATTGACTATTTCATCTTGCCCAAATTAATTCCATTGAACATCATCAGACAATGCTGCTGGCCATAGCTTTTTTGCAGGACATTGACTAAATATAAATGTTCCTTATTGTTCTGTAAAGAGAAAGCTCCCAGGTTAAAATTACAGCTATTCTTATGTTCAGAAAGAAGAAACACACAGCTGTTTTTGTCTGCCTTCAGTCATTTCTGAGAAAGCATGAATTTAGTGGTTATTAGACAATGGAAAGTGATTGTGATTGAGATTTCTACTCTCTTAGAAAAAAGAAAAGTCTGAATTTGCTTGCATGCTCACATTTCCAGTTATTGCATAGCATTTTATGCACATTTTGTGATAAGCTCCAATGAAAACATGGGAAAAATACACAATAAATTATCAACAATTCCATTATATTTAGGAGATAGCAAGCGTAACCAGACAGTGAAGCAGTTCAATTCATAACAACAAAAATTTCCACACATTTATATATAGAGAGGTCAGATAAATAATAACTAATGGAATCAGAATGCACTAGCTAAAAGATAAAAAATAAAAATTGAGTGTTTGCATCCTTTGGGATAAATACAGCTTTCACAAAACTTGCTTTCAAGGTCAGTAAAGGATCACAAGGGACTGGTATCATCACAGACTTTTAAAGTGCATTATCTCAGTTTCACTCTACTGATTCTTTTCTGTGCTTTGGGGGTAAAAACCGCAACTATAGCAAGATTAACACTTCAGGTTAAGTTTCTTACTTAATTCAAAACCACCTACTTGCATAATCTTCAAATCCAGAAAAGATCCTTCTGTCATATCAGGTCTGTTCATCCCTGATTCTAAAATCTGAAACAGATGGAAAACACAGAGAGTTATCTACTGACTAGCACGGAATGTTTCATGATGTTAGGGTACTCCCTGGATTTCAATGCTTCTCATGGCCCTGCTCTCCAGAATTCTCCAGGGCTTCAGCTTCTGATCTCTCCCCTCCACTTCTGCCACTCTGTGTTAGGGGATAATGCAATACCAGCTGCAGAGACGACCACTTACTTTTCCCTTATAAGGGAAGAACGGCCATCTCCGGTTTCAGAATTAAGATCTTTTAGACAAAGGAATGAAAACTAGGAACAGGCTTAAGAATTTTGCTGAATTGAGCCTGTACACAATTTAGCTTTACAAAGGTTGTCACTGGTTCGGCTGGAGCAGAGCCCAACCAGAGGACAAATCCCCTCTCTCCAGCCAGCCCCTTCCCCGTTCCAGGAGGAAAGGGTTAGGAGAGAGACCAAAGGCAGAGATAAAGGAAGTGGGCGAGGCCTCGGTTGAGGTTTGGAAACGAAAACTCCTTCAATAACAACAAAAACGATATTACACGAACCATAAACAACGACCAGGGATCGACAAATATCTGCGAGTTCGGGGATCCGGTGCGGCGAGGGTTAAACCACGGCAAACGACCCGGCGGGTAGCCAGCGGGCAGGGACGGGAGCCGGGCGGGCTCCCAGCGGGCCGGGTAGCAGCAGCGACAGTGGAGCTCACAGTCAGGGCAGGCGGGCACAGCATGGTATGCCCCCGGGGCAAAGTGACAGGAGGAATCGGTGGCAGGCAGCAGCAACAGGCGATAACTTTCACCCCAGAGCTCTCCTCGAGCAGCCGATAGCACCAGCCAGCCGGATCCTGCCGTCCCCTCAGAGAGAGCTCCTCACGGCAGAGCAAACGGCTGCCACCGTGGCAGCTGCTGCAGCCGGCACAGCGTTTCCAGCAGGGGCAGGGCGGCGCACGGCCAGGGCGCGAGGTCTGCCGCTCTCTGTACGCAGTTTGTGCGAGAGACATCGTCCCGCCGAGGAGCTCCAGAGCCAGTGAGGTGCAGTGACGTGCAGGGGGAGGAATACCTTCACTGGTTTGTTTCATGGGTCAGTCCAACTGGTTTGATGTTAAACCAGGACGAAGGTTCAGTGTTCATAGATATCTTTAATGAGATAATACCCGACAGGCAAAACAAGTGCAGCTTCATTCTTTCAAAATGGGGTGAAGAAAACCTGTTATTTTATTTAATAAAGAAGGAAATGTATCCTTCTTAGTATCATGATGTACACAAGTGAAAGCTTTTTCTCTGAAGACTACCAGAATCTGAGAACTAACTTATCTGTGTGCATACTCAAATCTTTCATTTATAAAAGCATATCTAAATCTACACTTCTTTCCCTTAGAGTTTGTGTGTATTTTCCAAAGTAACGATGAAAGAAGTTTTAGCCAATTATTAGCCATAAAATCCTCTGAAGTTCTTGTTGATAACACTAAAATTTACACTCAGTAAATTATGTTTATACCAGCAAAGGTATTTACTGTATTTGCTCAGTGTCTTCAGTTAGTGTCATCTTCAGCTTAAACATTTTAAAGTCCAAATGAAGAATGATCCCTCTTCATGGTGATATAAAACTTTCAGTAAATAAAGGTTCCATGTATCATAAAGGGTCATTTATTAAACTATTTATAGTGAATGACATTTACAATTCAGTTCTGAGAAATTAATGGGCATTGCTTCTATGACTGTGTTCATTACCCATTAAAGTATGTACAGAAATGTCGCATTACTGAAGAATCTGGTTTCCCAGATAATTGGCTTCTCGGATTATTTTTTTTCACCTTAGAGAAAACTGAAAATATCTTGAATTGAAATACGGAATTCAACTGCTTGTTATTTTCTCTGATACTCAGACACAAGTTTCCAAAAAACTACATCCATAGTAAATATTTTGTTTCTTCCTGAGGCCTGCATCTGATGAGTAAATTCATAAAGAGAGGTAAATCAAGGTCCGGGCAATATGTAGTCTGGAATTGTCTACTCACTAAACCAGAGATGTCTCTCCATTTATCTTTGTATTTCGCTACTTGGAATAAAACGTATATTTCTTCCAAATTTTCTTCAATACATGAAAAATACTACTTCCATTTCAAATAAAAATGATATGCCTTTATCATTACTGCTATTGCAGCTGCTCTTACCATGATGATTGGGCTCCAATGGACCACTTTCATCACCAGTTGCTCCAAGAGCTCCTATTATGTTCCGTTTTAGAGAGATTGGGGGGGGGGAAATGTCAATGAACAGTGCCTGTGTAATTTTTTTGTTTTTCTGCAATAAACTGAGGGTTTAATAAAGGCAACTTTTATCTTGACCATTGGGAAAGCAAAGTGTAATGTACCTGGGGCAGAATTTGTTAAATTCCACACCCAGGAACTAGAGAGGAATTTGTGTCCTCAAGGTGTTTAATGTTATAGCATTAAGTTAATGCTATATCATTGTGTCACAAAATTACTCATATTCACAGTATGCAGCACTGTAGCAAGTTAAGAAAATATTTTCCCGATTTATCACAGGGTTCTTTCATTCATCCCTGCTCCCCTCATATATTTAGATACAGCAGCATATCTCAGACACCATACCTTCACTTGCCTGAGAGAAAACTGTATTCTACATTAGAAAAGTTGGTTCTGGTGTGTTTGTACTTTGCTGATACGAATCTCCCCCGCAGCCCAACCCAAAGATTTAAAAATGCTGTTTATAATGAATGCTTCTCCCTGAACCTACATAATAGACAAATCCAATCAACATGGAGCAAGAATATCCTGAGGTGATACAAACAGGAAGATGACACAAGGAAATACAGAGTATAAGAAAACATCTTTGGGGAAGTGAAAAAAGGATACTGAGAAAAGTTGAATATTACCCCAGAAGCAAGGCGGAACTGCAGATACAGATAATAAAAGTTTGCATGTATTTGTTTATAGCACAAAACCTTTCTTTCCACTCTTAGAAATAATAACATATCAGAATGAGAAATAAGGCCCACGAGGAGGTAGGAGACAGATATAGACAACATGACTTCTTGGGGGAGTCTATGGATGTTTGTGGACTACTGAAAATAATTTTTCTACTCATAAGTTTAAGCTTTTCTTTTCTTGACAAGGTAAGTTACAGCACAAATAAGTTACATAGCGTACGACAGGACAGCTATAGAATCTCACAAACAGTTCGTGTTTGTTAAGCTTTGGGTCAAATTCTGAGCTGTAACCCAGAAATAACTGTTTCAGCTCCAGAACAGCTACAAATATTTGGCCACAGATTTTCCCAGCCATTTTGTACTGGAAAAATCAGACAAAAGAAGAGTGCATTTGGAAAATGCATGCTTTTCAAAACGTCCCTTTTACCAATGGAATTCCTCCTGGTGACTAAGTAGGGTACTCTGAAGTTCGTTTTTGTGAAGTCCACCAGTATAACTACAATTTCAACAGAGTAACTGCCAAACCCCTACTCTACTGGGAATTCATTGGTTTTATATTATTGTTGAGATATAAGCTAACAGTGGAACTACAAGGGACCAACCGATTATTTCAGCTCCTGTCTTAGCCAGGTCTTGCAGATATTTCAGATCTTGCTGCACATCAGATAGCTATTAATTGCAGAACAATTAAGCCAGGAATAGGGATGCCTACTTTTTATTTAAGCTTTGCTGTTGAATTTTTAGATTACCTGGAACGAGTAATTTCATTGCTTCCCATTTCACATTCTCCCAATAATAAAATTCATACAGTAGAATTAAGAAGGCTATAAAAGACTGAAATGGTGGTTTTTTCGTCGGTAAGAGTAGTAATCTTACATGTGCTTAATTAACGAGTATTGCTGTTCCGTATACCGTTCTGCTAACAGATTTATAACGAGATATACCTCTACACTTTGTTCTAAGATAGTAAAATACTTACAAAGTGAGGACTAGGTGGCTAGGACTAATGCTACTGTAATATAAATACTCATTTCCTTTAATTAAAATTTCTAGCATAGGATACTGGAATTCTGGAGGGGCTGAAACATTCCAAGAAGTTTGCTTTTGGTCTTTCAGACTCAGGAAAACCCTGGGGTTTTTTGTATTCTTAAGATAGCGTTTTGCACCAAAAATTATTGTTATTAAAAAAACCCAACAAACAAAAAAAGAAAACAAAGCAATTGTGTCGTGTTAGAAAAATACTGGAGATTTAAGTTTTTCACGATTTCACATGCCATTGCATGTCTCTTTCTTCCTTACTGTACTACAGCTAAGGAAGACATGTAAAGTGAGGAGTTGCTGGATTGTTCTTCATCACCTAGGAAGTTCTGCATGTATCTAGCCAACAAATTCTTTTCCTTCAAGGCACGTGAATGATCTTCAGATGGCCAAATATTTCATGCATTAGTCATACCAATAACAGATTGCATCTCCTCACTGCTCTTCTTTTGTTCTTCAGAGTTTTTCAGCCTATGTTATCAATCTTGCCTACATGATTCTGCAACTATAAGGAATAGTTATTTTAATAAATTCTTTTAAAAAAATCAGTATTTGTTAATTTAGATTTTTTTTTCCCTGCTCCTTCTTCTCCCCCTGCCTGGGGGAGAAAGGCCAAGATAGAAATATTAAAAACAGTAATTCTGAAATGCTCCTTCCATTGCACCTGGCCATTCTATAATTTGCTTTCCGCTCACTACACTAGCATTAGGCTCTGCAAAATTCATACCCTATTCAGTAAAAGCATGAGGAGAAAATAAGCAAGCTCTGAGATGGACAATTTTGGATTAATATTAAAAAAGATGAGCAGGAAAAATGTATATGCCTGCAGATTTTAAAAAAAAAAAGGCGGGGGCAAAATCTGTCATTTTAATAAACCTTTTATTCTTTTTATTGATGTTGCAAAACTGTTTCAGCGAAAGTTCTTTTGGGCTTTGGAAGGCAAATGCCAAACTCTTAAACTCTCTTTTGCTTTCACAAGACTGTTTCTGTAGAAGACTTTTGGCTGTTGGCAGGGAAAAGTTAAACTTCTACCTTTAACACGTCAACTCTCAAAGTTACTCTAACTTTGACTCTGGAAATACAATTGTCTCCTACACTGCATCTTCCACACACTTGAATTCTGGATGCTAGTATGTAATTTCCCTGTATGCCTGTTTTTCCCTTCGAAGGAAAAGGAAGCAGTAATATGACTATGCTATGTTAAAAAACACCACAAAGGGTCGCCCAGCAGAAACAGCATTAAATGCAACAGTAAAACATCCTTAAGCCTCTATGAGTAAGTGCTCTGTGTCCTGATAAGCTGTTGAAAACAGAACTTCTGGTAAATGCCTTGACCTTAGGAGTACTGAGCAGTGGAGGATTTGTGAAGAGCCATGGAGCAAGTGAGGCATTTAACAGATTAACATCTCATAAGCTTTTATTTTTAATTATGCTGAATTTTGAACCTAAACTAAATTTAAAAGAAACCTGAAATGGATCAAAAATCTTTATTCTATCTGGTCTGTGTCTCTGGAATGAAAGTCAGAAAAGTGAGAGACAAAATTCAGTTTAAAGACACTAAAGGGAAGCATAGGAGGAGGTTAAGGAAAACTGTCTGGTTGACTATCATGGTCCTGGAGAAATGTTTCTTGTTCCCTAGATAGGCATTGGACAGATGTGGAACTCAGCTGAGAAAGAAGGTCCTGTTACAATCGTTTTCTCTTCACACACAAAGCAAGTATTACTGTGCCCTCTTAGATTCCTGTAAAATGAAGAAAACAATCCTTAAGAATTTCTTTTCACTGTTTTGACAGCCTAGAATTTTTATATGAGAGGCCTAACAGGATCACCAGAAAAAAATGTTTCAATACAGAAAAGATCCAGTCAGTGAAGTTTCTTCCAGCACAACAGCTGAAGCAGTACACTCTTGCCTTGTTCTGGTAGCCTTCTTTGGTCACTCTCAAGGCAAACTTCTCTGTAAATGTCTCTCTTTTTCCTTCCACAAGGCAGAGGCAGTTTACTGTTTGTTGTAACTGGGTCTATTCCGAATAAACAATCATGGGAAAACATCAGCCTATGAGCTTATCTCTGCTACTGCTTTAGTTCAGTTCTGGCACGTCCTTTTGAAATAAATCTCCTACTTGTTACCATGTACTGAGTTTTAGTTCTCAGCACAGAGCAATTTCTTTCAGAGGCACAAACCGGATTTCTTTTGGTTAAATGCGAAGTAGAAGGTATGCTCTAACGGGTCAGCTGTGTTTGCAGACTTCCAAAGCATCACAAAATCCTGTGAAAGTGCCCCAGATCTCAGAAAAAAATTGCTACTTGTTTGGAAATCATCTCAGAAATGTTGATATCCACAGCCAGTGAGATACAGTGATGTGCAGGGGGAGGAATACTGTAATGGGTTTGGTTTCTGCGGCAAACAAACCCAACCAAACCAGTTTTATCTTAAATCAGGGCATTCCTGAAAAGAAGCATAATCATCCCATTGGGAAGTAACCATCACTACTTCAGGGACCATTGAAAGTCTGTGGATGGGAAAGAGTAAAGAAACTATGAATGCAAGTGAAACAATCTCTGAAGCCTAGCTTAACCTACATAATTCATCTTTGATGAGCATTTTTTAAAAGAAAGTGCATATCTTGAATGCCTGGAAGAAATTAGTAGAAAGAATGCAGCTGGATGCTTTGTGAACCTGATAAAAACATTCTCAGAGAGGGTGGCATACCATGTTGATGTACAGTGAAAGTAAACTGAGTTCTTTGAATGGTTACTTGTTAAGAGAAAGTGTATATCCTCTGAAAGGACAAATATTTTAAATTAATACTGACATACTTTTCATCAAATCACTGTAATATTTACAGCATAGTTCTATGGCATATTAGATCAACACCTAATAGTACTTCCAACTAGATTAAGACTTTTACACAGGAAATGACACCATCTACTGTCATATCAGATAAAGTTGAAATGAAACAACAAAGATCAGTAGTGGGCAGTATGCAGGAACCAAGTACTTCAATTCTGTTGAAATATTCTGGGTTTAGTTCAACTTTCTCATCTTTCTTTCAACAGGTCATCTAATTTTCTGATTCTAGCCTTATCTCCCTGTGCCATTACAGCAAACAGCAGTTGACCCATGGCAGATGCACCTACTAACAAACAAAGCTCATCTGTTTTGGAGCTCGATAAACCTTTCTTAATCAAAAGAGGATTCACCCAGAATTAATCTGTATGTGGGTTTATTGAGACCTGCAGATCTAACAAACCTAGGGTGACTGTGAATTAAACTCAGTTCAGAGAGAAGAAGGCAAATTTTTCACTATCATTTTAATTGCTCTGATAATATTTTTTCAAGTACCTTTCCTGTATTTAGTCAAAGGCGTTTAACACTTTATGTTAATAATTTTGAAAACGGACAAGTTAATGACTATTCATTATGATTCTATCATTAGATACTACCCAGAATAACCAAATATTGGTCTGTGGCATGGAACACACTTCTTGGATTAAAATTCTGCAGCAAATTTCCAAATGCCTGAAAAGGATTAATATGTAATTAATGTTCTAAAATTCAGTGAAAAGGCTGTGCATTATTATCATCTTTATACAGACAGAGTAGTTATTTGGCTCTCTGTAGGATGAAATACCTGGATGAAAGTAGCTGGCCCGAGTTAAGCAGGGGAACAAACTGCATGATTCAATAGTTCTGTTTGGCTCTGAGGTGTATGCATGTGTAAACCGGGAAACTGAAACATGGAGTCATATAAGTCAAAAATCTTCAAAACTATTTATGCATTCAGGCATGCACAGAAAAGAAAAGCTGCCTTAGCGGAGCAGAAGGTGACTGATAATGTTTTAATGGAAAAACACAAAGTGCTAAGGTAGATTTTTTTAAGGTAGCTTCCTGCTGTTGACAGATCAACATCAGGGGCTTGGATAGATTGAAAGAACAACTTCTGGTTGTCTTCCCTATCAATTGTGAACCAGGTAATACAAAAAACCAAAAAAACCAACAACAACAAAAAAATATGACCACATTTCTCCAGAGGACAAAGCTGAAAAAGTTAAAAGAATATGTACTGCTTAACTTAACTCAGTGACTACATACATCAAGTCCAGGCAGGATACAGGTAAAAAGATGGTTAAGATAGTTCAGAGCTTTGATTTTATTTTACAGAGCCTAATTGATTTAAAATACATGCCATAGCTGCCGAATGAGACAGATTCTGCTTCATCATGATTTTGAAGGACAAATCAGATGTCTCTTTATAATATTCTCTACCAGCAGAACTAGTAATTTCATCACAGTACTGTACAACTTAATTTTAAAGTCAAATATATTTAGCCATTACAAAGAGGAAGAAGCATTTGTGACAATGGTGGTGATGGAAAGAATGAAACTTTCAAGCTGTTTGGCAAAGCATTCGGGACTTTGTAGCCTTAACTCAACTCCCAAAGGGCAGCAAATCAGACTCCTTCAATCACATGATTTACAGTATATAGAGAAGACAACAAAAACAACAAATGAATTACGGCTAGAACAAAGCGTGGTTACGGTATTATTTATTAGAATGGAGCATGTAATTCATAGCAAATACTCTCTGCTCAATAGATTTTACCTCTCTGGAATTACTGAACCAAACATTTCCTTGACAACATTTGTTGATTTAACGTATGTTTGGGTTTCTTTGGTAAACTAAACCTAATCAGTCCACTGTTTCCATAGGTAGCTTGTTTAAAGGTACTTCATTCACCTCTCTAGCACAATATAGGAGAAAAACACAACAAAAACCTTACCAGGTAAAATTGAGATAATTCTTAAAAGTTACAACAGGAATCACTCCAATAAAATTTTTAATTTTACCTGAGACAATAAAAAATTAGGTTTGTATTTCCTTACAGCCCATGAGTACCTATTTCTGGATGTTTGGTGATGAAGTACATACTATACCTTTTTTAACATTTACACTTGTAATGGCTAACTGCTCCCTTTGACTTCTGAAACCAACTGCCTGTATGGACTTGAGGATGGATACAAAAACATTACAAAGCCAAGAAGCCTTAATCAATAACACCTCCCGCCAGTCCTCTTCCATTCAAAGAAACTCTGAGCTTAGTTTCTGTCAAGTAAGTTAAAATGATGGAGAGCAGAAAACAGGCAGTTTTCTTAGGTGACTAGTTATAAAACATTCAAACTCCAGGCTACAGAGGGAAAGGAATCTTAGAAACCTATACCTTTTGGAGGATGTGGACCTTCCTTTTTTCCATTGGGCAGTTGCAAGACCTTAAAAAAAAATTTTAAGCAACTTCTGTAATTCATGGAAAGTATTGGAAAGAATTTATAGACCAGTGTGTTCCTTGAAGGAAATGTTTTTAAAGTAGAACACATGCTTATTTAGCAGACTTCAGTGCCACTCTGAGATTTTTGCTGCTAGGCATACTAGACTGATACATGAGGGCTATGAAGTATAGAAGTAATGCATCCATATCATAGAATAAAATTGCTACTTATTTACTATCATAGTTGTTGAAAATAAGAAATGTTTTGTATGTTTCCCAAAATAAAAAGAATGGCTTTAACTAAAATAACAAACAACAACTTTAGAAACTATTATTTTTCATCCAGTTCTAAGCTTTTTACTTTAACTCTAGTAATCTAAACTGGTGTCACCTAATTCCATGTGCGTCCTTTAAGCTAGTTAAATAACAATTATCATGTGCAGAGTTAGGAAATTTTCACTTTTTTTCTTCACTATATTTTTGCAGGAGGAATTTCTTCATTTATAAGAAGCAACAGTGGAGCTGTGGATTTGGTGGATAAATTAAGAAGAGGAAAAATTGACTTATTTTTAATGTAAAAATGATTAAATTCAAGTGTACACCTGCAATCTGTAAAAGGATACCATATTTAAATCTCTTTAGCAACTTTGCAACTAAATTGTAAAAGGATCATTACAAGTATGGCAAATCACAGACAAGCACAGAAAATTAATAATTTCATAAAAACCATAATAATGTTCCTTTATTTGAACCATTGTAACTCTTTACATGTTCAAACCCATTATATAAAAATAAGCATCATTTCATATTTCCTAAACCGTATTTATTCCCTTGCCTTGCCTTGCCTTGCCTTCTCTCCCCTTCCTCTTTCCCTAATCAAGCTAAGCAGAACATCACCCTACTTGTGTAGCAGTTCTTCCATTATTCCAAAGATGATAAAGATGAATTATGCAACATGTCGTAATGCTGTCATCTGCTTTCACCATTCTTCCCTTCTTCTGATCAAATCAACTTAACTTTTGGTAATGAGATTATAACCTTATTTCATGGAACATTTTATAAGTAAATATCAGAGAAGGTATGTGTGTGCATGAACACCCTTGTGTTTTACATTTGCTGCCTGAGGAAGAGAAGACTTTATTCTAGCAGCTGAGTGGAGCTAATACTCCTTTCGTTTAATGTAGACACAAAAGACTCAATTCAGCAAGAAGGAAAGGAATACTAAGGAGTTTTTTTTTAAAAAAATAAAACAACAAAAAGAATAACCAAACAAAAAAACCTAATATCCAAGCAGCAGCTGCAGAAGATAATGGATGGACTTTTTACATTTTTAACTACATGAACTGGATGAATTATTTAGAAACCTTAAATATATAATGATTTCAAAGCAGGGAAATGGACCAGGTTTCTAAAGATATTGACTTCCAAAGTGCTATATGGAGAGGCAAAGTATTAAATTTTTAAATATTCTGATCTTAATCTTTACGTTACAGACTATCAGTGTATTGATTAAAGCAGGGTGCTTGCTTTCTTCTAGTGAAGTCCGTTTGAAGATATCACGAGCTGCCATTCTAAGAAATGCATTATTGTGTCGTCTTTAGCTTCCCACATCATCAGAAACTTTCAGAGTTTGTTTTGTCAATGCTGTTGTTTGTTGGCCTTTTTTAAAAACGTAATGTGTGGTTCTAAACTTCATGAAGAATAACTTTTTGTTCAATTGTTAAGAGAATATGGAGATGTCTGCGTAACTGCAGCTTAACAGTCAGAGATGCTATTCCAGCTTTTCTCTGCACAACCTAGAAACTGCATTCAAATGTTCATTAACTAAAGCGAGCGGAGAAACTGAGTTAAATTAAGAAGTTACCCTATAAATAAAAGAATAGAACAGTAAAAGAGGGAGAAGGAATTATTCTATTTAGGCAGATAGAAACGTAGAATTTCACAGACACCGAAAAAAAAATGTTTACTGATTTCTGATAGAAACACTCTATCAGCATAGATCTTAAATTATTAATGTGAACCTACAAATTTTCAACGTGTGATTCACTTTCAAGTCATCTCCAACACCATGATGTCATTTGCCAGAAAGATCTGAGAGAATGTCAAGATGTCCACTTACATTCTACATCCCTAGGTCAAAGTGACATAAAAAGTGACATAAAAACAAGAGTTCTGAAAAACCTTTTTTTCTTTCCTTTCATATTGCTAAGGTGTTATTTATAAAGAAGGTGTTTAATAGCCTTTAATGTGACGTGAAAACAGTGAAATTATTTTAGAACTATACGGTAAATTTTATACAACACTGTATTTTTTTTGTTTTATCTTCCACTCCTAAAAGTGATTCAGCCATTGAAAGCCGCAGATTTAAGTTAGAAACAAGAAATTTCCTGCAGTGAGTGAAGAACTGGAATAGATTTACTGAGGCCTCCAGTACTCTAGGTCTTTAAGAGTAGCCTAGACCACCCCTGTCAGGAGAAATAAAACTGTAGTTGTTTCTGCTCTGAGGTAGAATAACAGAAAAGATGTTCTCCTGGGTCTTTTCTAGCCCTATCAAGCTATTCTGGAACAGTACCTCAAGAAGATATATTCTTCAATACCTTCCTACTTGTTTTATATACCACAGAATGAATGATACAGGTTTCAAGAGGAAAGGAAAAAAACCAAAGTGATGTATTTTAGAAACCTTTCAAATGCAGTATTTAAACACTCTTCCTTCCCTGATGAAATAATTGTCCTTGTTTTAGAATAGAAGGAAAATAAGACACAGGATCCTGCAAGTTTCCATCTCCCTCAAACAAGTCTGAGCTGAAAAACACTAGAAATCTGTTTCCATGCAGCTATCTGAGAGGAGAAGAAATAGCATGAGAAGTATTTTCTGATCTGTCTTAGAACTTTTTTACAATATCCATTGCTGTAGTTTAGCTACAGTTTAGCCTGAAAACTATGCAAGACAAACACAGTAAGAAAAGGTTTGGAAACCAAAAGAGGAAAGCAAAAAGGAAAACCTGCCATAGCAAGATACTAAGTGCAGGAAGCCACTGTTCTGAACTTCTTGTCTCCGTGCCTTGAACTTTTTAAATTCAATTTAAATTCCAAAGTATTTGACAGTTGATTGCCATTAGTATGCAATGGTTACATGCCTTCCAAGAAAGATGATTAGAAAAAGTCTTTGAACTGAAAGAGTAAATGACGTAGGAATTCCTTACAGCTGAAGTTTGTTTGTACATTGAAAAAAAGAATTATAAAGAGCTTTCCACTTAATTAAAAACATAGATAAAATACTGTGTTCAGCCAGGTACAGATTTGGATACGTTGCTGCAGTCTTGATCTTATTGAAATCAATAACAAAATTCTCTTTTCCTTCATTAGAGCCAGGATATAATTTCTTCTCAACAGATCTGTATTTCGTAGGAAATTGGACAAAACATACTTTCTGATAATTCTGTCTAAAAGAAAACTAACTTTAAATAAAAGTGAGAATGAAAGAAGAAATAAATAATTGAAGATTAAGCAAAACTGATGAAATTAATATAAACATCTAAATTTAGAGTTTGTTTTCTTTTCCAAATAAATGAAATCGCAAAGGTTGTAATATATATGGAAGTGAAACAAAACAAAAGAGGAAAAAATCACAAAATGAATGAAATATGTATGTTGAAATCTTTTTCAGTGTATTAAACATTACATAGAATAAAACTCTATAGAGTAAAACTCTATGGTCCTCATGCAGGAACCCCGGAAAAGTGTTCAGTTTGAACATCTGCTTTTGAAGAGTGTAGAATATATCTCTAAATGCTACACATTTTTGAAGAAGAGGTCCACAAGGGCATCCCAATGCCATGTTTTCTTACAGGATTCTAGTCTGATGCTTGCTTCATCATTACCACAGTGCTGCTCAGCTATTCCAGGCCATTGACCTGGTGTCTGTACCCATTCATTCTCTAATTACTGTATGAATAGGAGTGAAATAGAGAATATGCTGTCCCTGTTTTCATTCCATTAACTGCAGCAGTGGTGAGTGGAGGTTATACCTAAATAAAGTTTTCCATTCCTGTCTGTCTCGTTCACGCAACGCTGGAACATGTCCACACAAGTCTGTGGGACCCACTGAGATGTACCCCAGAGCCCAGAGGAAACTGGTAGATACAGTTGTTAAGTTGCTCTCCATCGTATTTGAAACATCACAGCAGTCAAAGTCCTCAATGACTGGAAAAAGAGAAACATCACACCCATTTCAAAAAAAAAGTTAAAAGGAGAACCCTAGGAACTACTGGCCATTCAGGAACTACCTCACCTCTGTGCCTGGTAAGATCATGGAGCAGATCCTCCTGCAAGTCATATTAAGGCATATAGGGGAGAGGGAGGTGATAAGAGACAGCCAGCACGGCTTCACGAAGGGCAAACCATGCCTGACTAATCTGCTGGCCTTCTACATTGGACTGTGTGGGTGGGTAGTGGAAGAGTAACAGATGACATCTACCTTTGGCATGGTCCTGCACATCCTCATCACTAAATCGGAGAGATATCAGTTGGGTGAATGGACTAGTTGATGGGTAAGGAATTGGCTGGATGGCCACATCCAAAGGGTTGCAGTCAAGGGTTCAATGTGCAAGTGGAAGCCAGTAACAAGTGGTGTCCCTCAGGGGTCTGTATTGGGACCCATGCTATTCAGTATCTTTATTAATGACATAGAAAGTGGGATTAAGCGCAACAATCTGACTGGTCAAGTTGTCATGCTTGAGGGACGGCATCCAGAAGGACCTTGACAGGCCTGAGTAGGCCCGTGCAAACCTCATGATGTTCCGCAACGGCAAGTGCAAGGTCCTGCACCTGGGTGGGGACAATCCCCAGTATCAGTACAAACTGGGCCATGAATGCAGTGAGACCAACCTTGCAGAGAAGGAGTTGGGCATATTGGTGGATGAAAATTTGGTTATGAGCTGGAAATGTGTGCTTGCAGCCTAGGAAGCAGATAATATCCTGGGCTGCATCCCCAGCAGTGTGGCCAGGAGGACAAGGGAGGTGATTCTGCCCCTCCACTCTTGAGAGACCCATCTGGAGTACTACGTTCAGGTCTCAGATCCGCAGCACAATAAAGACATGGACCTGTTAGAGCAGTTCCAGAGGAGTGCCACAAAAATGATTAGAGGATTGCAACACCGCTGCTATGAAGAAAGGCTCAGAGAGCGGGGATTGTTCAGCTTGGAGAAGAGAAGGCTCTGGGGAGATCTTATTGTGACCTTTCAATACTTAAAGGAGGCATATAAGAAAGATGGAGAGAGACATTTTACCAGGGCCTGTAGTGATAGGAGAAGGAGTAATGGTTTTAAATCAAAACAGGGTAGATTTAGACTAGATATGAGGAAGAAGCTGTTTCCTAGGAAAGTGTTAAGCTAACAGGTTGCCCAGCGAAGCTGTATATTCCCCATCCTGGAAGGTTAGGTTGGACAGTGCTCTGAGCAACCTGATCTAGTTGAAGGTGTCCCTGTCTATGGCAGGAGGGTTGAATGAGATTATCTGTAAAGGTCCCTTCAAACTCAAGCCATTATATGTTTCTATGTTCTATCATTTCTTCTTAGTGTTGGGCCTTTTCTTAACTTTTCTGATCTATTAAATAATGACATTGTCCACTCTGTTTAGACAGCAACACAAGCCAAATTAATTGGAATAAAAAAGCAGGATTTAGTTTTTCAAAGCTATGAGCTATAACAAGTTGTTTATAGCTGCATTATTTTCAACTAGTAAACTTAAGGAGCAGGAACTTTTCAAAATATTATCTTTTTGACCCTCATGTAGAAAAGTGGAAGGTACTGCAAACAGAAAGATAATTGTTTCAGTATTCCCAGTGTTGCTTATTACCAGATATGTGAAACTAAAATGGCTTGAGAACAATTCGCTGTGTATTTTCTATTTCCAAGGACATATTATTTTTTTGTGATCCTGGTTTTATCTCTTTTTCTTACAGTAGCTTTCCTACTGTTTTGAATGTTATTGCAAAATTAGAATTTTACAATGACAGAAAAAAATCCAAATATTTAATGCATATAAAATTACATAAGAAAGGATTTGTCAATATGTGAAAACCAATATTAATAATACACATGATACAAATTTAGAAAAATAGCAAAGAAATCTAGAGATAAAGAAAGAAATACTGGTTATTGTGTGTCTGACTTTATGCTGTATCTTGATTTTACAAAAGATTTTTTTTTTCTCCAGAAATATTCAGAAAAGCAAAGAAATCAAAGCCGTTTGAAAGAAAAGCAAATATCTAAAAGAGTGACAAAAGAATTGGTCTTACAGTCATTGATACTGCTTCTGTTGTGTCATGTTTTCTAGGCTTCTTATCTTTTACTAGATGTAACTTAGGTATAAATACGATTATTAATGTAATATATGCACTAAATACTATATTCTAACCTTGTTCCCTAAATGTAAGGGAGAAGAAATCAATATGGCTATTTCATTTCTGGAAAGACTGTGTAGACAGTCATGAGGGGAAAGAAGAGTAATGAATTGTAACTGTTAACTAATCGTTGAAATTTGCCAGTAACAGTTGTTTCTGCAGAGGTAAGTGAGATATTAAGGCACAATTTCAAATCTGAAAACTTCTATTAATCATGGATTAGACACACATTTCTTAATTACCTTTCTCCTTAACTGACTCATTCCACCACGGGTGCTGTTCGGACGCTTAGTAAAATAGAGAGCCCTCTTGCAACAGGACAAAAGATTTAAACTTAAAGAAGACCATTCCAAAGAAGTATCTGAGCCAACAATTACACAGTCTATCTGAATTCACAATGTGTATGTTTTAATGAATGGTCACAGATAACAAAAAGTGAAATCTGTGTTGTTTTCTGTTATCGTAGTCTCTCATTATTGTAACAAGCTCTGACATGTACAACTTTAAAATAGCAACAAGTTTTAAACAGAAAAAAACCCCACTGTCTGTATATCTTGTTTGGTTTTATTTTAAATTCATCTTTCTGTATTGCTGCATTTCAGCATAAGGATTATGGAGCCAGCAAAGGGCTGTCTCAATTTTCAGAACAACAGCAGGAATTTCACTACAGTAACGTAGTTTTCTTACATGTGAAGTTGAGTAATGAAAGAAAGTTTGCCAAATCAAACAAAGAATTTTAGGATATTTTTGTTTCATAGCTTCAGAATAATTTCTAGTAAAGAACTTATATCATGCATATTTTTGGAATGGCATCCACATGACAATTTATTAAGATAAGTTCTAATTTTGATAAGAGCATATACTTCAGTTTCTAAAGTGATTTGGGCACAGAGGAATAGGCAGTTGTATGGCCTTAGAAGGCTAGGCTTTTTCTCTAGTCAGAAGAGATTACTGTTGCAGGAACAATAAGTAGGGAAGCTTTAGGTTTTCTGAATCATCCTCTGGAGGAATCTGCTAGACATTCCACCACTTATGGAAGAACTTGACTTGTCAAGGCAGGATGTATTCGCAGGGAGAAATCACTGAGGCCAAACATCATTAATTTCAGTATAAGGTAAGTTTAGACATCTCTTGACTTCCAATTGCTCTTTATTATACCTAGGTATATTTTATATATGGTTTTGAGTCCTCAAATGATATTTAGAATTTAAGTCTCTAAGTAACTTAAAAACAAAAACAAAAACCAAAAGCGAAAAAAACAAGTGGAAAATGCACATTGCCTAGACATTTTTATTCCAAGAAAAATATCGAGGTACCTTAATTTTAATAAACCAAACAGTTTATGTTTGATAGCAGTAGATTACCATGTGGCTATATAATTTTTTAACAGAGGAGATACTGTTATCGAGCCTTAACAAACTGTGTGTACTAAATGGAAGTTTATGTGCATACAGCAGCTTTATCTGCTGAGCAGAAGCAAAGTTTGGGCATAGATACTGATACCCCTGCATATGCAATTCTGCCTTCTGAACCTCTCTCTGTAAATCATCCTGCAGCAGTGTGGAGGACATCATGTTAAGTCAGGTGCTGGTCATGACTAATTGGGCTAGCAGTAAATAAAGCTGTCTAAGCAGTGATAAGTAACAGACCTAGCATTTTTCAAGCACTTATCTCAGAATTTACAGTGTTTTATTGTGTAGCTTTCAGTTGTCATTTATGCCAACGGAGGTGTTTTGGTCTGAAATGGTTGGGTATTTTTCTCTGGGTATGAAAAAGACCATTTTTGACACATACTTGCAAAATATCTTCTGATTTTGAAATGTAATCACAAGGAGCATTTTCATTTTTCTATGTATATCAAGGCTAGTATTTCAAAGATAGTTTATATAATAAAATGTGATGAGGAGCTTAAAAAAGAGAGAGATGGCAATTAACCATTCAAATAACAGGTGTAAAGCTATGGTGGATGGCGTGAGACATTGACTAAAGTGTCTCAAACTGATAACTTTCTAAAAATTATTCTGCAGCCAAATTATACAAGATTGGCATGATACACAAAGTATAAGAGACAATTTTATGACCCATATTAAGCATGAATTCAACCAAATCACCCTTCTGACCTTAAAACCTTTGAATTATACAAAATTGTATATCATATATTTATGCATCTAAATGTGACACAGATGAAGCTTATTCTGCGGAACTGAATAAATGCATTGGTTCACCTAATTTAGTGTTTCAAAAACGTATTCTCAAAGAAATACCATGATGTTCCTGAAAGCTTTATTAGTACTGCACAAAGTCGTACTACTATTCTGATCTGTACTGCATTTTTAACAGGAGCTTCTTTTGGTACAAAAAACATGAATGAAAATTGAAAAATAATTGCATGTTCCTCCAATGAGGAACAAGAATTTTTAGAAGACATTTTCATCAGCATATACTATACCCATATTAACCTGAATCTTCTAAAATACATGCAAGCATATTCTGGAAATTCTTTAAATGCTAAAGATGCTAAGCATAGCAGGAAAAAGACAAGGCTTGACTGATAAACACAACAGTGAGTGGTGAAGATCGGTAGGACTTGAGGTACCCATCTTTTCTCCAGCACTGTACTTCAAGATTTTCACTATAGATATGAAACAGCACAGATGAAACATGAACCAACCACTAGCAGAAAACAAAGCTGAGATTAGCCCAAACTCTGTTAACCCAGACAGTGAACGAACACACAGAATAGTTTGTGAATCTTCTGATTCCAAAAGGAAGAAAGATAATTCTGTAATTTGCTGGAAGGAAATAACTGCAGCAAGACTGTTACTCTTAGTGTAGTTTTCCACCTAACCAGAAGCAAAATATGTCAGATTCCTTCTTCTCTTTTTTTTTTTTCTTCTCTATCAGTCAAAAAAATTTGGTGATTATTTCTGATTATATACAAATAATAATCTATAAATATTATTTGTAAAGAGTTTATGACTGCAATGTAACTATATATGAGAAGTAAGCAGAAGATAAAATCTATGGTTACCTTAATTAAAAACAAAAAAGAAAAGAAAAATAAAATTACACTGTACTAAGTAGCTGAGTACTACAGAAGTGCTGAGGATGGCAGTGATGCGGTAATTAAAAAAAAAAATTTTATACTGGAGGAGTTTTTGCTTTTCTAAAACCAGCAAATCCAATATAATAAAAAAGGGATGGAAAGCATTCTCTTCTACTTCATATACAGTATTTGGAATTGATAAGTAGCAATAAATATATACACTGAATAAGTACATATCAATATGAATTTTATGTTTGACCTTTAGTTTATGGTGCCAAAATCCACAAGCTTTTAGAGACATAAATTGGAAAACATGAATTTTGAGTCTGAAGACATGAAGATATGGTAATAAAATGACTACACAACCAAAAAACCACTTCTTTCTTTCCCTCATTCTGCCAGAAGAATCATACCAAAATATTTCACTTTTCATATATGCAAATTGAATCAATGCATTTTGGTTTTCTGAATAAATCTGAATAATCTTCAGTTATGTATTCTTTTGACCTAAAACTATCCGCTGAACTGCTAATGAGCCTAACGAGGTTTGTGGTGTGACAAATTCAGAGCCATGCTCTCCTTTGCAACTAGGGCTCTCTACAAAGACATCTCTGTGGGGAAAACGCGTCTGGGTTGTAGCGTTAAGTCCTCATGACTCTGTTGTCTCCTGGCAGATACATTTCAAGTATAAGGCGAAATGAACTTGTCCTAACAGAAATTATAGATTCTGTACACAAAGCTCAGTTCCAATAATGCACAGAAGCATAACAGATAAACATCCTGCTGAGCCAAAAATAAGTTTAGATATCACCAAGTGAAACATTTTAAAATTTTTTGTCCTGTAAAAAAATAATTATTTCAACTTGCAAATACAAAATCAAATGTAGAAAAATCAGATTTCTCACAGAAGAGACACTCCACGTTTCTGCTAGGTATGGGCT
This sequence comes from Bucorvus abyssinicus, assembly GCA_009769605.1. NCBI lineage: Eukaryota > Metazoa > Chordata > Aves > Bucerotiformes > Bucorvidae > Bucorvus > Bucorvus abyssinicus. The sequence continues at coordinate 51,788,126 of CM020063.1, forward strand.
GAGCACTGCAATGCAATTCTTTACTCTCCATGTAATATGAAGACTGAAGCCCTATCTTGTAAGTTCTCTTCTACCTTTTTTGGTAGAGTTTAGACAGCCAGCAGGCTATGAATTCCACTAGACAGAGTTTAAACCGACTGCCTTAGAAAGACAGCCTGGCAACATGAGTAAAAGTTACATTCTGTAACTGGTTATCCTTTTCAGTATAAACTGATCAATGAAAAGCAAATGAAGTTAAGAGTATTTTTAATGCAGTGTTCCTGTTTCAGTAGTCACTATGCAAAAAATGGCTATCAATGTGACATGCATTTTTTTCGCACTAAGTTTCTGGAGACTGTGTGATGATGTTCTCCATAAATATCAGAAGCAGAAGCAAAAATTAAAAAAGAATTTTTAATAAATACCATAATCTGTGATTGTTTAGTACTGTGAGTTATCATGGAGAATATATTAATAAAGTGTGTTAATACAATAAATTTAAATTCTGGGAATTTTCAGTCAAAATAAAAAATAGTAAATATGACAGAGTAATTTATGATATTGCAATATACTTACGATAATTTTTTAAAAGTAAACTGAGATTTCTGAATCTGAACACTTTCATGTTCTTGTATAATGTATTTAAACAGTCAACATCTACCCACTTACCCTCTTAGTGTCTGTCACATCTGGGTTCATGAGACTAAGGAACTGACTTAAAATGAAGGGACTGATAAAAAGAGGTCTGATCTTTTTGCAGTGTCTTTACAATGCTTTTTTATGTATTTAAGAGAATTTATTTATGCCCTGCATTTTTCTGATATTGTATCATAATGGGACATTTTTGCATTAAAAAGCAAATACAATTCCATGTGAACAAATAGTTTGAGCAATTGATGGGCAGCTGAAAGAAGAAAACACTTGACAACTGCTGGGTTAATCACCTGTAAACGGTGCTAGTTATGCAGTTACTCTGTTATGCCATGAGCCCCTTTGTTCTCTTCCAGGCAGAGTTGAGAGCAGATAGCTCAAATTAGCTCAAATATTATTCATAGCTTGCTACTTTGCTCCTATATATTAAAGACGCAAAGCAAAAAAATTGTCTTGGAGAAAATTAAACTCGATAAGAAAAGAAAAAGCCCAACAAAATGGTACACATATTTATAACCCAACGATGAGGTGTATAGCATAATGCATTTCAGTTTCACAAACAATCAATACGAATTATTGGATATAAAATTACTTTTTGATTACCACTGTGAAAACACAAGCTGCCCAAGCTATTCCTCACACCACTATTGATTTTACTCTACTTTTTCTATTGCACTTTCAAAGCATTTCATGTCAATTCTTAAGTCTCCATTCTATTGCTAAATGCTAAGCAAATGCACTAAGAAGAAACCTGGAAGTTTTAAGGGTGGAGAGAGCTCTAAATATTATTTTTCATCCTTTAATCTCTGTGCTTTTTCTACCACATCTTGTTGAAGACTGAAACATATTTTCATAGTCAGAATACACATGGGAACTACCAGAATTTTCCTAACCTTTTAACCCCTTCATTTATTTCATGTTATTAGCCTTTAACATTCTATAGCAGCTTTCTGTCATACGGCACTTTGCTTCCTGCTGGTTCCCATGGCAATGGTCAGATCATCTGTCAAATGACAGAGCAATACACTATAGTCATCTCTCAAAGCTGGTAAGTGGGTTCTTTTATTTTTCATTTGTCAAGCTGTCAAATACCCAGCAACAAGCAGGATACTTCTGCCTCTCTTCCCAAGAGGTCAAATAGGAAGCTTAAGGACCAAGACAAAGATAAACCTAGGGAGTATTCTTCGCTGTTGCATTCACTTTTTTTTTCCCTCTCAATGAACAGAGTTTTATAAGGTATAAAAAGTTTCTTTCAACTTAGGGTTAGAAGTAGAAATAGCTGGTTTGAATACAATGTGGTCAAATATCTCCCAATCCTATGTGGTGAGACCAGTGTATGCATCTTCATTTTCTCAGTTTCCTTGAATGTGCCAGTATTTCTAGTCTGCTGCAGTTCTCATGTTCTCTTTGATGAATACGTCTATTTACAGTGTATGTCTGACTGCATATCACTTGAAAAATACAGACAGATATCCATGCAAAGAAAGTGTCAGTTAGCAGAGTATTGCAAACTCTCTTGGGATGAAATAGAGTAGCTGTCTAGCAAGCATCAGGGCAATGCCCAGGATAACAGTGAGAACTACTGAACACAGTTAAAAATTCAAGGGAATAATTTTGGTAGTCAGAGTGTAGTTATCTATAAAGTACCCAGGTCATAACTCAAAGGTAGTGGCCCTGTACTTGCAAGACCATTAATTACATTACTATGTGAATGAAATAAAAAAATTAGTTTCAGCACTAATGAGAAAGAGAATTATACATAAGAAAGCCATCTGAAACGTATGGACTAATCAAGATTTTGATGGAAAACTTCATCTAAAATGGCATTCTGTCCAACAGCTCTGCTGAGGATGTAAGTTACTATTTTTTTTTTTCTACCCAGACACTAAATGCACAAAGAACACTGAACCTCAAGTTACTCTACACTGGACACAAATATAAAGATTACATCACTAAGACAATGTCAAGTAATAGTTAACCTTAAAACAAGATGAGAAAAAACCTTACTGCTTTTTTACAAGGAATAGCATTGATCTTAACTTGTTGGATAGTCATCAGTTTTGGTGTTGACATTAAAATGGGGGCCTTCAGAGCAGAATGGGAAAAAAGAATACTAATCTGAACGTTGTTTTGCCAGGTTCTGACTGTCAGAAATGTCACATTTACATAATTTTACTTGTTCAGGTTTCTGCTAGGTAGAGGAATTTATAGAAGACACAGCATTAAATCAGAAATATGAGAAAGTATTTGCAGTCTAAATGAACACTGAAAGCTAATGCAGGTTTACAGTTACAGAACTGCAGACAGATTTCCTATCTTTAAAGAATAAATACAAGGAATATAAGAATAATGCACTTAAAAGGACAGAGGCTTCTTATAGGGTAAATAAACTAATAGCACAATATGGTCATAGCAAAACAACTTTAAAGGAATGTAAAATCAACTTTTCTTATTTGTAGCCATACATTTGATTACTTTTAATAAACTTTTTGATTTGAAAAACAGTGGTACAGTTCACCACACTTGGATTAAATTAATTCAGCCCATATCACTTCAACATTCAGTAATAGTCTTGACTCTTTGGCTCATGTCCAAATCATGTGAAATATAAATGTAACCAACCCCTAGAATTTCTCTTCTTGTTAAGGTTACAACATAGACAAGTCTCAGTGGTTTTGTTATAGTTCTAGCTAACATGATCAAGGAAGAAACTGCAGGCTTAAGTCTTACATCTGAATCCATCTTCTTCATAAGAAGGGCACATGACGACTGACAAGGGATTGTCGTACTACCTCTGCAATTTACATCAAATTACGTATTTTTCGAAGGGTTAATCAGGAATCAGTTCATGAAATTATCTATCTTCAGCTATACAGTGACTAGCGATTCTAATACACATGTAAAGCTCCCATCCCTCTCTCCTGACGTGATCAAATAAAGAAAAAAACTCAATGCCCCAATCCTTTCTCATGTTTAAAAAGATATCTAAAAGCACTGAATTTAACGGTTGTCTTCATTAGGTGTTTTGTTTGTTTGTTTAGCACATCATGATAGGACAAAGGCAAAGACTGCTTTTCCTCATCACTTATCAGAGTGGATTCAGGTCTTTGTAAAACACGGTGTTAGAGATTATTCCAAATAATACAGTGAAGACACAGTGCATTCAGGCTATTTCTATGGCAGCTTCTATCATGGATTTTGGAAAATTCCATTTATCAGAGAATTCAGAATTTATTCTACTGTAAAACCTTTTATATGACATTATCCTCTTGAGTCCCTCATAAAAATCTGAGGGTCAATGAGATTTTTTGATAAAATATCCTTCCTGTTCATAACATTGCACACTTAATTCACTTGTTTTCTTCTCATTTCTGAGTAATGATTTCCTCAGCAATCTTTTTAAAGAGAAAGAGATTACTGAACTCCTGTATTGGAAGTGTTCTACATGCGGCAATTGCCTACAGGTATTTAACATGCATATGAATTGCACCAAACTAGAGTCAGAAGACAAAATCAGAGCTGCATGGAGATAATAAAAATCACCAATTTTGTTTTATTTCAACATTTAGAATACATTCTTTACATGCAGATCTTAAATTTCTGTAAGAATGGTCTGTAAGAACAGATAACATATTTTCAGTTTGAAACTGCAAAACTACTCCATTTTTTACTCTAGTATTGTATTATTAATGCTTGTTGTTTTCTTGGTCATTTCTGCAAGCTTAGCATTAAGATTTCTTTAAAGGTGGAATATTTTATGGTGCTCATTTTGTGGGAATTTTCGGTCTTTCCATCTCTGTCCTGTATTAATAATCCACTAATAATCTTCATTGTAAGTTGAAGTGAACGTTTGTAGACACTGTGAAAGAAATATACATTTTAATAAAAAATAAAAGATTCTTCCCTATTTTCCTTGCAGTTTAGTTTTTCTAATAAGTAGCTAATTAATTATGAACTATGCAACAAGGTATACTTTTCAGAAAATAATACTTCACATTGATTTTTTTAAAGTGCCTATCTTTCTCCTGTAGTTCTCAACTACATGTCTGCTATGAACATTTTTCCATCCTGATCAAAAGAAGTTAGTGTTGGATTTGACAGTGATGAGAAACATAGCTTATAAAAAAATTAAAACATTCTCAGCCAGTAGAAGTATTTCACTAGAGAGATAACTAGCTATTTTATTAAAATGAGTAGATTTTTTTTTTCCTAGCCATGTCATATCTCATGCATGAGAAACATGGACAAATGGAGACATGACAGAAGAGAACAAAAAAGGTGACTGGATACCATGATAACAAAGCTTATGGCAAAAGACTGAAAAAGTCACCATTGTCTAATCTCACACCAGAGAAGTCTGAGGGAAGGTGTGATTACAGTCCTCAGCTCAGAAGGTGAGCTGCCTCAAAATTAGGAAGAATAATCTGTTTCCCATGACTGCAAGTTGTGCAGCAAAAGGCAATGTCAATTTTTTTCAATCACAAGAAAAGGCAATAGGATCTTGCTGCAGCCTGGCCAGTGGGCAAAACAGGTATCAGTGGAACTATTCCTATGCAACTGAAACAAGTGAAAGGAAATAAAAATGATATTTTTTAACTGAGTGTAAGTATATTCAACTTTTAACACAACTCTCAGTAATCTCAATATACAAACTCTGCATTATTCTTTCGGAGGAAGCTTAAATTCTCTTCCATCAGTATAGGAATCGACAATCCTTAAGATGATTCCATCAAAATGTACATGTTATTATACTATATGCAGGCTATCTAACCACAATTTTCCAAAGTGAGCTACTACTGGAATATAAAAAGAACAGATATTATGTTTATTCATTAAGATAAGGAAGGAATTATGTCTGGTATGTAACAAAGAATTTAATTTACTGTAGATAGCAAAATAAATTTTAAAGACAGTTAAAGTTGCTTCAAGTTAAACAATAATGTAATCATTAAAGTAATTACTCCCCTATTCATGGTAAGCAAAGTTTGGTGACCAGTTTTGGTCAGATTTGTGAAATAAATGCAGTTTAAGCTAAAAATACTGAAGTAGATAGATCTGTGGCTTTGCTGAGGTCACCTATACAAGGACTGGAATTAAGATAATGAATCAAGAGATGAAACAAATCTTGGTTTAATATTTTACAATATTATTTTACAAGCTAAGCCATCACCTTCTAAGGGGATTTTAGCTTTTGATGTAAGACCATATTCCTACTCTATGGAATAAGATTTTATATATCAGTTAGAAGAGAAGCAGTGTGGGTTGCTGGGTAGGACACTCATGGAGCTAGGAAGATGTACCATTAACATTATGGTGGGACTGCATATCAAATATCAGTCATCATCTGCTACTGTTTCCATTCATACTTTCGTTTGCCTTGCCTGTTCAGATTTGAAGCCGAGATAGCATGTATTGGCAGGGACTGGCAGTACACTCAGTGAAACCTTGATCTTGGCAGCAATTTAATAGATTATTTAATGTTGATTCTTGTATAGATACATATGTATTCATAAAATATATAAATAGATACACACAGAGACAAATATGTAATATATTTATTGGATATATTTTATCTTATTTACATTATACATATTATATCATATATATTATACATTTTTAATACATATATGTTCAATATATACACTGTATGATTTATAACCTTCAGCCTGTAACTCATATAACATGAAGAGGAACACTCCTTGATTTAATTAAAGAATCTGAGCTTTATTCTTAATCCATTACAATACAATGTTTAGGAAAGTTGATATACAACTCTATCTGTTTTCAAATGTTTGGCAATTATGTCATCATGGCTTGGCTTCGCGGACAAAGATTTGGGAAGGGCTTTGCCCACGCTTATTGCAAGCGCGTTGATGGCTGAAAAGGCCAATGCGGGATAGGCAAGACCGGTTGCAAAGAGCACACCGGAGGGTCTCCTTGGGTGGTATAGTCGAGGCACCGTTCTTTCTGCGCTGTCTTTTCTCCTCGAGCTTGATTCTACGCGTGCTCTCAAAGGAGACAGCAGCGTTAGGTATGGTGTGTCTCCAAATCTCCCGATTGGAGGCCAGGGTGGACCACTGATGGTGGTCAATATGGCCTAGGCTGAGGTGTTGTTTCAGGGAGTCCTTATATCTCCTCTTTGGAGCTCTTCTCTTGCGGCAGACGGTGGCAAGTTCACCATAGAACACGATCTTAGGGAGGCGGTGATCCGCCATCCTGGAGACGTGCCCTGCCCAACGCAGCTGCGTTTTCAGCAACATGGCCTCAATACTGGTGACGTCTGCCTGTTCAAGGACAGCAACGTTAGTCACGTAGTCAGTCCAGTGGATGTTTAGGATTGTGCGGAGGCAGCGCTGATGGAAGCGTTCGAGGAGTCGCAGATGGTGGCAGTAGATGACCCATGATTCAGACCCGTACAGAAGAGTAGGCAGTACCACGGCTCTGTAGACACTGAGCTTTGTACTTTTCTTCAGGTGTTTATTGCACCAGACTCTTTTATGGAGTTTTCCGAAAGCTCTGTTTGCCTTTGCTATTCTGTTGTCTATCTCTTTGTCAATCGTGGCATCTGAGGAGATGATGCTACCCAGATAGCTGAACTGCTGGACTGACTGAAGCTCTGACTCGCCAATGGTGATGTGGGGATGATGGTAATCATCTTATGGTGCTGGTTGGTAGAGAACTACTGTCTTCTTCAAGCTGACTTCCAGCCCAAAAAGCTCAGCCGCCTCTGCAAAGCAGGATGTTAAGCGCTGCAGAGCTGCTTGTGTGTGGGCAACAAGGGCGACATCGTCAGCAAAAAGCAGCTCGCGGACAAGGTGATTCAGGGTCTTGGTGTGGGCCTTCAGTCGCCTTAGGTTGAAAAGGCTCCCATCGGTACGATATCGGATATAAATGCCGTCTTGTTCGTCGAGGTCTGCCGTGGCCCTTTGGAGCATCATGCTGAAGAAAACTGGGAATAAAGTGGGTGCGAGAACGCAACCTTGTTTCACACCATTGGCTATTGGGAAGGGCTCAGAGAGTGCATCGCCATATCTGACTTGGCCGCGCTGCCCCTCATGTAACAGGATAATCATTTTGAGGAACTTGGGGGGACATCCTAATCGTTCCAAGATCTGCCACAGACCTTGTCTGCTCACAGTGTCAAAGGCTTTGGTGAGATCAACGAAAGTTACATAGAGACCCTTGTTCTGTTCCCTACACTTCTCTTGCAGTTGTCTGAGAATGAATACCATGTCTGTGGTACTTCTGTTGGCTCTGAAACCACACTGACTTTCAGGTAGAAGTTCTTCTGCGATAGCGGGTACCAATCTGTTCAATAGTATTCTTGCGAGGATTTTTCCAGCAATGGAGAGCAGAGTTATGCCTCGGTAGTTTGAGCAGTCTGACTTTACTCCTTTTTTCTTGTACAGGGTGATGATGATTGCATCACGGAGATCTGGTGGTAGTTCGCCTTGTTCCCAACAGCGCACAACTAGCTCGTGAAATTTAGCATGGAGCGTTTGGCCTCCATGTTTCCAGATTTCAGGCGGGATTCCGTCGACCCCAGCTGCCTTGCCGGTTTTCATCTGCTGTATGGCCTTAAGGGTCTCTCCCATAGTAGGGGCTATATGCAATTCATTTTTCACCGTTTGTTTTGGGATGAGCTGGATTCCTGAGTCTTGGACTACGCGGTTGGCACTGAAGAGAGTTTGAAAGTGTTCGGACCATCGATTCAGGATGGAGGTTTTATCTGTGAGAAGCGTTTGGCCATCTGCACTGAGTAGGGGGCTTTGAACTTGGTGTGTGGGTCCGTACACTGCTTTCAGAGCCTCACAGAATCCTCTGTGGTCACCCAAATCTGCGCATAGTTGAGTCTTTTTTGCTAGGTTGAGCCACCACTTGTTCTGGATGTCTCGAAGTCTCTGTTGGAGTTTACTGCATGCAAGACGCAAGGCTGCTTTTCTTACATGGCAAGATGGCTGAGCGAGGTGTGCTTGGTGAGCAGATCTCTTCTTTGCCAGCAATTCCTGGATCTCTGGATTGTTTTCATCAAACCAGTCTTTGTTCTTCTTTGTGGAGAACCCTAAGAATTCTTCGGAGGACTGCAGGATGCTATTTTTAATATGTTGCCAAAGCGCTTCAGGAGAAGAGTCTATGGGACAGTCTTCAAGCCTGGTTTGAAGGTTTGCCTGGAAGCTGTCTCTCACTGCAGCTGTTTGAAGATTGTTAACTTGGAGCCTCCTCCTCAGAATGCCGCCCCTCTTAGGTTTGGGCTTAAAGTGGAGGTTAAGTTTGCAGCGCACAAGGCGGTGGTCTGTTTGACATTCTGCACTAGGCATCACTCGGGTGTGACAGACATCGCGAACGTTTCTCTGGCGCACTAAGATATAGTCAATGAGGTGCCAGTGTTTAGATCGAGGATGCATCCAGGTTGTCTTCAGGCTGTCTTTCTGCTGGAAGATAGTGTTGGTGATGGTAAGCTGCTGCTCAGCACAAAACTCTAGCAAGAGGCGACCGTTGTCATTGCAGTTTCCAACTCCATGCTTGCCTAGTACTCCTTTCCAGGCTTCAGAGTTCTTACTTACTCGGGCGTTGAAGTCACCAAGGATTATGATCTTATCATCTGCAGGAACCTTTTGAGTAAGGCAGCGCAGATCGGTGTAGAATTTGTCTTTTTCTGTAGGGTCAGCTTGGAGAGTTGGGGCATATATGCTGAAGAGAACAACATGTTGCTTGTTGTGTAGCGGGAGGCGTAAGGGGATAATGCGATCGGAATGACCTGTTGGCAAATTTTCAAGTTTAGAGGCGATGGAGTTTTTAATCATGAAGCCAACTCCGGAATGATGACTTTCGGTTTTGGGTTTGCCTGACCAATACAGTGTGTAGCCGGCACCATGTTCTTTAAGGCTGCCTTCCTCATGAAGGCGAACTTCACTGAGAGCAGCAATGTCGATGTTGAGTCGTGACAGTTCGTGAGCAATTATAGCAGAACGGCGTTCAGGACGCCCACTGTCTGCTGTATCGAGCATGGTTCTGATGTTCCAACATGCGAGTGTCAATCTGGACACACCTTTGGAAGCAGGTGTATGCCTTTGTCTCTTTGTCTTTGGTTGACCGCAACAGAAGATGCCTGTTGGCCGCGGCTAGCCAACCGGATTGGAAGGGGAGATGAGCTTTGGTTAGGCCACCTTTTCTAGGCCCCTCTCCATGTGGAGCAAGCAGTGCTCTCCTTGAAAAAGGCTGCTTGGTCATTCAGGATGCTGCCGAACGAGACTGTCATCTCCTGGGTCAGTCTCAAGCGACCAATGGCCTGAACCGCCTGCATGCAGGGTTGGGTCTGCGGCTTCCAGTGACATCTTTCCACCTGCCGTTTCGTCCCTTGCCTGTCACTACAGGGCTTTGCAAACGTGAGTACACCCTTCAAGCCTGCGCGGTGGATTTTTTAGGTGAGGCGCAGCATGCGCGAGACTGGCCCCACCCTTTACACCTGAGGTTCATCTGCCAGGGCCTAGCGAGCTTGGACGGTGACAGCGAAGTCCTCAGGTCGCAGGTTTGGTTAGAGTATCCTTCTCTTAGATGGATGGCCTTACAGGGCTAAACGAGCTCCATCTGCCTGGGTTTGGAGTTAGAGTTGTCCTTCTCCTAGGATGGTTGCCCGAAGGCTAGTGAGCCCATCCTGCCCGTGGACACACTTTGTCTGACCCTTCAGTTGAGACCTGTCAGGCTTGGGAGACCCTACCGGAGGCATATGCCACCACCAGCATAGCTCTCAACTTCGCAAGGGCACGCAAGCGCTTTCCCCACGGCAAGGGGGTGCCCATGAAAGAGACTAGCCAATTATAGTGTTAGAATAGGCGCGTGAATTTCACTAACGAGCCAATTAACTGTAACCTTGAAGCGCGTGATCAGTGCATGTACGGAAGCTCTGTGCCTATAAATATAACTCTGTCGCACTTAATAAACGGAGCTTTCTGCACACCATATTGGCGTCTGGGTCTGCTCCGTTCCGGCATGAGGATTGCGTAAACCGCAGCGACACCCCATTACTTCCCAGTTTTTACGTCACCCTGTTTTTTCAATAGAATAAATTTTCACCTCCTATTTCCAACCACCCAGATTTTTTTGCTGATGGAAGGTATACTGAAGGAAGTCCTATTCACATTTTCAATTTATTTTCTGTGGAAGTTTTAACTAAAACTTTATTTTCTTGCACTGCTGTTAGGCTAAATTCATACCACATTTACAGCTGGAGTTTGACATTTGCAGCATTATTAATTTCAGATCATCAGAACACAACAGATTTATTGCGGTTTTTTTCTTTTTTCTTTTTTTTTCCCATTTAGAATAGCACAGGTATATATTTGTACAGGAATCTCTCCTTAGCAATTTTGTCTTTCTATATAGTAAATATTTTTACATTAAAACACCCGTTCAGCTATGTCATACCATTTTGGGAAAGGACAAAGTTGCACAATATGGAGGGGTAGGGGGAACCAATCTGCATCAGACATCAATCTGCAGCAACTGAGAGCTCACGTACACTGTGGAGTGGTGCATACCTGGCTGGAAACAGTCAGGAAAAGGGACAAAAGACACTATTGAATTGGCTTGAAACTATCTACATTATCATAAAGAGGTCCATCTGTATCTCAGATTCTGTCTGGTAGACTGATCTGCAGCAGAAATGCAGAAATCCTGGCATTAGTGAAGTTTTCCATATTCAAAGATATAAACATACATACACAAGTTATTCCATACATACATTAGTTATTTCTGTTTTCACAGAGATTTTTATTATCTCTCAATTTTGCTTGCTTCAACATTAACAATCTAAATAGATGAATTACTTATCACTTCTGTGAATAAGTGTATGAACCACCATAAAAAATATACTTCCCTTCAGTACTTTTAATAGTATTAAATCTTTATTACTGACAATACTAGAATCATATCTTTCACCGATGCAAAAACCTCCTAAGACTAGAAGAAAATGTATAAATTTGAGGAGACTTGGGTAAGATAATTTCTTTAAACACATATCTTGTGGATAAGCTCCAATTTTGAAATTCATTGCATTCTCCTCTTCCATCTGGCTTAATTGCAACAGAATTCAGCATAAAAAAGGGACAGTCTATGCTGAGTGATAAAATAACCTTCACAATTTGTAATCCCACTGATTGTCTATCTTTCAAAATATCTTTAATATTATGCCTAATGATGGCTTTAATATTGTGCCTAATAAAATTGTCTAATTTTTTCTGGTTGGAAAAAAATCCTTAAATGAATAAACCCACGTATGCTAAAGATAAGTACAAGGTAAACTCTCCTTTCCTGTTTGGTTGTTGTAAAGTAGGTAGTCTGGTGTTAATCTTCAGAAATTCAGCTCTGTAGAGAGGATTCCAAGATAGGTCAGTATCACAAATGAAAAGGGATTTGACCATATTAACCTAGCCACAGATGGAAGAATGATCCCAGTGACAACTGCTTCTGCTGAGCAACCAACCATGGTTGGATTTAAAGGTTAAAGTCGAGACAGAGCTATACAGAACTATGAGTGTGGCCAAAGCACACACCTGAAGAATAACTTGGGAATTACTCCTGGGCACTGTAGCATAAACATGACATTGAAGATTTTAGCTTCTTCAGTAGTTTAAAAAGCAATATTTGTCAAAATCAAAAAAAAAGAAGAGTAGGTGAAACTAGGATTTGCAAGCAGTGCAAAAAGCTAAATAAACTGAAGGGAAAAGGTAAGGGAACAGTTAATCTGCAGAGAAAACAATCAATAAAAATGCTGAACTATTATTTATGTTGAGTAGGATAATAAACAAATTCTTCCAGCTTCCATAAGAAAGAAGATGTTGCAGATGAACCTGCACAACATTGGAGATTTTGAAAAGGAAATGATCACGGGCCATGATGTGTTAATCATTTGTTTTCCTGTAACTTTCTAAAATTGAAATGTTTCATGGTTTCTAAACTACCGCAGAGAGATTTTCTTTCAGACATCCTTGGAAAATTGTAGATATATATGTATTTTACAAGAATAATGGTAATTTATGTTCTTTAAACTTTTTACCATGCTTTTAAAACACTGAACCATGTTTTTTAGATCTACTACCAAAAATGGTGTTGTTACAGCTACTGGCATGAAACAAGCCATAAATGCAAGACATTAGCATAATGAACTGAATTTCAAATGCTGACACTACTCACTTTAGAAATGCTGGATGAGTGAGGAACTAGAAGGAAGACATGAATGAAAAGCAGATATATAAATAATTTAGCCTGTCAAAGTGTAGGATATATTATGGATGAGGGACATTGCATTCGTATCAGCTTCCACCCCCCAAATTACTTTCATTTATGGTAAAACCCTCTTATAGCACTCTGCAAGTATGAAAAGGAGAGTATTTAATGAATTTAATCACACCATAAGGAGTATTTACAGTTGTCAGTGCAATATAAAGAAAGGACTTTGTGCAAATATTAAATCTGAGTCTGATTTACATCTGATCTAATAAACATACTTCCTGGAATCACACCTTCTTTCCTGAAAACTCTCCTCCTGCACGTTTAAGTTCAACTCAAAGATGTTTAAAGGTGAATAGTTTGTCTAACACTCAGAATGGCAGTTCTAGAGGAAAACTCAGGATGCTTTTTTCAATCATTCTCCAGTTACAGTTAGCAGTTCATAGCTTGATCATAGCCCATGAGCTTGAACTGTCTTTCCAGCAAACTCACCATACAGGTTCATTGCCCACTTCTGAAAGCAAATTATTTCCCATGGAATACAGTTCATAATGCAGAACACACTAACTTCCAGAGGTTTTAATTGGTTTTATTTATTTTATATCTTAATATTAAAAAATTGTTCACTGTTTCTTCACCAGCAGGCATATCATACTTTACCAGAGCAGAAAAGATTAATTAAATGTACTGTTCTTCACATCCTAGGTGCCGTAAAAATAGATTTGGGGTCAAAATTAAAGAGTTAGCCTAACACAACAGAAGTTCTTCTATACACCTTCAAGCAACTATCTTTAGAGACATTTAAGCTACCTTTCGTCTCTTTTTTCTTTCTTTCTTTTTTATTTCTTATGGTGAGTTCTAGGAATAAACACATTAAAGATTTTGCCTTGTTCTCATGAGCCAAAACCAATAAATTATCAATAAAAAGAAAAAAAAATTATCTGAGATCACCAGGTGAAAACTCTCTAGCAGGGGGCAACTTAAAAAAATTCATAAGCCTATTACACCTTATCTATTCATCATGCTGACAAGTATTAATGGGCCAATATTACATAGTTAAAAGATGGATTTGTAGAGAGAAATATGCGCTGCATAAACCTGCAGGCTACCTCACAATGTTTAGCTCTCTTTCTTCTATATTTGAAAAGAAAACACCTAAAAATGTCTCATCACTGATGGGACTTGAGTGATACTAACAGAGAAATAACAAAATTATCCTACAAAAAGAGAATAATTGAGACTGGCTTGTCACAAAAACTGGTACATTTAACCTTTTTATTTTTCTTTTCTTTTTAGCAGCCTTATTTCTGAACTGTATAAAGTATTTTGGCCTACTGTTGATACACAAGGTCTGATGTGCTTGACAAGTGGCATATTGGCAAGGTTTACAGAGCTTGAAGGATATGCCAAGGCTGGTCTATAAATAATATTAAACAGGAACTTGTTTTTCCCCACCTCCCTTTCTGTGAAAGGTTGCCTGAATTCTAATAATAAATCTGTAAAGAAACAGCTCTGTTGGTATTTGAAAATCCTGATACACTTTAAAGCCTACAAACTGTATATTTTCTGAGCGAGAAAGGTATTCTGTCTTTTAAACTGAAAAGCTATATAACATAAGGAAACTATATCATTCAAGTGACCTGAAATAAATCTCATTAGCACTGCCTTCAACATAATTTAAGCAAGATGCAAGTCAGTATCCTTTAACACAGTAAGGATGATTAGATAAAAACTGAGCTGAAATCAAAACAAAGCATGTGCTAGTTTATTGGTAAAGTAAGCACAATTGAAAATAATAAACTATCTAAAATAAAGAAAATTTAAAATCCCAGGTTATGTCCTTGTACATAATTCATATACTATTTTATAGCTAAAATATTTGATTTTGACACTTGCTTCTCCCATCTATGTCGATTTTGTCAATATAAATAAAACGGAATGTGGTTAGTCAATTAAATGGAAAGAGTGTAGGCTGCAACTCTGTATTATGTTGTTTTCATCAAATCATGTTTAATACTGTCAGCTTCAGGTCTAAACTCTCATTTATACCACAGACTACATGTTGTCTTTATTGTAAAGAAACTGCAATTTTAAGGTGACTCCAAGAATCACATACAATAACATATATACATTAAAATGCAGGCATAAATCTCAGGAACTGCAAGGGGTGTGGCGGGGAAGGAATTAAGAGGTGTGGGTGGTTTTACTCATTGCTAAGTGTCTGTTTTCAACTCAGAATGGTAAGTGTGAAAGGAAGAGAGGAAATGGACCACAATAGGGGTTTTGGTTGTACTAGAATATAGGTCCAGCAACAAGTTTTTCCCTGTAACAGGTGACTTGGCATTTAGAAGGGGGTAAAAAGATGAAGACTTTGCTACCATTGAACAGGAAATTTCCAATAAGGCCACATCCTTTCAACCAGTCCTGATCCTAAACCTCTCCTTCAATGCATGAGGTTTTATAGCAAGCCTGTACAAGTTGGTGTGGCAGTTTGGGTTCATACATTGTGTTCAAATGTATTTGGTCAACTATGCAAAAAGAGTATTTGTAGCTGTCCCAAATTAGGAATAGATTTTTTTACTTTTAAGTCATCAGCAGGCAAAAATTTACACCACGAAATAACAGTATGGGCATAGAAAGCAATGTGTTTGATTAATTTGGCATGCCTTTGCCAATGCTAACTCCAACATGAAGTACTTGTTCAAGAAAGTATGAATCATGAAATTAACATAGTGATTAACAAAATTAACATAGAGATTCTAGAAAGACTCTTCTAAGTTTGAGCACATTAACTTCCACTGACTTGAACTTACCTAAAACAAGGAAAAATGATCTAACGAGTTCAAACTACAGCTAGGGAAATTCAAAATGACATTAGGAAATATTCTTCAGTGGTAAGGATCGTGAAGCACTGAAACAAAATAGCAGAGTGGTTATAGAACTCTGTTACATAATTTAACTTTCCATAAGAAGAATTGATGGAGTAATTTCTTACCTCCAAAGCCGATGTTTGAGCTGACATTATTCAGCTTAATGAAAAAAAACCTTCTGTTGTGCTTTTTAAAAAAGTCACTCATAATAGGTGAAAGGAAAAACTAAATACACTTGGAAAAATGGAAAGCGTGAAAAGAAACTATTAGAATATTACCAGAAGAGAGAACAGGAAGGATAAGAAATCATGTTAGTGAAAATATGAATTTCCAGTCTGTTCCCAATGTTTACTGGGCCTGAACGGTTGTTTTTATGAGTTACCAGAGGGTCGGATCTGCAGAATGGGGTCTCCTTGGTATCCACAGAACAAGTGTAGCTCATTTACCCCGTTACATACCTCCATTCTAGCATGCCAGTATGACTCACTCCTCACCAATTCAGAAGAAATGGTGTTGTCTTATCTCATTGGGACTTTGCTTCTTTGCTACAGCTGTCAACAAGTTTTGAAGCTATGAAGCCTTCAGTTTCCTCTTTGGAGCTCTTGACAAGAACAAGAGCGTAACACAGTAAATATTCTCAATTACTAGTTGCATCAATAATACTACCCCTCATAGTGGAGTTTTCTTCCAACAAGAACACATCCTTAGTGAGGCATTACCATTCAGTTCTACATTTTCAATAGCCCCGTTCCTAACTTTAAAATATTTTCTGTCATTCAGAATCGCATGGGACACAACTTCAGCACTCAACTCATTTGAGTGTTAACAACTCAGATTCAGGCTGTTTCCAGCCCACATTTTCCTGAATCATAGCATCCCCCTGCCAACTTGGTATGTGAGACATGGACAGGGTGAGGGAAGTAAAAGGAGGATTTTAAAGAATATACATATGTTCTGAGCAAGGCAAATGTGAGGAATTTCCTCTGCTGTTCTCTATATAGAATATTTCTGTGACAGTGCGTCTCCTATAGAAACAAATGTAAGCTTCTATCAGAGGATGAAATAAACAAGAGAAATTTAACAGTGTTTCAACTTCCAAAGAATGCAGGTCAAGAATATGATAGAGATGCTTCCCGTTTCTCCTAACAGAAGAAGTATCATGTACCAATTAGGCTTAATTTAAACAGAAAAAGGAGTAAATTAATGATTAAATCATGGAGCTTGTCATCATAGGATGTTTTCAGTAGCAGGAGTACAAATTGGATTAAAAGGGTGGGTTAGACCAATTTGTGCAAAGAAGAGAGGTGCTTCAAAGAACCAAATGTAATGATGCAACTACAACATGTAGTGTACAGACCTCTAAGGATTTGCTGCTTGCCTGACACTGCAATACCATACTTTGCAATGTGTTGAATTAATCCCTGCCTTAGTTTTTTATGCTCCTTAGATTTCACGAAAAACAATAGCATCTATGTTCTTATGCCCTGCTTTAATTTTTAGCGACAAAGAATGAGAAAGCATTACCTGCTTTTTTTTGCTGTTAAGTTTTGTGTGCCATGCTATACAGAAATAATCATTTACGTCTTACTTTTCCATTCTACTACCTTGTAGTTGGAAGGATTTTAAGAACAAAATATTGCCCCACAATGGATCAAAGCTATCAGAGACAGTGAACGTGGTCTAAATGATAATTTCCCTTTGTTATTTTTCAGAAGGTAAAGAGATTTCACCTTGAAAAATGAATAAAGTTAAAGAAGAGCTGAAGAAATATTCAGAGTATTTGAACAATAATAGATGATGAGGCCTGTCTACCAAGATAAATGATGGCTTTGATGGATATTTTCTGAAAGAGTTGAGTACAATTATGAAAATAAATGTTAAAATTCAAGAAAGTAAACAGAGTTTGAACAGCAATGCTGTGTGTTCATAGTGAGTAATGACATACATCACGTTTCTAGGAAAAAAAAAAAAAAAAGCAGTGTTTGTTGAGCATCTCCTGTAAACCTGTATTCTGTTTTGTACCTGTCTTTGAATCATGGCAATTGAGAGAAAGAGAAGCCACTCAGAAAATTCTTAGCAGTTAAAATAAATAAAATGACAGCTTTCCCCCATCATCATCTGAACACAGTATTATTTATATCTCAGTCAGACCTACCCATCCAAACGAGGCACTTACGAAAGCAAGTGATATGACCTTTAAAGAAAACACCTTTCAATTCAAAGTCTAGAGCATAAATCGAAAAAATAAAGGCATGAAGGACAAGAAATGACAGAATTGTTAAAGATAATGCCATATCTACAGCAATATTAAAGGAGGACTGAATTTCTATCTTTGATAATAAGAATACCTGTTTTAGTAGCTAAATACTGGTTTGATCATCCAGCCTACTGAATGTATTAATACAACTGCTTCAAACGATGCTCTTTCACACTTTCTTACACAGTTAAAACTAACGTGCAGCTATGAAAATGTCATAACATCTGTTGTATGGGAAGAGGTTGCCTTTTAGTGGTGACAATAAGTGTGTGTTTCTCTCAAACACATGTGGAAAATTATGGCATGAAAAATATAGTTGTCCAACATACATAGAATATAATCAACATGTTAACAGAGTTATACAAATGCCTACTATTAGGATGACTATGCTTTGCAGTTGAGACAGTATATGATCTTGCTGTGACCAAAAGAGAAAGGTATGATTCTCTCCTCTCCTAATCCACGCCTTCCTCATTATCATGATCCAGCTTCCTTATTTGGCTTTGTCTTTCTTCCAGTCTTTTCTCATATTATTAAATTCAACTCCCAATACACAGTCTTAAATAACTCTGTTCACATTTTTTTAGTTCGGTTTTCTTCAGGTTCAGCAGCTGAATTCTTTGAAAGCAAGATCTATCAGCTGCCAAGACCAACCTAAAGAAAGTCTGGAGTACTAAGCCAGGATCTCTCTTCATGAGGTTAGAGCAGGTTCTTCTCATTTCAACAGTGGTGAAACATTAGACTGGGTAAAACCGTAGATGTTTAGCCTAATGGTCTTCTAGTCAGAAAATCAAAGCGTCTGGGATTCGAAGGAAACTGATCTAACAGCACATAAATACTATCATCTTTACAGTACAGAGGGAAGAGTCAATGTATGTAAGTAAATCCTTTCTACAATGACACATAAATAATATTTTGCCGTGAGGTTTTTCCAGATTTTCAGTCTTTTGACTTAGAACATTATCTTTGATTATGATTAACATTCTGCCTGCTGGGGGATGAATGTACTTCTCCATGTACCTGATGCTCTGTATGGAAGTTAATGCTACTTGAAAATAGATTTCATGCCACATGTTTGAGTGACCAGTCAGGGTTACTAAAGTATACCGATTACCTGCCTGTAATTACAAGGTCTATATTATTTAGACACAGAATGTTTTCCCATCAGTTTCTACAACGTTCATTGTGTCACTAATAATTCTTAGTCTTCATATAAAGACAGGTTTAGCATAATTACACATAGAGGACTAAATACTATGCTTGGTGTTATATATACATTAATTCTTGTATTTTTTCCAAGCTTGTGTTTCTCTGAATTTAAAACTTGATATTCAGAAAAGAAAGTGAGGAACCTTTTTTTGTATATATTGATGTTCAAACAATCCCAGGGTTATCAAAACTTATTGCACAGCTCTAGTTTGGAATGTTGTAATACTATTGAGATGAAATGAAAGAGCAAATTTATAAGGCAAATAGGAAAATTCCAAAACCCACATCACACTGGAAAATTTGGTAGCTTAAACAGTTATTGTGCCATTAAATGATTCTAGTTTTTGTCCATTTCTTGAGTTATTTTTCATACTGTCTACTCTTTCCCTCTTTGACTTCAACCCTTGGCCCTCTTCTTGGCACCAAAATATATTTTATTCACAATTATTTTTCTTGTGGTTTTTTGCACATATATACTACAAAATAAATGCATTTTCAGGCTTATTTTCTTGTTTAAAAAAACCATGATAACCCTATTATTGACTTAGGTGGCTGCAGAGTCAAATTACAAAGGCTTCACAGCAACATATGAGTGAACTCAGTTAACCACCCTTCTAAACTCTATAACAAGAAGGTGGCAGATGAGCTTGCCAAAAAATCAAACTCATGGATGCTTTAGGGCACACTTCACGGTGCAGTGCACAAAGAATCAAAATGCAAAGAATAATTGTAATGGGTTAAGATGTCAGCTCCAGACCAGGGGATTTTCCCCCCTCCCCTTCCCTTGTTAGCGCCGGAAAGGCTTTTCGCTGCCTCTGTGGGGGAACGGGGAAGGCGGGGGGGGGTGGGGGGGTGGGGGGGTTCTGCGGCCGGCCCTCAGCTCAGGTGCCGCATGCTTCTGCAGCTGAGAAATGTCAATCAACACCCCTGTGAATAAACCTATAAAAGCTGCAAACCACGTGGCTTCCCTGTGGCCCGCACATTTCAGTTTCCGCAGGAGGACACAGAGAGAGAGAGAGCACGCTCATGAAAAGCAGTCATCTCAAGCTGGGACCGTAAAAGATCTTCCACACAGCAGGTAGACTTTTCATTTGCCGATTTCTGTCAGTGGTGGTTAGAGAGAGTTTTGCTGGAAGAAAAGGGGTGAAACGGCCAATCCACCAACTCCACACAGAGGGAGACAGACTTCTGGTGAGGGGAAACACAAGGTTTCAGATGTCCGAGATGAAGACTCCACTGCAACTCTGGTTCATCTCTCCTTCTGCGGATGGGGAGAGCAAAGAGCTGCAGAGTCCCTGGCAAACTGGTAACTCAAGAATTTCAGCCATCCCAGAGAAAGACTACATCTGGCCAAGGAAGTTTGTCCTCAAAAGTTTAATTTTGCACCGAGATCTTTGAGATTAGCAGCACTGTATTTCCCCATTCCGATGTTATTCCTTGCCCCACTCCCCACCCTCCCACCTCCCACATCCGGTGCAGACCATATGTGTGGGCTTGTGGTGATTGCGGATGTGGATTGGAGTGGGCAAGATCTATATTTATATGTATATACCTATTTATATATTTATTACCGTCTCTTTCTCTCTTTTTCTATCTCTGTCCTACCTGAATTTGACTGATTGATTTATGGTTCTCATTGTTTCCCGAATTAAATTAATTTTCTTTCACCCCCTCAATCCAAAAACCTCTTTTGCTGGTTTCTTTTCCTTGCCATTGTCTTTTCAGCCCAAACATTTCAATTCTTTTGTTTAGCTCTCAGAGATGTTAACATCTCCTTGAGGCTGTATTTTGTTGTTTTAAAAACCTTTTGGTCCTTTTCAAACCGCGACAATAACTTTTAGCTCAGATTTCAACAGTCTCTCAGGAATACCTTTTGCGTTTATATGTTTATCCTAAAGCAGACTTGATATTGACACATGGTTTTTAAAGAACTTGCTAAAGCAGTTATTTATGTTATTAATATTACCATGTATTCTAATGCCAATGACGAGTCCTCTGGATTAGTACCATTTAAGAGATTAGAGTTTAAAATCCATTGGAATAGGGAGCAGGAACAAAAACACAAAGTGAAGTAAATTCCCTATCATCATTCAGAAAGTCAGTAGCAGGAGTGAGACTTAGATTTGGAAGTACTCATTCTCAGTCCAATGCATATCTTCCCCTAGGAATTGCATTGATATGCTATGTTTTACTCTTGTCCAGGGAAGACCTCATTTCCTCAGATCGCTCTGCAGCACATGACATGGAACAGAAGACGCGCGAAGGGCACGATAGGTGCTTAGGGAATGGATTACAATGACTTGGCACGTTTCCTCCTTGGATACAGGCCCAGGTAGAGTTTGAATATTCGCTTGCAGACTTTACTCCCTCTTCCTGAAATATTCTACAAAGACAAGTTCTCTACCAAATTGCTTTTGCCATACAGGCACTAACTGAACTAGGGACATAGCTTAGGTCTGAAAGTCAACTACTCATCAACAGGGCACTTGCAACTGCAGTTGCTGTTGACTGTGCACAGCTATAGCATCATCCTGTGCCTTAAATGGTATCTTCTACAAGCAGTTCTATATACATGCTTCTGCTCACTTATCTGTTATTTTTTCCTTGGACCAAAACCAGAACAGATATTACTGATGTAAGTAGAAATAAACCAGAAAAATCCAGCAGAACTTTTGAGAGAAGATTCCCCCACTGCCAACAGAGGCAAACTCCACCGAAGCAACCCTTCTTAATCCCCATGTGATGACACAAGGTACAAGGAGATTTGAAACTTCAGCAATCTTGCCTTATTTTTTCCACAGAACTTCTTTGCTATTGAATTATTGCTGTGAGAAAGAGAAATTCCTTGTTCATCAGGACTTTTTTTTTTTTTTTTAATCATGGCAGTCATATTCAGAAATAGAATAGGCTATTTCTGTTGATCCATCTGAAGCTCGCTTCATCTCACAGTTAATGAGAATGCTCTTCTAGTCCTCTATTAAACTCCTTCAGCATTTAGTCATGTTTTTATATCAAGTAAAGTGCTTTAAAGCTCTTTAAAAAGAGCAATTTACCAATAAGTCTGCAAAACAGACCAGGCAAAATTCTGTCCAAGCCAGCAAATATAGACCCTTTCATTATAGCACTAAAAGAGGTGGACTGAAAAATCAGCATTGCTCTTACAGACTCAAGGAACAAAAAAAGAGAGGGAGAGCAAGGAAGGGGAGGGAAGGAGAAAAGAAAAAAGGCAATTAAGCTAATGCAAGTTGGGTATCACAAGGTTATAGATATTTCAAGAGCTGAGCAATTTACCGTCTGGAAAGGGAGAAGAGCTCTTGCATAAAATGTCCCCCAGTTCAGATTTATTATGCTTTTACTTGTGTTATATGTGATACAATTAGCAGGAGGTGCCAATAAGGCATTTTCTCAAGGACGTGGTCATTCCATACCATCTGTTATTAATTGCATTGTCCTTTCCACAGCTAGCTAGAGGGGAAAAAGTTCTCTGAGTACCACCTGCAAATTCTGACTGTATGATGACTGGAATCTAAAAATGTCTAACCAGAGTGTGCGGGTGGGTGAAGAGTACCAGAGCAAAGCTGCTTCTTAAAAATCCAAGGAAAAAAATGCATGACTGTAAGGCCCCAGTACAAGGGAGATTCAAGATGTACTGATTTTTTGGGTTTTTTAATATTGCAGAAATGACAAAAAAAAAAAAAAAAAATTAAAACTGACCACTGGAAATACAGCTGCAGTGTATATGGTTTGCGGAAGACATGGATGTTTTAATGGATTTTCATTTGCATGTCCCCTGTTCTGCTCATAAAAGCAGGAATCAAAGATAATAAAGATTGATGCTCCTTCCTTCTTTTTTTGGAGAAGGGAGAGAAGAAAAGGAAAGGGAAATGTAAATGAGACTGTAACCCTACAACACCATTTTATTAGGCTGTTAGTGATAGTACATGATGGAACTATGTCAACAGCAGGTATTTTATACCGTTTTGGTTATGTGGGTCTAGATAGTATGGTGTGTTTAGATATCTTAAAAAAGAATGCAGACTAATCTCTCTATTAAAAAAAAATCCTTTCCCATATGTTGCAGTTTAACCCCAGATGGCAACTAAGCCCTACACAACCACTCACTCACTCCCCCCCAGTGAATAAGAAGGGTGAAAATGGGAAAGCTCTCATGGGTTGAAATACAGACAGTTTAATAGGTAAAGCAAAATCTGCACACTCAAGAAAAGTAGAATCTGCACACACAAGCAAAGCAAATAAGGAATTCTTTTACCACTTCCCATCAGCAGACAAGTGTTCAGCCGTCTCCAGAGAAGCAGGGCTCCTTCACATATAATGGTTACTTGGGAAGACAAATGTCATTAATTCAAATGTCCCCTCTTCTTATTTCCCCTGCTTTATACGCTGAGCATGACATCATATGGTATGGAATATCCTTTTGGTCAGTTGGGGTCAGCTGTGTACCCTTCCAACTTCTTGTGCATTCCCAGGCTACTCACTGGTGGGATAGGGTGAGAAACAGAAAAGGCCTTGACTCTCTATAAGCACTGATGAGCAATAATGAACACATCCCTGTACTATCAACACTATTTTAGTACAAATCCAAAACACAGACCCACACTAGCTACTGTGAAGCAATTTATTTCTGTGAAAACCAGTAAACCATATCACTGTACAGATCTGTCAAACAGAATCCGATTGGGAAATTTTCATTATATTGTGCTAGGTTACTAGTTATATCCATGTACACCCATGTACTAAAAAAAGGAAAACAATCTATTAGGACCTTAGCTATTTGAATCAGGTAAGAAAAACTAACCACGTGACGCTGATGTCACTGAAGCAGGACACGAGAGACTTGACTCTACAGCTAAATGGTCATGCTGTGAAAAAGTCTGTTTTAACAAATAGAGAAGTAGTGAAGTACTGAAGAACTGCAAATAAAAAGATGTGAGATGTGAGGAGGAATTTGAAGGAACAGGCAGAAATTACTTGACCTACAGGAAAAAACAATGCTTTTCTTATGTAGAAGTCAATAGAAAGGAGACATGAATATAAGAAGGTTATGGCCAGAGAGCTTAATTATAAAGTCTTTACCCTGTAAGCATGAACACACAAAATTAGAACAAAGAAGCGTGGTTCTTTCAGAATACAGTACAAAAGTGGGACTGGTTTGGCTTACGATTTTCATACATATTCTCTAACCAGTGTTAGGGTGTCAAGCTTCTCAACAGTGTGAAAGTTTGTATTTTCTATTAAATATGTGAACTCCCCAAATCTTCTCCTCAATATGTTCCAAAAACTACAATACATGGTGTCTGGTATTTCGCCTGTTCAACAATTTTGTCTCTTATTCAAGCCCTGAACTTAAGTGCTAGCATAGTTAGCCTTTTGCTACAGAAAATTTTTATACACCTTTTTCTTCAAGTAAGATTTCAGAAGACTAATTCAGGACTTTAAATGTAGATATTAAATGCTGCATTGCTTAATTAATGTGCTTAAATTAGTGCTTAAATTGATGTGATTTAATTTTTCTCCAAAATCATACAAGCCTGTGAGATCCTTCCAGCATTTTCTTTGTAAATTGTTTTCCTTCTACAAGGACCAGATAGGGCATAGCAAATCAGGTGAAAAATTTCATGTCATCTTAGTATTTTCCATTAAATGAAGGAACATTCCTACACTTTTGTTACACTTCTAAAAAAGCAGCAGAAAAGGTTACCCTCCTTCAAATTAGGCAGAAGTGGCTTTCACTCCCTCTCAGGGGTACAACCTCTTCCAGTTTAGAGCTGTTCCCATCCTGAGTGTCTTTCTCCACCTTCAGCAGGAAGCCTTTTATATCTAAGTGGATTCCCATATTCGTTACTTATTTGTCCCACCATGCGGGGCTAGCTGCCCTTTGCATCCTTATAAATGCCATCCTAAATTAGCTTTTCTGAAATTGTTAAAGAAAGCACGCTCTGTCCTAGAGGTGTACACCAACCTCTCTATAGCTGGCTGAAACTTGGTTGCAATTAGGGCTGAATTACAAGCTTTTGCCACTTAAGTAACTATGTACAACACTAAAAATCCATAAAATCAAATGCAGAGCTCTGATTACAAAGACAGCTTCTTGGTTACCTCATGACCCTGGTATTTGTAAGAAGCTCATTTGAAATTGAAGCCATGATCTCACCATCCCACGTTGAAACTGAAGAAGAAGAAGATTTGCCTTAGGTTTTGGCAAAGATTGTTCACCAGATCTATCAAAATCTGTCTCTTTTCCCCCCATGTGTGTTGACAGCCGTGTCAAAAAGACTAGTGGACTGACAGAAGAAAAAGGAAGATTAAAGCAAACTGTGCTGAGCAGTTGCAGTGGGCAGTTGCAGACTGAGTCATATTTTCTTCCTTTTAAATTGAGTCATATTTTTTTCTTAAACCTGAAATTATATTTGGTCTTCCAAATCACAGAGCCGTAGAATCAGTCACAGAATCATAGAACGAGACAATGGCTTGGGTTGCAAGTGCATTTGAAAGATCTACAAGACACCAGGCCTACTGATGACAGTCAGGGTGCCCCTGTCTCAAAGGGGGAAAAGGATCTTTGCACAGGAGTTAGCAGGGCTCATTGGATAAGCTTTAAACTAGATTTGAAGGGGTAAAAGGATAAAACCAGGCTCACAGAGATAAGCCTGGGGCTGGCACACAAATTTTTGAGGAACAGCATGCTAGACAGGTCCTTCAGTCTGCTCTATGGTGTGCTGAATACCCTGGAGCACACTTGAAATGTCTTTATGATAATGCACACAGCATAAGGAAAAAACAAGAGGAACTTGAAGCTTTGGCCCAATCTCAGGGCCACAACATTACCGGCATAAGCAAAACCTTGTGGGATGAGACTGGTGACTGGTGTGCCATGGTGGATGGTTGTAGGCTCTTCGTCAGGATAGGCAGGGCAGACAAGGCAAAGGGGTGGCCCTGTATGTAAGGTTATAACCTATTACTAGAATATTTAACTCGAAAACAGTTTCCTAAATTGCAGAAGTCACAAAGAAATAAACAGACAAACCTAACTTGCTATTTTTGCATTCCCCCAAATATTTGTAGGCAGTGCAACCCCCCTGCCTGCTAGCACAGAGCTTGCACAAAAGACAGCACCCTGCAGCAGCACCCAATAGACATCAGGTTCTACCCCCCCAGGGCTGTCTGGTGCCTCGCAGTCCAGGCTCCGTGAGCTGCCTCCTGTCTGTGTTGGGTGAAAGTGACCAGAGCTCGCACTGACCAGGGGATAAATGGGGCCCTGCCGGAGAACCATTTTGAGTTGGTTCTCCTCGGAGCAGCAGGTAGTGTAGCCAGAGACACTCCCTTCGGATTGGGATGCTGGTCGAGGATACT
Organism: Bucorvus abyssinicus; assembly: GCA_009769605.1. Classification (NCBI taxonomy): domain Eukaryota; kingdom Metazoa; phylum Chordata; class Aves; order Bucerotiformes; family Bucorvidae; genus Bucorvus; species Bucorvus abyssinicus. The sequence continues at coordinate 51,814,691 of CM020063.1, forward strand.
TCCCGGGACTCCCCTCGGATTAGGATGCTATCAGAGCGTATCTCCCTGGGATTGAGTGACCCTCACTCTGGCGCTGGTGAGTGGCCCTCTTGGTATCTCTAAGTGGGAGATTCTCCCTTGATATCAGTGAGGTGTGCACACTGTGGTTCATCTTCCTTAGAGTGTGTTCCGTAGTGTTCAGCAATATGTTGTAACTGCAGTAACAATTCCCAACTGACATCCGAACCTGTCGTTAATTTGGTCAGTTGGAGTGCCGGGCATATTTGATTGCAATAGATCCATGGTTTTCGGATAGCTGCTGCTGCCTGGTTTGGGCATGCCTCCGCGACACTGTCTTTTAAGCACTCACAAGCAAAACATCCCCAGTCATGTATACTTTGTTGAAATATGCATGCTATGGCAAGGAGAACTCTTTGGGCAACACTGTAATATTTTCCGTTTACATCACACGTGGTTCTGACATGGATAAACTACCAAAGTAGAGATATGGAGAAAAATATTTCATGTAAAACCTCCTCCAATGTAATACAGAGTCAGAAACACACACAGTGAGAAAGTTGTATTAAAACATGTCTATGGTTGAATTCCATGTTTATAAAAGTTATTGGAACAGCAACCCTAGAGATTGAAGCTTATTATTCACCTCACCCCACCAAGGGGAGACCCTATAGGCTTTCTTCTGTTCTATTGAACAGAAGGCAGCAGATGGGCATTTCTTTTTGTCTAAGAAAGCTGTCCTGGTTTCAGCTTTCCACAAGAACCTGGGAGGGCCCACAGACAGGATAGCCAAACCGAACCAGTCAAGGGGGTATTCGATACCATGGTGATGTCATGCTCAGTATATAAATGGGGAGCTGGCCAGTGGAAGGGCATCCAGTTTGAGCAGGCGGCTGGGCCAGGCAGCAGGTTCTAGGTGGTGAGCAGTTGCTTTGTATATCATTCATTTAATGTATTATTTCTTCAGTATTAATTTTTATTACTTTTTTTTCTTCTCTCTTTGTGCTGTTCCATTAAACCCTCCTTATCTCTTTGTTGCTGGCTGGGCCTAAACCATGACAAAAGCATAGGAAGTTCATACTTAAGGGAAATGCAGCTATGGGACTAGATGCTACTGCACCAAAGAAACACCAGTACATGTGACATGTGCTATAAATCCTGTAGGTATTATCAGTGAGGAAGGAAGATTACCTGCCAATGTGCCTTATTTCCTGAAGAGTATGACCCACTCTGTACTCATATACACTTTTCAGCTGACTGTTAGCTTCAAGTAGGTTGAAGTTTTTCATTGAAAGTTATTTTGGTGGCTGCAGACAATCACAAATGGCTAACCATGCTGTTGTCTGTGTAGGATATTCATTAAACAGACCTCTTAATTTACTTCCCTCTTGATGTGTGAGGTGCATGTAATGGAGTGAGTTTACCTTGTGAGGCTTTGATGGAAAAGGCATGTTGAGTACAAACCCTTCTGTGTGAGTCTGCTATTGGTTGTCCCTTTTTGTAGTTCCTGGCAGCTGTTCATCATCACAGACTCCTCACAAAACCCCAGGCACGAGCTTTATAGAAGAGCTCGGATAAGATGAATAGATGTAGCCAAAGGGTGGGACTAGATGAGGGAAGATGCAAAGGTACAAAAGGAGGATACAGCAGAGGGGGGATTAATGCAGAGAGAGCATAAGGTGCAAGTTCAGACCTCTCACAGGAGGATCAACAGTCTTTTTTTCCCAAAAAGAGAAGTCAGATCAGTGATGCCCTGAAATATCTTCTTTAATTTTATAGGGAGTATTAGGGAATTTGCCCTTTATACACGATAGATTATCCATGATGGGAAGAAAGGATGTAAGGACTCAGTCTATCTTTTTGGTCTGGTCAGCATTTTACATTGTACTATCACACCACCCATTTCTGCCAAGACTCACTCCTGCTCCACAGAAGTTTGCATTTAAATGCTGATCCATATGAAAACAACATCTGGCAGATCATACCTGTCCCGTGGGGATATTTAGGGTGTGTCTCAGAAAATGTTTCCATTGATACGCATTTTCATCAACTGAATCCTATTTCATAGTCCTACGGTCTTTCTTCTAGACATGTTGAACACCTTTGTAATCACTAAGTTCCCCACTAGATTGCACCTCTCATTTCTTTCAGCACCTCTGGTCCATCAGATGCTAATTTAACATAAGATTTTCAGGTATCCTACTTCATTAAAGTTTCATAAAATTTGTCCAAGAAACAAATACCTCTATCAGCCCAACTAATTCTTTAGTAAATAAATCCCTGGATTATTATGACAAGACCATCACTCAAATTGAGTTCTGGGGTGGTTATTTCTATGTATTTTCCTACAAAAACTTCACAGGGAAAGTTAAATATCTTCTAAACCCAAATTTATATGCAGAAAGATTGATTGTAGAAAACTAAAATATATTTATATTCTTTATGGAGAAAACTCCAAGCTGTGAAGGCAGGCTGAGAAGCAAAAAAAAAGGATTCATACAAAACATACACAACATTCCCACTGCCCACATGTCATCACACCTAGGCACTTTCTACCCTGTGACACACTCCCCATTCCCACCTGGTCTTCTGAAAATTATTTTGTCCTTTTCTCCATCCTTGGAGGACAGACAGGCTTCACCATCTCCTTGCTGCCATCGATACCTCTCTCCATCCATAACTTCTTAGCTCTAAGCAGTGACTTTCTCTCTCTTTTTTTTTGCCCTCTACATCCTTCTTTTCCTTCTGTCAACATAAATGTTTTCCTCAAGGCAATCAGTATCTCCCTTTCTCACCCTCCTGCAATAATCCACCATCCTGCTCTTTCTATGGAAATAGCACAAACCATGAGCTTAATAAACCAAGAAATAATATGGTCTTCTGCCATATCTTCATAAGATCTTAGCTGGGGCAAACTATTTATTATTCAAATAATAATTAATTTGACAACTGTATCTAACTTTTTTCTGTTTTAGAAATCAGGCATACCATACTCAAGGTTGCAAATTTATCCACAAAATTTGTAATCTAATTTAAAAATAGCAAGATGATTACCATTTCTTTAGCAACTGGTGTTGTTAATTGCTCAATTTTCTATATTCACTTTTTAGTCAATATCTAACTTGGGAGCACTAAGGAAAGCAGAGTAGCAACATGTCGCAGTTTAAAAAAAAAGGATCCCTGAAGTTACAGATCCACCAAAAGTGCAGACCAAAAGGCTTTCCTCTGACTTCTATAGCCTCAGGGAGAATGTAAACTCCCCCAAGAGCTAAATGAAAGAGATTTGAAAAGGTTCAGCTGATAACAGACAATGGGCTTGTCTGGGCGAGGAGAGAAAAATCCGTGAAACAGGTTTTAAATTAAAGGGATGGAACAAAACTGGTTTCTTCATCACTGGCTTCCAGGGGGACAGTCTTTTCTCTCGTCTCTCACCAGTGCTAATCTCGGTACGAGGTGGGGGCTTGCTCTCCTCTTCCACTCCTCGGCAAAAAACGAAAGACTTACTTCAACATGAAAGGTTCTTTTACTGTCAGGTGGAGGTACTGCGCTCTCTCTCTGATGTGTGATCTCTCTCTGTCTTGTCCAGGATGGAAACCAAATATGCACACCGTGGGAAGCCGCAGATCATGGCTTTTTATAGACTCATTTAGAGAGGCGCTTGATTGACATGTCTTGGCTCCAACGAGAACTGGAGAATCTGAGAAGACGGTCGGTCCAATCCTTCCCCCCAAAGATCACAAGAAAACTTTCCCGTGCTAAGGGGGAAGGGAAAGAAAACAGGAGTGGGGGCTTAGTCCCACAGCAGCCATTTTAACCCATTGCACAACAAGAAAGCTCTGGATCATTTTCCAAAATCATCCTTAGAAATGACATGAGAAGTGATCCTGGACAAATTGCTGTACCTCTCTGTGCTTTCACTCCTGCATAGCGTTACCACTGCTTCTCACAAATGAATACTAATTTCTGAGCATTTTTTACTGGCTATTTCTAAAGCTGGGGCTTTTTTGTCATTGGATCTGCTGCTTTCCTATTGTCAGGTCTCTCTCTGTTTCCAGTCTACTGAACAGGCCTTTTGATGGGGTCTTTAAGAGTTAGCATTCTCAGTGGAAGAAGGTGGGAAACCCTCAACAGCTGTAAGCACTCTTGAAACTGCCTGCTATGGAGAGATGTTGTGCCTCCTTTCACTGTATCTCAGCTGTTTAACCACAGCCACACAGAGGGAGATTTTGCAGATTGACTGGTGTTGCCCTTTGAAAGAACTGAAAGGCAGCAAAAGCTACAATTTTCCCTCAGCAGATGTTTATCTCCTCTGAGGGGTAAACAGAAAAACTGAAGTGCTCGAGCTGGAAAAATAATGGAGGGCTTTACCAATGCCACTTATGGCTATGGGCAAAGAAGCAGCAGGTTTGAGTAGGGGAGGAATGAAAATTAACTTAATTCAAAAACAATGAGAACCACAAATCATGACTTAAATTCAGATAGGACAGAAAGAAAAGAGAGAACAGTGATATTAAATACATAAACACATATACCTCTCCCTCCACTCTACCGCCTTCCCCACTCGCTATGAAACCCTCACACATGGTCAGTGCCGGAGGTGGGGATGGTGGTGGGAAACAGGGGGTGAGAACGCAGTCCTTTTAACCTCTTGAATTTAAGTTCCAAGTTGAAATTTTTGGGACAAACTTCCTCTGCAATGCGTAGCCTCTCTCTAGGGTGACTACAAAACTTAAGAGCCACTGAGTCTCCAGGGGACGCCTCAGCTCTCACTCCGTGGCTGCAAAACGTGAGAGTTACCGGATCTCCGGGGGACATTCTGGGTTCTTCTCCACATTCCAGCAGGGCCTTCATTCTCGGCACTTTGAACCATCTTTCTCCTCCCTCACCATCAGATACTCTCCGTGCGGAGTTGCACAGGGCTTCCAGGGTTTTTTTCTCCCTTCTCCTGGTGCCTCTTCTTTCCTTCCCCACCAGTAATCAACAAAATGAAAAGCCTACCTGCCACGCAGAAGACTTTTACTGTCGCAGTTGCTGAGGTGACTGCTTCAGGAGTTCTCTCTTGTCGTCCTTCTCTCACTGAAACTGAGAAGTACACACCAACCAAAGCAAGGTGATTTGTGGCTTTTTATAACGTTATCCAAAGAGGTGTTGATTGACATGGCTTGGCTCCAGGGGTGGGCATGAAATTGGAGCCAAGGTGGCCAAACCTCCTTTCATGGGCTAACCAAGGGAAGGGGGGTGCTTTGCCCCCCTCCTTGCCCTGGAGCCGAAATCCTAAACCACAACAACTGGAAATGCTGTGCTTCCCAGAGGAGCTGGCCTAAGACTATGTTGCAGCAAGCAAAAAAGAGTCTTTACCAGAGTGTAACAAATATGCCAGGTATTCTGCTTTTAGAAGAGTAAAGGGACAGTTTTACTATGAGAAGCAGAATTATTTTATGAGACAAGTTTTACAAGCTTGGGTGCATAGTGTGGGCAATAGGTATACCCAAGTATATCTTGGTAAAAATTCCAAATTCTTCCTCTCTGTGTAGTGTCTTAACAAGACAACTAATGTTTAGCAGTGACAATTTTGATTTATTTTATTTTACAAAAACCTCCACGTCACCACCAAACCCTGCCTTTCTTTCCCCAACCAGAATTCTGTCTTTAAGCCTTTCTGTAAAGAGAATTTCTTTCAAATAGGAATTAATTTCTGATAGCATTATATCACATAACAATGACTTTCAGGTTAAATTTTATTAGATCATGGGAGAGAAAAGTCCAAAACACATTTCATTCTCAAGGAAGAAAGTTCATTTTGGAATTTCCAATATATTGAGACATAATTTGGACAAAAATTTATTTATAACAGAAAGTTTGGATGAGAAATCAAACTATACAAACTCTTAGGATAAAATTCTTTTCTTGAATTATATTTTCTCCAACTCCCCAAAACCACTAAGAATAAAAGAGAAGACTTCTGCTGCTGCCTTCCCTGCTGCCCCATTTTTATCTTTCCTATTTTCAGTAGCATGAAGACCTGAAGTCCTTTGCTGCTGTATATTTTAAGATGCATATTTATTCAAACAGTGCCATAAAGTAAAAGTCAATACAGGGTCAGGCTTAATTCAGCACTTTCGTTAACATCAAAGGAGTATTGCAGATATTTTATTTGTAATGTTTTCATTAAAATATATCTTTTATTTATGTTCAACTACATAAACAGCAGGGTTAGCTATATTTTCAAGTCCTTTAGTTATGAATTGAACTTCTGAATGTGAAATTAAACATTATTAGAAGTATTGTTATAAATATGTCTATAAAACCCAAACACTGTTGTTGATTAATAGTTTAAACTGAGGCTAAATTGACTTTTTTTGTAATTTGTTTTCTTGATATTAATCTTATTAAAAATACTTCTGAATTTAATTAACATTTAACACAGAAATTGTGTTTGGTAATTGACTTAATTTTTTTACTAATTGGTTACATATTAAATACTCATTTTCCAAAAACACTGCTCATTACTGAAGAATAACTCTAATGATGAAAATGTTCATCTTTATGTGGGTATATTTTTCATTTTACGTTAATAAGGCAAATATTTGTGTCGTAATACCTCTAAATTAGGATTATTATGACCAATCAGCCTGGTTCCTTTACTTCTTATGTGTAACTACCAGCACATTATACTTAATTGAAAAACATTGAAGATGCTAATAGCAAAATTCTGTTCTTTGGGAAGCAATTTGTCTTTGTTTAAACAACAATAATTACCAGCCATAGATGCTTGTATGGTTAATTCCTTAATAACAGTATTTACTTAAACAAATTAAAACATTGCTTTTTTTTTCAAATAAGTTATGGCTTATGATCAACACCTATAAAGACTTTTTTATTATTATTTATGATATTATTTTAAGAATTATTTATAGGATTTTGATTTCATTAGGGCATCCTGTTCACAAATAAGCAACTTGTGGGAGAATACTTACAAAGAAACCTGAAAATGAAAGAAGCATAACAAAAAGTGTCAGACTCTGAATATTGTTTGCTGTATAATGTGTAATTTTCTACAACACAGGATAAAATAGAATACTTTTTCCTCTCAGCCGGTGAGAACAGACAAATGTCCTTTCCAGGTTTAACATCTGAAATCCCAGCCCTGCAAAGACCACGTCTCCCATACTACATATAACGTAAAGACGCTGACCTCATAAATGAGTGAAAAGTGTGGATACACCCATGCAGAACAAAGCATGGCATATAGTTCTACATATTGACTAGAAATACTAAGGCCGTTTTTCCTTCCTTTTACTTTAAGGGACACAAGATAAGTGGGCTAGAGAGATTACAACCAACGTGTAGGAATAGAAGTCATCTTCTTTAAATGCCAGAGGTGATCATTATTCTGATAACATGCAAGCTACTTGCGTACTATCCTCTATGGACTTCCTCCTGTTACTTGAGATTACTGAAAAATCACAAGCTTGCATTTACCCTGACCTGGTTATGTATTTTTACATGGCATTGTTAAGTATGCTGTTCTGAACTTCCGTGCATGAGCAAACTCTGACTGTCCCAAGCCACCTTTACCCCTTTGCTTACTCCTTTATGCCTGCCTCATAACTGGAGTCTAGCACTGCAGAAGTGATCACTGAAGTGTGTCCTCCTCCTTAGACTAAAAGATCTCAGCGAGTGTGGGCACATTAGATATGCACGAAACTTACCACAGGTAATTTAGTATTTCAGCTAATGAATAGTCCTATAAAATGACTAAACCTGAAAGGCAAATGAGATCTGAGAAGCCAGAAAACCAGCCTGGTTAGATGGGAAAAATTCAAAAAACAACAAAAAAATGCCTACCAGCCTGAGAACCAGGCCTGGGAACCAGAAACATTCTTGAAAAGTACAGTTGGCTTCTCTGTATTTCAGCTGGGATACCTAGAAACTGGAGATATCCTGAGAGAGCATCAATAAGTACAAAAAACAAATTGTAACAGCAACTTTCAGATGTGGAAACAGTCCAGGAAAATAAAATTGGTCTGAAAGAACAGAAAACATCATCACTTGTTAGCTGTTACAAGTGAAAACAGAAATTAAACATCTATTGGCTGCTCGATGTGGTTGTGTCCTACACTCTTATTTGTCTCTAGGATATTAAAAAGCACTTAATTTTTATTCAAAATGGAGCCTCTCTTTCCAAGAATTTCCCATGCTGCATGTCCTTTTCTTTTCCAGTGCAGTTTAAAACCCACACAAGCTTTTTACATTATCCTGGGCTCTCTACAGGGATGCCTGGCTGACTCCAGGTTCTGTCATGGATCATCACTGAAGTGAGACACTGTCTATTATCATATTGGTCCACCTTTAGGCCCACTTTTGGGGTTGGTTTGGTTTGTCCTTTCCTCTCTTGGGGTGGTTGGTTCTCCCTCTGGAATTAGTTTGTGTTTCCCTCTGGAGTGATTTGGTTTATTCTGAAATTTGTCTAATTCTCTTCTTTCCAATATTATATATCCACACAATTAGTCTATCATAAGTGCATTTGCTGCTATATTATTGATGAGTTTCCTTCACTAATTGTAGATTTGTGATAACCTATAATAGTATATACCTACTCAGCTGTTGCTGTTATTGCATGTTGCTGTAGTTGCTATAGATCCTATATGATTGATTGTTGCTATTACAGATAGTAATTTGTAATAACTTGATATATTTGTATTTATATTTTATATATATTATATATAGTATATATATAATATATATAATTATACCTATATATATATATTAGAGAGAGAGAGAGAGAGAGCATATTGCGGTATCCTACAAACCCACAGTCATGATCCCTACACATCCACAGGCTATGTAAACTTTTAGATCATGGCAAAGTGTGAAACATTGCTTTAAAAGCTTGGAATGTATTATTCTGCACTATCAGGAACAACATACAATGTATTTCTGCTGCATTCAGCTCTCTACCAACAAAACAAATTACCTAGAAGAGCTATTGGATGAATAATATTACATTTTCACAGCTCTGACATACAGTCATCTTGCTAATAGAAAAATGTTCTGGCTAACAGAGGGTAAAAACATGAATTTTTCTAGCTATGGTGGTCCAGAATTTGCTTCCCAAATACAAGTATGGTAATTTATATTCAACTCTATTTTCACTTTCCTAGGAAATATGGTATTTTCTTTTAATATGAACAAGCTGCAATGCCAGAGTTAAGATATTCATTTTATTCAAAAATATTAATTTTGTTGGGTTTTGTTTGCTTGTTTTAGAATAATGTATGTAAATACAATGTTTACACCAAGATAAATTTATGATTGGCCTGGGTTAGTTTTATTTATTATTCATCTATCTTGTTCTACTAGTGATACAGAATATTTATGGAATTTAGTTTTGCTGCATGTTATTTTTAATCTCCTTTGAACATGATGCAACAAGAGTCAAAGAATAGATAAGTTTCTTGGGTCAGGGAGAATTGTATTAACCATCTACTATTGTGAGAATCTCCCCAACAAGCAAACAGAACAATGTATTTTGGGGGGGATAATTTTCATGTTTGATCTCAGCTAAAAATAGACCAAGAGACTCTGTAAAGCAAAACACTACTGTGTAATTGGAAGATGTTATTATTGGGCTTTTAGTACCCTCTTCCAGACCTTGGTAAAGATACTAAAGAACATAATTTTAAATAAGTCCTAACCTTATACTCCTATCGGTACATTCTTACAAATTCCTATTAATTCTAAAATTTTTTTCCTTTTAATTTTTGGTACTAATTTTCACCTCAATTTACATGCAAACCAACTCTTATTAATACTTTGAAAAAAGATGTAAATTGTGTCACAATATCAAATAACTTACTGAAAAGTTGAAAGTACGCAACGGTCACTTTCCTTCTACATCTAATTTAAGAATAAATCTAAAAAGCAACCACGTTTGACTTGCAATACTTCTGTTTTGCAACAAGAAGAGCTGCAAAAGAGAGTACTGGAAAGCAAGAGAGTACTGGAATGAATGTACAGACAGCAACAAGCGAAAAAGCATGCTAGCTTTCTGTGAAATTGAGTACATAGAAAGGAAATGAAAGGTTTTACAAAGATGTAGAGTACAGATATTAGATTTTTGTACAGAACATGCCATTGCTGCATGCCAAAATATCCTACAGATGGGTCTGTATCATTAATGAAAATTATTTCCTTAGAATAATATATAACACTAGTAACTAAACCAGAAGTAGAATCAAGGTTACTGAGACTCAGCCAAATGCTCCCCACATTATTCCGCATTCTCAGAAATAAATTTAGGAAACTGCTTTTATTTTCTATACTGAAAACTTCTCAGTAATATCCTGTTCCTTACTAAACTGAAAGAAAAAGAAAAAAAAAAAAAAGGAGGTGTTAAAACTTATATTTACTGTAATTAGCAAGTGTTATTAATTTTACAAAACATGGAGAAAATCTACATGTGTATATATGAGATATATAAAACAGCTGCATTGAGCAGCCACTGACTTAACAGGTAAGTATCAGTGCAGTTTTAAGGTAAAAATTTCCTTTCATGTTTAATGGCTACTTAACAACACACACTTAGCACAGGAGTGATTTTCTTCATATTTTGCTTTTGGTTTTGTTTCCTTGTCTGAACATGACACGAGATATGTAGTAATTGCCCCATGATTCAGTGAACTTGGAGTTAGCAGCAGAATCGAAAGACCTAAATGTTCTTGCTTCAGCCCAACTCAGCAATGATGATTACAGCAAAACCTGAAGTTTTGTACTTTTGACTTTCTATCAACAATTAAGCCATTCTATGAAAGAGCTTCATTTCTTCAAGCTTCAAGCCAGACCCTTAATAATAGCTTTAGGTGAAAGTTTTCGTAGTTATAAATGAAGTACAAAAAGGATGAAATGGAAGTAGAAATTTACTGTTCATTCATTTCAGCCAGGCAGAGCTCTGAACCACAGAAAAAACACTCCTTAGCCTTTCATATCCCCCAAAAATTCTATCAAAAAATCTCCTACTGAAACTTTTTTCTTTTAAAAAAAATCATTAAATATATTGATCTGTGAACTGACATTCTATCATGAATTAAGACACCTCTGATTCCTTTCTAATTAAAAAAGAACATCAGCAAACTGCTTGGAGGGAAAAGAAATATAAATAAAGTATTTCCATAATGGAAACTGATTATATTTGTGCATTAAAGAGCTTTGTATTAAAAAACAAAACCAAAACCACCCTAAGATCTGCTAAATGGATACATTTTTCTCCCAGAAGAAAAAATAATGACACTAGCTTTTTGCATTTGTAAGAGCTATTTCAACTCAGAGAGGCCCCAAGAATTACAGATTTAAAAGAATTGCACCTATGCCAAGTTCCTGCCACTCTCTTGGGAAGTGGTAGAGTCATCTACTAGATGAAGAAACCAGGCAGAAACACCTATGAAGGCAAGAAGGAAACAATTCTTCCTCTTACATGTTGAGCCCAGGGCACACTGTTTGGCTTCTAGGCTTGAAAAGGAGCTTTGATTTTTTTTTTTTCTTCCCCCTGCACAGCAAAATGTTCTTTTCTTTCTAATGTTTTATTTTTATTATATTTACGTAGTTGAAATAAAGTTGAAAGGAACTCACTGTATAGAATATACTACTGAAGGCAAAACCCCGGTACCTTACTGGGTTACTTTATTTTGCCAGTATTTGGTATAATTGTATAAATTAGCATAAATTCACTGAAATAATTCAGGTAGTTTTGCTTTCTGAGCTTTATCAAATAAGTATTTTATTAATTAATTTCATATTGTTCTTCTTCCTTCATATGTACTTTTTCATTGCAGTCCTTCTGCAAGTACTGTGTTCCACTATTCATATGGTTATTCATACAGCCACTACTGGTCGGTGGGAAAAGAAATGCCTTCCTGAGAAACTGGATATGTAACTTCTTTCTAGACAGAAAGTTACCAGACCCAAAGACATTGTTTTGAGTCCATTTCCATAGAAAGCCTCTTAAAACAGGGCAAAACTACTGGTATCCCTAAATGAATCATCTCAAAATCTGAACACTTCATGTTTGTATATGCTCTATATAAGGGCACAGCGCTCTGTGTGCTCACAGTGCACAGAATCACTTGTTATGTGTATCGGTATTATCTATCTTGCATAATGATAAAATAATTAGAATGGCAAAATTATCTTTATTGCAATATTTAGAGTGTAGTCAAGTGAATAAATCTAATTCAACTGCAAATCTTAATTTTTACACCTTTGCAGCTTGCTAGGATGTTGAGATTTAGAAAGACCTGGAAAAAATCTTGGTGTTTTTGAGCCTCCCAAAATTGTTCAACTTTCATGTGAGGGTATTTTAAAAATACCTAAATATTTCAAGACCACGTACGCTTGTGTTGTCCAGAAATAGATCAAAATGAAAGGTCTAATCTACTTCAGAAATCAATGGGACTCTCTCATTCTGTAATTATCTTCCATGAGAGATTGACTAAAAGGACTTTACAAAGTTTAACATTACTGAAGAGATGTCATTTACAGACATCTGCATATATTTTTGGATCATTTTCCAAATCAAACTTAGTTTTCAAAATTATATGATAATTTAATCTTAACCTTTAATGTTGCAGAGGATTTATTGAGCTTTTTAACATTTTCCATAAAATTTTAACAGCTAGATATTTTTAAGTAATATTTCTATAAATCTGGTCACTAATATAGAGAAATTATTCATTTTCAAACAAAGTAATACAGGTAGTAAATACATTGAATTATCATTTTCAAATGAAAATTTACTTCTCTGGCCAAAAAAAGTTTATAATTTCTAGTTGCAGTGACAGTGGGGATATTTAGCAAAAAAGTGTTTCCTTAATATTCTAGGTGGTTTTCCCCTTTTATGACACATACATTAAGGGAAAGTGATGCACTTTAGATACTGTTCCAAATTTACTATTGTGAATTAGAATGCTACTTACTTATGATGTTAATGTGCTTTATTTATTATGCTATTGATTTCGGTGATAATTATGCACTCAGAAATCATTTTCTGTATTCACGACTCAGCCCAAACCTCCACTGATCTCAGTGCAAGTTTTTGATGTCTGCAAGATCACGTATGATCTGAACAAAATCTAACTACCAGTGCGTTAGTATGAACCATCCATTGAAATATTCACCCATCAATTTTAGAATTATTTTTCTGTTACATTTTTGTCAGAATAAGGCTTCGTAGAATAACTTGCCCAAATCCTCACAGAATTTCTGATGACAGAACAATGGTCACATTTGTCCACTTGTAGATCACGTACTATATATTAAAAATACCCAGTCATCTGTGGTGACCTATGTCTTTATGGAACATGTTTGAGATAATAGCACATTGCAATAATGTGTTTTCCTCTGTGGAAAAGTTATGCTGCTATACTTGGTAAGAAATAATTGATACATATCATATAAAGTCAACATCTTAACTTAATGGAGTGTAAAAAAGGTGTTATTTCTCATAAAGGAAGTATATTATTCATTTAAACAGCTTTCGGTCTTGTACGTAAACTGACTTAGACAATCCTTAGAAAAGGGAAACCAGATGGCAATGGATTAACTTGTCTGCATAATTCTAATAGCAGAATTCATTAAGTTTTTAAAGAAGTGGAAGATAGAATAATGCCCTCTAAATACCCCTATAAAAACTACAAAGCTAAGTGGAACAAATAAATATTTTTTGTTATTGCTATATTCTACCATTTGTAGATATTTACTGTGTTTATTTATTACACAGTTTATGTAGTGTAATTTTATTACAGAGTAGCTAACATTAAATAATGAACTTCTTATCATAAAAATAAAATAGCATGAAACCCATTTATTGCATTAATTTATCAACCTTTTAGTTTTGTTTTGCATTAAAATATGTATAACAACATGCAGATTGTAAATAATAGAACTTCTTGTGTATAAAGTGACTTCTAAAAGAGTTCAAGTGTTTGTTACCCTTGTAAGTGCGTGAAGCTGACTTCCAATATAGAGACTTCCAATGTGACTTCACTTGTGGAGAGTAAACCTTCTCCAAGAAGTATTTCTCCTGAGAATTCTTAAAGAGAAAATAGTGGCCATTAAGGTTTGAATCAGTTATGGCAATATCCTTGAGATGCCCATTTAAAGTTCAGTATTTTCATCAGCCCTGAGTAAAATACTTGTAAGTTGTATACTACGTATAATTTTAAAATTTAGCTCAACTTCTCCCTAATTTTCTACTTCAACCCTTAATAAAATAAAAATAACTAAATATTAAAACAGTTCTCTTAGCCTGGTTTTCACATTAATCTCTGTTATGGATGCCGTAATCACATCTCAGGGAATGTGATGAGAAGACTTAGGTTTTGTATTGTTTTTCACAAGTCTTCCTCCCTATATGGCCGTTTCTTTCATGGGGAAATTCTGACGTAAGAGAAACAGGGGATGGAGATCCTTGGAATAAGTTAGAATTTTTAGACTAATTTATAACATATTTTACAGTAAAAATTATTTTAATTAAGTGCCCAGCTTGTGTGCTAATATTTGCTAATTTAGCTACTTTGTCTAAATGTAGCAATTCTGCAAATTGGCTTACCTAGGTATAATTTATTCAAATGCATTTTGAATGAGCATGTTTGTCATAGAAATTATTAATTTATTTGACATATATCACTACTTTTTGAATTAGTAATCTAGAAATGAACATAAACAAACGGGAGAACTAAGAATTAAACAGCAAAACCAACTCCTTTTGAAAAGCTGCTTCTCTGAGAAAGTGTTTTAAGGAGAGTGTGTTCTGCAAGACAGCAGTATTTCAACACTTAAAACGTACTACAAACAAAAACCTGATACCTCACTTTAAATAACGATATTCAGACTAGAATTTGAATATGCATTCTTAGCATCAATGCTTTTCTGACTGATTTGTTGTTTACAATTCAGGTTTGCCTTTGTTGCATGGCCTCATTAGTCTCTATCGGCCTGGCTGTGAAGCTCTTCTTTCAAAACAAATCTTTGCTTAACATTATTTCTAAAGGAATTTCAATTCCAGTTTCAAATATGTAGTCCTTCTGACCTCAACATAGCTTCAAAAGTGTAAACAAAACAATGAAGGTGTTTCATGGGGGAAAGAAGTGACTCCAAACCCTCAATTGTTATATGGGAAGTCTAAAGAAGACCAGAATTAAGACAATTTTGTGTAACTGTGCATCAGATGGCGAGAATGGTGGTTAGACTTGTCCAGGTCATCTGCTGATATTATCAGCATAAGTACCTGCTGGGAACCCAGAGGAAGAGAAGTAACAAAAATTGCATGTTTTTGTTAGCTACAAAGACTGCTGCTGAGCAATTCTTTCCTTGGATATGCTCTGTACATCCAAAAAAGAGATGGGGATTTCTGGTCACACCACTGCACAACAAAATGCTTCTTACACCTAAAGCTGAAACATTGCATATAAGGCTCACAGTATGATATGTGGTAGGTAAAAATGGACACTAACATCTATGCAATAGCTATTAAAACTTCGGAACTTCATTTATGTAGAACTTGTAACAAAAGAGGTAATCAGTACTCAAATTACCATTAAGGAAATATAGTATTTTTAATACAATAATTTCAGTTATTCTATCATCAAATAAAATTTTAATTTTTGGACTAAATATCAATCTGTTGGAATTGATGCTTGTTACATTAAAATCTTATTTTAATAACCATTTAATGTTGTTCTAACGTTCTAAACTATTCCATTTTCCCAATGTGATCCACATACATAAATGAATTTCTGTTTAAAATTATATAATTAAAATTTACGTTAAAAAAATTTACATTAAAAAAAATCAAGACTACCAAAATGAACAATTCTGATCTATCATGTGAAATTGTTACCTGTCTGTCGCTGCGGTTTACGCAATCCTCATGCCGGAACGGAGCAGACCCAGACGCCAATATGGTGTGCAGAAAGCTCCATTTATTAAGTGCGACAGAGTTATATTTATAGGCACAGAGTTTCCGTACATGCACTGATCACGCGCTTCAAGGTTACAGTTAATTGGCTCGTTAGTGAAATTCACGCGCCTATTCTAACACTATAATTGGCTAGTTAGCTTCACTCTGAGTACATGTCCGTACTTGTCCGTTCATGTCCATCCTTGTTTACAAATCTGACAGCAACAAGTCCTGCTGCTCCTTAACGTCTCCCACAATTCCCCCTTTTTGTTTTTGTGCTAGCAATAAAAAATCTATGGCTGCTCTATTTTGAAGCGTGGCATGTCTAATAGAATGGGTGTCTAATAATAATCCACTCAAAGCTCGTGAAGTAGCGTTACTCTGCTTTGCTAACCAACATCCTAATTTATTGAATATCGCCAGGGCTTTGGCAGTAGCCACCCCGGGCATGAAAAGAAGTAGCGATTACTTTGCTACAACTCCAAAACTTAATCCGGTCATCACATTGGTTGCTATATGTATGTAAGCTTTGTGATGACAGTCATGACCTTCGGAGATTTAAAATCATAGATGTGTTTGGCGTTAATAAAGTTAGTCGACCTAAACTACAGGGACCACCCACAGCATTGAAGGGGATGATAATTGAATAATCATCCAAGGGGTGGCCTACTAAACAGGTGTAGAAGGGATTTTCTGGCGATGCTGTCGCAAAACAAAGGGAGTCTTGACCCGTCATGTTTGCTAAATGTTATCTAGACGTCAGTCTTTGGTTGTGCTGGTATCCAGGCAGCACTGCTCACAGCTATTTGGATCCATCCAATGATGACACGTACAGTTGCATACATGGTGCTGGTGTCCACCGTGGTCTGCTACCTGTGGAAACACAAGCATCGCCTCTTCCCCAAGTTACTAAAGGAAATGGACCATCCCATTGTCTCGTTTCCAAATTTTTCACTTTCACTAAAGCTTTTCTCTCCACTTGTCTGTGGCTTCCCTCCATGGACATAAAATGTTTAACAAATGGAGGTCCTGATTCATGCCAATGATTTAGAAAATTAAGTATATATAAGGCTTTAGCCCGTCTTTCATGAGGGTTCATACTGTCCATTCCTGCTCCCCCTTTTTAATAACTTGTGTTATTACTAGCGATAAAGCTCAGGACATATCTGTTAATACAATTAAGGTAAATAACAGTACACCCTATTTGACGAATTAGTGGGGGGAAGAAGAAGAAAGTTACCTTAGTTCATATACATACCAACCCTAGAACAGCAAGTGATGTCCAAATCAACAGCGTCCCCAGTATAGGTTGTTTTCGGGACGAGGCGTCGGTAGGTACCAGACCCTTGGTGGGCGTCCCCACGGAGGCAACGTGGTCCTCTCTTGCCCTATAGCTACCTTGCCCCTGTGCCCAAACAACACTACCTTTATAGCAGAGGTTAAAGCCGCCCCTCACATAATGTGTGGCCAGTCCGTACATGTGGACCGTCCCAAACTCCACCTGTCAATTACATCATCTGTAACTTCACGCATGCCCAATTTCACTACTGGGGTCGCTGTTTGGTGGTCGTTTGACTTCATCTTTATCACAAACAGGGTAAACAACAAGCAATGCACAGGAAAATACTGCAGAGAGAGGATCCAATTAATAATAAATTGCGTGACCGTGGTTAGTCTCAAGTTCATCCAGCAAACAGATTCCATGCAGTACTGACAGTCAGTTTTATTAAGTCCTGCAACACCTGGATTTGGTGATGAATTGATGTCAACGTTTTTCATGCCTTGAGGGAGGACAGTCCAATCATAAAAAGACAACCTTTCAAATCACTAACTGTCAAATGCCAATTTTTTTTTTTTTTTTTTTTTTTTTTAATTCCACAAGCTGTTGAGGATGGTGCAGCTTTTTCCCGTTTTCAGGAGAGAGATAACGTGCTTTCCTGCATTTCGGACACAGTTCGCTGATACTGTCTGCTGTGCAGACTGAGGTCACCACTAAATCCTGTGGGCCACGGTGGGGGCGTAGCAAGTCAGAAGCACTGACCCAAAACACCATCCCACGGTTACTGCCATCCTGCAAGCGGGAAGAAAACATCACTTTTTTTTTTTTTTTTTTTTAACCCACCTTAAGAGATCAAGGCCGCTCACTGCACTGCACTGGAAAAACAGCCTACCAAGCACACAGAGGCGTACCTCCCACAGGCAGCTGCAGTGGGGGAGGCTCTGATCTTCAATGGCAAGAGCAGAGGGGGAAAAACCCAGCTGCACAAGCCGGAGGAGGGGGGGGGCGAGGGTGGGTGCACGAGCGTCGGCTGTCCTGCTTCAACTTCTCAAGCGCTTTTTGCACCGCTGCATCTCTCCACATCCCACTCCGAATCATATAGTGAGTACTCGTCCACAATAACTGAGCTATTGTCTCACAATCATGAGGACACAATACGTACATTTCAAACACCATTTTAAGTAAGTTCATCACATGCGGGGATTTGACCCCATAGTCTTTGACCGTGCGTCAGAGTTCTTCCACGATACCAAAGTTGATGGGCTCCCACCTCGGTCGCTGATTTGCTTCAGAGGTTACTGGGCATACGGTGAGGTCCTTTAAGAAGCCCAAATCACTCTCTTTTACTGCCTGTTGCGAACGTCGAGCCATGCTTTGCGAGGGTCCGGCGGATACAGATCTGGATCCTTTTCTGGGTCTGTCGGTCCGAGATCTAAAGGATCCTCCTCCTCCTCCTCCTCATATACCGAAGATAAATCAGGGTATTCAGGTGGAGCCGAAGGCTCACAGGGCTGGAAGGGTCGAGTCAAGGGTGGGGCAAGGGATCCGTGGGCGCCCGCTCCGCTTCTCCTATTTCTGCCGCTTTGCTTCGAGTCGGGGGGGTCACGGGGCGGGGGGGTGAGGGATCCGTGGCACCACTTTGTTTCCTACATGAGCTTTCAAGGTTTCAAATAGCGTGCGCCACGGCCCCAAAAGACAAGCCGCAGTTCTGTCATAACGAGCGGCAGCATCCCACAGTTTGATTCCTATTGCATCCCAAATCTCGGGGTTGTAACCTGTACTGGATGTCAGAGAAGGGCATTCCTTCAAAATGCCGCGCCTCTGTCCCCATCGTAATAAGTCCGCCAATGTTCCCCCATGCACCAGGGTGTTGGACCGCTTAGTTACTTCTTTTAGGGCAGAATAAACTGCCTTTTCTTGTGCTGATGCAGCGCTTCCCATGACTGCTTTAAATGTGGACGTCCTCCTGCCTCTCTTGGGCAGCCTGAGGCCATTCACTTAACGGCTACCTCAGAAGCAGTCCTTCCCCGGCCTTCTCACAGCGCGTATCGATCCTTACCGGATCCGTGGGACAGCTGTCGTCTTCTGCTCACCGCAGCTTTTGAATCCTCGTAGAGATTCTCCTGGACGAGCCCCCAGTTGTCACTGCGGTTTACACAATCCTCATGCCGGAACGGAGCAGACCCAGATGCCAATATGGTGTGCAGAAAGCTCCGTTTATTAAGTACGACAGAGTTATATTTGCAGGCACAGAGTTTCCGTACATGCACTGATCACGCGCTTCAAGGTTACAGTTAATTGGCTCGTTAGTGAAATTCACGCGCCTATTCTAACACTATAATTGGCTAGTTAGCTTCACTCTGAGTACATGTCCGTACTTGTCCGTTCATGTCCATCCTTGTTTACAAATCTGACAGCAACAAGTCCTGCTGCTCCTTAATGTCTCCCACACCTGTCTTAACTGTAAATGTTTGCCAAAGGTTTAAATTTTCCTTTTATTTTTAGCCAGGGTTTTCTTGCATTTTTGTTTTAACACTTAAAACTCATCAGGCAGATAAGTGAGGTTCTTTCTGTAAATGTGTTAGGATAGCAATGATGCAGTAAGGAAATGTCATTAGCCAATATCAATTCAATATTCTGCTAAAAGGGTAGTTTACCACTTTTTCTCACATTCTGTCTGAGATGAAGCCCAAGTTTGTAGTGGTAAGAGGGGCTTAAAGCATCTATTCAAACAGTTAGGAGTTAATTACTGAACTTCTAATTAAATGCAAATATAAAGCTGGCAAGGTTTTCAAGGAAACTCTTACAATTTTCTTTTTCGTTTCTGTCAATTGGACTTCCACTTCTGCTATTTCATAACGTGGCAATTTCCTCCTTTAATTTGTCAATTGAAACTGTTGCAGTTATTTTCTAACACACTGTAAAATATAATACAGAATGTATTTTCCAAGAACAATGACACTTAGTAAAGTTTACTTTCACTAAAAATATATATTCAATCCTGGCTGAATGCAAGAGAAATATCATCAACTTTGTTTGAAGATTAATAAATACAGGCATTAGGAAAATGAATTGGCAAAGGTTTTTCTGCATGAAAGAAGACATAGCATATAAGATAGAATTAAGATAATTAATTTGTAGCAGCATTATATGAGTGTTTTCATTTCCCCCAAATACTTACATTAATTTAACCTAGTTTTAAGTTTTTGAAGTTCTGATTACCTAATTAAATACTGTATAGGATATACTATTTGTTATTTGTCAGTACAGACGGACTTGAAGAAAGAGAAAAGGTGCTGGAAGGGGAAAAACTCATCAACAGGTATTTTTTACTATCACCTCAATAAGCCTTCTGAGCCTGCAGATCAGACTACTGGCATTCAACACTTTTAAATATCAGATACCAACCTATGTAAGTACCCAGTTTCCAGCTTTGGCACATAAAGTGAGCTGTGGTTAGGACTTAGATGGATAAGAGAGGGAAGAATCTAATTGGATATTTCTAGAACTAAAGGCATTCAAAATTTTGACATTTTTATAAAACGGTGCCATAGAATGATTACTGATTACCTTACCTCTATTATGTTATACCTCTATAATTCTCAACAATCTGGAAACTGGGGCAGCAATTATTCTCAGATTCCTTTCTGAAAACTCAAAAGAAATGAAGAGTTGGTGTTTCTGGGGAGCACACCACCCTGAAGATATATGTCTTCTGTTCTACAATCTGCTGTATTGTGAAAAAATTGAGTTTGACTGGCAAATTGAACTAACTTTAAATGATTAACTAAATTTCACAAAGAGCATCCTCTCTTGTAAACACATTGTGTTATCACAATATACTATGCCGTATCACAATATACTATACAGTTGTATTAAATGCATTGTAGTAAACTGAATTTTGCAACTGCTGTACAACACAAAACGTTGTTTTTCTTTATTTCACATGTGTTGAAGGTTTTTAAGACAAAACCCATGAGAAATGTGTTTTGATCCAACTAAACTATGGGTTGATCTAAGAGGTGCTATTGTAATCTCATATTTTTAAAATGTAAACATCATGTATAAATAATCACCCATCATCCCATTTTAAACTAACATAGAATATAAAGGCAAACACTTGGCAAATTAACTCACAGCAGAGGATAATCATCCTGTCTTATCTAGGTAATGACTATATTGCTGCAGCCTGCCTCATTTTAAGTACCCAACATTTTAATGATCAGTTGAATATGAAATATTTCCAATATGAACAAAATAATAACTAAAATGAAAAATAACTTGTGAGTTCAGATTACATGGAAGCATTGGGAAAAAAATATCAAAACAAACAGATGAATACATATTAATTGTCCATACATGTTATGCTTAAAAATCACACAATAAGTATCCATGTGCTCTCTTTCAGGATTTTGGATAGTACTTTCCAGTAGGCAATAGTAACAAAGACATGGTGATCCAAAAGCCAGACATGGATCTCTTCTGAAACTACCCTTAGTCTCTATCACTATGACAATGTCAAATTTTGCTAGTCTTTTAAGACCCTAATTTGGAAAAAAGAGCAAGTGTTCAAGGACAGCAATAAAAGTGTGGTGAATTTTATTTTGTTTACAAGGTAATGGAGAGTACATACTACATTCTTATATGATGTGTTAAAAAGTAGTTAGAGAATCATGGTTCTTTTAATCTTCTCCAAACTACCCAGTGCACAATGAGAGCTTTATACATGCTTGTATGTGTGTGCGTCCTCACGTGAAAACGTGTGTTTGTGTACACTGTACCCAACAACTTCCATTTTAGCATTTCAAAGCATTTGATGTCACAGTTTACTTCTCAAGAACAGAAAAGCAATTCGGTTTTTCCCTTTACTTGAGGAGTGGTAACCTTACTTTTAATGCCCTCTTGATTATTCATGGAGAACCTGAAGAAGAACAAAGTTATGAATTTTGCCTAACCATTACACAGGGTAATTGCCTGTCCATTACACAGTGTAGTGGAGTTCTGGCCAAGTTCAGAAGAAAGCAAATTTAGAGGACGCATAAGTCACAATCATATGCCATCTTCCAGAAGGGAAGAAAATTTTTTTCCAGGAAAAAGTCTAAAACCTTCCTTACTTTTTAAAATTATAACCCAGGCTGAAAAGTATAAATCATTACTTTGGTTTACTTTAAATATGTTCCAAGTTTAAGCAAGTGCAAGAGATTTGAGGCAAAGCACAAAGAAAAGAAAAAAGAACAACTAATATAAGAGTGCACAGATGTGCACGATTTATAGTCCTGAAATATTATTTGATTTCCTACCTGCTCTACTTTAAGAACAAAAGCTCTTTCGTTCCTTGTTTAATTTATTTACATTACATAAAATAATACCAAGGCAATTCCTGCTGTTAATAGGGTCTTGGTCTAGTTTAGAAATCCTGACTTATACTATGTACTAAGTCCAAATAAGTTTAAAAGAATCTGAGCAGAATCCCCTAATGAACCATGTTTAGTCAGTAGAAATGAGTGCAGTCATTAGCTCACCAAAAGCAAAAAATGATCTATATGAACTTGACTGCAGTCGTAAAACAGGTGGGACAAAGCTGATTGTGCAAAGCAAAAAATTCCATGTATGTGGAAAAAAGTTTTGTTCAATGAGATTACAGATGAAAAAATATCGGTATTGTAGTGAATTTCTACTTGTTCCTCTTGCACAACAAAATAAAAACCTAGATCTTCAAGCCAGCTTAAACCAATCAGTATTCATGGCTAAAAGTGAATGACATGTGCCATCATCTGATAAGAGGACCTAACCTGCTCATTGGATTCACCAAAGAGATTGTTATTACGTCTGCAGAGTCAGTGCCCTACCTCGCTCTTACAATCAAGCTAATTTCAAATATTTTCCACATGTGTGTAGTCATATACAATCCAGACAGGAATGTTTTTTTCTCTTTTGAAAGATTACTGAGCCAGTGTACCACAACAGCCTTAGTCCCACACATAATGCAAATGTCGCCTATGCACTCTCAAAAAGCAAAGAGTATTTTAACTGTCCTTAGCTAAAGGTCTAATCTAAACATCTCTTACACTGAACTGTGCTGTCTTAGTCTATATAACCAGAGTTATTAAAGTAGGTTGCATATTAATATTTCTGACTAAACTCTTTTAATCCAATTTAGTCCATTATCCAAGCAATTCACATTGAATATTTTGTAAAATGATGTGTTGAAACCTGAAGTACTAAATGACAAGAATTTATCTAAGATGTTTAATTTTGTCCTGAATATATGGGTTTCCGTGTCTGGAGTATCTAACAGCATCAGTCCTCTTCTCTGCACACTTTTTCTTTTGTGTCAGGGAAGAGTTAACTAATTCCTTGATTAAAAAAAAAAAAAAAAAAGGCATATTTTAGAAACAGATAACACATACATAATTTCTGCAGTAACAGAATAATGTCTCTCAAAATTACATCATGAATTTTGTCATAAGAATTTCAAAGCTTCAGAAGAAAGAAAGCCAGCGTATCAACTAGCGATTTTCTTCAAAAAGTCTAGAAAAATCTATTAATTATTGTTTATATTGCAGATATGACATTCCAATGTTTCTGTCACTGGTATTCACAACATAACACTATGTGAACGACACTGATTCCTCCAGATGAAGGGATTGACAATAAGAATTGCTATTTTGTGTAATAGCTTTTGCAGCATCATCTTCATGTGTGCATATATGGGAGACTATTTGTCCCCTATCATGATCTTATTTCTTTTAGGAATTTTGCAGCCCATGTGTGAACTATCATATATAAGAAAAAAAAAAAAAAAAAAGAATGAAGACCACAAGAGGAAGCTTTTATTGTTAATGTACATGTAACCATGTGGCTTTAGCAATCCTAAGTGAAACCGGCGTTTATTTTTTATTGTGTACCTTTCATCCCAATTTACTGTTTCTCACAAATAGGATATGCTCTGTAAAACATTTGTTTTCATCTGTTCCACTCTATTTCATCTGGTGCAATAGACAAATACATAGATAAATATAACACCTGCAGACACATACAAAGTGCTTTTCACGATTTTGAACAAAGTTAGAGGGATTAAAAATGTTGGAAAACAAGTACAGAGAGCCACACTTCTTAGCCAGATTACTGTAATGTAAACATGATGCTGCATCTCTTCTAACTGCAAATGGACCAACTCAAAAACAGTCAGTTCAAATCACTCAAATGGTATATATATCAGATATCACCCGTTTGATTTCTTTGGATCTTTTAATTTGTCTTTTCAGCAAACTAGCAAGGGCAGATATGGTAGCCCTATACCAGCAGCTGAATATCCCTGATCACATTTTAACCTGGTACTTGAAATTATATAGCTTTCACATAATTACCTGTCAGTGAAACTTACCATTGATTTATCTTTTGTTAAGCATTTTTTTATCTTACTTCTTCCAAGCATCCTTTTAAAATTGAATGAAATATTGATGTGACATAATTTTAAAGCGAAAAATGTTAATTTCTGTACAGTACCCTGTTTTATTCAAATGTACATAGGTTCATCTTCCCACATTCTTTTCCTGTTCTTTTTGAGGGAGATAAGGGCATTGCAAAAAAGTCTCAGGCCTTAATTTCTGTGATTAAAGAAAAAGACTTATTTACAGCCCGCTTCAGTAAGACACTGCATAAGGTGCAGAGTTGTTTAAAATGTGACGTTATCGGGAAGCTGTTTTGATGTTGATCATAGGTGTACTTCTTTGTCTACACAGTACTCCTTGACACGCTCAGTGGAGTAATATTTCAAGCTAACAATGACAATTTATTATTTAATGGACTGTGTGATTAATAGAATGTACCATATTTTAATCATCCCTAAATTATTCCTCTTCTGTCATGCTCAGAGATATTAATTATGTTTGCTCTGAACTTCTTCACAGTTCTCAATAGTTATTTTTTCTGTTAAACAGGTTCAATGATAAACATTTTAAATCTTTACATAAATATGTATATGTAAGTAAAACATACACAAAAATATGAACTCAGTGGAGCCCATACCAGTGGTCCCTGATGAATGCTAGATGCAGAATTTCTTCCAGCAAGATACACACTTTTACTAATACATAAGATACTGATAATGTCTAGATCTTTGTTAGCTGGTATGGTTTCCAGTTTAAAGTCACAATTCACTCCATAATTATTCATATATTAAATGTTTATTACACAGCTAAAGACTTAGCATCTCTCAAGCATTTTATTCTTCTTTTAATATATGAGTCCTCACATAATAGAGCTGAGTCGCATTACAAAAAATGCAATGTTGACACTCAAAGAGCAAATGCAGCCAAACCAGGAATCTAGCTCTATCCTACGCACTTTTCAGTGGATCGTATTTGCAATTTGTTTTGTTTCTGATCATCTGAAGTGGTATATTTTAGGCTGTGCTCATGGAAGTTCGTGAATTCATGATAGTTTATATCAGCAAAGAATTTGACAAGATCACCATGTATCAGTCTCATGCAACTCTCTATTAGTGATGTCTGTGTTGTCAGAAATTAGTACATCCTACAGTGTCTTTGGAAGATTTGCAATTACTGTGTCTCAGGAAGAAAAACAAAGAAACATTTAGAGGTTATTTTAGACCTGAATGGCCCCACAAGTCTGGCTAAGAGGCTGTTCAACACACATTTCTGCGTTTAGTTTATTGGCAGCTTTCAAGCTTAGGACCCTCCCAACACGTAATGGGAAAGTGATAGGGACTGCATTTTGGAGTACAAGTTAGAGGTTGACCTGCTGGAAAGCAGCTCTGGGGAGAAGGACCTGGGAATTCTGATGGACAACAGACTGACCATGAGCCAACAATGTGCCCTTGTGGCCACGAAGGCCAATGGTATCCTTGGGTGCATTAAGGTGAGTGTGGCCAGCAAGTCGAAGGAGGTTCTCTTTCTCCTCTAATCTGCCCTAGTGAGGCTATATCTGGAGTCCTGTGTCCAGTTCTGGGCTCCCCAGTTCGAGAAGGCAGGAAACTACTGGTCAGAGTCCAGCAGGGGGCTACAAAGATGGTGAGGGTACGGGAGCATCTCTCTTACGAGGAAAGGCTGAGAGACCTGGGTCTGTTTAGCTGGAGGAAAGAAGACTGAGAGGGCATCTTATCAATGCTTATCAATATCTAAAGGGTGGGTGTCAGGCAGATGTGGCCATACTCTTCTCAGTGGTGCCCAGCAACAGGACGAGGGAAAACAGGCGCAAAGAGCAAGTTCCATCTAAACGTGAGGAGAAACTTCTTTCCTGTGAAGGTGACAGAGCACTGGAACAGGCTGCCCAGAGAATCTGTGGTGTTTCCTCTGGAGATATGAAAACCCACCTGGCTGTGATCCTGTGCAACCTTCTCTAGGTGAACCTGCTCTATCAAGGAGTTGGACTAAATGATCCCCAGAGGTCCCTGCCGATCCTTACCATCCTGCGTTTTTTGTGATTTCCAGTTGAGCATACAGGGGTTTATTTGTCAGAGTTCAAATCTCTGTTAAGCAATGCAGCCCTTACAAAGCAAAATATCCATATTTGTATCATAATCCATAGAGAATTTTTAGCTGTGTTTCATATTTCCAATTGCATAGGTTTAATTTGCAACTGTTAACAACTACTTCAGGAAAGAAATAATCATTGTACTTTCTGAGTTTTGGAACAAATCTGGTGATAAAAATGGCTTCCAATTGGCTGGAGACCATGGGCCGAGCCTTTGAATTAATACAAGAGCACATCCTCCTTTCTCATTTAATGTAAATGGTCCTGGTTTGATTTCACCACTAAGCCTTCCTCAAGCTCTAATTGCTTCCTGCACTTCTAAGAGTTCTCTCTTCCTTTTTTCTTCTTTCCTTTAATCCCTATTATCATTTTCCTGAGACCACCTTAAAGATTTTTTTCCCATTTTTTCAGTCATTATCAGATGTTTCTAGAAGTTTTACAGTATTGCTTTGTTAACCCTAGTCCTTCACTGTGGGATCCTTAACATATTTGAAGTCTGCTAGAAAGAAGGACATTTTCTCTCTCTTCTTTGCTATCACACAGCATTGTATGTGATAATATATCTAAAATAAGATTGCATTAAGACAGAATATGAAACAGAAAAGCCAGATTTCAAGTTAATGATAGCTTTGATTTAGATAAATGTGAGTAAAAGAGAAATGAAGAAGGTGGAAAACAATTTTAATTCGGGGTTACTGAGCAGTTCAAACAGCTAATAAAGGAGTTGGGAAGAAATACAATTTGCAGCAATTTTGAAGAAGAAGGGAGAAAAAACCTCCCACCATTACAAATAGTTCTGGTTTTTTGTCAAGTCAAGCAAATAGGAAGGCAGAGGCAGATAATAATGTGATTACTTTGGTAATGATATGCATTAGATACTTTATGGGAAACAATAATACTCCCTACTGAATGCAGTCAATCCAGTTATTGATTTTTCTTAATGGTAAAAGCGCTGCACCAAAACCAGAAAGAGATATCTTGTATTTATTCTCCTTCCCTCATGAGCTCCATCTCCACAGTCCCCTCGATGCAGAGTAGTAGACAGAGATAATGGAGTAATGTATATCTAATCTGACACCTACTGGGCCAGGCTAATGTTTCAGATAAAAGTTGCCTGGATCACTGCTGCTATTGAAAACAAAATGTATGAATAACAAAAATAAAAAAATCAGACTTCATTTTTGCTTGAAACAGTTTACATTATTTCCTTTCACTCTAGTTTTTAAGGACCTGTAAGCATATACTTCTTGCAATAAGTTCATCTGCCTGCAAAGCTAGCTAAACCACTCTCACGGGCTGCTCCAAATTCCTTGGACTCCTTATCTGCACTCCTTCAACTTACACTTAATATAAGAGATTTTTAACAAGCTTGCAAAATATAGATTCACCAGGCCTTGATCTTCTATGCTGCCATACCCTGTTTTCAACAAAGAAAGATGTCTGACACACAGAATCAAATCAAGCTCTATAACAAACTAAGGTTTTGGTCTTGACTTTTTTTTTTCCCGTGACAAGAGTAAAGCCACTGAATAGGTAACGAAAAAGAATAGAATTGAGTCAAAAGTCGCTTGTATGATTGATCTGATACATCAGTAAAAATCAAAATATTTGTACCAACTATTTTTGTTCTGGCTGATTTTCATTCCTACTCACTTCAAGTTCCATTTTCTGAGTGCAAAGAGTACCAAAGAGCTCTATATCGTGCTCTTATCCCTTGAGCAGATTAATTTAAACCTTTCACAGATGCCTCGAAATATCCAAGATGACAAAGCTCTGATGGACTAGAAAGAGTAGGCTAGCCATTCAGTATCCTCCCCTATCACCAGTAAGGATACCATTATAATAGATGCATAGCTAATGTATTTTCACATAAAGCAATAAAACAGGACACAAGATAGAAATAAAAACTAAACTTAATAAATATCAAGTCTTAGTGTAATGTTACTAATTAATGAATGACCCAACACATTTTTTGATACAAATGTCTAGCTTGGCATTCAAAATCATGGGTTTGGAATGGAAAGAATTATTATTTCTTGATTAAAATTATAATTTATTCAGCATAATCTATTTAAAATATCTAATTTTTTTACTAGCTTCTCAAAAACTGAGAACAAATATCCAAACCAAGAAATCAGCTCAGAATCAATATGTATAGCTTATGATTCAGGGGTTACATCTTATTATATAAATGTAGGCCTCCACATCCATATTAGAAACCTAGTTTCTCACAAATATTAGTTGTTCACTGTTTCTATTGTCTTCTGTTGAAATTCTTCCACTGAAATGCCTTCTTATGGTCTCAGGTGCCTAAGCAGGCAGTCAAATTGGCTGTTACTACTTGGGTCTTTTGAATGCACTCTCAAAAAAATTTTTTTTTGTGAATCCTTATCTCAAAGGTATGGCAATGATTTTATAGATCATTCACACTGTTCTTAAACCAAATAATTAATCTCCTCCAGGCTACACAGCTGAGCCAAAATGTGGGAATTTGACAAAGAACCTCAAGGAAATGCCAGTCATTATATGATGTCCCACCAGCTCTATGCACGATCTGCTCTTCTTGTGTTTCCAAGGACTGCGGTGGCTTTCCCTACAATGAGAAAAGCGAGTGCCCGAGGAAGGGGCAGAAAACATGGAGATGCCAATCCAGATGTCTGAGTTGGTGAATGGGGTTCTGTAAAAGAGAGCAGCAGTAGAAGCTGCCCTTGAAATGGAGAAAAAAAACATTCAGTGGGGAGAATTGTCAGAATGAGTTAAAGTAACGACTGTGAGTGGAGGAGGAAATTTCTAGCAACACAAGGAAAGAGGAGCAAGAAAAAAATGAGTGAAAACCTGAATACCAATTGAAAAGGTAAAGAGTGAAAAACGAAGCAGAAAAGAAACAAGAAGGAAGAGAAAGGATGACCAAATGAAAAAGAACAAAAATTGGTAACAAAAATTCAGTATGTGGACTGCAGTTAAGTAATTGTAGTTTTGTATGAAAAAAAATCCACCAGTAGAATGGCAGGGAAGGTGGTCATTAAACGTTACATTTTAACTGTTTTCCTCTAGGACTGCAGCTCATACCCTCATTTCTTAAAATACTATGATCCGTCTGCACTGAAATACATTTAATGCACAGAAATTACACTGCTTCTGTGACCAGAAAAAAGGGACACTCTGGGAATGTGGCAATCTCTCCTTTCAATATGTTTTAACTCCTAGAATTTTTAGACTGATATAGGAAACTGGGTTATTTAAAAAGTATAATTTATGTCTCCTCCAACACTTACTTCTATGAAAGGTATGCACAAAACCAAAACAAAATCCCAGCACCAAACAACAGCAAAAACAACTTCACTCAATCTCCAGCACCTCAGGTTGGTAACTCAGCCAGTCTCTCAGCTTTTGCCTTTGAAGAAGTCATAGAGGGAAATCGGTGTTTCATTAAGGCCACAAGATGACTTGTTTATGCTGTCTCCATCCTGAAATTAATGAAAAGCTTAGTATAGATTTCAAGTGTTTTTGGATATGCTCATCATTCACGTATACATTGACTTCAACCACTATATTGGGCATTTAATACCTCTGCAAATCAGCTCCCGTGCATAGCTGTAAAACCTGAAGAATTAAACACTTTAGACTTGAAAATATTCAAGGTGGAGGTTGAGTCTTCACTTTTCCTGATCATTTCTTCTAATTGATCCTATGTCAATAACAGAAATCAAGTGAGCTAAATACCAATACTCGTACGCTTCAGCTGAATAACAACTCATTCCCTGCTTACTTCCAATGTGTAACATGGACATATTTTTTAGAATCCAGTCTATACCTGCAAAAATCAATTTAGGTGACTTCTCAGATAGGCACACATTCTAAAATAAATCTAATTTTGTGCATTCTTGTACAATTGTTGTGTAAAGAAAACTAGGAGGCTTTTCATATCACAGGCTGTTACGTGCTTCTAACTATTGTTTTACATGTTCCTGCAGCATGACTCACACTTTTTTCCTGGATGATTAATGATTGAGAGTATCGTATTGAACACATAAGAAAATCTTTCTCTTTCTTATAATCTAATTCATTTTCACTGTCATTAAAATGAAAAGGTAGGACATCTCCATTTGCAATACGATAATTTTGCTGGGAAACAGCAGCAAAATATTGTAGGAGAAAAATAAAGAAAAACATATAACTTCTTTTATTTTTATGATCCACCTACAAATTTAAACATTTCTGAGAGTTTAAACTAATAAATCAGGGAAACATACAGGAAGAAAGAGAGTGTTAGCTTTTAAGGATTAAATTGGGAGAGTGATAAGGGGACCTAAAATTAAATCATTATTTAGTAAACTGATTTTCTTCTTCAATATTAAGGAGTTACCATTATTTAAAGGTATCATATTACATGCTCTTTTTCATTTGTCTTTATTTAGAACCTTCCAAAATGTACCTGATTAGTTCTCAAGTTTAGACAGAAATCATTATTCAAAGATGAAATGCTGTCTTTATCCAGTGGTTGCCCTTCCCATATCCCCAGCCAAATACGAATAGAACTTTAGCAGAAACTCTTTTGTGTAAACTTTGAATAGAATACTACAGAAAAATTCATGTCATTTTCACATTTTCCTCGTCTGGAATACCCAGAAATCTTTGATTCTGCATTTTCTTCCATCCATCCTTAAACTTTAGGTGCTCAAACCAGAGCTGAAAATTTTATTTTGGAATGTGTGCTGGAAATGCAGGTGTTTGTTGATGTCTCTTGTCCTACAAAATCATATTTGTTGAATGAAAAAAAAATCCTAATATGGATTTTGAAATTTCCTTATGCATTCATAATAGGTTGTAAGAATGTGATTCACACACACACCCCCCCCCCCTTAAAATTACATTGTGACATTCTTAAGTTAATCAGCTTCAACAGGCAATGCACCTATATAGTCTAAATAGATTCCATGTGATTAGAAAGCAGGCAAAAATATAAAAATATTAAGCATTCATACTCATATGCTTAATTTATATTAATATTTAAACATTGACAAAAACAATGAAAACACATAAAGTTGTATATC
Organism: Bucorvus abyssinicus; assembly: GCA_009769605.1. Taxonomy (NCBI): domain Eukaryota; kingdom Metazoa; phylum Chordata; class Aves; order Bucerotiformes; family Bucorvidae; genus Bucorvus; species Bucorvus abyssinicus. The sequence continues at coordinate 51,846,474 of CM020063.1, forward strand.
CTTAAATATAAGAAAACGTTATAGATTGTAATTGGGCTTCACTGGTTAATGTGTTTTTAAAAATATCCAGCTTTGATTAGACCAAATTAAACCAAATCCACCATTTTTCTTTTTTAATACAAGTGTGATTTTGACATGATATAACTTGTTTGCAAAAAAAAAAAAAAAAAGATACAAATCAAATGAGGTAGAAAGATGAAAAATCTAGGTATTCACAGTAACAATAAAGTCATCACCTTCATACTTATGATGTGTATAAAAGTAAAAAAAAGTCTTCTAAATGAACTAAGCTATATATATGTCATATTTATTTTGTTAACTAATGAAGCCTTGACAAAGGTGAAAAGTCTAGGGGAAAAAATGTTTAAGGAATTTGAGGCTGCTGCTATATATAAGTAAAACATATGGTGAGTTACAGTTAGAATATCAGCATTTTCTTGGATTTTCCCAGCGGGCTGGTTTTTTTTATCTTTACGTCACATGCTACTTAAAAGAGAAACAGTCTCAATTTGGAAAATATAAATTTTAATATCTTTCACAGCACATTGCTATTTTCTTACTGTTTTATATATTATTATTATACCATCAGGTGTATTTGCCCTTGCAGAGTGCTTTGCATTTTCAGTAACTCTAAAAGCTTCCATTGTGGCACTCTTTATATAAGGAGAAACCTAAAATCCATATTATTATTTCCACAAGAGAAATAATCAGTTTTGTTAGCGTCCTGCCTCCATTGCATGAAACCTGCTACCACTTATAAAAACAAAAACGCTTTGTCATACTTCACATTTTCTGGCTTTGGATGTTTTGGCCGAGGGTGCTGGAATCCTCCTCCTGCTGCAGGATAACCGTCCCAGGGAAATGAAAAGTGAAATTCAGCTTTCTCCTGAACCTCTATGTGGAAACCCAGAGATGATTTATCATCCTCTCTGACAGCAACTGTTGTCTTTTCTCGTCACTTACATCTTTTAAGCGTGGCTGTAAAACCCTACCAAGATGGACTTATAGTATTTCCGAGGACATCTAGCACTATTTTTTCAGGCAGAGTACTCCTGTGAGTGGAGAAGCAGGGTCGGGGCAAGGAACCAGCCCCAGCACAGGCTGTGGAAATGCTCCCTGTGGTTGTCCCATCTCTGCCGTTGAGAAGCAGAGCTGAAGTACATTCTTCCCTCTGGGTCTAGGGAAAAAAGCTTCCTCTCCTCCTCACATAGTGAATTAGCGAGACCAGCCTCCTTCTGCAAAGCCCCTTTTCCGATGAAACGCGGAGGCCTGCTGTGCATTTACAGCCTAGTGCAGCACCGTGCAGCACCATGCAGCGGAAGAGACGACGCGCTGCAGTCTAATGAAATGTTTTTTAAAAAAACATGTTTTAAGAAAAAACTCTGCTCAGCAAAGAAAACAGCAAGCGTGGGGATATTTGAGAGTTCCAAAGCTGATTTTTTTGGTAGTACAAAAATAAAGATTCCTATTTGATAAAAAATACAATTTTATTTGTGATTTTAGTAGTGAAAAGTGGGTATAGGGATATGATCTAAAAATACTGAAAATAAACAGTTTTATTATGGCTGTTACATTATCAAGGTTCTACACAACTACCTAAAGATTTTCACACAGATCACACATTTTTTTTTTTTTTAGCCACAAAACACTGATTCGTTGAAGCAGATCTTGAGAGAAGCTCACCAAATAAATCTTAGAGAGGAGTACAGACTGGCAATAAAATAGGTTTCTCATTCTCCTGCGCATGTGTGTGTGCGCAAAAAGCAAAACCCTGAACCACTCGTTTTGCATGCTGCCCATTGGTCCGATGCCAAAAAGAGCTAACATGCAGAAGTAGCATAGTGCCCGAGGGAAATACCTTAAAAAATTTGCACACTTATCCACCAAGACATATAATAAGGAAGAATCAGTTAAATGCTAACGGAAAAAAGAGATCATTTCCCCATAAGGCAAGGTAAACTTTAAAGGGAACCAAATTATGTCTGCAGGGTAAGGACAGATCTGCTGGCAGCACTTAAGGAAATTTGATTGAAAGCTGCTGATAATTCCCAAGTGTAGACATATTAGACTGCTTGTACTAACAGAAATTATATTCCACTTTGACGATCTAATTCTTGAAATGTATAGCAGAAATGCAGAACAAACACAAAGGGCCAAAGCCAGGCTCCAGGCAGGCACTCAGCTGAGTCGCTGGCTTCCAATAATTTTTGGCACATTTCCTACATTTTTAAAGGACAGCAAATACGTGTCATTCTGAACACTTCTCTACACTATAAATCTGAACTTGAATCAATCTACAATGTGTGCACATATAGCACTGCTGTGGATACACCACTTTGGCTAGCGTAAAATATTCTGTATGCGCTAAAGCACAAAACCAACATGGCATGCAATTTGACTCATCTAGTGATATTCAAAGTGCTATAACGAGCACGATATCACAAAACTGTCACTGTGTTTCCTCCTCCTCTTCACTGGATTTATTCCGCTCCTGCTTTGTGACTCACAGCAATAATCCTTAAAAACTTTCCTGACAAGCTAAATGAGCTTACACATTGGTCTTCAGCATGAGTAAAGAGACATCACAGAGGACTACCTCTGTATGTACTCCTTTAAAAAGAATCACACTCTCAGGAAATTTCATGGTGTTTCATGAACACAGTGATGTTCTGGAGATGGCCTTTGCACTGTGAGCATATCTAGTGACGGACATTGTATAGCCACCATTAGCATCAGCCACATGTAGGCCATGGAAACATGTCTCAGCTCCTCTAGCAGAATGGCACTTAGGACTTGGGGTAGGTTAATATAACAAGATAAAAAGTACTTTTTAAAAACAAATATAAAAACTTGCAATGTTAAATGACTTATCGTAATAATTTATGAACGAATGGCATGCTCATGTGGCAGTAGCAGCTGTTGACTGCAAGATCCTGTCTGTACTAGTGCTCACATCACCTGTACAAATGCCAGTTGGACTAATATTGAGCTCAGATTTGAATCTTTGTGTCTTTAATTTTTATGAACTTTTTTTGGTTTCCATTCTCACAACTAGAAATGCAAAATCATTCAGTCCTCTTTTTACAATGCTTTAGCATATCTATCTACAGCATCAGTTAAACCACCTATAAAGGACTGCATTATGAAAGGGATATTTCCAAAACTGATTTGCAAATTTGGAAAATGTCATTATACTTAATTTCAATAAAGGGACATGGTTACTTTTTTAAAATCATCCAGATAGCAAGCTAAGTACACCAAGAACATAACTGTTTCAGTGCTCTCCTGAAGCTCAAGCCAGAAATAAAGTAAGTATTTTCTATAACAATATCTACTAATACTTTCATAGAATCATAGAGAGGTTTAGCTTGGAAGGGATCTTTAAAGGTCATCTAGTCAAAAGCCCTCTGCAATGAGCAGGGACATCTTCAGCTAGATCACTTAACCACAATGCTCTTCCTTGCCACAGCTCCAGAAGATACTTATTTGTGAAACTACAGTTTTTATTTGCCTGATCTTTCAAATGCTTTCTATCATTGACTTTTCTGTGTTCAAGTGTTTGGATTGATGTGTAAGATTCCTGAATAAACACTCAAGCTAAGGACTGCACACTGACTACAATATTGAAAATATAGTATCTCTATGTAAGAAAACTGAAAAAAAAAAAAAAAGAAATTAAAATGGAACAAAGACAAATCTTCTAATCTGATTTTATTGTAATAAAAAAGATTAGGTCAAATTCTGAAAGAATGGAAGCTGATTCAGATGAAACAGGAAAATATTTTAAACACTTCATCAGAGTAGGTAGGTTAGGATCTTTCTTAATAACCTTTCTGGAAAAAGGAAAACAGGGTGGCTCCTATCCAGCTGGAAATTTTGATACAGTGTTCTGTAAAAACATGAGCTTCTGCTGATAGAAGAACAGACAGCAGGAAGAAAATAAAAAAGAAGATGAGATGAAACACAGCAATGTCTTGTACTGTAAACGGATCACTTTGGCTTGAGCCAGGTCACTGGTAAAGTTCTTTAAGTGGGTCGCTGTGGCAGTAAATTATTTTCATCAATAATGATTTTTGCACAAAATGCAGGGCCACACACAGCTGAACTGCAGAGCTGGGAGGCACTGTAAATACAGGGAAGGATCTGGATGAAGTTAGGAAAGAAAGGTGGTCTGGAGGACTGGAGAAGCAGAAACAAGCTGCAATGCAGAGACCTGGAATGGAGACTTGGGATAGATACAAAGATTTTCTTTCTTTCTGACTGGGGAAGGGAAATAAGTGGTGAACTGGGCATTCATGACTTGAAAGTCATTCTAGAAAGAAAATGGTGTTTTCACCAGGGACAGGCTGACTGTGTGCTGCTAGTGCAGAACAGCTACAAATAAGCAAATTAATTTCTGTATGGGATTGGTTATCTTCAGAAAGCTTTAAGAAGGAGTAAACATCACTTTGCAAAATGTAAGTTAGACTTCTTTTTTGGCTATCCATTTCCATAAAAAAAAAAAAAGGAAAAAAGAGGAACACAGTAGAAGAAGTACTACAAAGTACAGGAGAGATACCTGTCTAGGAAAAGAGCATTAAAGACTCATTTTAGCCTAGAAATGTCAAAGAGAAGGGATCACTATCAACAAACAACTGAAATGGGGAGCAACAGAATACACTAAATAACAGTTCTAATTTACTTACAAATATAGACAGAATGATTATGGTAAACCAGGGACAGAATTAAAAAACTTTCTCAATTTTAGGTATTACCAGGCTCTGCAAAATCTGTCCCAGCATGT